>QVTF01018622.1:2262620-2900241 GCA_003573665.1 Oxygymnocypris stewartii | reverse complement strand
ACTCAACTAAAAGCTCCTATGCTACAGCACCCTGTGCTTCAGACCCCACCCACCCCCCCCCCCCCCCAAACAAAAACCACATAACCAAACATAATCTTGATTATTAAACCTCACATGTGCATTCTATGTGCAAGACTAGCAAACAGATTCTTTAATTCCTTCCTTTGGCTGTTTGTACACTTGCACCGTAGTCACGCCCTGATGCAGTCAAGCATGCAGCCGTCAGCACAACAATCTGACTTATTTATTTATTTCACAGTGCAGATATTTATTAATTTGCTTTCATTTGCACTCTGGTTAGATTAAGTCTAATACAGCCCCTCAGTAAGGTACTGCTCTATTTGGCCCATGTAAATCTCATTAGCTATTCAGGCCCATCCCTAATATGCTTAGACAGCTGAGAAACATGTATTATTCATAACTCTGGAATTTTTTCATATAACCATGGTGCCGCTCCCCAGGATGAGGGAGCATTACGACAATATCAGTGGTTCATCCATATTCTGGAAATAATGAGATGGCTTGTATGGTTTATGAAATGTAATCCATCATGATTACAAAAACATCAAATCTTCTGCATTACTTGTATTATTCACCAGATTTGAGGGTATTTGCTTGTTATATGAAATTAAGATTATAGCTTGCCTGGGAAAATGACATTTTTTAGATGCCCTGTCTATTTTGCTGTTGATTAAATTTCATGTTGTATTCATATTGTGTATTGAACGGTGACGCTGTTCACACAGCAACACTTACAGCCATGGGAGATAACACATTTGCTTCTAACAATAAATAATAATAATATTATTATTATTTTTTTATTATTATTAAAATATAACTAATTTATTATTTTATAATAGATAAATTATATTTTTGTAATATCACAATGTATAATAATTATAATAATAATACATTTATAACAATGCTATATTAATTATTATTATTGTTGATATTGTTATTATTATTATTAAGTTGTATTGAATTTTAAATTGCTAAATACTAAAATTTCTTATTATTCAAAATTAATATATAATTATTTTGCATACATTTTATTTATCCATATATAAATATATACATAAATATATACACTCACTGGCCACTTTATTAGGTACACCTAGCTAGTACCGGGTTGGACCCCCTTTTGCCTTCAGAACTGCCTTAATTCTTCGTGGCATAGATTCATCAAGGTGTTGGAAACATTCCTCAGAGATTTTGGTCCATATTGACTTGATAGCATCATGCAGTTGCTGCAGATTTGTCGGCTGCACATCCATGATGTGAATCTCCCGTTCCACCACATCCCAAAGGTGCTCTATTGGATTGAGATCTGGTGACTGTGGAGGCCATTTGAGTAAAGTGAACTCATTATCATGTTCAAGAAACGAGTCTGAGATGATTTGAGCTTTGTGACATGGTGCATTATCCTGCTGGAAGTAGCCATCAGAAGATGGGTACACTGTAGTCATAAAGGGATGGACATGGTCAGCATAGGGCTGTAGTCAAGTCCACCTTTGTCAAGTCCAAGACAAGTCCAAGTCCAGGACTATCGAGTCCAAAGTGGTCCGAGTCCGAGTCAAGACCGAGTCCAAAGAGGTTCGAGTCCAAGTCAAGTCCAAGTCCAAATGTCAAAACAGAGAAAGAAAAAAATAATCTTCTTCAAAACCACATACTTAATTATTGATAATTTATGTGATACGAGAGACAGCATATCTTCTATTACAAAATCTTCTATTTTGCATTATTGTTTGTAATGATCTAAAAGCATGTGCAGCAACACTGTAGGATCAAATTAGGCTATTTTATTTATTCTCCTGAGACCCAGCTATGGAGATTTTGCCTCTGTAGTGGACATTCTATTTTAGTGAATTTCTCTGAGAAATCACACGTCACAGTTATAGGTCTGGATGTCCTGTACAGAGCACATTTAGGGCTTCATAGAGATACTAAATGTTTGGAAGTTTCACCATGACCACACCCTCTCCTAGGTTTTTAAAATGGCTAAATTTAATTTTGTGAAAAATTGTACATCCTTATGGAAATATGATTATATTTTGTAATTATCATTTAAATCTGAATCATTTTCAGATTGTTTGTCATAAAGCAACATCTCAGGAAAATGTTATGGGTTTTCAAATTCAAATATGACTTCCTGTTATGAAACAGGACATACGTTCATTCATGTCCACTGTAGAGGACACCAGGACTAAAAGCATGTTTATTATGCATTTTGGGAGACATTACAATTGAATAGGGAAATAAATGATATATCAGTTTGCTTATGGAATATTATATATTATTATGAAAATCTGGCCATGTATTACTCCCATTATGAAAATTATGTTTCAACATTCTGTCCCAACAGCAACACATTAATATGCCAATTAGATACAGTTTATAGATACACTGTGTTTAATGGGAAACCAGTTTATGGAATTTTTTACACACATATTGCATAAAACAAAATGGTATATCAAATCATTTTGTTATATATTTTATAACATAGCTGATAATCATCCTTAAACAAAGTTTAGTATAAAAAAATCCTGAAACCTAAAAATTCTAATCTAAAGAAATCCCATTGATTTTGCCTTTTTGATGTCTATTCATGTAGCTACAACATGATTCAAGCAACTTTTTCTTTATTAACCCTCTGGTTAAAGAACATTCTATTCTAAGGGCATTAATAAGGTATTTAAAAGCGAAGGAAAGTGGGAGGGAAAACGTTTGGTTACGGCTGTAACCTTGGTTCCCTGAAGGGGAACGAACTTTGCGTCAGCTTTACGCTTCTGTATGAGGCGCCGCCTAGGATTTAAATCAAACTTCGCTTATCAACACACAAAAAACACGTGCATATACACCTATAAACACTCGCACATACATATAAACTTCCATGCATATACACCTATAAACACTCGCACATACATATAAACTTCCATGCATATACACTTCTAAACACTTGCACATACATATAAACTTCCATGCACATACACCTATAAACACGCGCACATACATATAAACTTCCATGCATATACACTTCTATGAGGGGCCGTTCAAGCCTTAATTCATTCTGGCACTCTCACACACATACATTCTCCATTCACATACATATATTTTTGCACTCACACACACATACATTCTCCTTACACACACATACATTCTCCTTTCACACACACATACATTCTCCTTACACACACATACATTCTCCTTACACACACATACATTCTCCTTACACACACATACATTCTCCTTTCACACACATACATTCTCCTTACACACACATACATTCTCCTTACACACACATACATTCTCCTTGCACACACAATAAGTACACAAAATAAATGGTCAGTTCTTATATAGGACGTCCCATACTATATGCACACCTCATATGAAACCATTTTACTGCAGAGTTTTTGAGATATGGAACATTATTCGATTTAGAGGGGTATAAAGACACCATTTATATGGGACGTCCCATAAGAACTGACCAATAATTTATTGTACTTATTAGAAATGGTGTCTTTATATCCCTCTAAATCGAATAATGTCCCATATCTCCTTTTCTACAAATCTTGCAATTAAATGGAGGTAGAAGAATATAGTAGGCCTAATACAGAAACGTCAGACACCAATAAACAACACGAATAACAAACAAAACAAAAATAACGAAAAATGTAATTATATCTCAGTTCTGGGCGTCTAGTAGAGGGTGACACGGGAGTGAATTCTCAAACCTCTCCCGTCCCACTCCCACAAAAAATAATCTCTTCCCGTCCCAATCCCACGAAAAACCTGGGGGAAAATCCCGTCCCGTTTCACTCCCGGAAGAATGATTCCCATTCCCTCCCACTCCCGTGTTGTTGTTTTTTTTTTTGCCGAAATCTGTCAGTTACATTAAAAATATAGTACAGATCACAGCGTGCCCACCTTATTAGTTGAATAAAAACCCAAAATGTAGTTTTTTGTTCAGTGGAAGCTGAAGCGAGCTTTACAGGACATGGAGGATTTTTTTCTTACAGAAAAAAACTACTTAAAATACGCCGTGTGATTTTTTTCTCATAAAGGTAAGAGTAATATATCATTTGGAACTGTAAAGGGTCTACTTTTATTTGTGTGCATTCACAATATCAACATTGTGCTTTTATAAAATAGGAAAACAGAGAATGCACTTTCTGCCGGTTTTGAACAAGAGCGCTTCAATGATGAACCGAAACTCGGCAACTCGAAACTGGCTCAGAGATATGATAAATATATCAATAGAAAGCTTTAAAATACTACTTTAAAACGAAATAATTCAAAGCAAAGCAAAAACTCTTCATTAGCCTATGTAATCCGTTAAGGTGCATATATTTCTCTCTGCACGTCCAATGAGGAGATGGCGAGTCATTTTTCCCCGTCACCTCACCATCTAAAATATAAAAATAAGGGAAAGCTTAAAACAGGCCCGATGTTAATTTGCGTTTTATTTTATAATTGTATTCAATAATAAAAAAAAAGTATGTAAATCTTTGTCCTTGAAATTTAAAGGATTTGCTGCAATGCAATTTTGTCTGACTGATAGGCGTGATAATGTGAATTATTTATTGGCCTATCTTTTTAATCCATGCAGCAAATGCTTTAAAAACAGCTTTAAAATTACTTTATTGCATTCCAGACGCTTTTAAAAGAACTTTTCACTATACATTTTCAAGGGGTTTTAAGCTTGAATATAGCTTGAATGTAAAACATTGTTATGAATTCATTGTAACCGATTCCCGTAATATTTATACGCAGCAATTGACTACCCCCATCCCCCCCCCCCCCCCCCCACAGCACCCCCTACATAAAACATCTTCCCGCGCCCCTGTTTTTGTTATTATATTGAACTGAAAGCCATCTTATGCACAGTGTTGCACAGATTACATTTCATGTAAATCATTCATGCTAACACACACGACTTCTATGTTTTTTGTTGTTGTTTTTTTTAGATATTTCACTCTCTATAGATATATTTTTCAAAGACGGAGTTTCGAAGTTTCTCGCTCAAGTTCACATGAGACCTAAAGCGCATCCTGTTTGCTTAAAAGCGCAACGTTTCGTTGTTATTCTGAGTGCACACAAATAAACGTAGAGTCTTTACAGATTCGAAAGATGTATTAGGCTACTTTTATCTGTATGACCAAAAATGACGGAGATTTTAAGAGCAAGTGAGCGCACCGGAGCCTGTCCTGCCCACACAAATACTTCAATAGCGCACATTTCTCTAGGTTAACATTATATTGAGCGGCCATGTAAGGGGCCGCTCACATATCGCGTCTTTTGCGCGCTCAAGTTCGTTATTTCAAATGTAGACGCGCGGTATGCGCGCTCATAATGGAAGCGACGCGGTTGAGATAACATCTAAACTTTTCAGAATGCCGCAAGCGCACCGCAGGTCATGTGACGAAATTTCCTACTTGTAACGGAGAGCGCAGCTGATGGTTGCTCAACGACAAACGCCTCCGGAGCGCAACCGCCCGGAAAAAAGGAGAAAGCAGCGCGCCTAGCGTTTTCCACGCGTTTTTAGGCGCGATATGTGAACGACCCCTAAAGTTGCTACTACATACATCTTTCAGATGAAAAGCCATATTTGAAGTTGATGAATGATAGGTGAGCGTTTGGATGTCCTGCCCGAGTGTATTACCACATAGACCAGCCGTTAACAATCTGTCCATCACGGACTGCGTCATTCACTTAACCAGCCACACCAAAGCAAACAGGAGGAGAGCATAAAGAGACAGGGCAACTAGAATTGAGTTCAGAATTAAAATATACAATTTATAGTTTATTTATATAAAAGGTATATTTGTGTGTAAAGTTGGGTAACGTTATCATTTCTATTCCCGGTCCCGCCCACTCCCGATTAAATTTGTTCCTCTCCCGTCCCAATCACGTGATTCGTAGCGATTTTGTTTCCCATCCCGCGGGATTCCCGTGACCCGTGGGATTCCCGAAAAAAATGTCAGCAAAGCGCTCTAAAAGCGCGTTCCCTCTGTGTTGTTCCGGTGATTACCGTAACCATAGTAATACGCGCGCACTAAAATTTCAAACGCGGCTGGCTTGACCGTGTTTTTCTGAACTGCGGCTGGCTTGACCGCGGTCAGATGAGCCTGTAGGTCGCTCAAGGGACGAGGCCAAAGATTTAACCGTTTCAGGAGATGAAAAAATATTTCTTAAAACCCCTATAGCTTGCTGAAGTGCTCCAGCGGCCACCTTATCTGCCTCAGCCATGCTGATCAGGATCTGTTCCGGTGACCCTGATCGCGCCTGACCTGCCTTCCGTTTCCACTATACACGCCTTCCGTTTCCACTATACTCTCTCTCACACATACATACATTCTTCTCTTACATATGTAACAGGTGTGGAAAGTAATGTTAATTTCATATGTAGAATTACACAAAAATGTTCAGGATGTATATCTGATATGCCTGTCTGTGTGTGCATCTTCCCCTTTAAATTTCTGATAGCAACGTTAGTCTTAATTTCCTGTCTTTGCACCTCCTCTTCCCTTTCTGCACTGTCTGTGCATGGGAGAGGTGGGTTTCTAATGAGCTCTCATTAAGCCACCGTGGTTTAGATTTCTTTACTCTGCATACGTTGATATTATTATTATTCTTCTTCTCAAACTTATGCATTTTGAGCCTGTCGTAAGCAGGAACTTTGCACACTCATCAATCTGTCAAAATTTCGTTAATAGGTTTCGGTAGTTGCAAAATGGCTGTGCATGGAGAGGTGGGTGTTGGTCATCATGAACTCAAAAACCTCAACAAGTGCTTGGTACGAAATCAAAACCAAACAGAAGTCGGCTATTTTGAATTTTGTCGTCATATTTTGTGTCATTTTTGCCATTTTCAGGTGTCATACTTTATCGAACTCCTCCCAGAGATTTATTCGGATGGACAACAAAATTGGTCATTGCAATCTAAAGCCTTTTGTGACGTTAAATTGCGAAGATCTAGAGTTTTCATCGGAGGGCGTGTCCGTGGCGTCCTGTCAAATTTCGATGTTTCGCCATGAAACAGGAAGTTGTTATAACTCAGGCACGCTATGTCCGATCTACACCAAACTTCACATGTTTGATAAGACTCCTGATATGAAGAGATCTAAGTGTCCATATTCAGTTATAGTCATAGCGCCACCTGCTGGCAACAGGAAGTGACATGTTTTAGTCTGTAACTAACTCCTCCTAGAGATTTAATGACATCAAAATAATATTTAGGTCAGTTTAATCTAAAAGACTTTGTGATGTTAAATTGCGAAAAGCTTGAGTTTTCGCTAATGGGCGTGTCCTTGGCGGCATCACAAATTTCGATGTCTCGCCATGGGAATAAAAGTTGTTGTAACTCAGCCATGCAATAACCGATCTGCCCCAGACTTCACACATTCGATAAGAATCCAGGCCTGAACACATCTAAATACGAATATTCCATTATAATCAGAGCGCCACCTGCTGGCCACAGGAAATGACTTGATTTACACTAACTTAAACATGCAATGTCCAATCTGCACCAAACTTCACATATTTGGTAAGACTCCTGACCTGAAGAGATCTAAGTGACCATATTCATATAAATTCATAGCGCCACCTGCTGGCAACAGGAAGTGATATGTTTTACTCAGTAACTAACTCCTCCTAGAGATTTAATGACATCAACATAATATTTAAGTCAGTCTAACCTAAAGGCCTTAGTGATGTTAAATTGCGAATAGCTTGAGATTTCGCTAATGGGCGTGTCCATGGCGGCATCACAAATTTCGATGTCTCGCCATGGGAATAAAAGTAGTTGTAACTCAGCCATACAATGTCCGATCTGCCCCAGACTTCACAGGTTCGATAAGAATCCAGGCCTGGACACATCTAAATACGAATATTCCATTATAATCAGAGCGCCACCTGCTGGCAACAGGAAATTACTTCTTTTACACTGACATGAACATGCAATGTCCAATCTGCACCAAACTTCACATATTTGGTAAGAGTCCTGCCCTGAAGACATTTAAAGGCCAATATTCAGATATAATCATAGCGCCACCTGTTGACAACAGGATGTGTCAGGCTTTAAACTAACTCAAACATACTATGTTCAATCTGCACCAAACTTCATATGTTCGATAAGAGCCATGGCCTGAAGACATCTAAGTGCCAATTTTTTTGTTATAGACATAGCGCCACCTGCTGGCAACAGGAAATTACTTGTTTTACACTAGCTTAAACATGCAATGTTCAATCTTCACCAAACTTCATATGTTTGATCAAAGTTCTAGCCTGTAGACACCGACATGTTAATGTTCAGTTATGGACGTTGCGCTACCAGCAGGCAGCAGGTTTGGTACATATAAATGACTTTGAAATATTCCTCTATATTTACCTTTTTAAATGCATATTGCTCATCGTTCCCTGTCTTTCTGAAGCCACCGGTCGGCGGTGAGCCGGGCGAGGTCCCTTCCATCGCTGCTTGCAGCTTTAATTATTATTATTCTTCTTCTTCTCCAAACTTAATCGCATTTTAGAGGACCTAAACATGCTCGAAAAGTCAGGAAACTTTGCACACGCATCAGAACTGGTGAAAATTTACGTCTGATATGGGTTTCAGGAGTAGGTGTGGCAAAATGGCTCGACAGCGCCACCTATAAATATTCAGCGGAGTGCGCCTCGAGCTACGTTTCACGTACATGTATGAAAATTGGTACACTCATGTAACATAACAATACCTACGAAAAAGTCTCTTGGTACGAAATCAGAAACCAAACAGGAAGTCGGTTATTTTGAATTTTCTTGTCATATTTTGTGTCATTTTTGCCATTTTCAGGTGTCATACTTTAACGAACTCCTCCCAGAGATTTATTCAGATGAACACCAAAATTGGTCATTGTAATCTAAAGCCCTTTGTGACGTTAAATTGCGAAGATCTAGAGTTTTCATCGGAGGGCGTGTCCGTGGCGTCCTGTCAAATTTCGATGATTCGCCATGAAACAGGAAGTTGTTATAACTCAGCCATGCAATGTCCGATGTGCACCAAAATTCCCATGTTTGATAAGACTCCTGACCTGAAGAGATCTAGGGGACCACATTCATATAAATTAATAGCGCCACCTGCTGGCAACAGGAAGTGATATGTTTTACTCTGCAACTAACTCCTCCTAGAAATGTAATGACATCAACATAATTTTTAGTTCAGTCTAATCTAAAGGCCTTTGTGATGTTAAATTGCGAAGAGCTTGAGCTTGAGCTAATGGGCGTGTCCATGGCAGCGTGACAAAATTCGATATCTCGCCATGGGAATAGAAGCTGTTGTTACTCAGCCATAAAATGTCCGATCTGCCCCAAACTTCACTTGATTGATAAGAGCCATGGCCTGAAGACATCTACGTGCTAATGTTTAGTTATAGACATAGCGCCACCTGCTGGCTAAAGGAAATTGCTTGTTTTACACTAACTTAAACATGCAATGTCCAATCTGCACCAAACTTCACATATTTGGTGAGAGTCCTGGCCTGAAGACATCTAAATGGCAATATTCAGATGTAATCATAGCGCCACCTGTTGACAACAGGATATGCCAGGCTTTACACTAACTCAAACATACCATATTCAATCTGCACCAAATTTCATATGTTTGATAATAGTACTGGTTTGAAGACATCTAAATGCCAATGTTCAGTTATGGACATAGCGCCACCAGCTGGCAGCAGGTTTGGCACTTATAAATGACTTTGACGTATTCCTCTATATTTGCCTTTTTAAATGCATATTGCTCACTGTTCCCTGTCATTCCGAAGCCACCGGTAGGCGGTGCCGGGTGCGAGGTCCCTTCCATCGCTGCTTGCAGCTTTAATTAATCTAATTGCATCTTTGCTTTAAAAATCACTTTTATACTTTTATACTCTGTTTAAATCATATCTGTGAATATTATTTAGTGTATATTTGATTATTTCTGTATTTTCACTAAGTTTGAGCAGTTTTATGCTTCATCGATGCACTTGAAGCATGTGCTAATTGCGTTGCACTTTACATTCATTTAACAGGAAAGATAAGAAGGGCGAAAACACACTGTAAAAACTGTTTCATGTTTTATTCAGGTATGCGGTTTTGTCACTTGTTGTTAAATTGATTGAAAGTTTTATTCTATTTTCTCTTTCCCTTTCTGCACTGTCTGTGCATGGGAGAGGTGGGTTTCTAATGAGCTCTCATTAATCTAATTGCATCTTTGCTTTAAAAATCACTTTTATACTTTTATACTCTGTTTAAATCATATCTGTGAATATTATTTAGTGTATATTTGATTATTTCTGTATTTTCACTAAGTTTGAGCAGTTTTATGCTTCATCGATGCACTTGAAGCATGTGCTAATTGCGTTGCACTTTACATTCATTTAACAGGAAAGATAAGAAGGGCGAAAACACACTGTAAAAACTGTTTCATGTTTTATTCAGGTATGCGGTTTTGTCACTTGTTGTTAAATTGATTGAAAGTTTTATTCTATTTTCTCCTCTTTCCCTTTCTGCACTGTCTGTGCATGGGAGAGGAAAGATAAGAAGGGCGAAAACACACTGTAAAAACTGTTTCATGTTTTATTCAGTAAATGAAGAGTCAAACCGTCAACTGATGTCCGTCTGGTTACTGAGGAGAAACACAACGCAGATTAAACCGGTCACACATACATATATTTTCTTAAGAAATACATACATTCTATATATATGTATGTGTGTAAGGAGAATGTATGTGTGTGTAAGGAGAATGTGTGTGTCTGTAAGGAGAATGTATGTGTGTGTAAGGAGAATGTATGTGTGTGTGAAAGGAGAATGTATGTATGTGTAAGGAGAATGTATGTGTGTGTGAGTGCAAAAATATATGTATGTGAATGGAGAATGTATGTGTGTGAGAGTGCCAGAATGAATTAAGGCTTGAACGGCCCCTCATAGATTTCATATGTAGATGTGCGTGAACTTTTCAGTGCAAACGGAAGGCATTTCAGTGTAAAAGGAAGGCATTTCAGTGTAAAAGGAAGCAGCGGCACTTCCGGCGGTATCTCCAGATGCCGGGACATTTGAAAATTGAAAATTCTTAACGTGGCTTAATGCATTAAAACAGTTTTTTTAAAAGACCAAACCCAATAAACACATTATAAGATCAAACTATGTACATTATAGCATGATTTGATGTGTAATAATGTGTTTATTGAGTTTGGCGGTAAAAAAAATGATGTCGATATAAAGTTGTGGCATATGAATTGTTTATATTTTTTAAACGTGTTGTAGCAGTAAATTTAAACTGGAGAAAATGTTGAAGCATATTGTGCCCGATGGTTAAGGGACCGTCTGACAATTCCACCGACTGGGTTAAAATGTCCGATGTATTTTATTTCAAAATACTTTTAAAATAACACATTGTCAAACTGTAAAGCTTGTATTACTTTTATAGTGATTTACATTGAGTTGTTTGCCCCTTCATAGAGATGTACAGTACACAAATATTTAAATAACACATTTCTGCAAATTCAATTTTTCATGTAAAATTCTTGTGTAGGCTTACTGTACGTACAGTAAGGGAAATATCGGAAGTATTGTTTAAGGCGAGATATTGGCAAATATATTCAAATACATTCAGTCAGTTTGCCCACTAGGCAAATCTCCAGATGCTCGGAAATTTTAAAAAGCTTGTACGTGGCTTAATGCATTAAAACAGTGTTTTTAAAATACTAAACGCAATAAAAACTTTATTAATAATAAATAATTATGTACTGTACATAGTATGTATTTAGTAGCCTATAGTATTTTAATAATAATGTCGTTTGGGCGTCGGAACCATTGTGTGGGTGGGACAGGAACATTATTTGACTTTTTGAGATCCACTTTTACCGTCTCTCGTTCATGTCTGTGCACTTTTCAGAACGCCGTCATTCAAATCAATTCCACACGACATGACGAATGATAAATGAATAAATTAAACTTCATTTAGCTACAGCCTCCACACTGCTGCTTCCTCAAATCTATTGCACTTGGCTCATTCAGAGTCCATAGAAATTAAACAGCAAAGTAAACAATTGAGCGTACCTGCTGCCCGATACACTCCTACCCGATACTTTATTTAAACTTTTCGATTGTTTATTTTTATTTTTTTATTGAAAACAACTGTCTTTCCAATATAATAAGAGATGTGAGGGAGAATGATTTCGGAAAAAGGCGGACGCGAACTCGGGTATCTCGCGTTACAAACTCTGATGGTATATGCTTTACCTCTTGCTATTGAAACTTCGAGGACTAACCGTGTTATTTGTCACTTTGTGTGAATAGACACGTTCTTTAAAAGGCACCAGACTACAGAAAATGTCAAATACTCCAGTATTTTTTTTTTCTGGGGAAGGACCCACCCACATTTATTTAGCTTCCGACACCCACATAACGTTGCAAGCCAGGTTAGCGTATTCCTTAAGCTTTACGCGTAATTAAACGCATTACGTTCTGATTCTGGATCTGCTTGTCTATACATCGTATGCTTTATTAATAATGTGTTTATTGGGTTTGGTCTTTTAAAAAACTGTTTTAATGCATTAAGCCACGTTAAGAATTTTCAATTTTCAAATGTCCCGGCATCTGGAGATACCGCCGGAAGTGCCGCTGCTTCCTTTTACACTGAAATGCCTTCCTTTTACACTGAAATGCCTTCCGTTTGCACTGAAAAGTTCACGCACATCTACATATGAAATCACTTGCATACACGTATATACTCAGCTGAAAGCAAGTATGGGTGTGTATGCGTGCAGCGAGTTTATATGTATGTGCGAGTGTTTATAGGTGTATATGCATGGAAGTTTATATGTATGTGCGCGTGTTTAGAAGTGTATATGCATGGAAGTTTATATGTATGTGCGCGTGTTTATAGGTGTATATGCATGGAAGTTTATATGTATGTGCGCGTGTTTAGAAGTGTATATGCATGGAAGTTTATATGTATGTGCGCGTGTTTAGAAGTGTATATGCATGGAAGTTTATATGTATGTGCGCGTGTTTAGAAGTGTATATGCATGGAAGTTTATATGTATGTGCGCGTGTTTATAGGTGTATATGCATGGAAGTTTATATGTATGTGCGCGTGTTTAGAAGTGTATATGCATGGAAGTTTATATGTATGTGCGCGTGTTTATAGATGTATATGCATGGAAGTTTATATGTATGTGCAAGTGTTTAGAAGTGTATATGTATGTGCAAGTGTTTATAGGTGTATATGCATGGAAGTTTATATGTATGTGCGAGTGTTTATAGGTGTATATGCACGTGTTTTTTGTGTGTTGATAAGCGAAGTTTGATTTAAATCCTAGGCGGCGCCTCATACTTCTGGGAACGCTTTGCGTGATAAGTCTTGAAGCACACATGTGAAATCAATCCAAGGTGTAATTGGGACGTCAGAGCGGGTGACGTCACGAACCAGGAAGCTATAAAGCCTACCCAAACAAAGCTGTCACTAGCTTAAAAGTCTGAGCAAGTCGCTTACAGGCATGAAGGAGATATGGCCCGGGACGCAACGTTCGTTCCCCTTCAGGGAACCAAGGTTACAGTCGTAACCGAACGTTCCCTTTCAGGGAACTCTGTGTGCGGTGAGGACCAGCCTGCCACATCACAAACCTCTTGGAGAGTAACTCCTGATATCAGGGCCTTGGAGGCAGCCATACTCCTAGTCGAGTGGGACCGATCAGCCATAGGAGAAGGTTGACCGGCCGACTCATAAGCAAGTGAGATGGCCTCGACCACCCACTTGCTCATCCTTTGCTTAGATGCAGGGGACCCCTGGTTAGGAGGTCCAAAGCATATGAACAGCTGTTCATTCTTGCGCCACAGGGCAGCCCTGTGGACGTAAGCATCTAATGCCTGTACTGGGCAAAGCAAATTGTGCCTTTCCTGGTCCGCATCTTGAAAAGGGGGAGGACAGAAGGCTTGCAGCATAATCGACCTTGCCACATTAGCGGGGACTTTAGGAACGTAACCTGGTCTAGGATGAAGAAATGTTTTAACCATGCCAGGTGCAAATTCCAGGCACGAGGGTGCAACCGACAGTGCTTGTAAATCTCCTATCCTTTTAAGAGATGAGATAGCAAGGAGGAACAATGCTTTCAAGGTCAAAAACTTGGCCAGCACCTCCTCTAAAGGCTCAAAGGGAGCCAGGGAAAGGCCTTGCAGGACAATGGCCAAGTCCCATGTTGGCACCCTGGTGCGAGCTGCAGGCCTCAGCCTCAGAGTACCACGGAGGAAACGAGATACCAGGGGGTCATTCCCCATAGACATACTACCCAAAGGAATGTGGTAAGCACTTATGGCCACCACATAAACCTTCAGAGTGGACGGGGCTAGCCCTGCAGTGAACCGATCTTGCAGAAACTCCAGCACTGTACCAACAGGGCAGTTAACTGGGTCCAGCTGATGGTCACTACACCAAGAAGCGAAAACCTTCCACTTCAGGGCATAAAGTTTCCTCGTGGATGGAGCTCTGGAGTGGAGAATGGTCTCAACAACCTCGGTTGAGAGACCTGAGTTTATGAGCTGGGCCCCCTCAGAGGCCAAGCCCACAGTTTCCATAGTTCTGGATGGGGGTGAAATATCGAGCCCCCCGCTTGGGACAGAAGGTCCCTCCTGACAGGGAGCTCCAGAGGTCCCGGCAAACTCTCTCCAGTACTCCCGGGAGCAGAGCAATCGGGGGAAATGCATACAGACGAAGCCTCGGCCGCGTCTGTGTCATCGCATCCAGTCCGAGAGGAGCTGGATGCGTGAGGGAGAACCAGAGTGGGCAGTGAGACGCAAACAGATTCACTTGTGCCTGGCCAAACTTCTTCCATATCAGCTCCACCACCTCGGGGTGGAGCCTCCATTCCCCGGGCCTCAGTCCCTGTCACGACAGGTTGTCTACTCCTATATTGTGGACCCCAGGGATGTAAGTTTCTTGTAGAGACAACAGCTTCCCTTGGGACCACAGGAGGATTTGGCACGCCAGTTTGCAAAGTGGATGTGACCGCAAACCCCCCTGGTGATTTATGTGGAAGACCACCGATGTGTTGTCTGAGCGGACAAGCACATGGTGGCCCCTGAGATCTGCTAGGAAATTCTTGAGAGCAAGAAACACAACATCTCCAGATGGTTGATGTGCCATGAGAGATGATGGTCCTTCCACAGATCTTGACTTGAGCGTCCCTCTAAGATCGCTCCCAAGCCCGTGAGAGAAGCATTTGTCGTTAGCGTCTTGCGACGACATGAAGCTCCCAACATGGGACCCTGGGACAGGAACCAAGGTTTCTTCCACATTACCAAGGCACGAAGGCATCGCCGCGTTGCCCCTCGGGGGAAAACCCTTTGGTCCTGAGCCACCACTGTAGGGGTCTCATGTGCAATATTCCAACAGGTATCACGTTGGATGCTGCTGCCATAAGACCCAACAGTCTCTGAAACTGTCTGACAGTGAGTGACTGGCCTAGCCTTATTCTTTTCACAGCCGATAGGATGGACTCTATACGTGCCGGTGACAGGCGCGCCTGCATCGACGTTGAGTCCCATATCACGCCCAGGTAAGTGGTCCTCTGTAATGGAGAAAGCACACTTTTCTTGCCGTTTAGCCGTAACCCCAATTTTTTCATGTGGGCAAGAATGAAATCTCGTTGCCGAACTGCCAACTGATGCGACTGAGCTAGAATCAACCAATCGTCGATATAGTTCATAATGCGAATACCCTGAAGGCGCAGAGGCACCAGGGCTGCATCTACGCATTTCGTGAAAGTGCGGGGTGATAATGCTAGGCCGAACGGAAGAATCTAATACTGGTATGCTTTGCCCCCAAAAGCGAACCTCAGGAACTTCCTGTGATACGGAAGGATGGATATGTGAAAGTATGCGTCCTTGAGATCTATCGTGACAAACCAGTCCTCGGATCTGATCTGTGACACGATTTGTCTCAAAGTTAACATTTTGAACTTGAGTTTCAGGACGGAAACGTTCAGAACTCAAAGGTCTAAAATGGGACGCAACCCTCCATCCTTCTTTGGAACTATGAAATACCGGCTGTAAAATCCGGTTTCCCTGTTGGAGTGAGGTACATATTCTATGGCCTCTTCCTCTAACAGAGCTTTTATTTCCTGTTCCATTGCCAGAACCTGCTGGGGGGCCACCTCGGTGGACAAAACCCCCATGAACCTGGGTGTCTCAAGCTCCCCGCTCCGCCATGGCCTCCTGAGTCCCCGGATCCACCCGGGCCGCCCAAGCTCCCCACTCCACCATAGCCTCCTGAGTCCCCGGATCCACCATGGCCACCCAAGCTCCCCGATCCGCCATGGCCGCCCGAGCTCCCCGCTCCGCCATGGCCGCCCGAGTCCCCTGACCCGCTATGGCTCCCAGAACGGGCGCCGCCCTGGAGGCCTCCTCGAGGTTCAAGGTTCAAGGTTCTTTATTATTTGTCACATACACAATCATACAGGGTATAATAAGTAGTGAAATGTTAGTCAGGAAAGGTCCGCTCAATGGAAAGTGCAAAAAAAATAAAAATAAAAAGAACATAAAATCAATAAAACTATGAAACATAACACGAGAGAATATATATAAATATGGTGAGAATGAAAATAGGAACAAATAATAAAATAAAATAAGGAGTAAGATGTGCAATGAGATAAAGTGTGCAGTGCAAGAGAATGTGCAAATAGGTTGTACCGGGAATGTACACATAGCAGCAGTGTGGATGATGGGGAATAATGGATGTGTTACAGTTTATTAAATTGAGTCCTGTGGATGTTATGTTATGAGACTGAGTTTAGGAGCCTGATGGTCTGGGGGAAGAAACTCCTCCTCAGTCTTTCAGTTTTTGCCATCATGCTCCTGAAGCGCTTGCCAGATGGCAGTAAAATGAAAAGACGGTTACCGGGGTGATTCGCGTCCTTGATGATTTTAGCAGCTCTGCTTTTGCAGCGTTTGAGGTAGATGTCCTGCTGAGAGGGGAGAGCAGACCCTGAGATGCACTCAGCTAAGTGCACGACTCTCTGAAGAGCTTTGCAGTCCTGGTTTGTGGCATTATTATACCACACTGAGATGCACTGAGTCAGAACACTTTCTATGGCCCCTGAATAGAAAGTTTTCAGGATAGCTGGTGAGACCCTGAATTTCCTCAGCTGTCGCAGATGGTACAGCCTTTGCCTGGCATTCTTCACCTGTGTTTGGATGTGTGCAGTCCATGTCAGGTCCTCTGAGATGTTTACACCGAGGTACTTGAAGCTGCTCACCCTCTCCACAGGGGTCCCGCTGATCAAAAGAGGAGTGTAGGGCTGCTGCTGTCTCTTCCTGAAGTCTACAATCAGCTCTTTGGTTTTGCTCACGTTCAGAGAGAGACAGTTGTCCTGGCACCATGATGTGAGTCTCTTCACCTCATCCAAGTATGCGGCCTCATCATTGTTGGAAACGAGGCCCAGAACCACAGTATCGTCAGCAAATTTAACAATGGAAGTGGAGCTGTGTGAGGACACGCAGTCGTGGGTGTATAGAGAGTATAGCAGGGGGCTCAGGACACAGCCCTGTGGGGCTCCTACATTCAGGGTGATGGAGTTGGAGGTGAACTGGCCGACTTTCACCACTTGTGGTCTGGCGGTGAGGAAATCTTGAATCCAGTCACAGAGTGAAGTGTTTAGACCGAGGTCTGATAGTTTGACAGCTAGCTTGGTGGGGACTATAGTGTTGAAAGCTGAGCTATAGTCGATGAATAGCAGCCTGACATAGTTGCCATTTTTGCTGTCGATGTGAGTGAGGGAGGAGTGCAGTACCTGAGAGATGGCATCATCAGTAGACCTATTTGGCCGATAGGCAAACTGAAGAGGGTCCACAGTAGCAGGGTCCACTCAATTCTCTCCCTGTACCAGCGCTTAGCGGCTCTTATTGCACGATGGAGAGCATAACACAATGTTTTGTATTCTCCTGTCCTGTCCTGTCTCCGTGTCCCGTGAGGCCTCCAGAGCGCCCACCCCCCCTCCCCGTTGGATGGTGTACGGTGCGGGACGCACCGTTCGGGAGGGGGGAGTAATGTCAGACTGTGTCTTTCCATGTCTTGTGTTTCCCCTCCTCTCGTGCCCATATTTGGTTAGTTCCTGTTCCTATCCTCGTTTCCTCATTATTAGTTCATTTGTCCCCAGCCCTGTGTATTAATTATTTAGTTAAGTCTCCCCTTCAAAAGTCCTGTGTTTCCCTGCCTCTGTGTCCAGTCTTAACGTAATTGAGTGTGTGTACCTGTCTCCAGCGATCTCTGTATTGCAGTTAAAGTGTTTAAAAGAAGTTCCTCGTCTCCTCGTTCCGTGTTCCTGGCTCCCCCTGTGTGCACCGTGACAGTATAATCATGGGATATAATAATTTAGCTTTTAATCATACAGTTTATTATTATTTGTAGTTGTTTTAAACATTACATTTTAACAGTGTTACATTTTTGTTACATTACATTTTAAAATATTACATTTTAACAATATCAACAAGTATTTAAAAATGTAATATATATATATATAAAATTATTTTCAACGTTTCAAAAGAATTTAACAACTTTTTCCCACAGCAACACTTACAGACAAGTATAAATATTAATATAACAGATGTCATGGTATAAAGCTGTGTTATAGGTTACAGGGTTTGGGTGCAGCATTTTAAGGCTCGTGCTCTTTGTGTGATATGAGAGACTGGAGTTGTCAGGTTTCATCATCTGAATGGATTTAAAGGAGGAGGAAGCATGGCAGTCAGAGATGATTCTTCACTGATGAGTGGAATGCATTCATCTCAGGCAGTGCACTAATTGTTTGATTATACAGGGCTTCTCTTTAATGAAGCTCCTCTTTGGCATTTGGGAACATGGAGCGCCATCGAATTACCCACGCGACACTCACGCTGGGAAAGTTGATCACTCATTAGCAGTGACTGAGAGGTAAACAAGCTGAGAGTACAGTAGCAACACACACACTCACAAACAGACACACACACACACACACACAAAACACACACACACACACACACACACACACACACACACACACACACACACACACACACACACACACACACAGAGTGTTTATTACTGAGACTCCCTGATCAGATCTAAATTCAACGCAGACAAAATCACCCAGAGATTATAATTCAGTACTTGCATCCCTAACTGAAAAGAGAGTAAAGAGAAAATACATTACCAACCAATTTACCAATTTGCTTTTCTTGCAATCCTTTTAAGTATAGAATGGAAAGTATTTCAGCACATAAAGGGATAAACAAATAGAATAGTGTTAAATAGAAAGCTAAACTGCCCAAAATAATATAACTTTTTCTCTTTAATTCACTTTTCACACTACCATTTGTGGGCGGAGCCTTGTTTCATGTAACATATAACATATAATTATATATGTATATAAACTATTCAAAACTGTATGCTAATTTGGTTCTCAAGAAACATTTCTTATAAATAGTGTATATAAACTAAATCATGCCTTTATAGCTCATAGCTCTTGGTTCATAAAAAATAAAAATAAAAAATTAAAAAAATCACTCATTTGGTTGCAGCCCCATGCAGTTTAACCATTTAACTCTGTTATCCAGTTTTAAGCAAGAAACAAAATAGGCCTATTTGTTTTCTTTAATGGGATATATCAACTTCAACATCTATACATAAAAAATCTAGCTTCGATCAGTGATCGTTTATTTGTTTATTTCGAAGTAAATAAAGAAAGAACAAGTACAAGTGAGAGAAAGAAAAGAAGAGTGAGCACAGAGTAGCAGGTGGTTAATCAGTAGTCATGACTGTTGCAATAAGACCAAAGTTAATGAGGGCTAAAGACTCTGTTTCATGAGCCACACGGAACCTCCTCCAAGCCTTGCCATCTCTCTTTTCTAACTACAATATAGAGTTGACAGATAGGATGAGAAAAAGACTATAAGCAAATAAATGAAGATCCAAACCTATAGTAAGCTGCCTACATCGGCAGCATTTAAAGAGGTCATATGATGTTATTTTAAAGATCAATATTTTGTGAATTTGCTGTAACAGAATATGTTGGCATGCTTTAATGTCCAAAAAACCCATTATTTTTCAAATACTGTACATTATTGCAGTTCCTCTATGCCCTGCCTCTCTCAAACACGTAGTTTTCTACAAAGCCCCCCCTTCCGACAAGCACAGTCTGCTCTGATTGGCCAGCTGACACAGTTCATTGTGATTGGCCGAACACCACATGCCGCGTCGGAAATGTGAGGCCCCTAACAATAATCGCGAGCTTCAGCTTTCAAAGGAAATATAAAGACAGTTAATAATGTCTTTAGTTTTCCCATCAGTTCAAGCCTTAGAGGGGAACAGAGTCTGTGATGATGTCCGTCTGTATTTGCACAGTTAAGACAGCTGATTCCACTGTGATGTGACCCTGTCTCCCTCTCTCAATATTGCACACACACACACACACACACACAATGCACAAAGCACTGCATTTGAACAGTCAATAGCAAATACTTAAACTAATAACTAAACAATCTCAGTAGCTGATACAGAAGCGCCAGATTGTCATAACAAAGCCAGAATTACCTTTTCTCCTAGGTTCACGAAACTGTCATCCATAAATGTGTTGCACAAATTTCGAACATCTGGGTTGTGCTGTTCTGTAGTAAGTAATCTTAATGATTCATAAATGCATCTACTTTCAGAAGGCCAAATAAAGTGCTTTTGCTTTGACATAGAAACACACAGCATCTCCCTGTCATGGCTGTTTCAACACTACTGCGGTTACTGAAACCACGCCTTCTTTCTTTGGGTGAACATTTCGGCGGCATTACGCAATGTTTCCACATCTTGACGTAGACATTGTGGGGGCTGTTTGAATGAGCCATTTTAGGGGGGCATGGACAAGTCTTAACTTTTATAAAGAATATTTCTTTGGTTTTGAGACTTTAGTCTTTGCAACTGCAGGGATTGTATATATGCACGGACAGCTTGTAACACTCCAAAGAGAAAGAAAAACTTGAAATCGCATCATGACCCCTTAAAGAATCATGCTTGCTCTTGACATGTATAGTTCATATAGGTTTTCAAAATATAGGCAAAATTATTATGCTCCCTTACAAGATACCTTGTTCTGGACAAATTCTAAGGTAACATTCCATATATCTATAGCAGACAAGAAAATAGGTAAATATTGATATTAGTATTAATAAATGCTTTAGACGTCATTTTATTGTTATTTTTTGTTAACTAATGTATAGTTCACCTTATTGTTAAGGTTGTTAACATTGGAACCATGAGGAGAAATGCTGTTTATGAATATGTTTTATATGTTACAATATGCATGCTAATATGTATGCTATTTTTACACTTAATATACTATCACGTGCTAACCTAGATATGTTAACAACAATCAATTGTGTCAAATCTTATGTGAGGAGTATTATTTGCAAGTGTTAATATGGCAAAGAGAACAAGGAAAACACATGTTACATACATATGCATAACTCCTTTTAAGCTTCCTTTTCCGAATAGTGCTAGCTCAGAATGCAGACTGTTACACTTATTATCAACATATGGGTGGCTTTAATTAGAGCATCATTCTCTAAGACACACCATGAGATCCTGGAGCATCTACTGTCCTGAGGCTTGTGATGCAGCACAGTGTTCTATCATGGCTATTGAACACAGTCACATTGCTGATGACAGTTCAGGGTAATAATTAATCATAGTGGACAGACATATGGCTGGAGTTTTGCACCCCTGCATTTCATTCTGGATTTTACATTGTCATGGAAGAAAGACTGACCGCTGATAAGGTAAGCATCGTTAAGCCAAGAAAATTATGTGATAAACATTTAAATTTTATTCAATAACTGTAAACAATTCTATTCACACTGTCACACAAACCATTTTTGTTCCAATCTCTAAAACTCCTTTGCAATACCAACTGGCCAATCAATAAGGTTTGTGATTTTGGTCCCATGCTTATGTTACATAAAACCAAGCTTACCATTTTGCCAAGCGCCAATGAATTGAAAGTGTAACTGGCAATGGGTGTGTTTTGTGTAATGTCCTACCCCATTTTCACAAGAAGTGTGAACAAACAGAGGCCTTGGATGAATCGTTGAGGAGACCGAAAACGTAAAATAAAAAAAGGAATTAAGTTATAAGTGAGTCCTGCAGAACTTAGTCCTAAAACCAGGAAACAAGTTAGCATTTTGAACTTTCAGTTGGTGTTTTTTATGGCTTTAATTGTCTGAAATAAGGCCTGGGATAAATACAAACTTGAAATATTTGTAGGTTTTGTTCTGCAGAATAAAATTAATTAGTAATGCCCGACGTGTGATTTCTTTGATAAAGGCGGTTGCTAGCAAGAAGCTAAACGGGACTACAGAGGTTATTGGGGACATTAAACTCTTTCAAGCGGAACAGGGGAACTCATCTATTAGTCCCCTTTTACTGCCTTGTAGGGTTTTAACTCACACTATTGAAAACTAATCTCAAACTTCCGTAACAGTATAGGACCAAACTTCCGTATTAGTATAGGACCAATTCTCACTATTTGTCAGAAACAACACGAAAGATTCAAATGCGTGCTTAGGTGATATTTTATTAAGCGTGAATGAGACGAGCAAAGTCACAGAAAACAGATGTTCGTCGGTGCAGTGATCACAGGCTTTCTTGGTAACGTTGGGCTGCAGTGAGCAAAGATCCGTATATCCAAAGGAGAGACAACGGGTGGAAACCAGTCCAGGAATCCAAAAACAGCAGGCAGAAAATCCCCCAGAGAGCAGGAGCAACGCAAACAACAGGTACTGCACAGAAAACAGACATGAAACAACGATCTGACAAAGACAAGACCAAATGCAGAGACTAATATAGAGCATTTGACGAGCTCCAGCTGAAACTCATGAACTAATCACCGAAAGTACACAGAACGACCAGAAGGGGCCGATGCATCTATGAACCGTGACATTATTAACTAGTTATTAACTACTCTTCTCGTTTGGCACTCAACGGAGACAGTCGCTTTCACTTCACTCCCCTCCCTACCCTTTTTTTTCCTCCCTGCTTGCTTCTTCTGTCTCGTCTCATCTCATCTATTGAAGAGACTCTCTCTGCACGGTTCTCCAAACTAGAAAATTATGGATTTGATCAACTGGTCTCTCAGCGCGATTGATACCATCTTCTCAACGAGAAGTCTGGGTTCTGGGGAACCTGTTTGTCCTGACGGGACGCTCGCGGCCGGATATACGAGGGATGCATGGGAGAAGTGGCAAATCGTGTGTCTGGCGGCTCTTTCCGTTGAGGACGCTGAGGATATCTACCTTTTCGGCACCATGATAACAGGTATTCTGCTGATTGGATTAGGCTTTGCCCTGGGTTATCGAAAAATTCGGAAGACGGGAACAGCTGTCCAAAGTCTCACAAGGCTGCCCGTTTTGATTGAAGCTGTGGGAAGAGCGGTCAGCAATGAGACTGAGACTATAAACCGGAATACGGATACCATCATGATGAAACTCGCGGCTTTGGAAGTGAAACTTGATGTCAGAGATCAGAATGGACAAAGAGAATGAGCTGTGGAAATATGCAGCTGTTCGCCCCAAAAGTCACAACAATTCAATCTTATCTTTTCTGGCTCCCCGTACCGGCGCCTTGGCCAAGGCCATCTGGATAACTACCCTGAGAGAGCGATGCAGTGGGACTCTCTTGCTCCCTTCCCCGATTACAGACATTACTCCCCTCCCCCATTCAACTGCCTCTGTAACGCTTTGTACCTCCACTAGGGCGAGCAGGTCTGCGACCGGCGCCGCAAATGGCACCGGACCGGATGGCTGCTTGCCAGAGCTGGATATGTTCCCCTGTTGCAAGTCACATGTTTTTCTGCTCTCAGACTGTACTCCAAATGGAGCATAGTCTGGGGGTTAAAAAAAATTTTTTCCTCCTCTCTCTCCTCATGTAAAAAGCTGTATTTTTCTTAATACCCTGTCTTCCTGTTCTGTCTACCCCGTTGTCATATGTATGTTGTGTATGTATGGACAGGTTGATGGCTAATTTCGCTGGTACTTGTACTAGTGACAATAAAGGGCTACTACTACTACTACTACTACTACTAGTTGCTTAATAGCATGCCTATTATTAACATATTGGCTGTTTATTAGTATTTAAAAACCACATATCATGCATGACCTTATTCTACATCCTTAATCCTACCAAATACTTAAACTTAACAGCTACCTTACTAACTATTAATAAGCAGGAAATTAGGAGTTTATTGAGGGAACAGTTGTAGTAAATGGTTTGTTAATAGCAAGAATTAGACCTTAATGTATGACCAAACATTCTGAGTCCTTGGAAGCATTGTGCAAGTCAAATGATCATGGTGTAGTTGGTTTATTGCCCCTAAAGTTGTTTTTTGCTTTTTTTTACTTCTGGTAATTTTCTGATTTTTCTGGTAATTTTCAAATTTCATTAAAGTTGTGGTCATTTGTAAGGTTTATCTTGATGAGAATCATAACGTTTGTCAGTCAAAGAGCTTATTTTCTGCAATAATCTAAAAGCTAATGGAAAAAAATCCAACTGGGTTTTAGTTGTTTTAATTGCATTGTTGACATAAATTTACTAGTGAACTTTTGTAACCAGTTAATTGAAGCAAACTATCCAAAATAACAACTGTTCAGAAAATAATCAGACTTACAGACTTACCATCACTGCAACTAAGGAATAAGAAGAACAAAAGATAGAAAGCTGGAAATCCCTGTACCAATTTGCTTCACTTAAAAAAAATGCAATCAAAGTATTCACCTTTGTTAAATGGTGAATAAAATTCACCTTTGTTAAATAATTTGGATCACTTTTATGCTTTTCTGAGGTCAAAAAGACTCATGCTTCGGCCTTTGAATATTTCCTTATGGGGACAAAAAGGTTGAGAACCACATCATCTTCAGGAAATACACATCATTTTAATGTTCTTTTTTAATCCTTTCCCCAGCTAAACTAAGAGACAAAGAGGGAGTTAGAGAACCTATAAATAACTATACGGGGGCTTAATGGGTTCTTTTATAGCGGAGCTATGTAGTACCTACATCACCCTAAATAACTGCTAAAGCCCTGCTGATGAACCAATTTGTTTTGTGTATTTTTGTGTGTGTGTGTGTGTGTGTGTGTTTATTGATCAGAAGACTCAGGATTGGCAACCAGCCCATAACCTAGCAATGTCCTAGCATTTGTACAACAAAAATTACACAATAACTACATAGCAACGTAATGGAATTTTAGTGGTGAATGTTTAATTTCATTTTTTTGTGTGTGACTACAATAACTCTAGGGTCCAAAGGTAATGTTACCTGCTGTCTTTGAGAAGCAATGAAGACAGTAAAAATAAACAGTTAATGAGGATGCTTAGTTAATGTCCTTTCTCTGTCTAATTTTCTCGCATTCCACATTCAACCATCTGTGTTGAGTCCAGGTGTAGCGGCCTGATTCCGCGGGGTGTCATCGCGCAGTAAACACTCGTTTTGAACCTCCTGGTGACTGAATTAGCCTTGTGTATATGGCCCATTGGTGTCAGGTGTGAGGTCATTATACCGCCACACATGGATGGGACAGGTGTCTGAGAGGCTTTACACCACGGTTACGTAGCAATAATGAGCCCTATTCTTTCTTTACCAAAGCCTCCTGTGTGTGTGTGTGTGTGTGTGTGTGTGTGTGTGTGAGTGCATGTAGAGAACTCCAGCTGGGACCCACACACACACACATACATGCACCAGCTCAGGGAGAGCACACAAACACCTGACAGATGCATGCTGGGAGCTTCATTACCCCTCAAACAAAGGACACAAGACAATTATAGGAGCATGGGTACGTCCATTACAGGCGAACCGTCCTCATGATAGTAACGGCTCTGGGGCCAATGAGGGAATTATGCCAAGAAACTGAGCGAGTGAAGATTCCAGGTGCTATTAGCTAATTTGGTCCTATTAGAGACAATTTTAAGACTGCTGTGAAAGGTTTGGTTTATCCTCATGGACAGAGATAATATGTCCTAGTTCTCCAGCTACTATAAAACACAGTCATTTATTTAATACCTTTCTAAATAAATTGATGTGAGGCCCAGATGTCATCTTCAGGATTAATGTGTCCCACATTCTAGACATGACATATGAACAAAACAGTGGGATACCAGAAATATTGGTACCATGAAGTTGGCAGAAAATCTCATTTTAAGGGCCAAGTTTTTATACGTGTAACATCTAAATTTGTTTAGCAGTCCTGCTTACTTATGTTACTGCCCCATTTTTCTGCCTTTTGGGGGCAGTTCGACATTGAAATGTGATTGGCTGGAGACTTGTTAATTGGTTCAATTGTGGGTGGATGGCATAAAAGTTTGTCAAAGTTTCTAGAGAAGTTCTCAGCTCCAACTTGTTCCCTTCTTATTTTGCTTAACATTTACTAATATTTGTTTCCCCGTTGGATTATTATTTTCCCTTTATTGTTTAATCCCTGGACATGGTGTTTTCTTTTTAACTTCTCATTTTACTTTGTAAATACATAATTGTATTATTCAAACATTGTGTTTGCGTGTGTGTGATCTTCTTTATGTGACGACCAGGAACGATCTGGCCGTAACACTTATAATAATCATGTGCCCTGCATGGAAAGAGAAAATGTCCACATTTTTATTCAATATAGGTAACCCTTCATTTTGATAACAATTCTCAGTATTACATAGCATGCATATTGGCTGTTTAATAGTCTTTATAAAGCACATACTAATGCCCTATTCTGCATGACAATATTCTATATTGTCAGTAAAAGTCAGAATCGGGTTTTGTATATAGTAAAGGTACAGTGAGTCATTTTCATGCATTTGTTCAAAAGAAATGAATTAGCGCAAAAAAAGTGCATGTGCAAAGCAAATTTAAAGCTTGTTGCTTCCCATCCTAAACACTGCCATTGATTTAACATGACTAAATTTGTGAGAACAAAAAGGGACACAAAAAGGTCAAATTGACCCCTTTTTAAAAGTTTAACAAGTTGGCATACAATTACATTTTAAAATGAGTGCATCTTATTGTGAAAGATCAATCCATGCTTCTCTCTGGTGACGTATGGTGGACTTCTCCAATCATTTAGTCAGCTCAAACCATGTCCCTTTCTTACAGCTACAAAGCAACTAGTGGATAGAACCAAGTCCCCCTTCTACATTTTTTTCTTTTTTGATAATCCATTTCACTTGGGTGTACGTCACAATACGGAAAAATTGATTTTTACTGATTCTGGTTCATCACGACTTTAAGGCTCGTAAAACAAGTGACAGCAACCACAACAAAGCACAAGACATTAACCTTGGCATCTCACCTCAATCTATCCTTACCGACACGATGCATTATTGCTTTGAATGTGATCTGCATGATGTCCAGGTGAAGCATTGTGTCTGCCTGTATGCATAACAGAGACGTGTTTATGTGCTCGTCTGATTGGGTGAATCCATTTCCTAAGGACCACTTCCCATCAAGTGATCTGAAACTCTTTAGCCCAGGATGAGAGAGAGCACTCCTGCACACATTGGTTAGTTAGTCTGAGTATGTGCTTTTATCATTTTTATAAACACTTCTCAGAACTCCACTCCACAAGAGTGTACAGAGCCTCGGATTGTTTGTATGCATGTGTGCGTTTGTGTTTATTTGCGTCTCTCAACAGCCTCACCACCCTTTTCTGCTCTACCTCCGCCGTGCGCCACTAATGCAACTCAACATTAGCATAGTGTTTGATGTTGAGTTAGAAGACGTTTAGGCGCTCCGTGTTTAACAACCTGTGTCAAGTGTGTGCACCGTCTACATGCTTCAATAACAACATCAAACAATACTCAGTCCCTGCAATGTTCCCGGTGCAGGAGCTGTTAGCTTTGTCTCCTCCATCTACGCCCTCTGAGGAAGAAATGTCCTCAGAGTGCAATGAATAATAAAGGACAAATCTCTTCACCAACAGGGACCTCCATTACGGGCCAGAGGAAGACGGCACACTCGGAGCGGCCCGCTGCAGGGAGCTGCATTCATCAGATTCTACCTTCCCCATTTTATTTGTGTATCTGCTCTTCCTTCTTCAGACAGATAAAAAAAGCCATCGGGTGGACAGGCCAAGTCTGATGAATACAAGAGGGAAGGAGGAGGGTGGGAGATTAGAGGCCTGGAGAGAGAGAGAGAGAGCGTTGGAAAACGAAAGATAAGCGGAAAGAGGTGAACAAGAACACTTGTCACTGCAGATGTTGGCCTTGATTTCGGCAAGAGAGAGAGGGAAGATGTTTGCAAATGTAGCTGGACATAATGCAGCGGCCAAAAGCATAAGGTCCTCTTCGCAGAACTCTGTGACAGCACTGTTCCCTCCAAGATATGGATATATGTTCATAAGGTCAGCAGACCAACAGCACTTCTTCTGCAAAATATTAAAGGAATGTTCCGGATTCATTACAAGTTAAGGTCAATCAATGAAAATAAATTTGACTAGAAGAAGAAGGGTTGATGAAATCCAGTCAGTTTAATGTGTCCAATATCAAGGTGTTCTAAATCTGTTGAACACAAAAGAAGATATTTTGCAGAATGATGGTAACCAAAAAGTTGACGGTAGCCTTTGAATTCCATTTTTTTCATACTAAGAAGTCAATGGCTACTGCTTGGTTACCAACTGTTTGGTTAACAACATTCTTCAAAATATTTTATTTTGCAGAAGAAAGAAAGAAAGTCATTCAGGTTTGGAACAACTTGAGGGTGACTAAATTATCATTTTTGAGAGAACGATCCCTTTGATAGGAGGCAAAAATTTCCCCGCACTTAACTAGTATATACTGAACTTTGAAAATTCCTCAAACTAATAATATCAAACTGACCTTTATGACCAGCTAAACCTGACATTATTCAGACAGAGCGGTCATGTGCCCCTTCTGACTTTTGTGAAACACCTTCCAAAAAAAGAAAAGAATAAAGGGGACAAAAAAATGTTTGCCTAAAATGGAAGAAATCACACATTCACCTGTTTAAATGTCAAGTTCTGTCAAGAAACTCTAAATGGCGCAGGATGATAGGTCGTTAACGCAAACTAACGATATTCACAGCTTTAAACTACTGGTTCATGTTGCATTCACAGCCAATGAACTTGCTGCTTTACATTTAAATGGCCGTTTATCATTCACTGGCACAGTTCGCAGCATCCTTTAAGGTGTTACTCTGAAACTCCCCACCTTTCCCAGCTCCACCTGTATAGATATGTTACGGGTTAATATATATGCTACTTGTGCAGCAGCGGTATGTCTTAAATACTCACAGCACCATGTCGGCGTATGTATTGACAGTAGCAAGTTACTGTACTTGATTTGCAGCAGCACCATCAATAATCTACAACAACAGCAGCAGCAATTCATCAGCGTAGCAGATCTATTCCGCCAAGACCGAATAGCATCTTAATACTGTCATTTACATAACCATGCTAACATTTTCAGAGAGTTGTCATGATATAAATTTGTTGAAGCCAACTGAGTTGCACCTTCCACATATCATGTGTATTTTCTTTCAGCTGAAAATAGTTATCATTTATTCACCCTGTCATTTGAAAACATAATAAAAATGGAAAAGGAAAACAAAAGGAAGTATTGTCAAAATGTTGTTTTCTAATGATTACAATGTACGGTGATCACTGGGGTTAAAAATTTGCAAGAAGAATGGATAAATGTAATGAATCAGGTCAGCCAATTATTCACACAATTTCTAAATGATAAAAAAATATGTTTCCTTATCTTGCCCAGAGCATCATGTCAGCAAGGACAGCCACTGGTGACTCCTCAAAAAACAAAAAAGCATAATATTTTGCACATACATTGTTTATAGTATATGCATACCAGTAAATTCATACACCAGTAGCCTAATATCGAGGATTTAAAATTGAGATCTGTAACCCTTGCACACTTTTGATCATGGAATAAACAAATTATGACTTACTGCTAATCGTGTGTTTACACAATGGCAAATGAAAATTGCATTTGCATTATGCTGCATCCACACCACTAGGTGTCAGTAGAAATCAAAGACCACTATCATATCCGCCAGCACATCAAAAATTAGAGATTCATTCATTATTGAGACTCATTTCCTCACTTGCTTGTGAATGAGAATAAAACCACTGTGCGATCATGAAATATGACTACATGTGCGTTCCAGCTGCCATGTCTATTTAGCCTTCGTTTCTGCATACCCGTGTGCGTGCCACTGACATGTCCTCGTAGTGGCACGAGGCGGTGGTGCCCTTTACGATATGAAGAGCAGGGAAAAGGTTATTCGTCAGAGGTTGATATGTGTCAATCACCCTTTGGAGGCTGTTTGCTGTCACTGCCTCAACCGCCGCACACACTCTGATAATGCTCCAAATATCAGGTGAGAGGAGAGAGAGCTGGCAGTAAAGAGATTGCCTGACCTTATTGTTTTCCTTCGTCTCCTCTTTGTTCTTCACAAATAAAGTTTTTTTAATAAACTGAAAAGGTCCTCCGCCACAGCCTGGGGTACCAATGAAAGGGAGCACTGAGGTATGGCACAATGTGGTAGCACAGAAAGAAGCAGCTCATCAGAAAATAACAAAGGTGCAAGTTAAAGATAAGGCTGCTGTCAGAGATTAATCCCACCAGCCTTGATTGTTTTCTTTAATACCGGCCCTGCTACGGCAAGCGATAAGTTTGCTGAGTAATTTAGTTTTTTTCCTTTTTTTGAGGCAGTGGAGAAGGATAGGACAGGAAATAATATTCAGGTGTGCCCAGTAATTGATTTTCTCTTTTTCCTCCCTCTCTCTCCCTCTTACTTTCCACCAAATAAAATGAAAGCCAAAAGTGCTTTCGTTCCACTTTCTTTTAGTCTTTTTTTCCGCCCCTCACTTTCACCGCAGATTAATAAACTTGCTTTATTCAAACCATTAAAGGATAAAGAGATTGGCTTGCAAGGCATTTTTTGCAAGGTTTTTTTTTTAAAGCAAACTGAAAGCAGACCACCTGTCAGACGATATGACAAGATTGAGGTGATTTTAGGTAAAGGATAAAAGACTATCTCTTTGTGATAAACATGGCTCAGATGGTGTTAATTAATTACAGTTTTGATGAAGAGAGAAGAAACTGAGATGATACATTTGTCTGACTGAATAACTAAAAAAGCTGTGCTTTGAATTAAAAAAAAGGTTTGAGTTATCAGAATATATATTTTTTTAATAAAAAGTCATGCTACATTGTCAGCTCTCTGTGTTGTCATATTTACTTTTATTACACCGCTTTTTGGAAAACTTCATTCTGATTTGCCATTTGTGAAATTCAGCCTTCATATCCACAACAGTTAAAATGTCTGGGGTCAGAAAGACCGAAAAAAGTGATACTTTTTTTCAGCAAGGATTAATTAAAGATCAAAAGTGACAGTAAAGATTTTTACTGTTTAAAAAGTGTATATTACAAATACATTTTTCAAAGAACCCTAAAATAAAACGTACCATGTTTTCCATAATATTTTCCATAATATTAAGCAGCATAACTATTTTCAAGATGGATCATAATAAGAAATGTTTCTTGAGCAGCAAACCTGATTATTATTATGATTTCTGTAGAATCATGTGACACTGAAGACTATAATAATAATGGATGCTAAAAAAATAAATATTGTACGATTAATTTAAATTGCAACAATACTTCATGACATTATTGTTTTCACTTCAAATAAATGATGCCTTGGAAAGACGTAAGTATTAATAGTAATTTTCAAATACTTTTGCAGTGTTGCTAGGCCAATTGTTTTGTATATTGTATCTGTTCATTTTTTGTTAGCTTACCCTAAAATAAATATACTTAAATTAATTAGAAATACATTTATTTCATGCTACACTACAAATTCATTTTCAAATTTATGTACTAAATAAAATATACGGTATATGTATATATGGTATACTTAAACTCTGCTAAATTGGAACAAGTACTTTTGCACTTAATGCATTTTAATTGTGCAAAATTAGTGCTGAAGTCTAATTAAAGATATACTTAGTATTTGATTGTGCTAATATGGAACTATTGCAAGTATACTTCAGGTACACTTTAAATATCTCGCATTTAAAGACAGTTAGTATTCAAAGATTATACAATCCCCATCAAAAGTGACAAAAATTTTAGATATAAAATTTTTTAGACAATATTATGAAATGTGCATTGTGCACATACAGTGCTCAGCGTAAATGAGTACACCCCCTTTGAAAAGTAAAATTTTAAACAATATCTCAATGAACACAAAAAACATTTCCAAAATGTTGACAAGACTAAGTTTAATATAACATCTGTTTAACTTGTAACATGAAAGTAAGGTTAATAATATAACTTAGATTACACATTTTTCAGTTTTACTCAAATTAGGGTGATGCAAAAATGAGTACACCCCACAACAAAAACTACTAAATCTAGTACTTTGTATGGCCTCCATGATTTTTAATGACAGCACCAAGTCTTCTAGGCATGAAATGAACAAGTTGGCGACATTTTGCCAGATCTATCTTTTTCCATTCTTCAAGAATGACCTCTTTTAGAGATTGGATGCTGGATGGAGAGTGATGCTCAACTTGTCTCTTCAGAATTCCCCATAGGTGTTCGACTGGGTTCAGATCAGGAGACATACTTGGCCACTGAATCACTTTCACCCTGTTCTTCTTCAGAAATCCAACAGTGGCCTTAGATGTGTGTTTAGGATCATTGTCATGTTGGAAAAGTGCACGACGACTAAGGGCACGGAGTGATGGTAGCATCTTCTCTTTCAGTATAGAGCAGTACATTTGTGAATTCATGATGCCATCAATGAAATGCAGCTCCCCGACACCAGCAGCACTCATGCAGCCCCACATAAGGACACTGCCACCACCATGTTTCACTGCAGGCACCATGCATTTTTCTTTGTATTCCTCACCTTTGTGACGCCATACAGTTTTGAAGCTATCAGTTCCAAAAACATTTATCTTGGTCTCATCACTCCAGAGTATAGAGTCCCAGCAGTCTTCATCTTTGTCAGCATGGGCCCTGGCAAATTCTAGGCAGGCTTTTTTGTGCCTGGGCTTTAAGAGAGGCTTCTTTCGTGGACGGCACCCCATGCATGCCATTCCTCTGCAGTGTACGCCATATTTTGTCACGAGAAATAGTCACCCCAGTTTGGCTTTCTACTTCTTTAGATAACTGCAGTGAACTTGCATGTCGATTTTCTTCAACCCTTCTCATCAGAAGACGCTCCTGACGAGGTGTTAACTTCCGTGGATGACCTGGACGTCTCTGTGAGATGGTTGCAGTTCCATCTTTTTTAAATGTTTGTACCACTTTTGCTACAGTATTCTGACTGATAAGTCAGCTTTGCTGATCTTCTTGTAGCCTTCACCTTTCTTGTGTAAAGAAATTATTTTCTTTCTCAGGTCTTGTGACATTTCTCTTTCATGTGGTGCCATTGCTGACAGCATGAAATGGGAAGGGGTTTTCTTTAAGTAACACCCTTTTATAGTCAACTGTCACCTGTGTAATGAATAATTAGACTCACCTGTGGTTGAATTCTTGTTAAAGTAGACATTTGTAGTCTAAAATTTAGCTTTGCTCCAGAGACTTTCAGGGGGGTGTACTCATTTTTGCATCACCCTAATTTGAGTAAAACTGAAAATTTTGTTCTCTAAGTTATATTATTAACCTTACTTTCATGTTATAAGTTAAACAGATGTTATATAAAACTTAGTCTTGTCAACATTTTGGAAAATGTTTTTGTGTTCATTGAGATATTGTTTAAAATTTTACTTTTCAAAGGGGGTGTACTCATTTACACTGAGCACTGTACAAGTAGTATGCCAAATAAAGTTAAATAAATGCATTTTAAATATATAATTTTTTTAATAGGGAAACTTATAATAATACCAATTAATACACAGATAATACACAATTTTAAAAGAATTTCAACTCATCTATATGTCCTATGGACAGTATATGTCCATGTCTTTATTTATTTATCAGATTTAATTTGCAAAAATGACCAGCAGACTGCACGTTGCTATGATAGATTGTCTTTCTCATTTAACAGAGAATCTAGAATCATCATCTCTAGAATTCTAGAACTCTGAGCACATGAAAATGCCTGACAATCGTAGAGCTCAAGCTGAGCTGCGTCTGTGTTTGTTCAGTCTAGCCGAGTGGTGGTCTCTCTAATGGACATCCGTCTTAGTGACAACCGCCATCCAAATGAGCACTGCCAGATCTTGACATGCGTTGACATAATCAGCCGCAGGGTGAAGTGAACTCTGGGAAACCGGCAGACACGGGGCCCTGAGTGCATCTTTCATTTCTCATGCTATCTCTTCAGCGACACACATCTTCTCATAAATTCTTGCTCTGTTGTATCAGTGAATCTTCTTATTAATATCTAAAGCCTTCTTTTATTTGTCCCTTTTTGTCTCTGTATCTCTGTATCTTCCCAGTATCTCCAAGGCTCTCTTGAAGATGGACTCACTCCAGGGCTGTTTTTCCAATTACAGAGTTCCCTCTTCAATGAAGGTCATCGCAATTAGAGCACCATTTAGCTTCTCCCAGTCAAAAGCACAGAATAGCGGATGAGACTGTGCCGAGTGACCGCTGGATTGTCATTGCAGCCCACTCAAGTGGTTCTTTCATGGCTGCAGGCAAATGCATTAGAAGAAACCTGAAGATTAGCTGTAGGCGAGCTGAAAAGACATCTTGGAAAGAGAAAAGGCTTTCAAAATCAATATTAGCTAGCATCTATTATGAACTCAGCAGCGGGTTGTATAGTCTTGTATGGCGGCACTGATGGAAAGTAGAGGGAGCTGTGTAGACTCTACTGTATATTACATTTCTCTATTATCACCATTACAGATAAACTCTAAATGGATGTACTCAGAGTACTCAAGAGGTGAGGGCACAATCTTCTCTTCTAATTTTCTGCAGCATGATGGCAATCATAGAAAAATGACTCTATATTATTTTGCAACTGCAGACTGTGAACGTTCATCAAAGAGTGTGCAGTTTGCATTGTCTTTGCCATTCAAACCCACATAGCCTATTCCTTTGTCTCTCTGAGTGTGCATTAAGTCCTTTGTGTAGTGTTTGCATTTATCTTTATTCACATAACTTTGTTGCGGAGAAAATGAAATAATAAAAAATCACTGATCCTCATATCCTTCATTTTTCCTGTAGCATATTTACCGAGCCTCTGCGCTGTGCGTTTGGAGCAGATGGTGAGGGACTAAAGCTCCATGGTGGAGGGAAGGCGTCTAATTGCTTTAAGTAAATCGATACGGGACTGCAGCTAGCAGCCATCCCTCACTCTACATCAGCCTCTCACTGCAATTACCACATTGATTGGCCACTGCTAATTGAAGGCATCGTTATTTCAGCTTTACGCAGTCATGGTGACAGAGTTCAGAACCCAGCAAAATGTATTTGTTCTCATGATGCTTATTTTTTTGTGCAGATCTATACATTGTCTTGAATACCCTTCTGATATGAATATGTTTTTATTTCCGAATTAAAATTAGTTTGGATGTTTTTGAGAGGCATAAAGTTATAAAAATGCCAGGGTGATACAACAGTCCTTATATATCATGAATAAAAAAGCATGATAAAAAGAATAAACATTTTAAAAGGATAGCCCTATTAAGTAATTATCTTTTATCTTTGTTTAAATGTAATATTCATGATTAAATATTTTAACTGTATACTAATATTTGGAAAAACTGTAGTCTACTAAATTAAATTAATTTGGTGAAATAAACAGATAGATGCTATTTATGAATAATTCATGTTAAATATTTTATCTTGAAAAATATATCTATACATTCTGAAAATATAATAATTTTGCACACTCACAAGTATTTAAAGTGTAAGTAAAAAAAAACTTTAATTATGAATATACACCATGATTTTTCTACAGCAATTCAATTTAAACTTGAAAACGGTATTAATATTTTGAAAATCATATGAAATGTACATATACATTTTTTCTTTTTACCATTGACCCTTAATCTAATGATATGTATTATATACCAGGCTATGAATTTATAAGGTGTATTAGTATTGATGTTTCTATTATCTAGGCATCTTTGATTTTATTATTCCCAATTTAGTTGTATAATAAGCTTCAATATGATTCAATAAGCACTAATTACAAAATGGCATTCAACATGAATTGAAATTCTGCTATAATTCTTTTTACCCATCACTCTAAAAATGTTTGTACTCTTTTAGCATAATTAAATCTCCTTAGCAGAATGGCAAATGTCAAAACATGCCTTGAGAAAAAACACGTGTCATTGCCCATCACATTTCTTCACTGTGCAATCAGTAAAATAGAGATCATTTTTAGTGTGGAACATTTAACAATAGTCAATACATTTTGTGCAGCATTCGTGGAAATACATTGCTGTAAATTGCTCATTTTCAACAGGTTAAGAGAGATAAGCTGGTGGCCATGCCCCACCACCACCACGACCCTTCTCTGTCGGCTCTCTTCATTTCCCATGAGCCCCGGTTAAAAATGACCTTCCATGCCTCTCTGCTCCAAACCCCCTCGAAGAATAATAAGGGCGCTAGACACATTAATTAGATGCTCTATTTAGATAAATGTCTGCGAGCGAACGTGAGGTAGTTATTAATATTTCATATTCAAATAATTAAATTCAATTTTTCATTCGAGCTAAATAGAACATCTACATTAGCGTGCATTGCTTTCTCTTTTTACCTCCTTCCTGTGCGTGCATTTTTAATAAAGCCTTTTTCTTCCGCACATGTTTTCCTGCTCTTGTACTTGCAATGTTCCCTCTGCAACACTGATTGGGTCAAAGTGCCACATGGAGAGAAGGTACAGGAAATGACTGTTAATTAAAGAGCTGACAGCTCGCATGTCGCTTGCTGCGTGTGTGAATGAAAGTGTGCTTGCGGGTGCGACATTGTGAATGTGTGTGTGTGTGTGTGTGTGTGTGTGTGTGTGTGTGTGTGTGTGTGTGTGTGTGTGCGTGTGTGTGTGTGTGTGTGTGTGTGTGTCTGAACCCAAATACATGGACCATCCTTGATCAAATGGCTAACCACTTCTGTCAAAATAAATTTTTGCAATGGTACCTTGCGCAATTGTTTCAATAAAATTCTAATTTAGCCCTATATTTCCCTCATCTCCGGTTTACGTCTATTTTCCCATCTTGCAGAGTCTCATCTCATCTTCCGCAGCATCACATTGTAGAGCACTTTTGTGCCCCTGATCTCTTCAAGGTTCAAATCCATCAGCAAAAATCTTAAATGCTTCCATTGTCTCTTGTGTGGGAGGTCAGTTCTCTGTTTCACCTGACCAGAAAGGGCTAAATGGTTGCCAGGGAGACTGGAGATCATTTGTGCGTATGTGTGCGTGTGTGTGTGTGTGTGTGTGTGTACGCACTTGTGTCTGTGTTCTTTGTGTGTAGCGCTTCTAATGCTTCTATCAGCCTTTAGTCATGCTGGTGTTATTTGGAGCAATAATACCAAGCCTGACAGTTTGTCTCTCTTCTATCCATTACTCTGTAGCATAAAAGGCACCCCTGACCTTTAAAAGAGAGAACTAATAGATGAATGAAAGAAAGCCAGGAAGTATGAGCAGTGAGAGTTGACTCCTGTGGGGAAAAAAAGCCATTCCGACACAGGAAGTACAATAGATGTGGAGCTGCAGCAATCACAGTGGGGTGCATAAAATAAATTCATTACTGCTGCAATAAATGGAGCAGAACACATACACCCTGAGAAGCAAGAGCACTGAGTCTAATAGTTACTACAAAAATGCACAAATGCATACATGTAGTTTTTTATGAAACATGCACATATTCAGTGTATAATAGTGTGAACAAAATTTGTGCAAAATAAATTTGGCCAATTTATTTACATTTCAACTTTACATATGCAAGGGGTCCACAAAATTGTATGATATATGCATTCATTTAATAAATAATTTTATAAATTTCAGCAAATAAATAAACAATACAAAAGAACAAAGTTCAAATTAATCATCACATGCTTATTATCACAAATTAGCTTATTTGATCTTATTTGACTTTTAAATACTGTTTATAAACTTTTAAATTAAGGAAGTGCTATTTTTATGAACCCTCTTTATGTTTTTTTAAATGATAAACATCGCAAACATATGCACATAATTTCTAAATAATTGTACAGTTTATTTCTAGCATATCTTATTGCTTATTTCCAGGTTTTGAATCTCACATTTTAGAGTGTTCTCAGACATTAGAACCTCTTGATTTGTTTTAAGATATCAAGAAAGATGATTAAAAGCAATCACACAATTAGTTTATACAGTGATCATTTTTCTGCTACTGCAAACACCTGCAAACTGCACACCATTGTGGACCTACAGTTCGCTAAAGCTCAAATCTCCAATCTAAAATAACTTTTGGCCCTTCGGTCTCCATAGCATCTTTTCAACAAGATTAACGTCAAATAATGTGCATTAGTTCATGAGTTAGCAGTTTCTGTAGACTAAAAGGCTGTCTGATGATTAGGCAGATATGGGGAGTATTTAGCATGTTATTCTCCCCCTGCTCTCTTTTGGACTCTTCCTTGGCTCCGTGCCTAGTGAGCGTAATTTGGATGAGTACTGCTCGCTTGCCTTTGGGCTCATTAACAACAATATAAACAGTAATTACAGTGATCGCCTAATTAATTCATTGAAAAACAGGTGAAAAAAGGAAAACACTGAATGGTTAAGATGAAAGCGCAAATCTTTTGCCAAGATAACAATTTTATGGCAACATTGTTGACATAATTTGCAATTTCACGTGCCACAATACAACTTCAATAATTAGAACCCTTTTTTCTAGAATTCATTCATGTGCATTCTCCTCTTATTGTTTGTAGAGATTTCCACAGTGCCCATCATTTGTGCAATTGTCTGATATTCTTGATAAAATGTACTGCTTACAATCAGCTTCTTTTGTTCCAGAGCCGACGGTACATTTCTGTCTGGGCATCGATGATGAGTCTGCAGTGTGCTTAGTCTGGAATGAGAGAAAAAAAATTCACGTGACTCTCAGCTCTTCATTATTGGTCTTAATTAGCTTAATTTGTGTAATTACTTAATTGTGGTTAGTTAAAAAAAATTATAAATACCTACCGGTAAAAGATGAATCACTTGTAAGAGAAATTAATGAGCTTATATTTCATTAATACAACTTTGACTAATATTTTTCCTTTGAAATTTCATTCATCTTATTTTCTTATTTAGTAGTATCACATATATTCCCCTTATGAAACATACTAGGAATATACTGCAAATAAGCAATATTTTAATTAGTACATTTCCATATATGTGTAAATACTGCTTATAATTTTCAGTTTACTGCAATATATGCACAATATATGCATTGACCATGTATGGTAATATATTGATAATTGAATACATATAATACATATATAGCAACGAAGACCGCTGCACATTTGTACACAGTAAAACACACACACGCACACACACACACACACACACACACACAGAGTACTCTACATCTACAAGTGTATTATTTAACATAAAATTGCATACATTATAAATAAAGTAAATATATTGTCACATATTTTTCAATATATGGAAAGAAGCTATTCTTTATGTATTATTCAATATAATATATTAACAATATATTATGCTGTATATTTTCAGCATACATTAAATAGATCAGTATATTGATTGTTAATATTTAAGGAAATGTGTTTTCCTTGCATAAGAATTACCTACATTGTGTTCATTTTTCACAGCATCGGAAATACAATTATTCTAATACCTTAAATAATATTAGCTTTTGATTACGTGGTGAAAGTTGACAATATATGAAAGATTTGCACAGATAAATTCAGACGATTTGAAAATGAACAGATTGCTTCTTCAGTATTTAATCTGGAATCTAGACAAACTGTGACAATACGCTTCTCAGCGGTTGATCTGAGACTTTTAAGCATTGTTTTCAACGCCCTATTTTAGTGACAGACACTGATCATTGATCAGCAGTGAAAGTAGACAGGCAGAAAGCATGAATGAGCTCCTGGGCCACATGGAAACCAGAATGTAGTGGTGCCAGCTGACTGGTCGCCAGCAATGGAAACTTCCCGCAATTAACACAAATTACTGACAGTCTGCCAGCTATCAGCGCCTGGCATCAGCCTCGGGCCTGGCAGCCATGCAGAAGAAGGAGGTGGGATCATAGACAACAATGATAATGTGTGCTTCTGTGTGTTCATCCATTATCACCAGTGTCATTGCCAATATGTGTCTCATGTCTGTGCATGTCATTTCTAATTGGCACAAGAGTGGTGCGTGTTTATAAAAATAACTCGTGAAGCATTTGTTTGTTAAGGTTAATCATTCTCTAATGTAAGTTTTGTGTAGGCTACTTTAAACAAGCCCGTCTTCAAAAGGCAAATATTAAGAGTTTATTACCCTGAAGTCCACATGCATTTCAGATCTGTGTGGTGGGTTGTAGAAAGTTGTATTTATCTTCTCTTGCCACTATTATCTACTTATCATTCATATTGTCCAAATCCATCTAGTCTGTAGAAAAATGGAAGGGTGTGATGTGGCACAGGGTTTTAAAATGAGATACTTTCCCATTCTGGTTAATTGCACATAGAAAAACATGGTACAAGCACAGACTGCTGCAGATTTCAACTGTTAGATTAGAGTAATAGCGCCATCTAATGTTAAAAAGAGGACAAAACATTTCTAGCAACTTGAGACATTTCACAACACTGAAAGAAAATGTTTAGATTTATGAAAAGTTTGGGATGTACCTTCCATGTCATAATTAACAAAAACAATATTTTTAAACACTAAAACAACACTGTCAGAAAGGTATAAATCTGTCACTAGTACTATGCATTTAAGCAATAATACCTTTAAGTTACTCAGTTACTGTACCATTCATGGGTAAAACGGTACAACAATGTACCTTTCAGCTCTTGTACCTTATGGTACAGTGCCAGTGACAGCTTTGTACCTTTTTCTGAGAGTAATTTTCATAAGACTTCTAGTCTTCTACACAAAGAGATCTAACTATAGAATGAGTACGTATCTAACTAAATGCATTTCATGACATCCCAGGGCTTGCAAGACAGCAGCTTAATAGTGTAAAAAGCTGTAGGAAAAATAACCAAAGTTATAAATCTAATACGCATCCATGGAATCTGGTGTAGCGTTAAGTTGTTCGGGCTGAATTGCAGAAATTTTTAGAGAAGAATAAAATGAAATGAAACGCACATCTTTTAAGCATTGTAATTAAGATTTGGGTAACATTTTACAATAAAATGTCATTTTTTTTTACATTTGTTCATGTATTAACTAACATGAACAAACTGATCAATACATGTATTAAACAATTTATTCTTTTTTGGCATTAGTTAATAAAAATGCAGTCGTTCATTGTTAGTTCATGTTAGTTCACAGTGCATTAAGTAATGTTAGCAAACACAACTTGAGATTTAAAAAATGCATTAGTAAATGCTGAAATTACCATTAACTAATTAATAAATGCTCTGGAATTACTGTTAATTCTTAGTTCTTAATGTTAACCAATGAACCTTATTGTAAAGTGTTACCAAGATTTGTATGGTCATAACAGCGTATTGTTATAGCGAGGTAAATGTTGGAACACCTTATCACTTTTATCTGATTATATTATGAGAGTGTGTTTATTTTGAAATGTAAATGTACGTATGTACGTATGTAAATGTACGTAGACATTTATGCATTTAGCAGACGCCTTTATCCAAAGCGACTTACAGTACATTCAGGCTATACATATTTATTGTCAGTATGTATGTTCCCTGGGAATTGAACCCACAACCTTTGCACTGCTAACGCAATGCTCTACCACTGAGCCACAGGAACACGTAAAGACACTTATTCTAAAGTCATGAGCTAACACTTTTAGCAGTTTTATAATTGATTAAAAGTTTATATAAAAAAATAGAATTCGTTTTATGATTTTTTTCTATAAATATATTTTTTCCTTTAAATAGTTTTTCTGAATAATAATGAAAACTACATGTTTGTGTTTTCACTGTTTTGTTGAATAAGAAACATTACACTCTTGATTAACCTATGGATGCAGGTCTGTTGCTTTACATTTTATGCAAACTTGCTGTGTTGCTCGTGTATGGCTCCATAAAAGAACGTTCAAATGATGGCTCCTACAATATCCCAAAATAAATGAACAAATAAAAAGTGATACTGGAATAAAAGGAATAACTGAAAAGTAAAGTCCTGTAAAGGGTTACTCACCGAACCCATGTGACTTTTTAGCCAGTCAAACTCAAAAGGCAACAGATGAGAGGAAGGTAAACGGTTAAACTCTACTACATAACAATACTCCATATGATTCGTGTGCGATATTATTATAATTTTTTATTCATTCGCTTGCAATTTATGAAAATTAGACCAAACTTTAAGACGAAATTCAATCAAAATACTGCCATCCCCGCGTTCATTTCTATCGCGCGATCTATGCCAGAAACATCAGACAACTAACAACATTTGCCTAATACTTTTTCTGTTTTCCATTTAATATATTTTGTATCCTATATTTTGTACTATAACCTAAATGCAACTATGAATAACGAAATTTAAATTGTAAATTATATTTTTACTCGTTAGAGATAAATATTACACAGAGGTGCTGTTCTTTGTTGTTATTGTAACACCGCTAGATGTCAGTAAATGAATAGATTTGAGAATATTTCTTAACGTTTCACGTTTGACTCTTGCTATGTTGAGAATGTATATTTTATATACAACACATGCATAATATGAAATCAAACGGCTTCTTCTTATAAACTGCATGTTTAATCTTTGTTTTCGTATTAAATAGGAGCCTATTACTCAATTCCAACACGTGGAAGTAATGACTAATATTATACTTGTTATAGAAATCTAAAAACGCATTTTAAAATAATACATCCGCGAAAATGCAGCAATATTCTCTGAAATATACAACAAAATAAACGTAGCGTAATATCCACAGACTTGATATACTCTGAGCTGCAGCCAAGAGGAAGGCGTGCCGCGCAGATGACGTCATCAAACAGTTCTCTTGCCATATTCCCTGAACGCGAGGGCAGTGAGAGAGACCGTTTTCGGTTTAATTTCTCCACAGTTCTCGTTTGTTCTCTGTCATTGCATAGGACACTACAGTTGGATTTGTTCCTTAGCTTCCTCCAGTCGTCTGCAGAAAGTTAGTTATCGTGAGTAACGTTATAGTTTTCTTGTTTTTCTAAACTTTTTCTCAAGTTTGCCGCTGTTTGTCGTTCTTTCTTTGAGCTCTGTCTCAAGCTCGTGACTTTATTTATTGTCTATGATAAACAACGTAAACCAATCTAAAGAGGACGATAAAGTCTATGATAAACAATAGAGTTTCTTTGCATTAATAGCCTATGACGTCGTGTGTATTCTTGACACAATTCGTTGTTTTTATGCTGACATAACGCGTGTGTTTTAGCCTGTTAGCTTGACAGTAGGAATATTTCAGCTTGTAAATGTAGGTCTTCTGAACGCCAAACCGAAGGTAATCTCGTTATACTCATTTAAACTGCTCTTCCAGCTCGACACAATTTGAACTGGCTCCTGTAGAAAGATTAGTTTGTCAAGTATGTTCGCTACTAGCAAGAACAGGTGATCTTGAGTGTTTTGGTGACGACTGCTGCCACACATGAACACAGAAATGAGTTTCTCATGTGAACTTTTCTCTTGAATAGTCTACTTAAGTTTGCTTTTTAAATGTCTGTTGTAGATGCATTATGAGTGAAGTTTTTCCTGATTGTGTCTTGGATTTTCTCTAGTGTTATCATTGAGGGTAGATCTTAGATGGATGTCATGCTATTCAATGCTATCTTTCAGAAGGTGTGAGGTTTTGACTCTGAAATAGCTTTTAAGCACGTATAAATACCTCTCAAGTGTCATTAACGGAAAAAGTCAATGTTTTTGTCTTTGTTTGAGATTGCCAAGGATGCTGCTTATTTTGCAGCAATTTTGATTGTGAAAAATCCTAGTTGGATTCATTCAAGAAGTCTTATTGAAATGGAAAGTTGTCTTTAAATAGCCTAAATGCTTAATTTTGAAGTTGTTAGATTTAATGCATGTGCCTTTTTCTACCAGTGTTTGAAGAGTTCATCCATGCCTATTACAGTTCCCAAAAAAAGATGAAGTCCTTTGGTCTGTGTACTTTCATGACTGTGGTTGAGGAGCCCAGATCTGCCTCCTCCCTTAATTTTCCCACTAATGCAGACCAGATGGAAATTAGAGCCATTGATGCAAGCCAAGAGATAACACTCACAACCGTGTGTTCCCATGCCAGACGCCCCCCCTAACAAACACTTCTGTGCTATCTGTTGGCCAATTCTACTAATGCATATAATTTGCAATGAAAGAGAGCGAGTTGGCATACAGGATCCAAGCCAGCTGACCATCATGCTGTCACTTTGTGTAAAGAGCAGCCACTTAGAATAATGCATAATATGTTATGTAGGTGTGGCAACCTCGCAGACATGTAGCTTCACCTTACAGGCCGGCATCCGTGGCAATGCCGATTATGATCAATTACATGTAAATGTGTGGTCTCACAAAAACTGAGAGCAGCACTCCTATTTTATTGTCAAATCAGTCTTAATAGATGGAAAAATATGCTGAAAAAATACTTGCCTTCAGGCCATCCAAGATGTAGATGAGTTTTTTCATTGAAATGGATTTGGAGAAATTGCATCACTTGCTCACCAGTGGATCGTCCGCACTAATTGGGTGCCGTCAGAATGAGAGTTCAATCAGCTGATAAAAGCATCACCGTCATCCACACAACTTCAGTCCATCAATTAACACATATTGTGAAGTGAGAGTTGTGTGTTTGTAATAAATCAATTTTTAAGGCTTTTTAACTTACATCTGTAACATCTGGACAAAATACCAGTCCATAATCCATAATAAATAAATAGTCAACAACATGTTTGTTTAGAACTGTGTTTGCTTGTAAACTTTGCTTGAGCTGTGCACATTTCTCTCCTGACTCAGAAAAGACAACATTTTCACTTGAGAAAGCAATGTTATGGATAGATGACACATATTTTAGCCAGAAGCAACAGGTTGAAGTAAAAAATATCTTAATGATAGATTAGTTTATTACAAACACCCATCTTTTCCCTTCACAATATGTTGATTGACTGAAATTATGTGGATTACTTGTGGATTATTGTGATGTTTTATCAGCTGTTTGAACTTCTTATTTTGACGGCACCCATTCACTGCAGAGGATCGATTGGTGAGCAAGTGATGCAATGCTAAATGTCTCCAAATATGTTAAAGGATCAGGTTACCAAAAATATTAAAATTTTCATCCAAAAATTTTCCAAAGTTTTGTTATTTAGATGAACACAAAATAAAATATTTTGAAGAATTCTGAAAAACCAAACAAACTATGGAAGTCAATGGGGACCGTCAATTCTTTGATTACCAGCATTCTTCAAAATATCTTCTTTTATGTTCAAGTAAGAAAGAAACAAATACAGGTTTGGAAAGACATTAAGGATGAGTGATTTTCATTTTTGGGTAAATTCTCATTTTTCACAATTTTCATTTTTGGGTGAATATCCTTTTAAGATGAAGGAACATCATCTACAACTTGAGGGTGAGTATATTTTCAGCAAATTGAAATTTGAGTAAACTCGTTTTATAATATATTGTATTTCATATAATGAGGTGTTTATTGAGCCAGGTTCAGTAAACATCAGAGGGCTGATGAAGGTTTGATGGCAGCCAGGGCTGTAGGTTCTGTGGTTTTGTTTTTTGTAGCTGTTGAACAACATAAGAACAATGAGGGGATGAGTCAAGGTTTCTGTTGCTTAGAAACAAGAGCACCCACCCAGAAGACACCAAGCTCTCTTTTTATAGCAACATTAACCCAGTCATTTCAAGAAGTAGCTTGGTCTTTTCTGCTCTCATGTCCATAATTCAAACCTCAGTTGAGATATCAAACAAATGGCTTCGCTAATGAAAATTCGTCTGTTGTCTTTCAGGTGAAGAGTTACCTGGACGGCTGCTGAAGAAATCAGCCTGGTCAGCTGGTCAAGCCTGTTGATTTCTTCTGGCTCTTGGTGAGGATCTCTGTTTCTTCAAGAATAGCTTTCTTGATACCTCTATCTGTAAGTCTATTACAGAGCATTTGATGGGTTTTTGTTTTAACCAGGAAACGCCTAACAGTCTGTGGTCATCATCAAAACAGGAAGGAAGTGACCTTGAGGTTTATGTTGTTGAATTACATAAATGGTTGCATTTGTTTTTAGAAAAAAATACTTCAAGAACATAAATTTGAACTTTCTATAAGCTACTGCCTAGTTACAGAGAGGAAATAAAAGCCCATCTGTGTCACTCAATTCAGTACATTTCCAGCATGGTGACTGCCTATTGAGAGCACTGAAATTACAGGTTATGATGTGAGGCACTATTCATTTAATTTAAGGGCAAGACATAACCAAGAACTTCTCAATAACATCCGAACAGATTTAGGCTGACGCAAATTCATTGTAATGCTATTTATATGCAGATCTTGAAATTGTGAATAGTGGACAATTAATGGCCAATCCTGACTGTGTCTGATTTCATGTTCTCAACTGAAGATCAGGTGACTTTCACAGGAATTTTCTCCTGAAAACCACTGTAGTGTCGCTGCCCAAATCATGCTACTATGCCTGAATGAATACACCTACTGGCTAGGGCTGTGCAATTAATCGCATGCGATTCTCATGCACATCTTGTCAGTAAAGCCGGTTCCGTGATTGATACTAAATCTCCAACACCTGCATTCAGATGGAGCGGCCGTTAACACCAAGAGCCGTAGTTCACTGACAAGCTAGGCAATTTCGTGTTCATAATCGAATGTGATTAATCTGTGATAATGAACTCGTGTTTTATATTGTATTTATGGCTTTTGTGGGGCTTAACAATAACGCAATATTAGCTATGTAGAATAGGGATGCACCGAATGTTCGGCAACCGAAATTGTTCGACCGAAAATGGGAAAAAAACCTCTTTCGGTGTTCGGCTGAATAAGCAAAAAGACCAAATAATTTGTACCGAACAATGATGTGACACGATCAAATAGAGGCAAGCACTAATGCAGCAAACACGTCTGCAGTGTGGAAGTATTTCAAACGGTCAGAGAGAGAGACGCAGACATCATTACAAGCCCAAAACACCGACAGCGAGAGACTGCTTAGTGCTGCTTCTCATGTCTCCGATGAAAAGAGGAAGGGGTGGTTGTTGCTGGTTACTGTGATGATTGAAATCGTGAAATGGATTAGCAAATAAACTACAGAATATTATGTTTTCTAAAACACGCACGCACTTTAAAAGTTTGGTTATTTTATTAGCTTGTGTTTTTTGAAATTCTGTGTCATTAAAATTGAGTTTAATTAAAAGTCTTACAAAATTACTTTGTAATATTATTTATTTTACTAAATACTATTACATACTACTAAAGCAGTTTTGGTTTTCGACCAAGCACATCCTGGATTCTCGGTATCGGCCCAGAATTTTCATTTCGGTGCATCCCTACTATTTACTGTGTAACTACATACAGAGCACTGTTTGCCACCACATGCTCCTTTAATGGATTACACACACACACACACACACACACACACACACACACACCAGTATGCAGAGAGACATTTAAGAGGGTTTATTCTCCAAATAACTTTAAATTCATGTTGCTGAGAAATGTGTTAATGTTATGTGTATGGATTCTTGTTTTTGTTCCACATTAGCTTCCTGTCCACTAATGTTTCCCTCTCACAAAAGCCACAATTCTTCTAAGAAGACCGTAAAGGCTTGTCATGCTTGAGCTTTAATTAGGCTCAAAGGTGGAAGTTAAGTTGCACAATGTTTAGCTTTTATTATTATTTTTTAATACGATTATTTTGATTTATGTCTTAGTTTTAGGTTGTACTATGTTTACTTATTTGTATTTGCATTTTTTTATGTAATATGGCAATTAAATTAACTAAATGGGTTTAGTTTTCAGTTATTAATATATGCTATTTCAGCAATAAAAAAAACATTCTAAAAAGGAAACAAATGACTTGTTCATTAAGAGACTTGTCTTATTTTCTCTTGTATATTTAGGATTGCTTTTTAAAAAGAAAAAGTAGTTCTTATTCGATTACTCTATTAATCAATGAAATTTTCAGTAGAATACTCGATTACTAAAATATTCGATAGCTACAGCCCTAAAATCAACCCTAGGTGTCTATGGACACCTTGGTAATTGAATCACCATTGGCTAGTATATTTTCTTGTTTACTCGCCAGACTGATATACTAGGCATATATATATTATATACTTTGTAATATACTGTACATGTTTGTAAAATTGTACAGGGCTCTAGACTAACTTTTTGCACTGGTTGCACTGGTGCGCCTAACTTTTTTTCTTAGGTGCACTGGCACAAAAGTTAGGTTCACCCAAATTTTCATATAGGCAATATTGACAAGTAAACGATTAACTAACAATCTGGTCAAGATAACATTCTTTATTTGAAGCACAATTGTACAAGAAAGGTAACTTACTGAAAAAGTGATGGTGCTTAAAGTGCTTCACTGAGCTAATATTTAAACTTAAAAACATCTAAAGATAAATGAAATAAAAAGAACATCTAAATGAAGTGTTTTAAGGGCTTCAAACTGAACATCTCATGGCTCAATGCCTTATGGACTATCCTCCATTGCAGTCACATGCCCCTCGGATGGCCAACTCCTGTAGTTTGTCCTTCTTGATCTTTGGCCTTGAATAAACCAGCTGACAACACTCTCTCTAGCATCAACATCTTCCAGACTTGACCCCTCTACACTGATTCATATCAGATCTTCCACTGTCTGAATGAAGATGCTCTAGTGCCCCCCCCCCCCCCCCTCCCCCACACACACTGATTCTTATCAGATCTTCCACTGTGTCTGAATGAAGATGCTCTAGTGCCCCCCCCCCCCCCCCACACACACACTGATTCTTATCAGATCTTCCACTGTGTCTGAATAAAGGGATGCTCTAGTGCAGTGCTTCTCAAACCCTCCCCTTAAACCTATTAAAAAATCCTTCAAATATACCACAGACAACATTCTTCTAATATTGTTATGACTTTTCTGACTTCGAGAACCATTGTAGGGCTCCAGACTAGCATTTAAGGACACCAGCACCAGTGCCATTAAGTTCTACAGAAGGTGGCACCAGCACCTGACAGTAAAGCACTCACCCTAATCACACATGTACATTTTGGAGATGTCTGCATTTACATATTCAAGAGGTATTTTTAAGTGTGTTTGCTCATCTGCAATAAGTTGCAAATATGTTTCCAGTCAGATGTCAAATAGAGATTTTTTAAATGCATGTAAAATTGCTTCTGAGACGTTTATCAGATTACACAGCAGATGTTTCCCAGATCTTTAGCAGACGTCTTACAGATAAACTTGTGCTGTGTGGGTAGTTGAGACACAGATTCATTCATAATGTCTAAATATAATTTAATAAATACTACATATACATATATATGAATATTATATTCGGCCGAATTTGAATCTTCTTACAAGATTTGACAGAGATGTTATTGATTCTACTTTCTTCACTGTATCTCCCAGCGCTGTGTATAATGGTGTCGCGTGATCGAGAGCAGCCCGCGGCTCCGGTCCGAGCAGATAAACGGTCTGTAGCCCAAACGAGTAGCGCGGATTTGTTCCGCTTTCGGTTCGTTTGTCCGATGTAGCTCTTGTAAATCGGGCATGAAGAGAACGCAAAGCTGTTCATTCCATTTTTTTTGAACTGAGAAACAACCTTTCTTTGAATGAATGCGCATTGCGATGACGTCACAAGACGCGTCTAAGCGCAAAATCGGCGGCAATTTGAAAAATAGCGTTTGCTTGATTTTGCGATAAATTCAGCAATCGCAGAATCCTGGAGGGACTGTCAGACGCTCACTGAACAGAGCAGATTCAGAGAAAGAGCTGCGTGCATCTCTACTACTCACCTCTCTCTGACTGCAGCAGCACACGCATCTTCAAACGCACACACACATACAGGAATATCTGGACCACGGCCAATCAGAGGCCATGATATGAGCCTAACGTGTCTGTTGTCGAACAGCAGAGAGACTTTCTGAGTTGCGGAGACTTTTTTTTTTTTTTTTCCTCTCGAATGGCTGGACGCACCAGTGCGACCAAAGTTTTTTTTAGTCGCACCCTTGAGAAATTAGGTTGCACTCTAGAGCCCTGGGTACAGCTTTTTAAATATCTTAATGTACACTCTTAACATTAGTCAGTCAATCATAGAAGTGTGTAATGTGTGTACTTGCCGCGTGTCTACATTTGAAATAACGAATCTGAGCGCAAAAGATGCGATGTGATTGTGAACAGCTGTTTCTTTGTGTGGGGCTCCGTTTTTATGATGAGAGGAGTAGAAAGTTTGAGAAAGCACTCTAGGTAAATTTTGAAATGTACCAGGTTTATATTATATCTAGCTAGCTATCTACTAGGGATGGGCAATTCAAGCAAAAGTAATATTCAAAAATCGTTAGGAATTATTCTATTATTATTAGATTCGTAGCTCCGTAGAACGCGCTGTTTGTTTTCCATACCTTTTCCAGTATGGATTCAGCGCACCTCTAACCCAGTCGGGGATATTTGTGTTCCGCACAGAACTCTTATTTGACATTGTTCTTATAGTTGCAAGTCTACAGCGTTCACATGAGAGAGTGTGTTCTTCTGTTGTCTGACAGCTTTTCGGTGCGTTTTTTTGAGAACGCTTACCTCAGCTCACATCACCACCGCATCAGCACCGAAAACATAGGGAATATTTAGACAAATATAATCGCACAACTTATTCGATATTCTATGAATAAATTGACTATTCGAAAATCGTGACCCATCTCTACTACCTATCTAGTTATTTTTTTCTATTTGATAAGCAGTTTGTTTACACATATAAAAAATAAGTGTAAGTTTAATAAGTCCAAAAATAAAATGATTAGTTTACAAACCTTTTTTTGCTGTTTTCTAACAGTTTGGACTTGAATAAAGAAAAAAGAAAGAACTTCCACTTAACCTTTTCACAGGCATTTTGTTTAGACCGATATTGTGATCTATCATTATTGGATTTTCTAGAAATATATTGAGTATCATGATATTATCGCTATCGTCAGCCATGTATCGTTAATTTTATTGTTTCGTGAGGTGCCCTGCGATTCCCAACCCTATTACTCTGTTTCTGTTAAAAAAATTGGGGGAAAAAACTAATAAGATAATAATAATATGAATTATTCTAAAAAGAACAGTATAAAACGCACTAAGGATTAACGAGCTGCTGGATTTATGATTAATAATCAGGTTGTGTGCGTTCACTCGAACTGATTTGCTGAAATCAAAACAGGGACGATAATAGGTGAGTGCCAGCCAATGAGATTGCCGTTTGCACATTAGTTCCGTCCACTACCGGAAAACCCGGCAGTTCTTAAAAGCTGAAAAAATCCAAAAGAATGTTGCATGTTATTTTGACAGGAAAATACATCAAAGAATATCGTTAACATTTAGCGCGTTAATTCTGCATGTGTGTAAGACTCTCTCTGCTCTTACCAAAGCGACGGCAAGTCGTGTGCCTAGAGTTCACGATACGTCAAATACAGGTCCGCTGCACATCCATTGAGATGAACTGAAAAACAGCACAGATCGCTTGACGGAGAGAGAAACTCTGAAGCGTTTGGTCAGTGTTCTGCGAGTGAATATATCTGTGCTAAACTTATACTTGGCCTCCAACTCACACACTGGCGAAAAAAATCTGAGAATTTGTCAGCCATTGGCTAATACTAAACATCATTTAGTCGCCAGGAGTGAAATTTAGTCGCATATGCGAGTGATTTACTCGCATTGTAGAGGGTTGCAAATGCTCATGGAGTGACACAGAGCATAGCCGCTTCTCCGCTTCCTTCCACTATAGAAAAGTGAAGCGAATACATCTCAGTATGGCCGCTGCCATCTTGAGTAAATGACATAATTTGGAGCCCGAGTCTGCGCAGTAGAGATTCGTTTGGAGTCAGAGCCTGCGCTGTAGTGTAATGAGGTGGAGCCGCGGAATCAAACTCCCGCCCAAACTCCCGCAGACCCAATCAGCCATAACGACACGCCCTATTTTTATAGCATCAAATAACTAGCTAAAATCAACTTATCACAAAAACGAATATTTGAACATATACCAGTGTGATAACAACTACCTTAAATTACCAAAACCATATTGCAGAAAATTGTATTGGAAGTGTACTTTTTTTTTTTTTTTTTTACTGAAGTCCCATTCGTTTACACAGAGAGGGTGGGGTTTATGGCCTGTACTGCAGCCAACCACCAGGGGGCGATAAAAGAGCCCGCAGCTTCACTTTTAATGATGAGTGAGACACACCCGGGACTCAGAGCAGTTCTGGAGATGCTGTTCATGTATTAATGTCCTCATTTATTGAGATGGCAGATATTAATGTAACCGGAAGCCATGCATTCAGTACAAGTAGTAAACAAAACCGCACGGCTGCGTCACTCTTTAACCCAGAGACATGCAGAAGTCTTATTTAAATAGTAATTTTGTGTCTTAATATTTACAAATACTAGTGGAAGTGTGCTCTCGTGTGTGTATGTATGCGCGCACGCATCGGGGCTTAACTCCGCCGTGCACGATAGAGAGCGCGACCATGTAATATAGAGACAGAAATTACATACCGTCATGACTCATGTAAATAAGATAAATGACATAAGGGTATTTAGTTTGTTTAAATAAAAGAACAAGGTATAGACCTATTATATAGGAAAGGTAACTTTAAATGACTTCTGTTGTGATCTGGCGCTGTAGAGAAAGATAAAATTAACTTGACCTTCAAGAGGGGTGCCGTTGAGGGTTTGGGGCCGCTCCCCTAACATAATGGCACGGGAAACACTGAATCGCTCTCCTAATGAGCTGATGGTTTGAATCAGGTGTGTTACATAAGGAAGACATACAAAATGTTCAGAGCTGTGGGTCCCATGGGCTGAAGTTGAGAACTACTGTTCTAGATTAAAAAAACTGAACTTTTTTCGAAGTTTTAAAATAGGTTTGGCAGAATAATGAGATGTAAATTACAATGACAAGTATAAAATTATCACAGAGTTAACCATCTGCGTGAAAACTCTATACATCTACCAGAACCACTACTGAATCAGTTATCTTTAAAAATAAAAATAGATAAATACTTAAAACAGCATTACAGTACTGTTTTCAACAGGCAAATTAATTCTCAAGTGATGTTATTAAAATCCAGTGGAAATATGTTCCATTTCTTCGACTGATCGTTAAAAATCACTTCTTGACATGATAAATGTGTTTTTATGTATTTGTTTTACAGATGCATTGTTCATAGTTTAAAAACATAGGGAAAATAGCTGTCTGCCAAGAGATATTTTGCAAGTTGTTTTAAGATGAGAAATGGCTCACAGCATTATTTAAATAAGCTTAAGCTCAATATTTTTTGACTTTATCTCAGGACAGAGGTATTCAAAACTTGGCTCAACTCTATAGCTGATCTCATTTAACTCCGTGGTCGTGTTATCGCATTGCTGATCTAGCCCACACAACACTATCTCTGCCCAGTGGGTTGGTTGAAAAGGTTTTTTCGCTGAGGCAGTCAAACGCTGTTTTTCTTTCCATGTTTAAAAGACATTGCTCAGTCGGCAAGCCTCAGGTTATTTCAAACTGAAAATGCAACCTCTTTTGTTGCTGCGGGTACTTTATTGTCATGATTCCTCTATTGCCTGATGTTGGCTGAATCCCAGTATTGCACTAGTGCTTCATGAAGAACTTGCAAGTACTGTAATACCAATATTATAAATGTAACATTTAATATTGCAACATAATTTAATTAGTTACCTTTTTCAATCATTGTTATTTAAAGACTTGACGTTTGAGATTGATAATTTAAATAAATATTGATCAAATGCAGCCATGCAAAAGTGGTTTTCAAAGCACCATTGTATGGAAAGAATCAAGCAGAAATGAAAAATAGATTTTTGTTCACTGCAAATATGTGGAAAATATTTGCTTGACCTATTCCGAACACCTGTCCTTTACTATGCGTGTCAGGTGGTTTATTAGGCATGCCAACAACCTGCGGTAAGCTGTTGTTTTGTTTGTGGACAAATTTGCAGATTAATTTTTGCATGCTGTTTTTGAAGAGCACGTTCTACCTCTATGTCTGTGAGAGCAAATGTATACTGGACCTCCGTGATATTGACGCATGTTTGTGTGAGTTATTCTTACCTAATGTTAAGCTGTAAAACCAGAAGAGCGTTTTACAAACACCTGCTGACTAGTACTTCATAAATTTAATAACTCTAAATCAGGGATGTCAAACTCAGTTATTGTGTTTACATTACACTGAGATCTGATCACAATGCGTCATTGACTACCTCTGGACCAGGACACGCTGATCGGATAACATTCAGATCAGAAGCGCATTTAAAATGTTATTTTATCAATGTGTATGTGGACAACATCTGGATACAGGTCTCATGTTAATGCTAAGGCCCAAGTGTAATTGCAGCCTTAGTTTGACATCCCTGCTCTAAATCTTTGTGGGTCTAGGGTTGTGACTGTGAGGAAATTTTCCCACCAGTTAACCGACATGTGACAACACTGGTAATACCGGTATCACCGTGGTGGGGAGGTTCATTTGAGTTTTCCCTCTATTCCTAGTTTTCCTTCTGTTTTAAAAGCCTGAAAGCGCAGTGCTCATGCTACTTGCACTTTTAAATGTGCAGCAATTTGGCGTCAAGCAGTAACAAAATACAACGTAGAACATATAACTTTTATTAACAAAACTAATAAAACAAATTATTATGAAACGTAGAACTTTATTAGTAAACAAATAAAGTTTGGCGGCACCTTAATAAAAAATAATGGGGAAAAAATGCACAGTTTAAATAAAATTAAAATCAGCAAATATCGTGGAACCAAATAAATGAGAAATGAATGTTTAAACAAAAAAACTTCCATTATAACTTAGATTAATGGCAGAAGTCAACAGGCTTTTCAAAATCCAAAATATTTTTAAAACGGGTGCTTTTACAATTCGTTTTGAAACTCTTCTGCCATTGTCTTGTCTTGTCTGTCTCACCTAGAGGTCTTCTCAGGTCCTAAAATCTGTACCCGGCCCGAATCACTTCTTACCGATCCCGAAGTGCATAAATAATTTTGTTCAATGTTAAACCCAACCCGAGACAGACCCGATGAAATTATACCCGAGTCCAACCCGACCGCTTTTATTTTCGAACCAGACTGGACCTGAACGTAAACGGAGTTGACGTGTGCACAAGGGGTTGCACAGACTAATCGACTAATCGACTTTAGTGCTATTCGACTTTGTCACAGCTCCAGACTTATTTGTTCATTATTGATGTTATCAGCGACTAGTCGACTTCGACTCGACTTTCATCACAAAAGTCAGTTAAAAAAAATCAGAAGTTGTTCAACCCCTAGCGTGCACAGCTTGCAGCTCCACATCGGTCCTGAAAAATCCGGGGTCCTGCTGCTGACTGATTTGGCTGCTGCTCCATTACTTTCATTCAGTTTATTTCCTTATTAGCCTATTACTTTATATTTTTGTCTGCCTGATGGATACATGTTATTTCTGAGTTTGGCTTTCAATTGTAACCAGTGGATTTGAAATATAAATGTTATCATTGTATAAGAATGTAATCGATAGGTAATAAATCATGGATTTGCTAGTTTTGTCTGCAACGTTATTAATGGGCTCATCTCCGGGCTTTTGCACACAAAAAAAGAAAAGCCTTGCATTGACACGCAGCGTTATGAAGTGAGGGGATTTCTTGATGGATCTCATATCTATAAGATGGATTTCTGAGGTTACAAACGTATGTTCCTTTTTTATGTGCGTTTCTCAAAAATTTACTTAACATGAATTCACAAGTAGCCTATGCATTTGGGAAAGTTTAAAATAATTCGGGTCTAATTGTGTACATTTGGGAAAAGCACATTTATTTTAATCACCGCGTGCGCTTTCCCTCTCAATGCGCAAATGGCTTCAAATCACATCGCATCTGCATTATAAGTGAGCTGCACGCTGTATAGTTGACAAAGGAATTGTCATTTGCCCAATAGAGGCAGTGTCGCATCGTTACTAAAGTTTATAAATTGCTTTTCTTGTTCATTTTTACCAGTGTTTAACCATTCAGTGCTCACACGCTCTCCTGGAGACAGTGCGCTCATGTACACTGGCAGCGCACATACATAATGCCAGGTTCACATTACTCCTTTTGCAGTGAGTGTGGTGCGCTCATGTTAACGGATCAGAGCGTTCTGCACGTGGTTGCGGTCCGGCAGTGCGAGTGCAGAGATCGTTTCCGCACCGAGTCCATCTTTGCATGCACTGAATTAAAGTGACAGCGCATTTTGTGGTAAATATGAACATGGATTGACAGACAAATTTAGTAATTACACTATAAATGCATATAATTAAAGTCTACGTGTTTCAGAGTCATCACATGTGGCTTTTTTGGCTAGGTTTAAAAGAAAAGAGCACTTTTAGGTAAGGCAATGCAATAATACATGGCATTCGGCGGTTGGGGTGGGCGATATGAGCTAAAATTCATATCACAATATGCAACTCAACAGCAATATGCAACTGAAAACTACTGAGTGCGACCTATGAAAAAATATTTAGGAGCGACTGACCCGATCAGCATATTTGTGTTTGCGCTGAGGGATCTTCAAAGGTTTCTAACATACTTGAATGTTTTTGCAGCGTTGAGTAATGTATCAGACATATCCTCTCATTATAACAAAGTGTAGACTGAGTGTAAATAAGAGATTCACTGTGCAGTGTAGAGAGCTGCGTTGATTAGCATGGAGTTTTGTTAGATCGCGATGAACTAAGGAGAGTGACAGCTTGCAAATGTGATATTGATTTATTACAACAGTTCATTAAACAAGAAGTTAATATTAAGTGACTTATATTGTCTGACTACAACACTATTGCCTTATTTTTCTCTATTTCGTCAGCGAAAATTGTTTCAATCTCTATTCAAACACAGCGGTGTTTCGTTTATGAATGAACTGCATTTTTTAATTAATCTCTACCGAGTCAATGATTTAATTACCCATTCATAAAGGACATTCAGATGCTTCATCCCTGAATGAATCAGCTGTTCGAACAAATCAATTAAATGAATGGTTCAGTGATAAAATCAGTGACTTTCCACCATCTACTGTTGGTTTTAATTAAATTTTTAAAGTATATTTTATCTTATTTAAATAATTTAAATGGGTCATATAATGCTACATTCACTTTTACAAGTTGTTAGAACTGAAATGTGTGTTGGCAGTGTGTACACAACCACCCTATAATGATAAAATCCACCCAGTGGTTTTTTTTTTATCTACTAAAATCTTTTTCCCTTTCTCAAATGAGCTGATATCTTTGTGACGTCACTGAACGGAGGCCCCTCCCACATTTGTTGATTGACAGTATCATATCAGTACAGACTGCACTGGTGACTTACCTGAGACCCGCCCTGAGTGAGCTGTCATCAATTGTTTCACCGCCGGAGCAAATGTAGACAAGAATGACTTCTAAGCGTTTGAGAGGTTTTTGTTGTTGGATGCAATAATGAACATATCAGTATTCGTTTACTCCCGTCATCTGAGCCGCTGAAGAGGGTTACGTTTGGTTTTGAAGGGAACGTGCCCTCGATCTACCTAAATGTTTGTTTGCGCGAATAATTCGTGATCCAGCTTCACTTACAGAAGAAGTGAGTTACAAGGTTTTTTTAAATGAATCTTTGCAAACCGCCTTTCCTAATAATGTGCTAATCAGCAAGTTTCACGATGAACAGTAAAGTAAAAAAGTAAACAGTCCCTCAGAGAGCAGCTCGGAAGAGAGGGGCGGAGTCAGCAGAGCTCGTTCTCATTTAAAGGAGAATGACACAATACAGCTTGCTGTTAAAAAAAGAGATGTTTTTGACAGGATAAAAATGAAACATTTTAACCAAACCTATGTTACAGACTTTTCTTTAAGACCCTAAAGAATAATATCAACTTATAGAAATATAATATAATTCCCATTTTCCACATTCAAAATTGTATATTAAAAACATTAACCTCAACATGAATTTATGAATTTAATTGCAATCATGCAACCTCTGAGTAGGGATGGGTACCGAAACCTGGTATTTAATCGGTCTCGGGGCTAAATTATGAAAAACCGGTAGTATTGATATGCTCTGACGTTAATGGTTCTGCTATCGGTAATGGAGAAATTAAGAAAAAATACATTTATTATTGCTATATATACAGTACACATTATCTTGCAAATTCTATCTTGCCAGAGTTTCCAGCTGTTTTTATGTGCAATAATATTCAAACATTTGTCTATGATGTAATTTTGCTATTCGCAATTCAGAAGCAAGATCGTGCTCACGTGGAGGAGTTTCAGCACAGGCAACATGAAAGAAACACATGCTCTAAAATTGTCACGCAAATTACACTTTGAGCTTCGTGCGCGTCCAAATGATCAAATAAACACAAAATATGTAAAAACGGCCGGCTTGGAGAGTAATCACGTAAACACAGTTTATGTCTTAAAGTGAACGAGAACAGTTGGGAGAAAATCCGATGTGTCAATATTTTGTCTTAAAGTGTTGTCTTAACAATACAGTTGTCTTAACTGGTGCTTCATCAATGTTAATCAAAGAACAAAATGCAAAGAGAAAATCCCCCAGATCTCTTATTCTGAATAAAGTTATAGCTTTAATAAGCAGTAATCTATCAATACATACAGTGAAAACAATGCAGTGTTAATTTACATTTTGATCACTTTTATATTTCTTTTGTAGCTATTACTTACCTGAACATTAATGTTAGTAGACATTCGTGGAAAAATGAAAGCGCTGTTTTTTTTATTTTTTTTCATTAGTACATGACAAATGGTATATTTGTCAGTTTGTTTAACTTTGTTATATTAAATTGTTATATATATATATATATAACAAAAAGTACCGTTAAGAGTACAGTTAAAGAACCGGATCGATAAGCAGTATCGATAAGAGTCGTAATACCGTTAAAACCTTAACGATACCCATCCCTACCTCTGAGCCTCATTAAATGTCTGAAAATACACCTACAACCCACTTTAGTGTTCTTCTGTGCCACCTCTGTAGTACAAATTTATTTCTTAAATACTGAATGAATTTTATTGGTAACTTAACGCATATCTTATTCTGTTGTTTTAATATAAAAAAAATGTTTAAAGCTTATAAATATATTTTTGACAAAAGATTACATACTTTTAATAAAGATAGAAAACTGCCATTACAAAGGTAAAAACTAAATTCCCTGTAAATCACCTCGTAATAGAAAGGTCGATTTATTTTTTATCAGAATTTTTGATTATTGATTAGAAGGTGCTCCTAAATTTTGGACCGTGCTCTTAATTTGTTTTAATTTGGAGCACAAGCGCTCCTAAAAGATAAAGCTTAGAGCCCTGGCCAAGTGTTTTTGGTGATGGAAAAAATATAATTGGTGTTCTGTGAGTAATTGGTAGAGGATTTAAGGGTAGAAAAGGTCTTCCTACATGTTTTGATCCACGATGCGAAAGCTCTCCTCTACTCATGTTGAACAGTTGCGGAGAACAATGAATCGAGTGAGATTGCAGGATAGTGCCCAGCTTTGTGGGAGGCATACAGACAGCCATCCGTCGATAATGTTTTATCAAAGCCTTAAGCTGATGCTGTCATTTCTTGAATAATGATGTCTGTAAATGTCATTATTCTCCAGGTGGTCGCCTGAAAGAATGTCAATAACAGATCACTCAGCCTAAGCACAAACTCCCCGAGCAGACACATGCCACCAGAGTGCTGCCCACACGCTGAAAACAATCAATCACTGCAGCACATGGCGTTGACTATTGGCAGAACCTGGGTTTGATGTCTTTGGATATGGAATGTGTGGTGGAATGCTTTCGGTACTGACACTTTTTCATACTATGTCAAGAATGTTTGGACTGCGTGATTAAATATCTGATATAGAATAGAACAATTAATGATGGTATTTAGTGTCAACAAAAGTTTAATGGCCGTGTGTATGGAAATGCCTTTGGTAGCTACATCACTTAAATAACGGGGTTATATTATGATTATTATATTATTTTCTTTGATCTGTTGAGGTAAGAATTCATTGTACCACACTGAAGACCTACAGCGGCATTGCACTATTGGTACAGTACGGTACGCAATTATTTCCGTTTCCACTGTTAGAAGTTGTGAATGGTACCAAAATAGCGAACCGTACCACTTTTTTGGTACCCATCCGCTGGGGTACCTAGCACAGCAAAGCGAACCAAAAGGGTGGAGCTAAACTCACTGCAGAACGTTGATTGGTTGAAGGGGATAAAGCTTCTCCTTCACTCGTTCCGCTCTGCTGTCGTTGTTGGGCTTATTTACATCAGTGTACACGTGCGCAAACATACAAAAATATAACAGTGTATTTTATAGTTTTATATTTTCACACTGACAATAGCCATTTCTCAATATGCATTCTTGTCTGTTCTTGTGGACTTGTGAAACATCATTGCCCAAAAAACAGCGTAATTTTCAAAATATTACTGTTATCGTGTCATGAAATGTAGTTTTAAGAGTTTTTCAGGTGAGAATGTAGTTGTTTAAAATTCAAATCTGCGGTTTATTTATAAAGAGAGCGCCTATTTGGTAAATTTGCTATGCCGATTTCTAGAGATGTTCCGATACCCCTTTTCCCTTCTCAATTCCAATATCTAGGCTCAGGGTATCGGCCGATACCGAGTACTGATCCGATACCTGGGTGTGTATCTTGTTATACAGCTTTAAGTACAACTAGCCCTGTATGAATTGATACAATTATTTTATGGTGTGCTTCACCATACATATATACAAATTACTGTTTGAGTTGCGAACGTAGCCACTCGATGAAGGCTTTAAGAGCTTGAAGAATCCTCTGCCGGCTGGTCGCTCCTGCTTCATGGCAAGTGAGACTCGTGGTTCCCTTCTTTCAACACAAAGTTTTGGTCGATGCAAACAATGTGATTGCTGATCATGAGCCCAACATTCAGCAAGCCAAGAAAAAATGCAATCTACCTGAGAGAAGATGTCTTTCACTTCTAGTGTATTCTTAAACCTGTATTTCATTGTTGAGGCACAAAAAGCAGCCCAGACCAAGTTTTCTTTAATTAAAAATATGCATTTTAATTTATTCATAGGCTACATGGCTGCAATAACATTTCAGTTCAAAAATTGTTTACAAAATGCTTTACTGACTGACGATTCAGACTTTCAGTTATGTTATCAAAATGTATGCCATATAAATGTATGTAGGCTAGGGGTTTAACGACTTCAGATTTTTTAATTTCCACTTTTATGTGATGAAAGTCAAGTCGAAGTCGACTAGTCGCTAATGACGTCATTAATGAACAAATAAGTCTGAAGCTGTGACAAACACCTTGCGCACAGCTATGAAATATGACACAGCGCTGCCCACACGACTATTGCAGCTATAACAGCTTATTTTTATCAGTTCTTTAGTCTTTGGGTCGTTATATTTCTCACAGATTCCTGCTCGTTCTAAATCAGATACAGAGAAGTAGTACAGTAAAGATTACATTCATATGAATGCATGCATTAGTGAGAGCGGTTGCATGTGTGAATTAATTCTACCTGGCAGCATCTCTCTACTAGTAGTGAAGCTGTGGGATTTAGTTATTAAGAAATATATGCTTGAACTTTTCTTATGCTTAAACAGTTCCTAAGCTATTTTACTGAGAAATCACAGAACAGTGTTGACAATACATTTTTGCGCTGAATGATTCTGTGCGCGCGCGATCTGTGCGTGATGTATTGTATGCGCTACTGTCTGTAGCCTGTGTGTGTGCGTTACAGTGCAGCAGCGCATTCGATTAGAACATGATTAACTTGTACAATAAAAACTGTTTTAAAACATGCATTCTGCCGTTCAATTTCGAGCATCCAGTAATATAATCATATATGTCTTGTGGAGCGCATTCAGAGTATGAATTAGTTTGTAATTTTAACTGTTTGGAAACGGAGTGTAAATGTGAATTTATTATCCTATTGCGCCCTCTATAGGACCAGTCGAAAGGTACACAAAGGTAATTTACTCTGGATGTTTTTTGTTTTATTCAATAATATGATAAATCTATTTAGCAAAACAAATGTGATTACAAATACTTCTTTGTCGACGTGAACGTGAAACAGTTCACGTGAAACAGCTGTAATTCAGCTTTTCCACAAAGTGCTACCTAGTGTCAGAGAATGGATTTACAGAGACTCTTATTGCCCGTGTGTGGTTTCTGTCTGGCCGCAAATGGACCGAATTTGCATGCCCTGCTTGTAAATTTTGACAAGTTGAGTAAAAAACAAGCTTATGTGGATTCTACACTTTTAAACAATTCAGATTGGTTGTCTAGAATTACTTATGGTGCAGATGCAATACATATAATCATAATTAATCAATTATCATTTTGACTTAACCCTTTTCTTTATTTAAAGGCTGAAATGTGAGGTTCACCTTTTTATGAAACTTTTTCAAAGCTTTATTTGAACATTTAGATATTTGAACATGCAATTAAACTGTTGTCATTTAAAATCCGAACAGCATTGGTAATTTTATTGTTTTAGTGATTATTCAAACAAAGTCATTTTATTTGTTGATTTTTGAATATAAAACTTAAAAATGATGTGTCTGTACATCTTCGGCACATTTTAACAATACAGTGATAATTTTGCTGGCCCTAGCTGGCCTTTTCACTGTTACTCTAGGATGGGTGAAACCAGCAGTGTGGTGACAGCTAGCGTGACATGCTGTTGAGACAGAGTCGAGAGGGGTAACTAAGTGGTGCTGACAGCCCTGGCTTCAAATTGCACTTATGAAAGGTTCTAGCTTTACCCTCCTGAGCTGGCGAAAGAGTCCTGGGGAATAACGTAAGCATGTTTTTGGCAAAGGTCATTAAACTCAAATGGCAGAGTCTGCTACTTGAAATAGATGTTACACTTGTATTAGCTACGCTGATTTAACTCTAAAATTCAGGAGTAAGTTCTGGATTCTAGTAGTGGGTGGCAGGGAACCATAGGCTGATTTGTAAAATGTTTCCTGTATAAAACAAAATATAATCTTACTGTGTGTGATCAACCTGTTAAACCAGTTTTGGATACTATCAAATATATCTATAAAATAGGTCTTGTTGTAAGAATTGTTCATAGGGAAGTACCATTTACAGCTGCAGAGCTGTTATGCAAGACCTGACAAAGAAACACTGGCCTGCAACACAGGCCAGCGACGTAAAAAATGTCAACCCTTGTCCATTATGATAAAGCCACAGCTTCTCTTTACTCCCACATTTTAAAAGTACTTGATGCTTTTCCTCCATTAATGCCAAATACATTGGCTCACATACTCGCACCCTCTATTGCACTCATACTTCATTCTTTCATAATACATTTCTCATGAGTTTAGTCCATCCAGTCATGTTTTTTCCTATAGAGAGAAATAGCTTTTTAGAAACAAGCAATTGGCAAGAGAAGCCTAAAATTTGTTAAAAATCACATTTGCCTTAAAGGTGTAGCAATCTCTCTCAAAAATCAAACCTCCATAAACAAATTTTGCTTTAAAGCCTATATTCCACTGATTAAAATGTGACATACCAAGCCACTGATCAGTAAGTAGTTCACTGCAAATGCATTTTATGTTATTGCACAATGGCGCATGCACTGTTTATGTACTGCACATTTGTAAATCAGGCGTAAGAACTCCAGAATTTCACTTAAAGAGGCAAAACACTCAAAATGATTTGCCATGTGTTGGCATAGTTTAAGATGGATTGACAAGCACTCAAGATGTTCAAATCCAGAAGTCATTGGCAGTTTTTAACATGCCTGTCCGTGTGCATTCATCTAAATTGAATCGTAAGAGGCATCACCCACGCGGCTCTGTTGACAGAACAGAACCACTGCAGAGGGATGAATCACTCATTCTTTCATTGTTTCGTGACCAGCTGCACTCTGGGTAAGGCACGGCAGTGGAGGGGGGTTAGTTAGACTCCACACGGTGAACAGCAAAACTGTAATACATCTAGTGCATCTCTGCTTCCCTCCCTGCTTGTCTATATGAAATGGGGGGTTTTGCTGTGTGAGTGGGCAAAGTCGTGACAGTCGTCTCTGCCGTGAGGAAGAGAACTGAAACACTTGCAGGAGTGCAGCTGCCCACACACATTCATATAAACCTGCGTGCGTCCACGACTGTACAACCTGCATACCTCAACAGTCACCCACATCTCCGTAGCAGGTGTCCAAGGAGATGAGCATGCAACGGTTCATTCTGGAACACCGCATGCGTGTCTGTTGTGGGTATGCTTGCATGTAGGCCAAATATCAGTACAAAAATTACGTAATTCGCTCTTTATAGTAATGGAAATCGATCCTGCACAAATGTTAGCATATTAATTTATACCATTTAGACTATGTAACAAACTTCATGTAACATCTTGGTTGGTCCTGCACCTTTACTTTGACTTGTCTGAATATTAACCTGTGGCGTAACTACTAGCAGTGTAGGCAGGATACTCACTGTTCTGCGTTTTCATGAATATTCTTCATATATATGATGGTCTCATGCACTTTTTGTCTCACCCACAATGCCCCCCTTTTTATTATTCTTAATAAAATACATTTATTAGTCTATTAAGTCTAATACCTTACTCAACTTTACTATCATCCTATCAAAATGACAAATTTTAGCCAATTAATTGCATTGTCCTATAGCCATCTGAATGTGATATAAGTAACTGGCTATCTCCAAAGAAGCATGAACTTCCTCTTACATTTACATTTAGTCATTTAGCAGACGCTTTTATCCAAAGCGACTTACAATTGGGGTAAGTACTTACTAACTGGATTTGGTACTTACTAACTCTTAGTAAGTACCGTGCTTTGGCATTAGAACATGATTGGGACATATAGTATCTTTGGTACATACAGATGCATCTCAGAAAATTAGAATATGGTGAAAGTTCTTTTTTTTTCTTGTAACTTATTTCAAAAAGGGAAACTTTCCTATATTTTAGATTCATTACATGTAAAGTAAAACACTTCAAAAGTTTTTTTGTTTTAATTTGGATTATTAGAGCTTACAGCTAATGAAAGTCAAAAATCAGTATCTCAAAATATTAGAATATTTACATTTGAGTTTAAATAAATTACCATCCATACAGTATAAATTCTGGGTATCTCTTGTTCTTTTGAAAGCACAATAATGGGGAACACTGCTGACTTGGCAATGGTCCAGAAGACGATCATTGACACCCTCCACAAAGAGGATAAGTCAAAGAGGGTCATTATTGAAAGGGGCGGCTGTTCAAGGAGTGCTGAATTAACGCATATTAAATGCAAAGTTGACTGGTAAGAAGAAATTGGGTAGGAAAATGTGCACAAGCAACAGGGATGACCGCAAGCTTGAGAATACTGTCAAGCAAAGCCGATTCAAACACTTGGGAGAGCTTCACAAGAAGTGAACTGAAACTGGAGTCAGTGCATCAAGAGTCACCACGCTCAGACATCTTCAGGAAAAGCGCTACCAAGCCACTTCTGAAACAGAAACATCGTCAGAAGCATCTTACCTGGGCTAAGGAGAAAAATAACTGGACTGTTGCTCAGTGGTCCAAAGTACTCTTTTCAGATGAAAGTACATTTGGATTTTCATTTGGAATTCAAGGTCTGGAGTCTGGAGAAAGACTGGAGAGGCACAGAATCCAAGCTGCTTGAAGTCCAGTTTGAAGTTTCTGAACTCAGTGATGATTTCGGGTGCCGTTACGTCTGCTGTTGTTGGTCCATTGTGTTTTATCAAGTCCAAAGTCAATTCAGCCGTCTAGCAGGAGATTTTGGAGCACTTTATGCTTGCATCTGCTGACAAGCTTTACGGAGATGCTGATTTCCTTTTCCAGCAGGACTTAAGCACCTGCCCACAGTGCCAAAAGCACTTCCAAGTGGTTTGCTGACCATGATATTACTGTGCTTGATTGGCCAGACAACATGCCTGACCTGAACCCCATCTGGAATCTATGGGATATTTTCAAGAGAAAGATAAGAAACAGTGGATCCAACAATACATACGAGCTGAAGGCTGTGCCACAGGCTGCTGCATTAGAAAGCAGTGACATAGGCTGATCGCTTCCATGCCACACCTCACTGATGCTGGAGTTTGTGCTAAAGGAGCCCCAACCAAGTACTGAGTGCATAAATAAATATACTTTAAAGCACTTGAACTTTTCTGTTTTGCAAATAATTTTTTTGATTGATCTTAGGATTCTAATATTGGGCAATTCCAGCGTTATGGATGTGACATCTGAACTCATTATGACAGATAAAATGTGTCAGTAAAAATAAACTTCTTACAATATTTAAATTGGCTATGCATATTCTAAGAGCACCCAATCTGGAGAACTGACGGCCAAAATATATTTTTCTAAAATATATTTAAGCCCCCCCCAAAAAAGGTAAATAGTCATGAGTTATGGATGTGACAGGAAATAACATCATTTTCAGTATACTGTATGATTTTCTTTAAAGTCTGTGAACTTTTAAGTCAAATGTATAAATATTCATATCCACATGATGAAAGGGTCTTAGCTGAACATAAAAATACCAATGTTTAAAATATTTAAGTTTTTTATGAAGTGCATTTTGAGGAAAAAGCAAAGTTATGGATGTGACAAAACTCTGTTATAGATGTGACGTGTCAGGAAATTCTTAATCCGGAAATTGCCAAGTGATAACAATTTATTGAAACATTGAGTCAATCTGTTCACTTTCTTGAAAACAGTATAACACAGCCTTTTTAAAAATGCCGCTTGTATTGGCACACACCTTGTATATGATGTAACAAAAGAGCAAATATCTGTCAAATTCAATGCGAGTGGTTACATACAATAAAATATAGACCTAAGTGAACATTTTAAGAACAGGTCTGTTTGTGTGTGCCCAGCTTTTTTTTTTCATGGTAAGGATGACCTTTGCATGGAATTGCCCTATTCTAATATTTTGAGATACTGATTTTTGACTTTCATGAACTGTAAGCTCTAATCATCAAAAAAAATATATATGTTTGAAGGGTTTTACTTTTCATGTAATAAATCTAAAATATATAAAAGTTTAACTTTTTGAAATCATTTACAAGAAAATTTTTACTTTTTCACCATATTCTAATTTTTTAAATGCACCTGTATATTAGCAACGGTATTGCTACTATATTTGAGCGATGTGGAAATAACTTTAGGTTTTCCATGTTGCCTTGCTGTAATAAACTATAGTTTTTTTTATACCTGAAAATGCAAATGATTCAGATAGGGTTGAGCTTTTATGCTGTGCTGAATTCCTATGATGGAGAATGTCTGATTAAAGTCAAGATTGAGAAATGTAAATGAAAATAAGGCATCACTGGGCAATTCCCAGAACTCGACAAATGAGGCATGGCTGTCTTGTTACGCAAGCTTTAGGACGTCTATTGGTGTCACATACAATGATGCCATTGCTTCCTGAACATTTATTTGAATTACTTTAGTGGACACTTTTATCCAGAGGGACTTACAAATTTGAAAAGTTTCAAGCAATTTGTCAGAAGGGCCAGCAATAGTCATAGTACACAATTCTGAGTTTTAAGTGTGAGCTAGGTTAGTACATGAGCAGAGAAGAAATGCACAAGAGAGAGGGTAATTGTATTTATTTTTTTAAGATAAATTTGAGTTATAGCAACTGACTTTTTATGATTGTGGATTAGTAAAATGCTTGTAGAGGAGGTATGTCTTCATCCATTTCTTGAATGCTGTGATGGTCTCAGCAGATCGAGGTTGGAGGTTGGCAGCATATTATGAGTTGCAGTTGCTGAAGTCTTCGTGTTGCAGTTCATAAATTAGTATCTCACATGCATTTTTTAAACTGTGGCACAATCTGTTTTTTTTCATCTATAGTGTCTGTTGTTTTACTGTTTTTGTCCCTGTTCTGTAAACCTGTTTGAGAGTAATTGAATACAATGGCCTAATAGCATTTGGGTTTCTGTTTGGAATATCTGAAGTCCCATTCACATGTCCAGCGACAAAGCAATCTTATAAAATAATTTTCAATGAGAGCTTGTTACTTCCTACAATGTAAGCGTCAGTGACCTCTGGTCGATTAGATGTGGGTGCGTGCACATCTAGAAACCTTTTGAGGGAAACAACCAATATGAGAGAAGGCAAAGTTGCTGTAACTGTTTGTATTATACAACCTTTACAGTAGGGTCGTGACGGTGAGGACATTTTCCCACCTGTTAATCGATGTGTGACAACACCGGTTATACTGGTATCAACGTGGTGGGCGGGGGTGGGTCGTTTGAGTTTTTCCTCTTTTCCTCACTTTCCTTCTGTCTTAAATACACTGTATGCACCGTGCATGTTTTATTTTGACTTTCATATCAGCTGCAATTTGGCGTCAAGCTATTTTGTTTTTAGTTCATTTGAGTTTTCCCACTTTCCCTAACTTTCCTTTGTGTAAATAGCTTATAAAAGCAACGTGCACATTTTACTTTCACTTTGAAGAAATTAAATTCAAGCAACAACAAAATACATTAGAACATATAACTTTTATTAACAAAATTAATATAAATACTCCATGCTATATGCCTAATATAAAATTACAAATAACTTAACCAAAGTTTAAATATAGGCTATACAAAACTAAAATCTGTAAAGAATTAGGAACAAACAATTATGAAACCTAGCACGTTTATTAGCAAAACGAATAAGAAAGTTTGAAGGCACGGATGGCATAGACTACACCTTTATGTAAAATAATGGGAAAAAATAACACGGTTTAAATAAAATAAAAATCAGCAAATACTGTGGAACCAAATAAATGAGAAACGAATGCTCAAAAAAAAACAACCTTAGATCAGGGGTGCCCATAGGTCGATCGCGAAGGCAATGCTGGTAGATTGTGCTTTAGGTCAGTGGTTCTCAACCAGAGGGGTGAGAGATAAAACTACAATATAATATATTCACTAATATTATGTAGTGCTGTGTATCACCAGCAAAGTCGCGATAAGTATCACGATACGGGACTGCACGGAATTTTCAGAAGAATTTAGTAAAACAGCGGTTTATTAAACACTTCTAGGGCCATTGCTAGCTATTGGCAGAGCAGATAGTTGACCTCTGCATTATGAAGAGCCTTCATAACTGTACCACAGTACAATATAGGTAATAGCATATGTTGCATATGCACTCCCCACCAGGTAAAATATTATGATTGTTTGCATCTTCTTTTCAAGCCCATAAATAATAATGTACTTGTTCGAATGCATTTATGTTGTAATGAACTCATATTAATCTATACAAAATATCTTAACATTGCTGGTAGGTTATCATTGCACACATTAATGCACTCTCTACATTTAAAAAATACAAACGAGAAGAGTTCTAAACTAATGCGCTGCTTTCACTGTATCTAACGCACACACATATGCTCAGTCACACACACAGATCATGTGCCACAATATTGATACAGGGCCAGCTGTATCGATACTCGTATCGTCAAATCTCTGTGACGATACATCATCGAATCGAACACCGCACTAAAATTAAGACTAGCCTGTTAAGTAATGTAAAAATATATAGCCTATAAACAAATAACAGCACCACCTCTCTACGCATTCTGTGTTTCGGTGCAGCAAAACGTTTCTCACGCTGTGTGAAATACAGACTGAACGGTGGCTCAAAACCACTGTATGAGTACAGCTCATTGTATTGACATCTGCATTGTAAATTCATTGTCATGACTGGATTCTGGGATGTGGCATCTTTTATTTTCTCCAAATACCGTAGATAACCAAATGTACACGTATGATAATCGTACGTGTTTATATCATGGTATACCGTTACAACCCTACTGCTTACACAAATTTAGCAAATACATTCCTTATAAGCTTTCCATCGTCGATTGTTGAGACCTTCAGAATGATATATATAGTTTGTTAATAATTTTGTCCCATTTCATTTAATCTATTTTTAAACAATGACATATGCAAACAGTGTTTTACTTTACTTGTAATGAATCTAAAATATTTGAAAGTTTCACTTTTTGAAATAAGTTACAAGAAAAAATGAACTTTTTCACCATATTCTAATTTTTATAGATGTACCTGTAGTTTACTATGTAAGTTGGGTAGGACTACACTGGCATACAATGAGGTAAGAGGCACCTACACAGGAAAAAAATTACCAATCAGCCAGTAGAGGTCTTTAAAGTGGACCAGAAAAAGGGTCTTTATTTATCTTTTTATTGACATTTTTGCTTTGCACCAATCACAAATATTAGCCTCAATATTTAAAATTAGACAATGACAAAGAAAAATCTAGTACAAAATGAATCTCTCAAAATTAGAACTCTCATATCCACGTCCTCACATGTTTCTACAAAAAGTTTTTACACACAGGCAACAGAGCACCACTGAACATTCAGACAAACTGCCAATCATACATGTGCACTGATAGTTTTTTGTGCTCATGAAGATATAATCAACTATTTTTTTCAAGCTCCAGTCTTTGCATCTGAGCAGTGGGCATTTCTTGTCAAATACCAATTTGAGATCTTACAAGCTGCTGACCATAGTGGCAGGCAGATCTCTTTTTACTAAACTTTTTTTATCCGTTGTTTGTGGCATACATGATAACTTTAATTTTTTCCTTGTTTGGTATGGAACAAACATGCTTGTTTTTCACAAGCATTCTCTCCCCCTTAGTTTACCCATCAGCCCTTTGTGGGATACTCCCCCTCACTCTTTGTGCCAAAGCTCTCCCCCCGTGGTGCTCTTACTTCCTGACCTTGCCCTTTTTCTGTTGTCATCCTTTCTTGCCTCATTTTAGAGGCTTGGTTACCTCTATTCAACTAGTCACCAGATGGTATTCAAATTAGACCCCTTGCATGAAAGCAGAGTTTTTCCACACTCTTGGGCTGGAGAGTGGGCGGGTTCACCCTGAAATAGTGACCCAGAGACCCCTGTGCTTCTCTTTCCGCTGTCTGTAAAGGAATCCAAAGACGAGGACTTACTCCATGGGTGCCGGGACAGTGCACCCCAAAGAATTGTGTTTCTGGATGACACAAATCAAATGTGCTGCCTGGTTTTCAAAGAAGTTATGCTGAAAGGGTAACCACAAAACTGTTTACAACCTAATGTTAGTTTAATTGGTTTTTTTTTTTTATCCCTGAATGATGAATACAGTAAAAAATGTGCTTGAGTTTTATGACAAGCACATTATTTTTACACTATATCTAAAAAGCAATGTTTCAATTTCTAAATCCTAATTCCTGCAAATCTTCCCCTAAATCAAGTTTGGGAGAACTTGATACCTCCAAAACAATTATAAAATTTAAAATACTATCTCATATCCGTGTTTAATAAATTTTATGCAAGCAATTTGTAGGTTGATTTAAGAACTGGCTCTCCGTATTGCAATTTGTTTAAGTAAGTGAGATTTTAAGGGTCAATTAGTGGCACGAGTTTGCAATCAGTGGCATGTGTTTGGAGCAGCATCCAAACGTATCTGTTTGTGCAAGCAATGGAAGATTTGGGAAAATCCTATTTGAAATTGGTTTGCGTAATAACTGAAAAAATTACACACCGATATATCTCCTTTTGTTTGGAAACAACACCAAGTCTCTCCTGGGCAGAAATGACAAGCAAAATATTTTTTATTTTGGTTAGTTTTCAACAGGAACTTATTTGTTAGCATTAAAAAATAATGAAGGATTTTTGATAGTACATTGAAGCTTTGAAAATAGTAGGCCAACAACGCTCCCTACAGATTAAAACTCCTTACCGAATGGGCATTAGGACCTGGGGGAGGCTGTCACTGCCTCGCTACTACGGTTTACTTTATCACACACCGAACGCGTCACTCTGTACGTGCTTTCACAGTTTAAATGCAGCGATCCAAAGCAGTCTATCTAATAGTCACTGAGACCAAACTTAGCTTCAAGAATGAGCCACACTGCTGACATGATCTAATCGCTAGCATACCCTGAGCACATGTGAGTTGACGTATTCCTCTTATCGGCAAGACATATCGGCATAATTTTTCATATCGGGCTGACTCCAATAATTACATTATCGGCTGATTCCGATAATATCGTGTTATATCCCCATGGTTAGTATTACCGTTTTATATTTTAATTATCATTAAAACCGTATTAGAACCAATTTGCTTGCCCTGTTGTTGATTTTGACCGGTTGCTGAAAGCTTATGTGGATTTAACACATTTAAACAATTCAGATAAGTAATCTAGAATTATTTATGGACCAGATAAAATACATATAATAATTTATTTTTCCATTATCATTTTGACCTTTTCTTTATTTAAAGGTGAGATGTGAGGTTTACATTTTATATGAAACGTTTTCAAAGCTTTATTTGAACATTTACATGAGATATTTGAAAATGCTATGAAACTGCATTTGGATTCAAATCAAAACATCATTGGTAATTATTATTTCTTTAGTGATTATGCAAACAAAAAGACATTTCAGAATCAATTTATTTGCTGTTTGTTGATTTTTTAAATATAAAACTTGGTGATGGGATTTATGTGTCTATACTTTTTAAACATCTCCAGCACATTTTAACAATACCATGATAATACTGATAACATTCATACCTCAACGCTTCTTCATGCGGCGCATTACACTGCTACAACCTGATGATTGTTGTGGATTCACATGTCGCATACTGTTACGCACTTCATGTGTTTTATTTTCACCGTTTTACGCAGCTTCCTGTCTACACTAAAGCTTTTCTTCCAAAACACTCGCTCATTTTGACTGAGGATTTTGACTGTGGTTTTTGTGAGGGTCTGTTTCAGCGCAGCTCTGACAGATGACCCATTGAAATCACTATATAACTGTCTGCCTGTTGCCAGGGCAACACTAGCTCGCTTCTTCTTTTTAAGCCCTCACATGACTGGCGGTTGACGTCATCGGGGGAGGGACGCTGCCAGAGTTTGGTCCACTGTCTTGACTGCATAGGGCTTTGTGGAATCTTGAGGACTTGTTGAATAGAATCATTTAGTCTTAGTCTTTGTGGTCTGCCAGCGTCATCCTCATCATTAGGTATAAATAGCCAGGTTATGGACTGTTGAAGGCAGTGGATAGCAGGGGAAAAATAGAAATAGAAAAAGAGGTAAGTCATACTCCTTATATTTCTTTTGTAGAAATGCCCAATGTTTTTTATTGATTATTTCAGTATGTGATATCACAGAAGAGGTGATGTATTATTGGTTTAGCTGTGCAAGATGTGAGTGTGATTTATTCGTGCACAGCTGTTGCATGCTCTCTCACTCCATCACACCTTAACAGCGCACTGGGAGTCTATGAATAGGAGAAAGGATGTAGTTAAGCGTTCCCTTTCTATCATTCACTCCCCTGGACACGGATTGTCTCCTCCAGTGTTTCCCTGTCCTTTCAGATCCTATCCATCTCTTGCTATCGGTTGGATTGTAGGCTGAATGAATTGGAGTGAGATAGTCCAGTTATCACTACACCACCAGCTCTGAATTTTGTCATTGTTATAGCGGAAACGGCTACATTAGAGAGCCTCATGGGAATGCTTAAGAGATGAGGGCGCTGGCATAATCTGTCCCAATTCTTCCTCTACTCTTCCCCAACTTTTCATTTTCACCTTCCCCCACACTTTTACTCCTCGCTTAACTCATGCATGTGGGTGAGTGCGTTAAGAATGCTCTCTCTGAGGAGACGCACTTGTACCGAATACCAGAATAGCCCCATCCCCCCTGTCGCATTGAACGTGGGTGGAGGGTGATCTATGGCAGGGGAAGAAAACATTTATTACTAATTGCTGGAGCTTTTTTGAAGGCGCAGCGGTTGGCTTGATTCAAAAATAGTTGTGCTATTATTCAAAACCCAAGAAGAGCTTGTGTCAGAGAGCTTTCTAGCAAACTAGAGCAAAAGACACTTTTATCACGAATGGAATGATCATCGTATACATCACTAGCTGATTTACCAGCAGCTAATTTAATGTACCAACCTACCTGAGGAGCAGACCCGTGCTCGGCTTGGCTCCTGTTTTGAGACATATGGGTTATTGGATGTTATCGGATCCCTGTAGTGATGTGGCAGTATTTCCTATACACACAGTCATGCACACACAGCCTACTGGTAGTTCAGAAACACATGGCACCAAAGACAAACACGCTCCTGCGTTGGAGGCCTGCTGGCTGTAGGGATGAGAGACACTGCTGGCAGCTTGTTCAGCACGGCCCACGTGTGTGGGAGGAGATTATCCTCACCACAACAACTGCTATTGTGTGTTATCAGCCCTGTCTGTTATTACAGCGTGTGTGTGTGTGTGTGGTGTGGTGTGTAGGTGGTGCTTGTGTGTTGTGTGTATCTATTAAATGAATTGAATACACAGAGTGTCAAATGAACATCATTTTATTTCATTATCAAGCCTCTAAGTGCTGTTTTAATAGCTTTTTCAAAGTCCTTATCATTCTGATAAACACTTAATGCCATACTGTATGCATCTCAAACCTACGCTACTAGTGTTTACTAAAACACTCTTTCATTTTCGAGATCAACACAAAATAAAATAATTTTTCCCATTTTAGGGCCCATGAAATAAAAGAAAGAGTTCACACAGAAATAAAAATGGTCATTTACCAATTTAATCACCAGTTCTGTATCAATTTAGTTCTTCTGTTGAACATAAAATAAGATATTTCGAAGAATGCTTTAACCAAACTGACGGTAGCTATCAACTTCCATTGTATGGGGTTTAGAAAAAAAATATAACTGATTTCATAGGGACCTACTTTATTTAGAATATCATATTTTGTGTTCAGCAGAAGAACGAAACTCGCATAGATTTTAAACAACCTGAGGTTGAGTAAATAATGACAGAATTTTCATTTTTGGGTGAATGCCTATTCACTTTAACGCCTATTCGCACCAAGTCTGATGTTTGTACTGATTTTTCGCATCGATCTGGATTCTTCTGTGTACTGTCACTGCCAAAAATTATGTTTGTGAGTACGTCATACTATACTGTAAGTTATTGTTGTATGTAACAGTAGTGGCTCCAGGCAAAACTAGTGGCTTTTCATCCAAAGTGACTTTCAGTTAGAGATCGTTAACTTGAACCCGACTCTAAAATGACATCTTGTCACCTGACCCAATTGATACTGTCACATTTAAAACTTTAAATCACACACTATTCATTTCTTTGTCTGCTGATTCTGACAGCTTTCTTTCAAAGAGTGTGTCTGTGCATTTGCGCAAAACAAGTTCAAATTAATATTAAAGATCCACTGAAGTGCCTTGAAACGCGCTGCATTATTCAGTGTGTTGATGTAATTGACCCTTCACAGGGAGATTAATTGACCAGTGATCTGGCCAATCATAATGCCAAATCTGCTGTTTTTGTCTGACAAACCAGACTGAGAGTAGATTAAAATCAGTGGACTTGAACTTGAAAAATTGTGTTTTGATGTCTTTCCATGGTTGAAACAAGATACCTTCTGATGTTCATTCATGTTTATTTCATGCTATAACTAGTAAAGAAGAAGAGATGATCGGTTCACGTGCCGCTTAAATTGAAGCGCTACATCAATCAATTGTTTGAATTTCTTAAATTACAAAATTTGAAAGCGGAGACTTTGTTTCATGCCTAAAGTAACCTGCTCTGCTTTGTTAAATAGACAATAACATTTCAATTATATCACAGCTCGGCCAGAGCTGCTATTCGGTTGAGCTCAGTAAAGCCGCATTTGACAGTTCATAATTGCCATAATCTAATAGATTCCCCCTTTAGATTCCATATAAAACAATAATGCAAAGTCGTGATCACAATCATGCTGATGGTGTGTAGTTGGAAAAGTGTGTAACTGATGTTGGTGAATGGCACCAGTGTTATCTCTTCCACACTTCAGTACTGTTTCTAAAACTGAATCTAACTGTTTTTCCTCCTTATCTCTTCCATATGGCTTTAAAATATAGCATTCTGTGTAGAACTCAAATACGTATGTCTCAGGGCTCTAGAGTGCGACCTAATTTCTCAAGTGTGCGACTAAAAAAAATCTGAGGGCGCACCTGTGCGACCAGCCGTTCGAGAAAAGAAAAAAGTATCCTCGACTCAGTTTCCCTGTGCCTCTACAACAGACACACATTAGGCTCATATCGTGGTCTAAACCAATCAGAGATAGTGAAGGGCGGACCCCAAACTTTTGTCTATGATGCATTTTTGCTATTCCCAAATCAGAAGCGAGATCGCGTTCACGTGGAGTTTCGGCACGTGCAACATGAAAGCCCTGTTTATGATAGAAGAGAGAACTAACCATTAAAACATGCTTACACTTTAGGCCTGTGGCTGTTATATTAAACTACGTTTATTTAATGGGTTTTTATTTTATTTTGGCTTCTAAGTATTATAGCCGCGTTTCTATTATAGCCGTGTTTCTTCAAGCTCAACTTCCTTCCCTTCACAGCGGTGTGCATTCGTTCCTCCCTGACCAAAACCTAACGTCAGAATCAGATCAATCGTCTGTCGATTGTTGTAAAATGCTGTCTTTACAGTTACTAAATTGCTGGACATGTTTGATAATAAAACGTTGAAAGTACAATCCGCATGAGAGACGCTGTTCCCCAGGCTGAAGTATGTGTGTGTGTGTGTGCGTGCGTGTGTGTGTGTGTGTGTGTGCGTGCGTGCGCGGCGCGCTCTAAAACTGACAAGCAAAGTACACTTTGAGCTTCAGACGCATCCAAACGATCAAATACACACAAAGCATGTAAAAACGGCCGGCTTGGAGAGTATTCACTTAAACACAGTTTATGTCTTAAAGTGAACGAGAACAGTTGGGAGAAAATTGTGTGTCAATATTTTGTTTTAGTGACAGACTGGTGCTTCATTAATGTTAATCAAAGAACAAAATACAAAGAGAAAATCACTCACAGCTCTTAATCTGAATAAAGTTATAGCTTTAAGCATTAATCTATCAATACATATAGTGAAAATTATTAGGCCTACTTACCTGAACCGTATGGTATGACAAATGGTATATTTGTCGGTTTGTTTAACGTTGTTTCTTTGTTCATGTTCTTACTGTATCTTATGTATATAAAACACTAAAAATGCCTGCACACTGGTGCATTTACAAATTTATGTTTTATATTTATTTAATTAAATATTTATTTAACATTTCAGAATATAAAGCAATGTTAATTAAGCTTTTAATCTATCATATAAATATATATATATATATATATATATATAAAAGTACAGATAAGAATACCGTTAAAGTACCGGATCGGTAAGAGGAGTAATACCGTTAAAACCTTAACAATACCCATCCCTAATTAAAATACAGTATGAGCTCAGACAGACCAGGTGTTTTTGTTTCCTCTTTAAATACTTTTTTTTTCATAATGTTTAGTGAAATTATTTAGTATTCTGAGGTGGGATGGGGGCGCCGGATTTTTTTATAGGTTTAAGAAGCACTGCACTAGCATCCCTTCATTCAGACAGTGGAAGATCTGATATGAATCAGTGTAGAGGGGTCAAGTCTGGAAGATGTTGATGCTAGAGAGAGTGTGGTCAGCTGGTTTATTCAAGGCCAAAGATCAAGAAGGACAAACTACAGGAGTTGGTCATCCGAGGGGCATGTGACTGCAATGGAGGATAGTCCATAAGACATTGAGCCACGAGATGTTCAGTTTGACGCCCTTAAAACACTTCATTTAGATTTAATTTTATTTCATTTATCTTGAGATGTTTTAACTTTAAGCACTTTAAGCACCAAAACTTTTTCTGTAAGTTACCTTTCTTGTAGAATTGTGTTTCAAATAAATAACTTTATGTTGACCAGATTGTTAGTTAATCGTTTACTAGTCAATATTGCCTATATAAAAATTTGGGTGCACCCAGTGCAAAAAGTTAGTCTAGAGCCCTGATGTCTGATACGTTTTCTGATACGCACATATGATCCGCTCCGTTATATTTCTGGAGTGGAGCATTTTGGACCAGAGCAATTGTGTCATTGTTTTGGAGCACACTCGTTTACAGATAACCTTAAAGGGATAGTTCACCCAAAAATGAAAAATCCTGTCATCATTTACTCAAGTACTGCTGAACACAAAGGAAAATATTCTGAAGAATATTGACTTCCATAGTAGGAAAAAAATACTTTGGAAGTCAATGGTGCCCCAGAACTGCTCTGTTTCCCACATTCTTCTGAATATCTTCCTTTGTGTTCAGAAGTACTTGAGGGTGAGTAAATGATGACCAAATTTTCCTTTTTGAGTGAACAATTCCTTTAAGGCTAACATTTTTATACTAAAAGCCAAAAAACTTCAATTTTGATTTAATGGGGACTTCAAGTAGAAAAATAATTTATTTAATAACCTGACCTATTGCAAACTCAGCGAAAATGAAAAATAGACCTAAACCTAACCGAATCAGATCCTATTCCTGTCAAGCTTGGGTTCGGTGGCAGACCTCTACTTGTTAAACACTAATTGTAGGGTTAAAAACAATCCATGTTGCCTGTGACAGGCTTTTTCGCAACCACTCACTGTTAGAGAATATCGAGTGTTTTAACGATTGGTAATTTCTGCTACACATATGCCTTGAGTAATATTGTTCTTATGCAACTCGCATGCAGAAGATATTAGCAGAATATAAGCTTATTTAAACTTACTGGAAGTTCACTGTCTACTGTTTCCATTTCAATTCCTTTCAGTTGCTGAAAGTGGGGAAAAAACTACACCATCAAATAGCTTGGGTTTTCTCTCAGTTTGAAGCAAATAGGAGTCATTTTTTGCCCTATTTGTGTCCGGCTCATTCTCTGCAGGGCCCCTCATGTCAGAAAATATCCTCCACCATGCTGAGAGCTGGACACAGCTGTTCTTGTTTTGCCATGCTCTTGAGTGCTCTGGACACTTTTTTCTCCCATACATTTTGTACATTTCCTGTAGAGATTCTTTAATTTATAGAAATGTGTATAGCTTTAAGCCTATTGCTAGATCATTTTGGTAGATCATCTTTTTTTCTCCATTTAAAGATAGTGGCCTAAACTAGAGAAAACTGAAATTATTAAATTATACATTTGTTAATGCCTTATTTCTGGTATTTTTCACATCAAATGCATTACCATTGCTAAAAATACTGTTGGAAACTTGGAAACGGATACTGTTGAATTCCTTCTTAGTTTGCTCTATTTATGATGTGTTAGTTGGAAGTGTTAGTCATTCTGTTTGTTTCCTTGGCTCTCTTTCTGTGGGAAACTTTTTTTCCTGCACTATTGTTTATTTGTTGGCATGCCAACATGAAATGCCTGTTATTATATTAGTAATTCTTTAGGCCGGTTCCTTGGTATTAACGAGCATTATGAGACGGGCTGCGTGTGTGTGGCCAGTGTAAACGGCTCGTCCGTGAGACGCAGGAGACGCGCAGCGTGGGGCAAAGCGGAGCGAGTATGGGAAGCATTCAGCAACACGGGCTGTGTGTGCGGTCTTCTGAAGTAGCGAACTTCTCGTTTGGCACTCAACAGAGGTAGTCGCTTATATTTCACTCCCCGCCCTACCCTTTTTTTCCTCCCTGCTTGCTTCTGCTGTCTCGTCTCATCCAACTGCCTCTGTAACGCTTTGTACCGCCACTAGGGCGAGCAGGTCTGCGACCGGCGCCGTAATAAATGGCACTGGACCGGATGGCTGCTTGCCAGAGCTGGATATGTTCCCCCTGTTGCAATGTCATGTGTTTATGGTATATGTGCTTTTGTGCTGAGGTGTTTTTTTTTCTGTTTTCAGACTGTACTCCAAATGGAGCATAGTCTGGGGGTTAAAAAAAAATTTTTTCCTCCTCTCTCTCCTCATGTAAAAGCTGTATTTTTCTAAAATACCCTGTCTCCTGTTCTGTCTACCCCGTTGTCATATGTATGTTGTGTATGTATGGACAGGTTGATGGCTAATTTCGCTGGTACTTGTACTAGTGACAATAAAGGGCTACTACACACATTAGGGGTGTGTGATATTGAAAAAAAATTACATCTCTATATTTTTTGGGATTTTTTTTCGATAACGATAATTAGACGATATTTTGCTGAGTGTGTTATTGTGCTGAATCATGCAGTGAAAGAACACACTCTAATTGCGCGCGTGCACTGTTTAACTCCACCACCACGCAGGCTAATGTATGCGTGCACTATGTAGGTGTTGGGGTTTTGCAAAATACACGATATTGTCAAATTGCTCATCGTTAAAACAAGGTAGCTCTTGATATACGTTGTGACGCAGCTCTTGCAAATAAATTTTTTTGTTCGTTGTCGGTCATTTCGAAGCTAAAGTTACATAAGTTTTTCTTCAGTTTTAATTTGCCTAACTTTCGATCTGACCCTTTTTAAATGCTGGTCAATTTACGCAGTTGACTAGATCAATGCTGATCAGGGAGAACGGAGGTGCGCTCACTCTATTGGTTAGTAAGACTACCACTCAAGGCTGGCAGTCATGCATATGCTTTGGAACGGAGTAATATCGCGTCCACATCACAAGCTTTGCCAATCAGGCGATTGTGATTTGATTTCGATTAATCGCACAGCCCTAGTGTGTAGTAATGGGTAATGAGGGCAAGGCCTGCACTGATGAACAGCACTCTGAGTCCTGGTTCCACTTTACATCCACACAATTGGATGATTTTGCTGCAGGAGTTCTTGTTATTGTGAAATAAAATCACTCATATCATGATATAAGCTTTGAGTCAAATCGTCAACCTCTTCTTCAGCATAACTAGAAAACTTGACATTTATATGATATTTCCAGGCCTTGAAAAAAAACGCAATCTTAAAATTCCTTGATGTTGGCACTATTTCCATGACCGTGGAGAGCTTGAGCTATGGACAATAGGAATGCTCATATTGACCGTTTAACCGTTAACAACCTTATGATGACAACCTTACTGATGTAGTCACCTTTACTCTTCTAGCCTTTCAAATCATTAATTGTGCTCACATTTATCCTCCATCACCACACAGTCACTAGAGGAACATATAGTACTGCAATTGAAATTGCTTGTACACGATTAATTTCACATTGTTCATTTTTGTCCATTATTATGTCTCATCGAAGAGTTTTCTCATACTCAGATGAGCTGTTTCTTTAATGAACAGTGGATTATGAAAATTGATAACTGGCAGGGATGTGCACAGACATTTTTAGGGGCAGGGGCTCAAGTGGAAAGAAGGGCACTTATATAAAAAAAAACAATTCTAAACAAATCGTTAAATATATTAGGGGTGTGTGATATTGACGAAATCTCTACATTTTCTGGGATTTTATCGATAACTCATTCTAAATGCATTTTAATAAACTGAATCATGCAGTGAAAGAACGTGCACCGGTCTATCGCTTACTTGCATGGTGGCTCTCATGAATCATGGATGTTAGCAAAACAAATTAACAATATTTGCCTTTTGTATAATTAGCTTTAAATTCAAGGCACATGTAGCTTAGTCTTTTATTCATCACCACTCACCTCCACACCAAGATAAACCCAACTGGAAAGCGAGGGAGGCTCTCTGCCTGTCTGTGATGTGATGGTGCCGATCAGTGTGTGAGGGAAGAAAGGCATCAGAATTCGACATTCTCTCAATTTTCCAACCTGGCCTGATATCGTGATTTTTTTTATTTTTTTTTATTTGTTGGACAGGGATAGCTGTGCGCAAACAGAAACGCACACATGCTCATATATATTCATTTATTTAAAATAATATAAATAAAAAACTCTCTAGGGAACAACCATCTCTTGGGTTTACAGGGAATGGTCTGAAAAAGAAAAAATATCCAGTGAGCGGCGGTTGTGTGGATGAAAATGCCTTGTTGATGTCAGAAGAGAATGGGCAGACTGGTTAGTAGGGATGCACCAAAATGAAAATTCTTGGCCGAAGCCAAACAAAATGAAACAGTGGAGCCGAAGGCCGAATACCGAACACGGTTTTTCCGAAAATTTCTCCCCCATGTAGGCCTATTTTGCAAGTATTTTTTTCACTATTGCATAAATTAAATAGCCAAAATCTGCTTTTTACTTTTTTGTCCTGCTTTACAAAAAAAAAACTTTAACACTGAACATTTTTATACATCCTATTAGACATTATACCAACAAAGCACAATTTAACTTAAAATTAATAAGTTAGTCAAATAATATTTTTGGGCAATTTTTGAGACCCCCTTCTTGAATCAGGCTTGTTTTTTTTCTGTACAAATAAATGCAGCCTTGCTGAGCAGAAGAGACTTCTTTTAAAACATTAGAAAATTATACAGATCCCAATTTGAACACTAATATTAATACAGCTGTTGTAGGGTAATTATTATTATCATTATTATTGTCTTTTTATTTTATTTTACAGAACAAGAGTACAATTTCAATACTAACATTTATGAATGCTGATGGAGCTTTTATTTTGGCGGAAATATGCAGGAACCAGGAAGACCTCAGTGCTTCTGTTTGTTGACAACAGCATGCAGATATTTCTCAGATATATCTCATTACGAATTTGTGAAGATGTTTGTCACACGTATCACATTGTCATGCCTTTAAAAATTATAAAAATGAGCAAATTATGAGTAAGTGTTTCAGCGCAGAAATTCCACGCGCTTTGGACTTTGAAGCCCAGTGCCGCGAGCTCGTTCAGCGCTGTTTGAAGACGTGCGAGTTTTGAAAAACATAACATTCTATAGTTTATTTGCTTATCCATTTCACGATTTCAATCATAACAGTAACCAGCAACAACCCGGCCGAACACCGAAAGAGGTTTTCTTCCTATATTCGGCCGAACAATTTAGGTTGCCGAACATTCGGTGCATCCCTACAGGTTAGAGATGATAGAAAGGCAACAGTAACTTAAATAACCACTCGTTACAACCAAGGTATGCAGAATACCATCTCTGAACGCACAGCACGTCGAACCCTGAAGCAGATGGGCTACAGCAGCTGAAGACCACACCGGGTGCCGCTCCTGTCAGCTAAGAATAGGAAACAGAGGCTACAATTCACACAGGCTCACCAAAATTGGACAATAGAAGATTGGAAAAATGTTGCCTGGTCTGATGAGTCTCGATTTCTGCTGCAACATTCAGATGGTAGGGTCAGGCATAAAAAAAAAAACATGAACGCATGGATCCATCCTGCCTTGTCTCAACGGTTCAGGCTGGTGGTGGTGTAATGGTGTGGGGGATATTTTCTTGGCATACTTTGGGCCCCTTAGTACCAATTGAGCATTTTTTAAACGCCACAGCCTACCTGAGTATTGTTGCTGACCATGTCCATCCCTTTATGACTACAGTGTACCCATCTTCTGATGCTACTTCGTGCAGGATAATGCATCATGTCACAAAGCTCAAATCATCTCAGACTGGTTTCTTGAACATGCCAATGAGTTCACTTTACTCAAATGGCCTCCACAGTCACCAGATCTCAATCCAATAGAGCAGCTTTGGGATGTGGTGGAACGGGAGATTCACATCATGGATGTGCAGCCAACAAATCTGCAGCAACTGCGTGATACTATCATGTCAATATAGACCAAAATCTCTGAAGAATGTTTACAACACCTTGTTGAATCTATGCCACGAAGAATTAATGCAATTCTGAAGGCAAAAGGGGGTCCAACCCGGTACTAGCAGTGTACCTAATAAAGTGGCCAGTGAGTGTATATTAGGGCTGTGCAATTAATCGCATGCGATACTCATGTGCATTTCATCAGTAAAGCTTACTACACAGTTAATACACAGAGCCGTAAACAAGACAAGCTAGTTAATATCGCGTTCAATATCACAGATTAATCGTATTCGATTATGAATGCGATATCGCGTAACTTGTCAACATACTGTTAAAGTATTTATTGATATTTTGAATGAGTTTCTATTTAGCTTCTTCATATGTTTAAAAAATTGTAGTATTCAGTTTGAATATTTAAAAAAAAAAAAAAAAAAATCTATAGATTTTTCTATAGTTATTCGATAGATGCTATTTACTCCGTGTAAATGGCAATAAATTCTATTTAAAAAATATATACATTTTCTTTGCCATAGTAGTAATAATAGATGTTATTTATATTACTTAGTGCAAATAGTGGTAGATATCTTCACTTCAGTATTGTAGTATATAACAACACTATGCAGTAGTAATGCATTGTGTAAATTATGATTATGAAATTGTTAAATGGATGCTGCTAAATGGTCCAATAAAGCCCTCCCCAACAGCTAACCCTAACTGATAAGCACCCGTGAGGCATGTTATTTTCCACTTTTTGATTATTTCCTTCATTTAAAAAAATAAATAAAAATTGCCTTGCTGATGTGAAAAGAGAGAAGAATGAGTTCGGTAAAATGTGGATTTAAACTCCGGTTGATCATGTCAAAGAGGAAATGATATGCACTTTACTCCCTATGCTACTGCTGCTGTTGTTCATCTTATATTTGTTTATTTGATTTAAGCTGCATTTAAATGAGTGAACTTTTAAATTGTTAAGGTTTTAGTAAACAATAAAAACACTGCTGCCCTGCTTTTTGCCTTTTTTCTTGGCTAATTATCCTTTCTAGATCCTAACAAAGTCTTGTCAGCTAAGATCCAGCTAAGATGTGTTTGTGCTCTGCTGGGGAAGTGGTAGATTGAGGTGTGACTAAGGCTCGGCAACGATCTGCCTGAATTGTCTTTTCCCAAACATTTTACTGGCTAATGATTTTTAGATTACGCTTGCTTGTGCTTGATCACAAACAAAGCAAACTATTGGTGGGAACGGTCATAAATTAATTCGTTTCCCTGTGCAACGCTGTCACTGTACAAGTAGTCTCTTCTCTCCAAATGGATGGAATCCAGATATTTAAGGAAATCCGTTTAGAGCAGCAGTGTTCCGTCTAGAGATGCAAACATCTGTAGTCTATTGATTTATTGTTTTCTCTCTGCTAACCAATGCTGCATTGAGTGTCTGTTTCCATAGCAACATGGCAAGAGGTCACAGAGATTCATTATTGTACATGAAGACAGCATTGCAATTAAGCCCCAGTCTGTCAATTTAATCAGGAGGGTTAATGCTAGATGCTCAATACATGCCTGTCAGCCATGACACCTCTTAGCTGAGAACTATTTCTCAGCGCATGACACAAAAATAATGTTGTGAATGTAGTTCATAGCTAATGCAGTGTGACCTCAGCATCTGCTTTCCTTTTCAATTTGCAGTTGAAGACAGATTAAACGCGTATGACACGATGAATATTCAGTTGCAGAGATACAATCAACCATTTTAGTCTTGAGTCACGTGAATGAGTTCAGAACACAGAGCCCAAACAACAAGCCCTTGAGTTGTTGTGTGTTTACCGCTAATGGCCTCTATCATTAAACTGAATGGTCAGGTTCCTGGGCCGACACACAGTGATTCAATAGGGAATTTGGTTCTTGTCTGCTGTTATATGTAGTTAAAGAACAAATTGGTTGTTCTGATTCTATCCTTATCCAATTCCAGTCTTTCTATTTACTTTTAATCTTGTTCTGTGTTCAATGTTTAAACAGCATGAAGTACAAATATTAAATGTCAAACGAAGAAGGTGTGTCTGGGATTTGCCTGAAGGGGTTAATTATGTATTTTTACAAAGCATGCTTTGTTCCCTGATGTACATGAAGTTACTCAATACTGTTAAATTCATTATTATATTATTAATATATATTTGATATATATAGAACAGTAGGATGCCATTTGTCATCTCTACAGTGTACACTACAGTTCAAAAGTTTGGGGTTAGTGTGTTTTTAATGTATTTTGTATTTTTTTTTAAAGCCTCATGTTCACCATGTTATTACCATTTTAATTTACTGTTTTATATGTTTTAAAGTGTAATTTCAAATCAATTTCTAGTCTATTGAGTGCAAAAATAAACTATATTAAAAAAATATTTCTTACATGTAAAATAATCAGACAATATTTATTGTTACATATCATTGTGTTACTAAGTAATAGGTTGGTGTGCAACAAAGTCAATAACATAGCCTAGGATTTGTCAGAGCCACGACACAAGCAGACATGCAAATACATGTGTGTAGTGCTCCCATGTTTTATTCTCACTCTTTCCTCAGTATTTTCCTGTCACTAACGCTTTTATCTAATAATTAACAAAGGAAATGGCAAAACTTTTACCAAATACCATATACAGTGTGTCTATACAACTATCTTACTGTTATACAGATTTATATTTTGCTTTAATTCACATTTTGTGTAAAGCTGTCTGTCTTGTGTAGTGTGTGTCATGCGTTTCCCTCTTGTATGCCCTTATTTGGTTTGTTTCCTGTCCTCGTCTAGTGTCATTATTAGTTAATTATGTCCCAGCTGTGTTTGATTATGTTGGTGATTATCCTGTGTATTTAAGTTGTTGTCTACTCGTTACTAGGGTTGGGTACCGAAACCCGCAACCAACACGGCACCGGTACCTATGGAACCGTTATGTACCGAATCAGAACGCAGATTTCGATGCCTCATTTCGGTGCCATTCCTGAGCGATCGGTTGAAATATTTGTCCTTTTTTTCTCCAAAACGGACGTAAGAAGCATCATCAACGGCACCGCACGTGCAAAATAATTTCCCGACTGAGAAAATGTGCATGAACTCAATTAAAAAAGCTCTAATAATACACGTCCAACAAATCTTTATAGTAACCCGAGTGTGTGGTTTTCACATTCAGACTTATAAGCACAACTCAGGGAATGAGAATATCCGAGGAGCGCGTGAATGCAGTGATTACACTTGCTCTGACGACCTTCCATTAACTAGCTAAGCTACTACAACTTGTTAGCAATGAATTATAAATATACTTAATTATTATGAAAGTACCCGAGATGGCTTGAATAACACAGATAAACTATACATAGTCGTATTCTTGTTTATTGTATTTATTTTATCATTCAAAACGTTTATATCTTCTGTTGACTTATCCATATCCCTGGAGCATCAAGCCTTCGCTACTTCTGTGACTGGATCTGTGGGTTTTCTGCGGGAGGGCGCCCTCTAGTGTCCAGTATGAATTAAACACTTCACCCCCCGGTTTCACAGACCAGGCTTGAACCTAGTGCTAGACTAAAATGTAACTCGTAGCTGTTTTAACTGAAATAAACTTGCACTGACTGATCCTAAAATATATCAGTGCGTGTGTTTTGTCTCAAGATGCACCCCAGTAATGTTTTTTTTTCTGAGCGTGTTTATAAAAAATACTTAAATGTCATAATTGAACTATGATCTAATCCTGGTTTACTTTTACATTTAGTCATTTTGCAGATGCTTTTAAAGAGACTTGCAATTGGGGAATACATGAAGCGATTAATCTTGAAGAGGCAAACAGACCGAGGAAGTGCTCGTAACACCAAGTCTCAGGCATTGTTCAAATAAGTACAAGCTAGCAAGAGAAGGGGAGAAAGATAAAGAGAGAGATGAAGATTTAGAAAAAATGAAATCAAATTTTTGATAAAGAGAGGTGTAGTCTAGGGTTAATCTAAGCCCTGTCTGTGTGTCTGTGAAACCGGGGCCATGTGTTTAGTGCTAATGGCCAATCCAATTATTAATTGGTCAAACAAAATGTTTATAAGTATCGGTTCAGGCACCAGTACTCTTTTAAAAGTATCGATTTGGCACCGGTATAAAAAAAAAATAACGATACCCTACTCGTTACTTCTGGTGTTCCTGTGTGTCTGCCCTACATTGTCTTGCCCTGCCTTGTTTGAATTAAAGACTGTATATTTTAGTTTATCCTCATCTCAGTGTTCCTCGTTCCTCCCTGTTGTGAGCACCGTGACTTAAGCGGGGTTAATTTAATGTAAATTATTACTGTCACAGAGTGTGTAATCCAAATATGCCATTATATCCCATATATATTCATAGGTATAATTTATGTTCAGAAAACTTTGTCAAATACAAAAAAAAATGTTTGTCCAGCATGAGTAGAATCAATAGATATCAGTGATGAATGATTCAAAATATTTCCAATTTTTGGCAACAGCTGCTAGCTAATATACTAGTAGTGTAATAATACTTGTAAATGAGGGAAATTATAAAGTGTAATTCGATACCATGCACTGGATTTGAGAGAATTTGTCAGGTTTCTTTCACACAGATTTCAGAGGGAAAACGTTGTTACCAAAGCTGCATTATTTTATTCACTCTGTCAGAGGTTTCCTGTATTCTGTGCTTTAATTCTTTGGTTGGGGGGGGGTATGTTTTTAGTGTATTTCAGTTTTTATGAAAGCTATACAGCAAAACTACCCCCCCCCCCCCCACACACACACACACACACACACACACACACACACATGAAACCAGTTAAGACAGGATGTAGTGTACTTGTGCAGGTCATTCAGAAAAAGTCAGAGCTTTAAAGTCTGGGTGAACCGGTAGTTGCTGCCGACTTTATTTCAGTGTAGTGACGTATTTCCAGCAGAAACTGAATATTGAATAGAGAGCAGGGTTTTATTTAAGCGCTCCTCCTCTCAATCTCTCACTCATAGAAACCTAATGGTCGGAGGGGTGTGTTTAAGGATATTCTGCCCAAGCCGTCAAACTATGCGATAGTAAAGTAAATAAAGTCCAACTTGTCCTTATGTTTGAAGAGCTACGCTCCAGTTCTAATCAAACAGTGAGCACTATCTCCTCTTCTGCCCTAAACTTCACCCCTCAGCTCTAGTGCACATGATTCATTCGGTTCATTCAAAACGATTTTCAGTTTATGCTGTGACTTGTATACAATAAATTCACAGGGTTGGGGTATGCATCTGAGTTTTTGCCTACAACTTTAATAAGACAGTTGTCTGATTAGTTCAAAGATCCATGACCCAACTGAGAAACGCTAGCCACTTCCTGCATATAGACGCATCAGATGTCACGTACCAGCTGATCCTCTCCAGACCTTCCGGCCTGAATGGAGGCTCTGCAGCTGGGGACTGTGAATGACCTAACAAATTGACTAATTTTTCATTTTTGTTTTTCCATTTTTATTGATTGCTAGACATTTAATGTCTAGATATGTTTTGTATAAAACTCTGTTTTTCTTCTAAAGGCTCAATGTTTAGATCTGGTCATTAGGGAGACTGAAAGTGTCCTGGTGTTGATGATTGTTTAATCTTAACAGTATATAGCGATATTATTCTGTAGAATTCGAGCATCTTTAAGGATCTGTGTTTGCGTGAGAAAAGGCATCTTGTCTTGTAAAATTGCTTCACATTCCTATGAATATATGTAGTATGCCTTCTGGAAGTGCTGTGCAGCTGCTATGCAAAATTAATTGAGAAATTGGTGTATAGCTTTTATAGTTTTGTTCTGTTTATGTTCTGAATTGCTCAGATTTTGTCATTTGTTGACATCAGAGGCAGAACAGTTGCACTGTCTGGAATACATTTACCTGAATTGGAACATTTAAAGCCAGTGGTTTTCATGCCTTGATACCATAACTATTTTTGTGACTTGCTTAAATGGGTGCAGTGGGAAATCAGACTCGTGTCCCATTCACACACACACACAGTGATTTAACCGCTGCTGGTCACTGAGTCACTGTATTATTGGTCGCTGTGGGTGTTCCTGATGCTGATAGCCTTAATTTTACTGGTGGGCTTCACAACTGGTCATAGCTTGTGAAAAATTCCAAATTACCAGAAATAGCATTTATTTTATTGTTAGTTCAATTCTAATTTGACAATTCAAAAACGAACAATTCAGTGCATGAATCAATCTTGCTTAGTATGCTTACAAATTGTAAAATATCACTACATGTGGGCAGAAATGAACCATATAGAACAGTGAAGTCACTAGTAACAGTAATGTTCATTTCTCTTTTGTGTTGCCTGTGTAACACTACAGCATATGTCGTTATCAGTAGTCACTGCATTGCATCGCTACTCATTGACAAGTTAAACTTCTCAACTTGCATGACTGGACACGCTTGACACTTCACCAGCTCTCGATGAAAATTATATCATGTCACTACAGTATATGGCTTTATTTCATCTGTCATCTGTGATCGGTTTCATCTGTGAATCTACCGAACTTTCCAGACATACTCATTTTCTCTTTTTCCCTTCTTTTGCCAGTGCTGTCTCGTGAAACGAAACCATGGGGAAGCAGAACAGCAAGCTCCGCCCTGAGATGATGCAGGACCTGTTGGAAAGCACAGATTTTACGGAGCATGAAATCCAGGAATGGTACAAGGGCTTTCTACGGGACTGTCCCAGTGGCAACCTCTCCATGGAGGAGTTTAAGAAAATCTACGGAAACTTCTTTCCTTACGGAGATGCCTCAAAGTTTGCCGAGCACGTGTTTCGTACTTTTGACGCGAATGGCGATGGCACAATAGACTTTCGGGAGTTCATAATTGCATTGAGCGTCACATCACGAGGGAAGCTGGAACAGAAGCTCAAGTGGGCGTTTAGCATGTATGATTTGGATGGAAACGGATACATCAGCAAAGCAGAGATGCTGGAGATTGTGCAGGTATGCCAGGCTTCTTAAGCTTTTATGAATGAATCTAATATTGGCACTCTTTGAAGCCTTTTCTAATCATCATGACTGCTGAGGTCTGAAATAGTATCAAATATCACTTCAGGAGACACAAAAGAGAACCCAACCCAGGATTAGAACCCTACCCGATTTTCACATCGCATATGTTGTTATTTCTCACTTGCGTTAACAGCAAGGATAGCCGTTGGTGTTAGATTGTCAGGAAGCTCCATACTGTAAAGAGAGCCCAAGTCTTATTTCTGTCTCTGATAAACAGGCTCTCATCAAAGTGCACTCCTTCACATGGTTATTTATGTTTGCTGTCATTGCAATTGGCCTGTTTTATCTTTGCAGCTTTACTGAGAAGAGTAATTTTAACAACAGGTGATTTCTCAGATCTTGAGGCCTTTTCGAAACAAACCAAAAAGTTTGTAAACTTATATATTACATTTGCACTATAAAAGTTTAGCTGTAATATAGAATAAAGGAAAATACTATACCCACAAATGATATTCAGTTGATGCATTTAATTTAACCAAGTACAAAAATGTAATTTATTTCTGTTTTGACGGGCATCAAGAGTGAGGCCATCACCGCTCATGTCTTGATTGTTTTATTTTGATGGATGGTTTACCTCCATCCCTGGCAGGCCATGGTAAATCTAATGATGTACTGAATGATGCACCTCTTTTAATGATAAATAGCAGATAGTGTATTAAAGAGGTGCGCACTGGCTGCAGGTCTGTAATGGAGTCCATAACTCTCCACAGGAGAGCTGCAATTGACCACACACTTTTCCTCAGATATTAATGTAATGGGAAATAGAAGTGTATATTCAAACCAAATATATATATATATATGAGCAAATGTAATCATTCATTCACCTCTCTTCCTGCTCATTGGGTCTTTATTTGAGAAAGGATTGATGGCATATATATATTTTTTAATCTATTGTGGTTCTGCCCTGAGTGGTGATGGTGAGCTTTTGGAGTAGGCATGTACTATTATTCATATTTTCAACATTTTGCATCCAAAAATGTTTGTTCATAGATGGGGTTTTTTCTGTCCCAACCCAATGAGTACTTCTGTTTTTTGCCCGTTTGCTTGAAGTAGCATTTTCATTGGCTGCACCACAAAATGTTTTTTTTTATGCACACAAATAATGCAGTGTCTAGGCCTGTTGCCTTCTTAAAGATCATCATATTGGACATATTTCTACATGATCTTTATGCGTATCACTCTGCTATCAGCCTTGTGCTGGGATTCTGCCTCATCTCGGAGTAATAAATGCTGTTACAGGTCACAGGTTTCACTTTCTTATACCTTTGATGATAAAGTCTGTACAGTGTTGATTCAAACAGAGGCATTAATAGGAGGGGAGAGTTGCAGTTATACAGTGTATGAGATTGCTGTATTTGGTAACGTGATGGAGTTTTAATGAAGGAAATCTCGTGTGTATCGTCTCCCTCAGGCGATTTACAAGATGGTGTCATCAGTGATGAAGATGCCAGAGGATGAGTCCACACCTGAGAAGAGAACCGAAAAGATCTTCAGACAAATGGATACCAACCGGGATGGTGAACCCTTTTTCTCCCTATATCATGAATCCTCTTTCGCAGTTGTGTATGAACAAGTGGTCTTTTAGGGCTGAAATCTTTGACTGAAACATTGAAGTTTAATTAGCGCTTTTCCGATGGCATGATTTGACTGTCAACTTACTGAAATATATCATGTCTCATGTAATTAATCATTGCTTCAATCACTGAAAGATGTCTGTAAAAGACTAAAATCATTTTGCATCTCTTAAGTGTGTTCAGTATTAAATTTGACTCTTAAATAAAACATTGTAATATGTTTTTACATTACATTTATAGCAGAAGTGTTTTCTGACTGTACATTCTTGTGTATGCTTGTTTGTGCACTCAATTACAACTTATTTAAATGCATCATGCCATTATAAAAATGTATCAGATTATTGAATGATTTGAAGAACCCCGTTAGCGGTTAAACAAGGCTTGGGACTGTCTACTTCAGCGCTGAGGGGTGTGCATGAAATTGCTAATCAAAAACCGCACAAATGGGAGTATACAGAAAAGAGAGTGGAAAGAGTGGTCTGATTCTATGGTCAGATAAACTTTTTGCATTTCCTGCTCTCTCGTGACCAGAGTCACAAGGGACGCATGTTTGTGTATTTGTGAGATCAGATGCAGCATAAGTGTGTTCTCAGACAGTGTTCTCAGACGGAAACTGAGGAACGAAACATTACAAATGCACGATTCGATCAAGTTAAACCATGCCGTCTAAGCATGGACTAAACTGAATGCTAATCTGTGACAGAGAGGACCTGTTCTCGTGCTATTTCATCACTTCTCACTGGGTAACTGTTTCTGTACACCAAACCAAATATCAAACATTCCTTCGCCAACTCTCACTTTTGAAAACAAGGAGACGGCAGTGCCTCCTGCTGACTGATACGGAGCTTCAGTCACTGCATGTTTTTAGGCATGTCCCTATATCAGTCATATACCAAATTATTCAAATTCTACTATTTCAGTTCAACAGGAAAACTAGAATAGTTGTAAATTCTACACGTAAATTTAGGCATCAAAAATATACAGTATGAAAATGGATAAGAAATTTAATTTAACATTCTTTTATTCAATTATTCAATCATTAGTGTTTTATATATGAAGTAAATGTTTGAGAAACACAAAGGTAATCTGAATGTAGAAATAGAGGAAAGGAACTTCTGTTAGACTATATCCTGCCCTTGTTTAACCTGAAGACCTGTAAGCTTCTTTGATTTAATAGAAGCACTCAAATATTTTCCATAACATTTGAACAGCTTGATTCAGATTCTAACACAATGAGCCGGATATCAGAAAACTAGCCATCATTTTTCTATTGTAAATATGATTTTCTAAGAGCCTGTGTCCTCTCTTTTTTTCTTCTAGGAAAACTGTCTCTGGAGGAGTTCATCAAAGGGGCAAAGAGCGACCCGTCCATTGTGCGTCTGCTACAGTGTGACCCCAGCAGTGCAGGACAGTTCTGAGATCAGCGTCTCGTGCTTCAGCCTTTTATTTATTTATGGGTTTAATTTAGTTTTTGATCTAGTCGCTCCTTCCACTCGCAGGGAAATGATGGAGGGTCGGGTTTTTTTCCAGAGCAGGGCATCTGGGTCTCATCAGACTGAGCCGGGCCAGATATAGAAACATTGGCTGCGTTATCTCTGTAGGGAGCCACACCTAGGAAGAGGCCTATGACGGAGTGAATTAGGGTAACTAGAGCATTTATCTGAGCTCGAATCACTTCCTGATTAGAAAAGAGGTTTCATGTCAAAGTACGTGCATAGTCAGTTGTATTCTTATTTTCTCTGGGTATTAGAGGCAGTTTAATCTTGACTAAGACAGGGAAATAATTCATGCACTCAGTAAAACAAAGTTTTATTCAATTTTTTATTGTATTTTATTATTATAAAAAAATACCTGATGCCTGAATCAATAGTGTGTAAACACCTCAGCCTTATTGATTTGCATATTTGGGTTATTTTTAACTTTTAGACTCTGTATTTTCTCTCAATTCATAGTTTGGCCAGCATTATTATTGGCAGATCACAGTATTATTATCCAATGGGACCAATAAATCAGGCATGCAGATGTTCCAGCTGTATGAATCCCCACGTTGTGCTTACAAGCTAAAGAGCCTTATTGCTTAGTGCTGGAAGCGCACATCCGATGTTGTGTGGATTCGTTTGGTTGTAGTCGGACAGTCTAGGTTCAAAAGACATGAAATCAACTGCGTTCTCTTTTACCGGTTTTCTAATGTTTGTACTCTAGTAACTGTAGGCTTGTATATAAATCTGAAATATCAGACACGCATGCAAAACTGTACTCCGAGTTCCATCTTAGATGCAGCGATTGGTTTTATTGACATTTTTAGCAAACGCATGTAACCACGTTTATCTGCACTTGTGGACAGGAGAGTATTTGTGTAATGTGAATGCATGTGTTTGGTTAATATCAGTTTGCTCATCCTGGTTCTAGATGTTGTGATGCATCGTTTGCATTATTGCAGAGCGTTTTTGTTATTGAAGAAGAACTAAATCACATTTATCTGCTATACAGACTGGATTGTACACATGAGCATCACGTAGTTACTGAACTGCCTTATACACCCTCAAGTGTTTCTGTGGGTGAGTGATTTTGGTAACACTTTACAATAGGATTTCATTTGTTAACATTACAAATTTATTACACTATTTATATTTATTAATCTTTGTTAATGAAAATACAGTTGTTCATGTTGGTTCACAGTGCATTAAGTATTTTAATACTGCATTAGTAAATGCTGAAATTAACATTAACTAAGATTAATAAATGCTGTAGAAGTATTGTTCATTTTTAGTTTGTTTACTAATGCTGTTATTGTAAAGTGTTACTGTGATTTTAATATGGCTTTACTTTTTTTTAAAGCTTAAATTGCAGTAAATTTGCTTCAATCATCCATCCATTGAAGTGTTGAGCTCCATGTTCTTGCCATTCGCCCCTTTAACAGATTATGTAATTATGTTGACGACCTTTCACTTAATATATTATGTCATACACGCTCATTTCAAAATAACATCAAGAGTGTAAGAGGAAATAGGACCCATCGCTTTTCAAATGCCTGTATCCAGTTCACCTGCGGATAGAATTGAATTGAACAATAGGTAGAGAGCATTTATTCAGAACTCCTACTACTTCCTGTATCATCACCCTCTGCCAACTGCTTCTACTGACGTTCAATGTCCGTGTCAACGTCAAATGCCTCACCATAGTGCATTCGGTTCTGCTATACTGTTAATTCATGTTTTTATTTGACTTGTTTGAACAACTGCTGTTTTTGTAAAAATATAGAAAAAGAAAAGTTAGTGGCAGATCAAAATTGCTCTGTAATTTCATGTTTTATGCATATTTTATGTAGGTTTTTTTCCTTTTTAAACATCTGACGTAACAGTTCTGTATCACAGTTATATCGTGGTCAGGTGCCAAAAATATGAAATCAGTATTGTATAAATTTATACTGTACAATTGTTATTTGCCAAACAAATTGTTTGTAATTGTTGCATTTTGTAGATTTTGTATGGTAATCTGTATTTTGTGACTGTAGATTTGAGACCGAAATTTGTTTTGGTTATCATTTTGAGCAGAAATTAAATCTTGAGAGAACAAAGTATGTTGTTGTGTTGCATTCATTTACTTTAGAATGGGTTGAAATGTAGTAGTAACAACTTTGGCCACACGATGTCAGCTTGCTTCTATGCTAGTGTTGAATTATTTGTTTACATGCTTGGGTTCAGGCGTAAAATCTGAATGAATGAAAAGCCCGTTTGTAAAGGTCCTGCAGCCCAGGGGCTTCAGTGAGTAAATCTTCCACATGTCTGACGCTCTCGGTGGTACTCCGGGCGACTCTAGATCACCCTCATTGTGGTGCTGTAAGATTAGATCGGGCGGGGAAACCAATCCGAAATGTCCACTCCTACCCACCACATGAGAAGCTTTCCTTGAAAGTATAACCATTGTGTAACTAGAGAATTGAAGTGCTTTATATTTACACTTGTACACTTAAAATAAAAAGCTGTAGGATTGACTTTGAAACAATTTTGCCTCAGAAATTGCTAGTAAATGTTTACAAAGAATAATTACAATGAATTGGTGACACATTCAAATAAATGACAAATTTTGAAGTTGAAAATAAAATGCTTCTGAAATATGTAACAAACATATATATACAATAAGCTTGAATTAGGCCTTTGTCATTTTTGTATTTATTAAATAGTTATTTATTGGAGTGGAGTGGCATAAATAGATGCACCGAGACCGATACCATTTTAAAATGGTCACTGTTGTTGTGAAGTTTTCTGGTTTCTGTAGCAGTAGTTTGGGGCGGGCCTTGTTCTCATGCTCAGACAAGAGATGACATCATGTGAGTCAGCGGGATTAGTCCTAAATTGCTCGCTGATATTTTCCCATCAAATTACATTTAATATTATACATGAAAGTGACTGGGTATTTGCAACCATAACTGTTTTTAAAAGGTGGCGCATGAGAAAGATTTTCTTCATTTTAATTTCCTAATAATGCCAGACACCCAACATGAGAATACTTAAGTTGTCCGAGGACAACTTTCTCCAGAGTTCTGAGCGTGTGTGTGTGTGTGTGTGTGTGTGTGTGTGTGTGTGTGTGTGTGTGTGAGATCTATAAACTACTGTCACATTTTGCTAACAATGCAGAATCGTTACCTGTCAGACGGGTAGAAGCTGAACCCCTTCTCCAGGTCAAAACAGGTTATTTTTCTTTTGAGTACTCAAGCATGCCACGCCTCTTGTGAAATGTCCCATGAAGTCTGATAAAGATGCGAATCAAGTATTTTTTTTTAAATCATGGCAGAACAAGACAAGCAAATAGAAATGACAAATACTGATGTGGTGATGTGTATTTATACATCTCTGTTAGTCTTTATGTTGGAGCAAGATATGAAATATTTTTTTCTGCATTCAGGTGTCAGTTTCTGTTCCCATGACTGATAACTGCAGGTCATTAGTAGATTTAACCTGACCAATGAATATTCTTGTTGAAGCCTGCCATCTTCATCTCTGATCTGTCACGGACACATTAGCACTCACTGAAATTAAGTTTATAAAACACTTTTTTTGGTCATATGCTGTCTTTGTTTTTCTTTTAAATACTGGTCTGCTCATTAAAAGCACTACTGGTACAAGAGCTCATCCTAGGCTGGCCAAATCCCAGATGCAAGCAAAGAAAGAGCACATTTGAAGCTTTTTAAATAGAGCCGCACCTGTTAGTCTAACAGAGACTTTTATTTGCAGCACTAACAAACAAATAGCAGTCTGCTAGTCAACGATGCCTGTATTTGGATAGGCTCAGACAGACGCCTAAAGGAGAACAAACATTCCCTTTCCCAACAAGAAAATGGAAACAAATGTCATATTTCATTATTATTATTGACTTCTCTGCCAGCTGAAATGTTATGTACTGACATAAACATCTTGCTCCTCAATACCTCACAGAGATTCTCCAATCGTTTTTTATATAAACAAAACATCTTTTGATTAAAAGCTTTAATTAAAACTTTAGATTTTGAGATTTATATCTAGGTTATTAAAAGATGAATACGTATTTAAACATGTCCCATAAAACACGCCTCTCTAGTAATATCTCTTTGCGCAATCAATGAAAAACTCCCACAACCACGAGTCTCTATTTCGGATGCATGTTTTAACAGCATGAGCGTGCAGGTGGCTGCCACGCCTTCTTTATACTTCACAGCCAATCACCGTCGCCGAATCAAAGCAGCTGCGCGGGGATTGGCTGTCTAGTCGCTCCTCCAGGTAATGAGAGCGCACCTTTGCTTGCTCACAATAAGTCACCTTGAGACTTCCCAGAATTAACACAATTTTCCGCTTGATCCTGAATGTTTGGCTGCTCTCCCTTGTGCGGAACAGACGGAGGATGCTGTAATGAGTGTCGGATGCGAGAAGTTGTTTGACCTGTAGTCCGAGTTTTCTTTCAGCCGTTCCCTGCGACTCACCTGCCGCATCTCCACCGACCTGAAAGTCCAGTTTCACTGTGGGAGCCCAGCAGTGCACATGGCTCAGGAAGAGAAGTAAGTCACCAGCGTAAACACTAATGCAGTTTTTAATTAACCACAAGTCAGTTATATAGCAACAAGTCCTTTGGAATTTCATGACGTTTATCTTTATATGTGATATCATCGCAGCAGGTCGTATTGTTTGATACAATTCAAAGTAGATATGTTTCAGCATGCTTCGATCGCATGATTTTGTTGTCACACTACCTAAAGGTAGCATGAAAAGAAAACAGAAGAGGTCCCAGAATAGAACCTTGTGGAATAGTTTATTATGGTTTCTCGTGTTTTATTTATTTTTTATAAAAAATCTATGTAGATGATCGCCAGTAAAAGGGGTTCTACACTACATACTTTACAGTAAATTGCAACATCAAAGAACAAGTGTGACATATTGCTTTTATTTTCTATACCTTCTGGCTTTTTTTTGCTGAAGTACATATAACGGTGGGCCTGGTCAGGTGGCTTATATTGGCTCCTTGCACAGCCCCTCCCATACAACCCTTCCTCACTGTAGTATCAATATCCAGAAGGATATAGTTCATTGTCCCACCGAAAAAAGCAATTGTGTGGAAAATGTAAAAGGATAGTGCTGGGAATTTCAGTAGTATACTCTAACCATTGGTAAACTTCATAAACCCTACGGTATAGAGAGAGGTGGTATTATTGGGATCAATACTGTTGTCCACACATATGTTTCACATTATTTTTGCTATATATATATATATATATATATATATATATATATATATATATATATATATATATATACTGTACATGTCTATTTTTCCTAATTAACTTTTATTAATAATTTCATTAATTCAGTAAGCGTCTGGTGGTGGTGGTCCCTAATGAGATGAATATTCCATCACGCCGTGCCTTCACAAGTGAAGATGAAGCATGGAAAACATACTTGGAGAATCCATTGACTGCTGCCACCAAGGCCATGATGAGCATTAATGGAGATGAGGACAGTGTGGCTGCCCTGGGAATCCTTTATGATTACTATAAGGTCAGAAATCATTCGTAATACTTAATAAGAAAACTAACCTGCCTGTTGTGTACATATATAAAAACATATTGTCAGGACGTTATACTATTTCTTTTCCATTAGGTTCCTAAAGAGAAGAGGCTCTTACCAGTACCCAAACTTCCAGAAGATCATGAAAAGAGGTCAGTCCAACAGTTTTTTTTTTTTAAGGTCCGAAAGTCTGAGATCACTGTTGAAAATGCACCTGTTTTCCATTTTCCAATTGGAATAATTTGGACTAACTCATTTGGCTTTCTTTCAGTCGGATCAGTCAAGATGACCTTGAGTCCTCAGAGAATCGTATCCACGTCCTGAAGTCACGTCCTGTCAACCTGTCCTTGAACACTGATGTTCACAGTGCAGAAAATAAAGAAGACCTATTTGGTCGAGCGACGGTTGAGGATGGTGTTCAGGCCACTGTGAAGGCTGAGGGTTACGCTCAGGCATTCTCCAACCATCACCAGCAGCATGGGGTTCAGTATCAGCGCATGACCTACCATCAGTCTTTACAGGATACAGCAAGCATCAGCCATGACCGATACATGAAGGACGGACAGTGCAGTACACCAGATAGCACCTATGAGGACTCCTACCCCGAGGAGACTTTGGTGAGCTTTCTGTCAGTTGAAAACTATTGGTAGCTAATCACCAGTAAACGTTACGCAGTTTGGACCAATTTGTTTCTTCAGTAGGTTCATACTTCTGTCATATACTCTTTTTCAGAAGTACAGGGTGCCCACCACACAAGGGGCAAACAATTTCTCCCAGGAGCATTCGGGAATGTAAGTGCAACATGCCAAACACATGATATTCATTTACACTACCGTTTAAAAGTGTGGGATCAGTAAAATGCGTTAAATGGTTTTGAAAATTGTCTTTGTGTTCACCAAAGCTACATTTATTTGATCAAAACTATAGTAAATTATTACGTAATTTATTCCTGCGATGGCCAAGCTGAATTTTCAGCATCATTAAGGGGAAGTCGTGGTCTAATGGTTGGAGAGTCAGACTCGTAATCGAAAGGTTGCGAGTTCGAGTCTGAGGTACGGCAGGAATCGTAGGTGGGGGGAGTGAATATAAACTGACTCTGAATATAAATACTCTGAATAAAGACTCTGAATATAAACTGAAGTGCTCACATTTGTTTGCTGCTTTGCATATAATATACATATTTACTCCGGGCAAAACAAGGGAGTGAATAACCAGCACTCTCTTCCACCTTCAATACCACGACTGAAGTGCACTTGAGCAAGGCACTGAACCCCCAACTGCTCCCCGGGCGCCACAACATTAATGGCTGTGTGTACTCTTTGTGTGGGTTAAATGCAGAGCACAAAGTATGGGTCACCATACTTGGCCACATGTCACGTCACTCACTCACTCATTACTCCACTCTTCATTCTAATACGCTGATTTGCTGCTCAGGAAACATTAATTGTGACCCTCTCTGTAAAAACCAGGCTAAAGTCTAAAAATCTAATTCTGAGATAACGAGCATCAACGTTTGATTATAAGCATTAATTTCACTATGATTTCAATCTTTGACATGGCTTTACTCAGTCATATTAAAGATACCAAGAATATATTTTCTCAGAATGTTCTTTACAATATGTAAAGGATGATTTTACATCTAATTTGTAGGATGATTTTATGCAAAAAAATAAATAAATAAAAAAATGCCTTTAGCTGTGTTTTCACAGAGAGTGTCACAATTATTGTTATTATTAATGCTGAAATGTTTGTACAAACCATGATGCATTATTTTCACGATTCTGTCACGTTTGATCATTGTAATGCATCTTCGAGAAAAAAAAAACATATGTATATTAAAAAAAATCCATATTTGAATATTTTCTGTACACTAACTGTTCTTCTGTCCACTCCTAGAGATATGTTCCAGTACAGAATAGAAGCAACCCGTTCATTCCGTGAGAAGGCCGGCGAGGGGCCGATGATATATCTGAACAAGGGCCAGTTCTACAGCATCACTCTCAGTGAGAATGGGGCCAACAAGGGCCTTCGACATCCCATCAGTAAAGTGCGGGTGAGTTTTGCTCTTACTATGACAACCACTCTTACTTCTGCTTTTAGGGACCAGAATCATTGTAACACAACTGTCTCTCTCAGAGTGTGGTGATGGTGGTGTTTGGACAGGAGAAATATCGAGATGAGCAGCTAAAGCACTGGAACTACTGGCACAACCGTCAGCACACGGCCAAACAGAGAGTCCTTGACATAGGTGGGCATCTACTTTACCTATGTATCGTTTACATATGTCTGAAAGGTGCACATTAGCTAAAGGTTAAGGTTTGCCACCTTTTCAGGTAAAGCACATTCAAACATCAATCTGTCTAATTGATTGATCGTGATTAATCACATCCAAATAAAGGTTTGTGTTTACATCATATATGTTTGTGTATTTATATATACAAATAAATATACACAGATACATTATGTAAATGCAAACTTTTATTTTGGATGTGATTGATCATAAATTAAGTTTATTTTCTTACCCCATTGGAAGATAGTTTTCTTGTTTTGAGTCATTTGGATCAGTTTTTCAGTCATTTTGCTTCTCAAGTAAATGTCTCTTAATTTAAGAAGGTTCAGATATTTGCACTGGAAAACAAGGCAAAAAAATACTCAGTAAAAAATAATTGAATTTTGGAATTTACCCACAAAAACCTACCGAACAATGGTAAATATTACAATACCTTAACACTTGAGCTATCCGGTGTGTTTTTGTTTGTGTGACTCTGTTTGCGTCATTATATGCTTTTTTCCACCTCTTTTATGCTCTGCGTCTGTATCCCTGGGATACTAGATAACTGGAGTCCCTTCCTTTAGTTCATCTTTTTTTTTCTCCGTTCTTCATTTGTCTTATTGGAGGTGTATCCTATAAAAGGGGTCTGCAACTTCAGCACAATGCTTAAGGCAACGTCTTCCATCATAACTCCCAGTCGGTAAGCATAAGGACAATGAGGGGTCAGGTTAAAGGAAGGGGGGTTTTGACACCTGAGGGGCACTGCGATGGTCTTCTCCATGGCAGCTGGCAGCCTGACGTGGTTTGGACATGATTTTGGAAGACCGAAACCCGATCTGCTGATTGTGATGTTGTCCTGATTTGAATAACAGTATCCAGGGATTTTTCATAGTGCCTGAGGCAGAAGATCAGGATTTGAATAGGAGCGTTAACCGTTTGGGGGGAGGCTGGATCCTCAGACAAGCGGGGGCTTGGGAAAGGGTCCTGCTCTTTTGTAAACGGGAGGCTTGAGTAACATCTGCCATTCATTTAAGCGGTGTTGTATTTACACAGCAGGCAGGCACTGTGTCATAGATGTGATGCGTGTAACAGAACGCCTGCGTCTGAGGTCAAAATGCGTCCCGTTGTGGGTTTTTTTTTTTTTCGCGTTTTTAAATGACTCTGAATATAAACTGAAGTGCTCAAATTTGTTTGCTGCTTTGCATATAATATACATATTTACTCAGGGCAAAACAAGTAAATTATCTCTTTCTCACATTTATCTTATCTTCATGTTGTTTGGAAATACAGTGGGGTGTGCCCTCTCGTGTAGCAAAAATTTAGCATTTTGCCAGTAATATTATCAGCATAAGAATTTGAGCGGCAAGTTGAACGTGAAAATTGACATGAATTTGACAAAGTCTTAGTGTTTGCTATGTCCAGTCTTTGCTTTAACAAGAGCACCTGAGCTGGCAAAACCTGCTGATCATGTTATCCAGCAAAACTAAGAGCACTTGTGCTTCAGTGAAAGCAATGAAATCTGGACTTTTGCACAAAAGATTTCAAAAGGTCACAAACGTGATTAGAGACTAAAAATAATGTAGAAACTTCAATATTTGTCATTCTTTTTACATATAATTTCGTGTTTTAAAATATAAAAAATAAGTAAAGATATTAAATACAAATCATTAGTTTAAGATTGTTTTCTGAATTTAATTAGATGCATTTTATTTTATTCATCTTGTTATTTTAATGTATTTTATTTATTTTTAATTTTTCTAATTTAGATCTTAAAAATCCCAGATTTTACATTTGAAAGTAAAATATTTGTTATTCAGTAGATTTAAATATGAATTAGATATTTTATTTGTCTAAATAAAATCATGCATGCCAGATTTGTGCCAGAAATTCCAGATTAAAATTGTATTTTAGTTGTTTGATTTATTGTAGATCTATTTGATTCATTTTTTGCAGTTTATTTTATTTAAAATAGGAATTTTTCTATTTTATTCTATAATTTACTATCATTGCTTCGTCTGCTTTATTGGTAACACTTTAGTATGGGACCAATTCTCACTACTAACTAGTTGCCTAATGTTGCCTATTATTAACATATTAGCTGTTTATTAGTACTTATAAAGCGCATATTCCTACTAATCCTACCCAATACCCAAACTTAACAACTACATTACTAACTATTAATAAGCAACAAATTAGGAGTTGGAGGCAAAGTTCGTAGTTAATGGATTATTAATAGCGATAATTTGACCTTAAAATAAAGTGTGACAGTTTTGTTTTATAATTTAATTCAAATTGATGTATTTAATTCGGTTTAATATTTTTTTTTAAATCTAAATAAGATCAGCAATCTCAGATTTCCTATGTAGCCTCAGAAATGTATGTAACCATTCTACTGTTAAGGTGTTAAAGAAAATCTGATAAGTAATGCCAGAAATGGTCCGTTACTTATAAAATGACAAATGATAACTAATGTCATGTTTCACCCCTCAGCTGACTATAAAGAGAGCTTCAGCACCATTGGCAACATTGAAGAAATCGCTTACAATGCTGTGTCCTTCACCTGGGACGTCAATGAGGAGGCAAAGGTGAGGCTTCAGCATGGATTCTCTGAGTTTTTACTGGAATCTGAAGTGTGCGGGTCAAGCGGAAGTTGTTTGATAACCGCCGTTGATCCTGAGGAGACATTACAGCTCCCTTCTCCTCCTCTTCCCCGCAGCATCCCATTCACTGTCCTTCTTAGTTCCAGTACTTAACAAGCTTACTTTAAGTGCACACTTAAGTGAGGAGGTCCACCCAGTGCTCATGGTCAATATTTGTCTTTAAAACTAGGCTTTTGAAGTAGCCTGATGTGTCATTGTAATAGCCGGTGGGAACACTTAATAGCAAATTCCCTAACTCTGGAAATCTATTTAAATTGTACTGTGCAGATTCCAAATTCTGATAATGTATATAAAGAAGAAATATGAACATTTACATGCCTTTAACTTTAAGTACATTTAAGTAAATTTAACTGATGATGATTTGAGGATGTAAGATTTCAGCGTTACTTTATAATTGTTCTGCCATCATTTGCTCACATGCACCCACATGCACACAGCAAGCCAAAGCCCACACTAGACAGATCTGTTGTGAAAGATTTGTCTGTGTACGCAGTTGCTAACTGATTCCTGTCAGAATTGATCACGTGGCCCTGAGAACGCAAGTGGTTCTCATAACATCGAACAACAAGCTCTTCTATGAAACAACAGCTACAGGCACAGACATGAAAGGACGGGAGACCATCAGTGGGAAACTATTTTCACCTCGGGCTGAAAGATTCGCTATCTTTCATCTTTCAACAGTCGTTTTTCCAGTGTCTCTTGATATATTGGCATAAGACAGGTTACAGTTGGGACTATTTCAAATCAATTTAGTTTTGCTTATTATTTGAATGAACCACAGACAGCCACACAATTATTGTGTGGTTAATGTTTAGAGTCGCCATTTAGAGATTTTAAGATGAACACATTCAACACAGAAGATGTGTTATTCACTATTAAAGGTCACAACACAGAAGCTGGATGGGTTTATTTGAGATTAAAGATAGACTAGTGCTAAAAAGATTTGACATTAATTGCTGTGCTTTATTTACCATTGTGTTAAAGTCTTGGAAGCCATCCAGTAATGGCTTTTTGCTCACGATTAGTCTATTAGTCAAACCGTCTGTAAAGGTTCACGCTGAGGTGTGTCATTTCACTGCCACCTCTTATCACCACTAGCAAAAATAATGATTGTCAAACATGTTTCCCGAACTTCGTTTATCTGTGTCTGCCATTGGTTGAACAGATTAACGCACCACTCTTGATTAGTATGCCAATGGTTGAAATAATGATGCTAGTATTGACGCTTTGCAGCACTTTTTGCAGCTTTTATAAGCATCTTGTGCATGCACGGCTAATTTTTAAAGCACAGTGTTGTTTATTTTAAGTTTAGGGTTGGTTGACAGGTGCTTTTGAAAAGTTTTCTGGTAAATATGCAAGGCGAAAGTATTTGTCTAAAACTTCATTCAAAATAAGTTTTAAAAACACAGAGATGCACAAAAACAAGGAATGCAGGGCAGTGAAATGACAAAAAGCAAAGTCTCAATTTTTTTTGTTACACTTATTTTAACTTAGTGTGCTGTTTTATAGAACTAAATCATAAAACCATCCTATTTGAACAGCCCCTTATTGTCCTGTTTTCTAGTTTTTTAAATGTACAAACACAATCTTTTGCGAACAGCCCATTACTGCACTGTTTTCTAGTTTTTAAACACATTCTGTGTGAACGGATCCTTACTGCACCTTTGTTGAATGAATGATGCATTTCTATAACACTTTATTGTGTATTGCTGTAGACCCAAAGCGCTTTACCATCATGTGGGGGGGGGGGTCTCTCCTCAACCACCACCAGTGTTGTTGTTAAATGCAAAAACATGTTCAGTATAAACAACCCTTACAGTACAGTTTTCTGTTTTTAAACTCAGAAAACATGTCATGTGTGAACAGCCCCTTACTGCAATGTTTTCTAAATGTACAAAGCATTCTTGTGTTGATCATTACTGTGCTTGTTTTATTTTTTTGTTCACAAAAACGTGTGCGGTGTAAAGAACCCTTACAATATTGTTTTCTACTTTTTAAATGCATAAATGGGTTCTATGTGCATGGCTAGTTTCACACATTTCTAGTTTTAAATTCTGCGAGAACATTCCCTTTATAGCTGAGCAGCTTGGTGGATAAACCACCCCCTGGCTCTTTTGTCATGAGATAATAAGACATGATTGCCTGGCCGTACTTGACCTTTTCCAAGCTCAGAGATGCATGTTTTGTCAAGCTGATTTGTGAATGCGTCTTGTGTTTTTTCTTCCAGGTTTTCATTACGCTGAACTGTCTGAGCACTGATTTCTCCTCACAGAAGGGAGTCAAAGGTCTTCCACTTATGATCCAGATAGACACATACAGTTACAACAACAGGAGTAACAGACCCATTCATAGAGCCTACTCGCAGATCAAGGTCTTCTGTGACAAGGTTGGTACTGCGTCAGTGTGATTATGAGTCAAACACCTCCGTTTAAGTCAATGACCCGACTTATTTTATTTGCACTCGTTATACAATACATATTACATTTTCTGTTTGCAATATCCATTTCTTGTAATAACTGTAATGATGTGACCTTCATGCAGTGTATTTATGTTTTGTATTGCAGTTCATTTGTGATTGGAATTAATTACTTTATATGCTAAACTTAGTTTATGGTGCTATTTGGTTAATGCCATTTTTCTTAGTTAATTTTTTCCCTGCTGTCCTTTCCATGCCTTTTATCTGTGTAACAACAGCAATAGCCAGTATGATCACACAAACATCTCTTCTGTACAGGGAGCGGAGCGAAAAATTCGTGATGAGGAGAAAAAGCAGCTTCGGAAGAAGACCAAAGGTCCGGCTGTCGGCAATCATGATGGTGAGAGTTCTGTCAATCAACAATACATTTGTTTATATAATATAGTGTCATTATCTATCATGTGTCTATGATCATGCATAAAAGGCACATAGGCATTTTGCGATGAATATAAAAAATGTAGCATGACAGGTTTTGACCTAATATGTGCTGACTATGACCATGTCTTCTGTGAAACATGACTGTGTGTGTTGTTCTGCGCCAGCTTGCTGATTTTGACTTGAGTCGTTGGTTTTCTTTCACTCTCTTAGGTAAGAGAGGAAGTTTTGCCACTTTAACTCAAAAGAGGCCAGATATTACGCTCTTCAAAACTATGCCAGACCTGGAGATCCAGCCTGTCCTCTTCATCCCTGATGTCCATTTGAACAACCTCCAGAGAGCCGGTCAGGTGAGGATGAATGCAGTTCTCAATGTGACACTGTAGTTGTTTCAGTGCTAAATTGATCTGAACTAATTATTAAGGCGCAGTCTCTTAGTAATGACTAGATTATAGTGACTTTAATTATTCAAATGGATGTCATTTCTCTCTAAATGGATTATCAAACGTCGCTGCTTATACTTTTGAACATAATGTGAAAGCATGGGAAGTCTTAAGTCTCTATAACCTTTTGTTTACAGGTGTTCAGTTTTGGCGTTGAAGAAATGGAGAGTACTGGGTTTGTGCATTTACTAAGATGTCCTGCTTTAATTATAATATAATTACTATTGGTATTTAGGGATTCAAGATGTGGCTTTATAGTAATGGTTATGTGCTCAGTATCAGTGGACAGTAATTGGCCAGTATTTAATAACTGTCTATTTTCCCTATTTTTATTTTAAGATTACATTTGCCATCATCCAAGACTCACTTAAATTAAATGTAACTTAAAAACTGTACGTAATAGCAATTTTTAGGGTTTAATCTTTAGCCAATTTCAACAAGAATATGAATTTTAATAATATACATTATAATGTTGTGAAGCCTAAGTTTGCTTAATGACTGGTTTTAGCTCTTTAGCGTTTTTATTGTAATTTATTTAGACAAAATAATGTCAAGTTTTATTATGAGCCGTTTATTGGCTTTTGACCATAACATGCAAATAATTAGGCAATTATTGAATTGTCTTTTTGTTAATTTAATTGTATATTCAGTATGGTAAATGTCTATTTGTATTCATTCATTCATAAAAGTACATCTCATATGAGAAATGTCTTTTAAAGTCCAGCAAGCATCAGACAAGTATGGAATCAATCCAGTGTGTTTCATATGCATTGCATCTGTTTCTTGCAGTGTAACTGTAGCATTGAAAGGCATTATCATAATCATAAACTTGTTTATCTGACTGTTTCTCATGCAGTGTGGCCATGAAAAGACCATTCCGGTCATCAGAGGATGATATTTCTCCACCCGCCAAATACAGCAGAGAGGAGAGGAGAGGTATGATTTCCTGCACATGTGTGAAATCTACAAGTCAATAGAATATGTCCCAATCTTCTGTATTAATTATTTTATTTTCCTGCAGTCCTGCTGTACGTAAGAAGAGAAACGGATGAGGTTTTTGATGCACTGATGCTAAGGTCCCCGACCCTGAAAAGTTTGCTTGAGGCAGTAAGTACAGTGTCACGCAGTACAGCGCATGGCATGTACACTTTGATTCTTAACGGACAGGAGTAAATAGTCTTTACACTGCATTAAGTAGCAGATCAGATTACTTTCCATGGAATACAACAACAGTTGGAAATAAGCTGCCATTCACAAAGGCTGAAGATTTGCTGTTTAAACTACTGTTTTTTTTTCCCAAAGATATCAGGCAAATATTCTATTCCTGTGGAGAAAATGACTAAAATCTATAAGAAAAGCAAGAAAGGGTGAGTAAACGGTGCTAAAAAGACTATACAGTATATATAGCGATTAGTATTAAATTATTTTGGATTAAAATTTCATTTTCATTCAACCACTAGTATTCTGGTCAACATGGATGACAACATTATTGAGCACTACTGCAACGAGGACACATTCATCCTTTCCATTGACAATCAAGCTGACTGTTTCCGGGTGACCCTTACTGAAATTTAAATATTATTGCCACAATAACACACTTCTACCGGGAGAACTTTTGTTACCCTGAAGCAGCACACCATTCATTCTGTGCATCTCTTTGGTTCTTATGAGCTCTGTATTAGAAGAGGAAAACGCTTTCAGAAGTCGCTGACTTGGAATGCACTTAAGTGGATCCTGCTTGTACAGTTTAAATCAGCTTTATGATCGACAGTCTGAACAACACATAAAATGCTCTTCCAAAGCACTATAATATGCCCGTCACGTTTAATGGCTTTTTTCTTTGATGTGCTGTCTCCCCCTTGAGGACAATAGTGTGAAGCCCTAAAAATGGACCAGATTTTTGCATGCATTCATTCAGTCCTTTCCTACAGAGCAAAAAAATAATAATAAATCGTGCGCACGATATACTAATGCTAGGTACACACTAAAAGATTTTTTAATCTTATAAGATCTTCAAAATGTGAGAGACCACAAACATGAGGACAAAACAAATCCTAGATTTAACTGCTTTGCTCCTATAGTGTATGCTGTGCTGCGATGTGACAAAGACAGCACACCACACACAACAGATTTTCAATCAGAGTACCGACTGTGAACACGGAAACCTCGAAAAATCTCTGGAGACTTGAGAATAAACAAGATTTTTTTTTTACTGCAATTTTAGAATAAAGAACATACAAGGGCAATAACATATAAATTACATCAAATACAGTATTAAACTAAAAAATACATAAATACAATTAAATAAAAAATTAATAGCAATAAGAAAATTTAATTTCCTTAAACAAGAATAAATAATTACAAATTATTCAAAGAATCAGATTTAAGGCTTTAAAGTCCCAGTCTTTGGTAATGGCAGGAAGAAATTGCGATGATAGTGTCCAAATGCATTTGTGCTGCGTCATGACTGCGTTTATGCTTCCGTCTTCTGTCAGCTCGCTTTCTGATTGGATACTGTTTAGTTTCACGTGATAATCTGCAGATCCTCGGGGTGTTTGTCCTGGGGGTTGAATAATTATGCTTAAAGATCGGGGCGCCTCCGACGTTCTTCCGAGCAGATTCAGTCACTCTTAACACACCACAGAAAATCCGGAGAAGATAATCTTTAGAATCACCAAGATAATCTGGACATTATCTAGGATTGTCGTGAGGGGATAAATCAGCCCAAAATCAGCCTGATTATCTTGTGGTGTGTATCCAGCATAAAACGTGCACACGATTACTATTTCGTTCCCTCCATTTGCTAAATCGTGCGGGATGGTCCTCACTGCAGAACACAAGGTCCAGGGGGCGTGGTTGGATCTAGATCCAACTCCTCCCACCTTACATTCACCTAAACCTACTTGTCTCCATCCCCTGATCCCTAAACCCACCCATAAAACTACCATCTCCACCTCCTGATCCCTAAACCCACCCATCCCCACCCCTAAACCTACCATCTCATCCCCTGATCCCTAAACCCACCCATCCCCACCCCTAAACCTACCATCTCATCCCCTGATCCCTAAACCCACACACCCATCCCTACCCCTAAACCTACTATCTCATCCCCTGATCCCTAAACCCACCCACCCATCCCCACCCCTAAAACTACCATCTCCACCCATCCCCACACCTAAACCTACCATCCCCACCCCTAAAACTACCATCTCCACCCCCTAAACCCATCCACCCATCCCCACCCCTAAACCTACCATCTCATCCCCTGATCCCTAAACCCACCCATTTCAGCCCCTAAAACTACCATCCCCACCCCTAAACCTACTATCTCATCCCCTGATCCCTAAACCCACCCACCCATCCCCACCCCTAAAACTACCATCTCCACCCATCCCCACACCTAAACCTACCATCCCCACCCCTAAAACTACCATCCCCACCCCTAAAACTACCATCTCCACCCCTAAACCCATCCACCCATCCCCACCCCTAAACCTACCATCTCCACCCCCTGATCCCTAAACCCACCCATACCCACCCCTAAAACTACCATCCCCACCCCTAAACCTACCATCTCCACCCCCTGATCCCTAAACCCACCCATACCCACCCCTAAAACTACCATCTCCCACCCCTAAACCTACCATCTCCACCCCCTGATCCCTAAACCCAGCCACCAATCTCCATCCCTAAAACTACCATCTCCACCCCCTAGATGTGGATCCAACCACGCCCCTGGATCTTGTGTTCTGCAGTGAGGGGTTACTGAATCGTGCGCACGATTCATCAATGTATAAATCGAGAGAACGAAATAGTAAATCGTGCACATGATTTAGCCTACAATTTTTTTTTTTTTTACTGCATGTCATGTGCGGGGCTCCGTACTTTCCTTTATCAGTTCTTGCATAATATTTGAATGTAAGAGATCTATATAAATACTCTTAATCTATGAAGACATTGTGTTTTAATATGCACAACAAATAGCATACATTGATAAATGCCCCAAATGCTACACTGTACTCTTAACCGTATGTGTTACATGAATGTATATTTTTCTCATTGTGTTGTATCTTGAAGTTTTGATGTCTTTATAAAAAAAGAAAAAAATGCCTTGTAAATATTTTTTTATGGTTTTATTTTATCAGTTGAATAAAGAAAGTCCACAGAATATTCTGTGTTCACATGCATTAATTTGGGAAACTGTTGTGTAACAGTTAGAGTTTTAGATCTGAAAACCTGCAGCAAGAGGAAAACCGGATGTTCAACCTTCACACTAACTATAATCCAATATATCCACACTACTATTCCAAAATTATCAGTGAGATATTTTCTTTTTTAAGACATGATTTATCAAAAGCGACAGTAAATTGTTTTGCCTTATTACAAACAACTTTCTATTTTTTTAAATGGTCCAGAAAATGTTTGCACAAAATATTAGCCATTAATATTAAGAACTGTTTTCAAGATACAAATAAAAAAATATTTGAGCAGCAAATCAACATATTATAATGATTTCTGAAGGATGCTAAAAATTCATCTCCATCACAGGAATACATTATTTTAAATAATTAAAATAAACATTTATTGTAATAATATTTCAGAATATTGCAATCTTACTGTATTTCTGATCAAATAAACGCAGCCTTGATGAGCCTTCTTTACTGATCAACCCTAAACTTGTATATTATGCATGCCTGCTTAACTTGTATTTAACAATGAACTTGAAGAAAATCGTTATTTTAGAACATTCTATCATCTGTTTTATTATTTGTATGAAATTTGCATGAAATGTGTATATGAAGAGTTCTGATACAAACGCCTCTAAGGACCATCTGAAATCTTTTATCAGGCTCCTATGTTTAGGTTCAGGAAATGTATTCTAATGGAAATGTATAGGTCCTTTTCTGTGCAATTAAAGTGAAATAACTAACCATTAATATAGGAGCCTGGTAAAAGTTGTCATTTTAGAAGAATATTTCAGAAGGCATTAAAGGCTTTTGCATCTGAACTCTTCATTAGGTTAATTAACTCTTCATGTCCCTGCTTTTGCTAAAAAGCAGTTTTCTGTTAATGATCCCCTTTCTCTGATTTTCAGAGAACCGTATTTCAAACCACAATTGATTTCACATGTTAATATGCAAACACACCCTCTGATGATTTGTTTCCCAGGCTTTAGGTGTGTGTATAATTAAGCAGGCACAGGTTGTCTCCATCCCAGTCTATGCATAAGAAGGTTCAGTCTTTAGCCCTTAGGGGGATTTGCTGGCTTTGAGTCTCATAACTGTTGATTCACTCTGATTTCTGTTGCAGTGCTGTGTTAGTGTTCCCAATCAGAAACCATATGAATATTAAAACATTTAAGCTGCATCTGACAAGTGCTCAAACATGGTTTCTGGTGTTTTCTGTGAAACGGGTCAAATACCTTGACCCAGAGTTTGAGTATTTTTATGCAATTCCCAAACACAACAGCAAACACTGTCAGCTTCCTCTTTTTGAGTCCTGGCTAATCTGTATCTCTATATATGTATTTATTTTAACACATTAATCTGACCAGGAAGATTGAAGAGTTAATGAATAAGCTACAGTTGTTGTTGTAAAAATGGGCAACTAACCCTGCACAAATATAGTTTTGTTTTAAAATGTATAAATGTTTAACCATATTACACTTTGTACCTTCCCTTACGAAAACTAACCATGGTTTGATATGGCTATAATAAAATTGTAGAATCAATTTTTTTGGGGGGTGGGGGGTAGAAATTTCCACTTGATAATAATCACAGTTTTACTACAAATATCAATGGTGATAAAACCATTCATTTGTGTTACCATGGTTTAACTAGTAACCATGTTTTTTTTTGTTTTGTAAAACCATGGTTCATTTTCTTAAGGGTTAGTACGATGTATCTTCCTGAAAGGAATCGATACATTGGTAAAACAGATACTCTCAGCCTTTAATATGGATACGGACAAAATGTCTTTCATAAAAATAACAAATAATATTAAACAAACAGCACCAAATTTTCTATCGCTACCAAACGGAAAACGTCGCTCTTATTTTGAATTTGCCGATAAGGAAGAACTCTTAACAAAAATGAAAGTATATTGAATGTATCACAATTCGAGTTTCGATGTTAGCTTAGCAGAGAGCTTGTCTTAAAATGCGTTTTTCCTCATTTAATGTAGGCTAATCATATATACACATAGGCCTACTGTTAATAGCGACATCTTGCAAAATCATTAGCTATCTTGTCAGGAGCTGTTCGGTGATGTTGACAATCCTCGTCTTCCTTTCGTTGGTCTATGGTGAGTTTTCGATATTTATTCGTGCTCCTATATTGGTTTCAGGCGACTTGCTTGCATACATTTGCATATGCAGATTTTATATTTATTTACGCAATAACATTTTTATTTTTCATTATGTTAAAATCGATTGATGGGTCAGAATGGTCTTTTTGCTTTCGGTTTTATTTTCTGTAGTATGGTTTTGGTGGATTTGGCGTCCCCTGCTGTTTGAGTGAATGTTCTCTCGTCACAGGGCTGGAGGGAGCAGATGTGGTCCTGTCCTGCTCTCTGATCGACGAAGGGGGCGGGATGGGAGGCATGATGGGCGGGGCGATGTTCAAGCGCACTCCCTCCACTCTGGTCTTCAAGGATCTTGTTGGAAATGATGGTCTGTCACCAGAGCTCGTGACCCCGTATAACCCCCCTGAGACCCCTAACGCTGACGATCTCATCTTTGAGTTGGCGTGTAAGTGCACTGAACCTAAAGTCAGCAATTGAATGTCTACATTAAATACAGAAACTCTTTCTTTCTCTGTTGTTTCTCACCCCACAGTACCATCTATTCAGATCCCTAATGCAGACTTGCTTCTTCATGCTGATTGCAATGAACAGGAAGTGGTTTGTGAGATCAGCCGTTATGTTCCTCGCGGTGCTGAGCTGGATTCCCTCCCTGCTCATTTTATGGGCTCAGTTCAGCTGGAAGGTGGAGGCATCAGCCTCACTCTGGTGCTGCAGACCCTTCACAGTGAAACAACACAATCTGACACGCAACCACTTATGCAGAGCAAACTGAACCTGCCTCTCAGCCAATCAGGAACATTGCAGACAGAGGGTAATGTTGTAATATTTTATCTATCTATCTATGGAACTTTGTGTACGCTCCCAAAACATTTGTGTTCTCTCGCAAAATAGTGCATTCCCCCCAAGAAACGTTGTGCTTTCTTGTAAAACATTTGCGCTCTTACAAAAATATTATACTTCTCTGAGAAACCCTGTGTTCTCTTGAAAAAGTATTCTCTCAAATAAAATATTTAGGTTCTCTGACAAAACATTTGAGTCCTTTAACAAAACATTTGCGTTCTCTCACAAGACGTGTTCTCAAACAAAACATTTGTGTTGTCTGACAAAACATTTATGTCCTTTAACAAAAAACATTATCTCACATTTTAATGTATCCTTTGACTGATTTGTTTAATTTGTCTTTGTCTTCTAGTTCAATACCTTCTATATGGAAATGTGCTCAGACTATTCCTCTTTTCAAAAGTGGTGACACATCTTATCTGAACAGCTACCGTCCAATTTCTATTATTTGCACTGTAGCAAAGGTTTTTGAGAAATTAATATCCAACTATATTAATCATTTTAATATTTTATCTCCATTTCAGTCAGGTTTTAGACCAAACGTCTCCACCACCACTGCTTTAATGAAATTCACCAATGATTTGTTCACTTCTTTTGATAAATGTCAACCTATTGGTGCTATCTTTATAGATCGTTCTAAAGCATTCGATTTGATGGACCATTATCTTCTGCTTGATAAGTTACACTCTTTAGGCTTCGATCAAAACTCTCTTCTTTGGTTTAATTCTTATCTTCATAACAGACGACAATCTGTTTCCTTTTAAGCCTCAAACTCTGACTATTTGGTTATTGATAAGGGTGTTCCCCAAGGATCAACACTTGGTCCTTTGCTTTTTTGTTTATTTATTAATGCCCTTCCCAAAACTTGTTTACACTCTTCTATCCTGCTTTATGCAAATGATACTGTTATTTATTCTTCCCATTCTGATATTTCATATATTCAGTCCTCTCTGCAGTCAGACTTTAACTCCTTAAAGGATTGGTTTTACAAAAAACAAACTCGTCCTTAACAAAAAGAAGCCCTTTTAGTATGATGTTCTTTAAAAGATGCCATCGTCCTCACTCTTTTGAATTATATATATTAGTTTTGAAGATGAGTCACTCCTATCTAAAGTTATCCTATTTAAATATCTTGGTCTTTGGCTTTATCCCAAATTGTCTTTTAAGCATCACATTGGTTGTATTATAAAAAAAATCATATGGGTGTCTAAGTTCTCTCTATCGTTCATTTAACTGCTTTTCATTTCAAGTAAGGAAAATATTAATCTCCCAACTAATTCTTCCTATTATTGACTACGCAGATATTATTTATCAAAATACTTCTGATACCAATTTAAAACCTTTAAATGTTCTTCATAATTCTTAATTTCATAATGTCCTTATAGAGCTCATCATTGTATGTTGTATGAAGCGCTTGATTGGCTTCAACCTAAATCCAGAAGGCAATATCACTGGTTTCAGTTTCTCTTCAAATGTATTTATTTTAATTGTCCTTATTTAAAACAGTTTTTGGTTCCATCTTCATCTACTTACTCCCTTCGACATACGCAGTATCCACATTTTCTTGTTCCTAGAATTTTTACTGAAGTCGGTTGAAGGTCTTTAATATTAATGTTTTAGGTCTTTAATGTTTTATCATAAAACATTTGTGTTGTCTGACAAAACGTTTGTGTCCTTTAAAAAACATGTGTGTTAATCAAAGAAAACAAATTAAACATACAATTTAATCAGTTTACAAATCAAATCTTCATTTCGCTGGTCTCTAGTCATAATTAATAGTGTATGTTTTCTTTAACTGATCTTACTTTTTGCATTATTTGCGCAAGTAATTAAATTTTTACTATTTCCCTCCTTTCCTTCTCTCTTTCTTATCTCAGTCGTGTTTGTGGTGTTTTCGCATGTCCCATCCACCGTGGCTCTAATCGGGGGTGATGTGCGGTTAGACTGTGGCTTCAGACAGAAGAACTCCGTCCCTGGGCAGGATGTGGCACTTGAGTGGCGCATACAACACAGAGGAAATGGCCGTAAAATACTTGACATGAAAGCGAGGGAAACAGAGGCAGATGTGGGACAAGATTGTAAGTAAGAAATATTCATATTTATAGGAAAACCTGTTTGGATGCTAAATCTCGCACTATTACTGTGCACCACAGTATTTGTGGACCGGGAGGGCACAAGCGCTGAAGCAGACCTTCTGGTGAGGGACGGTAATGCGTCTCTGACTCTGAGGAGGTTAAAGGTCTCAGATGAGGGCACATACATCTGTACTGTCGGCTCTGGGGAGTTTCAGACTCAACAGATTGTGCAGCTGCACATCACACGTGAGTCTTTTATTAGGATATACTGAGAAGGGTCAAAATGTCCTCTAATATTCTATATAAAGATGTTTCTTCAGCTATGGACACTTTTTAGAAAATAGACTCTTAAAATACTCTCAGACTCTCATTAGTTTATTTAATCTATTAAGTAACAGTAGTGGACATACATCAAAGAAGAACTCTGCATTCCTCCTGAAAGTCATTAAAAGTCCCACCATATTATTATTTCCACCATATCTTAAATGATTGAGTAACAAAGCATTCTGTGGTGGAAAATTCACATTTCATTATTTTGATACATATGTTAATTTTGATAAGTTTTTCATAATTTGCATTAACTTTGATTGTGTGTCTTATTTTCATCCTCACATTATTGTGTAGCCCCTAAAAGGACATGGTGAGATAAGACGAAAAATATTTGAATGCTTTTGCGTTATCTCAAGCTATTTTGGTCTCCTGGGTTTTGTGTTTGCTTGCAAAACTGCGAGAGAACGCAACATTTTAATATATATTTTTTCCTCTCAAATTTTTTTTATCATCATTGTTACTTTATGTGACATCATTGTGACTTTAAAGTGTAGCTTTGTAAACAAGTACACTTTCGAGAAAAATATTAAAATAGTAATATTTTTTATTAAATACATTTACATTTACATTTAGCAGACGCTTTTATCCAAAGCGACTTACATTGCATTCAAGTTACAGTTTCTACATTTTATCAGCTCTTGCTTTCCCTGGGAATCGAACCCATGATCTTGGCATTGCTAGTGCCGTGTTCTTTGTTTACATTATTATAGTTTTAAACACAGTTTCCCATTCCTACTTTATGATGGATTTCCATAGTTTAATTTTGAGTGTGTGGAGCTGGAACAAAGGTAAAACAATAAAATCTACAAATAAAAGTAATATGAAAAGTAGAAAAAATAAATGGGCACGGCATGATAAAAGGTTTCGGTCACACTTTATTTTAAGGTCCTGTTCTCGCTATTAACTAACAAGGACATTTGCCTCAAACTTCTAATTACTAATATTATTATTATTATTATTAATAGTTAGTAAGGTAGTTTATTAATATAGGTATTGACTAGGAATATGGCCATGCAGAATATGTGCTTTAAAAGTACTAATAAACAGCCATGCTAGAAATATGGATGCTAATAAGCAACTAGTTAATAACGAGAATTGTTCTCTGTGCTAAAGTGTTACCAAAGTTTTTAATGCCTTGAGCTTCATATAACTTCATATAAACCTTAAATTTAATTTAAAGGAAATTAGTCAAATATTCCACCCCATGTCTTTACCCAGAACCTCCTCGTATCACACTGTCTGAGGAGAAACTGACATTTCAGGACACGACACCCCTGAAACTGAGCTGCCATTGTCATCGCTACTATCCTCTGGATGTGCAGGTCTGTTCGCTTTCAGAAGAAGTACAAAACCGTATTTTGATGTTGTTTTGGAGTCGGGCTCTTGGCTTGTGTCCTGACAGCCCTGTGCTCCTGTAGGTGGAGTGGTTTTCCCAGGCGCCCTCTGAAGAAGAGCCTGTCTCTTTGACAAAAGAATCTTCCCTCTCCAGTCACCGGCAGCACAGTGATGGAACATATTCCCTCTCCTCTCACCTCACCCTACAGCCCGACAAAACCCCACCCGGGACCGTTATCACCTGTAGGGTGTCTCACTCCACCCTGGAAACACCAAGTGATGCCACTCTGACTGTAGACGAACCTGAGTCATGTAAGAGATATGTTGTGTTAAGTTACCCATGATGTTTTCACAAATATGATTTATGTAAATTGAATGTATATCACAGAGCAACCTAATAGTTATTTGCATGTGCACAATAATTTGATGTAGTATCAGTAAATCTGTTCGATGTAAATATTCATGAAATTGTTGCAAAATAAATCTTTTTTTAATTAAACAGCAATGGCCTTCTGGACAGTAGTCTTGATGTTGGCGATATCAGTGATGTTTTTGTATCAAGCATTCAAAGGTGCAGGTGAGTTCAGTTTTTTAAAACATGTCACTACATAGAATACTAACTATACTTGCATTCATTTATATAGAAATTAAGACTTTTATTCAGCAAGGATGCTTTAAATTGTGACAGTGAAGCATGACAGTGCAGGTTTTTACAATGACGTATGTAGGATTGAACTAGTGGTTGAACTCGGTTTTGCAGTCCACATTCAAAATATTAGAGAGGGTTTTTTTTGTTCTTTCAAACTTTATAAAAAAAAAAAAATCATCTTTGACCAAAATATCTAGCAGCAAAACAGTTTTTAACATTGACAATGATAAGAATTTTAATTTTATTTTTTTCTAGCAGTAAATCAGCTTTTTAGATAGATTTCTGAAGGACACTGAAATCTGGAGTAATGACTGCTAAAACGTATTTTCCATCACGGGAATAAATTACCTTTTACAATATATTAAAATACAAAATCAATCTCAATCATGACCTAAAAGATCTTAAATCAATCAAAAATGTTACTAATATTTTACAATATTATTAATTTCTATATTTTTGCTGTAATAAATGCAGTTATGGGGATCAGAGTCTTTCAGGGAATAAAAATAAAAATGTAACCTTTGAATTTACTATAAAGACCAAAGGATAGTGAAGGGACATTGTTAAATGTATTATTGATTATTGCATAATAATTTTTTGTCTTTTAAGAGAATTGAGGACCAGTCTTCTGCGTGAATTCTTGGAAGGAGCCATTTTACGTTTTTTACTTCATCTGTCTGCATTGTCTTCACGTGGGTTTATTTTCATTCAGTCGTGGAACATTTGTTTAATAGAAGTTAAATGTCAAATCAATTCCTTGCTTAAATTATTCTATAAATGTAAAATGAATTCTATTTTACCTGATGTTCTAATATATTAGGTGTTGTACATTTTCCTTGTTTTGGTGAAATAAAAAACAACAGAAAAGGTTTTGTCAATGGTTTTATTGGCATCATTAAAGTATCAGGAGCATGCTGTTTATGCCATTCAAATCTAACAATGGCAGCTAATGTCATTACCCCTCTGTTATGGTATATGCTTTCATTAATATTTATACACATAATAGTTTGTCTCACTTGATCGTATAAGAGAAAAATAGACATGTCTAAATTCTCCAACAACAGAACAAATATAAAAGTCTGTGCTGACAAAGGAATGTGAAAACCGACCGTTGTAAATTGCATGGCAGTATAGATTATTGTTTATGCTCTCTTTGCATTGATTATGTGAATTTCTGTACGTTTCAGTACATTTTGGCAGGCTTGTGGCATTCACATCTTGTTCCCAGATGAGGTTTTCCCACAGAACAGGTCAATGAGGCTTATAACAGGCAGTTAATAGTACTAAATAAACATATCACACATAAAACAGTTGAACAGTGGGATTATTCTGCCATGCAAGTCAATAGAAACAAATTCATTTCTTATTCTTGACACCTTTTATGCTTTCTATGTGGACAAGTTCTCACTTTTCCCCGTTTATTAAAGTTTCAGGATGCATTTTTGCTGTTTGTTTTCATAACCTGTGCACCTATACAGTAGAAAAACACAGCTATTTTCATAACCGATCAGTCTATTTGTGTTGTTCTTCTGGAAATGCCTGAATCTTAAGTACACATGGATGGTGTGAATCTGGTCCCGGTAACAGCAGTAGTGATAATGGGTTAAGAGGCATAGATTATGTCCATATCAATTTATAAAAGTTCTCCAAAAGGTCAGATGAGAAAGCTTTGGCAAAACAGAGACAGAAATGATATTTACCTGACTTTACTCCTCTATTTCTCTCTCACATACACTACCGTTCAAACGTTCTCTTATGCTCACCAAGGCTGCATTAATACGATCAGAAAACAGTAATATTGTGAAATAGTATTACAATTCAACTGTATTCAATTTTAATAGATTTCAATCTCTAATTAAAAAGCAATTAATGGTCAAGCCTGAGTTTTAAGAGGTCATCAAAAGTTTAATTTGTGCAGCAGATCAGCATTATTACATTTATTTCTGAAGGATCATGTGACCCTTTTTTTCTTAGCATTTGATCAAAAAAACAGTAAAAACAGTAATATTGTAAGATATTATTACAATGCAAAATAACTGTTTCCTGTTTTAATATATTATAAGCTGTAATTTCTTCCTGTGATATCAAAGCGTGATCCTTCAGAAATAATTTTAATATGCTGATTCGGTGCTCAAGAAAAGTCTTTCATAATGTTTTTGTGGAAACCATGCTTAAAAATGAGAAATCTTTCTAATCATTATGAATGTCTGATACGTCACCATTGATCTAATTAATGCATGCTTGATGAATAAAAGTATTATTTTCTTACAAAAGAATTCGGACCTCAAACTTTAAACAGTATTGTACGCCTCCTCCCATGAGCCCTCTCTCTCTCCTTTTTCATCTCCCGATGTTGTTTCACAAGACAGTCACCACAGTTTTTTATTCTCAGTCTGTTTTTCTTCTGCCCTCTCTGTGCATTCATGTATGAATATCTGCAGAACATTTAAATAATGCAGGAGATTCTGAGAGAGGGAGAGAGAGGACAGAGAGAGAGAGGAGGGAGAGAGAGAGGAGAGAGAGAGAGAGAGAGAGAGAGAGGAGAGAGAGAGAGAGAGAGGAGAGAGAGAGAGGAGAGAGAGAGAGAAGGAGAGAGAGAGCGAGAGAGAGAGAGAGGGAGGGAGCGAGAGGAGAGAGAGAGAGAGAGAGAGAGAGAGAGAGAGAGAGATAGAGAGAGAGCGAGAGAGAGGAGAGGAGATGAGAGGAGAGAGAGAATCTGAAATGTGCTTATTCTGCTAGAGGAGAATGGAGAATGCAAAATGACTAAACGGAGGGACCTTCGAGGTTGATGCGAGAAGGATGTGGAAAATTGGCAGAACTCGTGATTGTTTTCTTCATTCACTCATTCATTTTCTCGTTCGTTGCAGGTGGATCGGCTCAATAGAAGAAATACACTAGATAAGGAAAGATAAAAGGAAGAGTGTGACGAAGGTCCACTGCAATATGTGTTTCTTTACCTCATACTGCACTGCTGCTCACCACTGCTCTTAATGAATAATTGACTGTAATGAGTGTAATGATGAATTATTGAGCGTGTGCGGTGCTGGTCCAGTCTGGCCTCTAAACACACAAACTCACATAGAAGGCTGGTGTGAGCACCAACACTGATGCCGTTTAAAATATCCATACAAATGTAGAAATATAATCACTATTTCAGCTAAAACTATTACAAATGTTTCTTTATAATAACAGGTAATTGTACCTTTATAATTATTTTGTAATACAATATAATAATATATAACTGCCTTTGTAACATTTATAACTAACTGACATGTAACCTAGTGTAATTAGATAATAGGTGATAATGTTAAAGTTGCCTGATGATAATGTGCTCTGAATGTAACAACAAATGCTTCGAAGCAGCCGTTTAAAGGATTCAAAACTCACAGAAAATGATTCCAACGAAGAGGACTCCAATGACACCCATAATAATCATCATCTGAGGGAGGAAAAAAGGATAATTTTTTTTACAAAATCACTATTTATCATTCAATATACATTACAAGAATATGCTAACAAATCCTCAAAATGTACATAAAAAAAACAACAAACCATACTGTATATATAACTACAGGATTATGGATTTTGCACATGTCATCAGATGCCTGGCTAAAATGATAAGTGTGATTGTTTATAAATGTAATCATAAAAAAAAATCAAATGGGAGTATGAGCAGTATGAGTAAAATTGGGCACATTTAAATTGGCTTATTCTTACTGTTGATATTGAAAATGATGCATGCGTTTTTTGAGGGTTTTGGTAATTTTTTTGCCATTTTTACAGTCTGCATGCATATTTTAGTCATATTTGGTCATTCTCTTTAATGAATTTGCCCTGATTTGATCAATTTTCCTGGAAAGCTGAACTATTATTATATTTTTTAATTATAAAATGTGGGCCTGTAACAAACAAGTGTAATTTTAACTGTACAACTTTGAAAAACTGTTAATAGGCTAACAGTGTTACATACTATATACAGGGAAAAACAGTAAAAGATCTAACCAGACATTTCATGTAATTTTACAGTAAATGAATGTTAATTTTACAGTTTTTAGAAGTAAAGATAAAAGATCGATGTATAATTTACAGTCAAAAACTGTTAACTGCTATTCCCAGAATTCCCTGCGTGACACTCCACATTTTGTTTAAATAATCATGTTTTTAATAGTTTTTGTTATTAGTTATGTACTTTATGTTACATCTTCTATTGTTTAATGGAAGTTTATTGCATTAAGTATCATGTGGTTTACCATGATGGTGTTTTGTGTTTGCGTGAATGACTCTGGGCACCTTCTATATATCAGTATATACTTCTGCATGTGGCGAAGCTACTTGTGATGAGTTTTGATAATTCGTGTGGCTTTCTCTTTTGCCACCTGCATTATTATGAGGGTTGTCAGTGTGTTAAAAAAATTTTAATAGCAGTGTGTGTTGTTGAATTTAGTGGTTTACATTCAGATTTCCTTGTTTGTAAATTACAGTTTTATTCTGTAAATGAGTTTACAGTTTTTACAAAATGATTCTGGCAACCACAGCTGCCAGAATTATTTTGTAAAAAAATACAGATTTTTTTTCTACAGTGTACATGCAAGGTCTGCCAATTCCAGACTTATTGCATATTTACATATGTTAAATATATGTGAAAACGGAGACACCTATTGGTAGATGAAAGCATAATAATTCATTAATAAGTATAGAAATACATTATATTGCCAAAAGTATTGGGTCACCCCCTTTTAATGAAAGGTTTGACTACTTTAGTAATTTCCATGAGTACAAATCTTAATGTTTAAGCATATGATGATATTCTAGGGAATTGTGTGCTTCTAATTTTATAGCAACAGTTTGGACAGGACCCTTTTTTATTCTAACATGACAGTGACTCTGTGTATAAGACAAGAATCAAAGAGAAATGATGATTCAGTCATTGTGGAAGAACTTGACTGGTCTGCAGAAAGACAAGTCCTAATCCCAGCTGAACACCTCTGGTGTGACTTTAAGTGTAGACCGTGAGCCAAAAATGAATCACCAAACACCAATGACTTGTACATTCACTATATGGACAAAAGTACTGGCACCCCTTCTTTAGAAGAGAAAAAGGCACTTCCAAACTGTGGCAACAAAGATGGAAACATAATTAATGTACTTAAAAATTATATTTCCACCTCTGTTGCAACAGTTTTGAAATGACTGTACCCATATGTACCCATATATCATTGGTGTTTAGTGATGAATACCTGCAAATTACTGATCGCTTTTTGTATTTAAATTGGCTTATTCTGACTGTTGACACTGAAAATTATGCATGAGATTTTTCGAGAGTATCGGTTAATTTCTTGATTGCCATTTTGACAGTGTCTGCTTGCATAATTTAGTCATTATCTTTAATATACTTACCTTGATTTGATCTATTTTCCTAGGAAACTGATCTATTTTTACATTACTTTGTTTTAAGGAGTTAAAAATGGTTCTTATCAACATGGATTGACATGGCAATAATATTCTATCACATCATTTTGAAGTTTTGGGCTTTTTTGATGGAGTGGGTGGTTTTTGGTGAGCTTTTGGGCTAGTAATTTTCCATCCAATCTAGCAACACTGCATGCACTGTTGAGGTTTCTCCAGCACCAGGATTGGGAACACTGACTTAAATCATTTTTGACAGCCCACTTTTTCATCTCAAAGCACATTTAAATAAAACAGTACTGATATTTCCCATGTTTCTCTGCAACTAGGTGATTATCAAAACCCAGAGGCTCTAGTTTACACTAATTAACTAATTAACACTTACAGCTGTACAGAACAAAATCACAGAGCATAGCATGAGCAATGAGCACTGACCTATTTACTGTATGTTTGTCCATTCACACTATATGAGTGCATAAGTGTTCATTTAGTATTACTCATACACTTTTATAGCATTTATTAATATTTTGAATCAGTTTTTATTTTCAGTTGTTATGTGCTGCCATTCTATGTGCTTTATTTTTCTTGAAATATTTCTATAGTTTTAGTATTTTAGTACATCAACTTAAGCTTAATTATTACAGATAGTTTTTAAGTATACTTTTTTTATCTATTTATATTTGCATTTCATTTCAGCATGTTTGTTTAGTTTTAGCTGTAACAAGGAAAACACTTGAGCACATCATATAATTTCTTGTTAAATTTGATCTCATTTTTTCCCCACTGTAAATCCCCTCACTTAATTATTAATTAAAATGACGAAGTAATAAGTAATATCCTGTATTAGCGCTGAGCTGGTTTCATGCAGTCACAATGCTCACCTTGCAATTCTTCCACCAGTATTTGTTCTTCAGTTTGGCAGCACAGCTTTCGAACTGTGACGCCCCGGCCTGTAGAGCATCTGCCCTGTCGTCCAGCTCAGAGAGCTTCTGGTCTCTCTCCAGAACCTTATCCACATTCACACGCATGATATCCACCACCTGCAGGCCACAACCACAGGAAGACATGAGACAAGAAAGAACGACACTGAATACTTGCGTTGCAATAGCATTGATTTGTATTTTGGTTATTCGAAATGCTGTACGAGGTAAACTGCACAACCCATTTACATGCTGTCTTGTGCATATATAATGCTTTCATTGTTTGGTCTATGAACTCTTTACACACAAACACACACTCACCTCATCCACTTGTGCTTGTGTCTGCTGCAGTCGGCGGTTGCTGGTGGTGTTGGGAGGTGGAGCAGGGGGACCGGCTCCTCCAGGAGCACCTGCTGGATTGGCATCATCTGCAGCAGACCTGAGCATCCAAAGAGAACCATGACACATTAAAAAAAAAGTCGCTGACTCGTGCACAAGTTAGGGTTTCATGTCCCAGTTACAGTGTGTCAAAGAGTATAGCTTCCGAAAAAAAATCACAATGATTTTAATGGTAAAAGACTGTAAAATGCTATAGTAAAAATATTGTTTAACAATAAGTTCCTCTACTACATAAAGTGAAAAACTAAAGTGAAGAATGTATCATTTACAGTGAAAACCAATTAATTGACATTCCCAGAATTCCCTGCACTTACATTTTACATGTTTTTTGGTTGAAGTATATGCTTCGTCTTAGTTTTTTCTTATCTGTTTTATGCATTAGGGTTGTATGTTACATCTAATGTTGCTGTATTCATGTTTATTGCATTATTTCAGTTTCATGAGTATTACTGTTACGGGAAGTAGACCAGACACAGAGGATATGAAATAACACTGTGATGTTTATTTGAATTCAGCAGTCGGGTAAGCAGGGAAGAATGGTGAGTAAGTATCTTGAAGTACTTAGAAAGTTAAAGGATATCCTGATGATGGTTTTCTTGCCAGGAACTCGTGGATGACGTCGTTGAGCACACACCTCGGGTCGACACTGAAGACGAGCTGGGGTGATGGACGAAGACAGGCAGACGTAGGAGACACGGAGGACCAACGAGGAACAGGAGGTAAGTAACTGTGTAGAGTAGGTGTGAGTCCACTTCGTGTAAGCGAGATCGGACAACTGACTGTTTTTTTTCCTTCTCAGCTTGTGCAACTGCTGCTTGTGATGATCAGCTTGTGATTTGGTGGTTATCAGTGTATTACAGAGGTATTGAACAGATTTCAGGACTTAAATAGGTTGGTATATTAACATTATATCAGTTAATGAAATATGGGTTTAAAATGTAAAATAAAGTTAAATCTGTAAAACATCAAATTTTGCCAACCATACTTTTTAACAATGAGTTGAACTACTATATTAATTATTAATAACATTTACTATGGGGGTCTAAATTAGTGGTCCACCGATATGGGTTTTTCACTGTCCCATATACACATGTATAGGCTATATATGAGCCACATTAAAAATAATAATCATTTATTCATTTTTTTTAAATAAGAAGAAACCTTATTAGCCTCAATAATCAGGTCTAGCTTATGTCTTGGTCTGTCAAAAATGTAAAATCATATACATTTAATCATGACCTTCGTGATGCTGAGAGACTCTATAATCATAATCTTGTTCACCTGCTCGACAACAAATCCCTAACACATCAAAACAAATTTAAGATAGGCTACATTCTTGGGAAATTAAGCTGGAAAACTGTTTAAAAAAACACAAGTTAATGTATATTTCATAGGCCTATATTTGTAACAAAAACAGCATAATATAAAGTCTGCGCAAATACTTACATCCTCGAGCAGCTGTTTCAGATTGTCTCACTGAAGGGAGAAAAGTCAAAAGGTGATACAATTAAAATCAAAATTTCAAAGAAGAGGTAAAGACGTTCAAATTAGTATGAGAGACTGGTGCGCGTCATCAGTGAGAGTGGCGCATTATCATAGCACACGCTGGACAGTGAGAGTGGTCGCGTGCTCGGACGCACGAGCGCGTGTGTTAGTGTTCAATTTCGCCTTGAGGGAACTCCAGTAACGGATTTAAGGTTTGCGTTGCAGGTTTCCTCTCTAAAACGTTGAAAATTTAAACATTAATCAGAGAAACTTCACATATAGAATGCAGCGCGGGGTAATTGTGTGCGTGTTGTCGCCGGATTCTTCAGTCTTGTTGCGTTGGTTTGAAGGTAAGTACAGTGGATGTGCGCGCACTGCGCTCCTGCACTGCGTCGCTGCTTTAGCTGAACTCATGAGGATGAGGAGGAGGAGGAGGATGCGCAGCATGTTTCCACAGCCCCATCCTCTCTCTCGATCTCTCTCTCTCTCTCTCTCTCTCTCTCTCTCTCTACTGCGGTACATCAGTGAGTTCAGCGTGCTGAGTCGGCTTGTTCTCTCTTAAGAGACTCTTCTCTGAGAACTGGGTTCTCCGCACACACCGCATGCCGTTGCTTTATGAGGCAGGTATTGTCATCGTCCATCAAAACATCAGCATTAACGCACTTCACCCATTTTTGGGCGCTACTGTTTTAAAGAAAAATACTGCATAGAATGTATAACATATTAATGATCAGTTAGCTATAGATCAAAACATTGAAAAAATAAACATTAAACCCCAAAAAAGGGGCCTAAAATATGTGGCCTCTATAAAATATTTTGTGGGGGAGGGGTCAAGCAACTCAAGCAAGCAACGCGTAAACTTTGCGCAAGACGGTGAACGTCAGTCATTTCACTATAGAGAAAGTGAAAGTTAAAGTAAAAAAAAAATATATATATATATACATTTGACGGCTAATGCTGCACATTAACGGCGCATATTCTCTCTGAGACAACTAATCTACTCTAACATATGCATATAACGGTATAACGGTCTTAAATTATTCCCTTAATATTTATCTTGTGGCTCATGGTGAAAAACATGAGAAGAAACGTATTTTGCGTTAAACGGGTTGTTTTTGAAAATCAGTCCCTGAAATAAAGCTTCTTTGAATTTTCATTGATGACTGCAGTGATAATAATTTTAATTATAGGCCTATAATTCATTGTATAAATTAATAGACCGATTTTAAATTTTTCAATGAGGAGTATGCTAATAGCCTATTTTATTATCCTCACAGCGCATATGAAATTACCGCGAGCCATAATTTCATATAATTTAATAATAAATGTAATCTAATAATCTTTCACAGCCCATGTGGAAAGTTTTATTGAATTGAAAAATAAAAAATCCCAACTTTCTCTCTTTTCTATATTCGTTCCTAAATTATATTACTTTGCAAGTGCCATATTTTGCAGTTGGCATTATTACTATCAACATAGGCTTCCAGAAATTGCTTACCCTGCCTTTAAAGTGCTGACGAGTTGACTCAGGTGTGTGAGACGAGTGAGACAGTGCTGGGCTGCTCCAGGACAGATTTGAAAACCATTTCTTGTTCTTAAATGTTACTCATATAAAATATATTACATGCATGCAGTTTTATGGCAGCTTTAATCATCTTTTTGGTAACACCATGACTTAACTGACCATGACATTGCATGCACGTATTTTATTTCGCGCGTTGATATGAAATGATGCAGGCTACAGCGTGCGCTGGCACCCTTGTGCATGCAATCCAAGAAAGTATAACTGTAGACCCGAGATCTCCAAAATGGGGCGTAAACTCCAAAAGTGGGCAGAACCTCCAAAATGGGGCAGGGTCTCTTCGCGCAAAGACTTCACCATTGGCTCTGGCTTCAGTTATGCTGCGAGCACAGTAGCGTTTCCGCGCTCGTTTGACTTGCACCTGGCGCTGAAGTGAAGCTGGAGCACGCGTCTGAAATGTCTCCCGTTTGATGTGGTCGTCAAGACGTTCTGCGACTGAATAAATGCACTTCTTGTCAAGAGAATTAGTGACAGAAACAGCAGTTGTGAGCAGGGCCGTGCAGAGACCTTTGGAGGGGCAGGTGCTCAAAACATAAAAGGGGCACATGAAACAAGGCTTTAAATAGGGCTGTGCACAAAATATCATAACAGCAATGTATAGTGATGCATTCCTTGCTGATACGCGTATTGATGCGGATGCTGTAAATACTGTAACAATAAAAGTAAAAGTATGAATAGATTTTAGTCAAATGACATCAAAAAGACCAGACCCTTCCACCCCCATGAAACTTTTCTCCCTCAAATAGCACGAACGAAGTGAACACATGCACCTTTGTTTATGGTGCTGCTGCTGTGTATAACGTTAGAAGTGGCGTTTGCTGCAGGCGAAACACAGCGATTTAAACAAAAGATGTGCAATGCATGTTCTCTTCGCATTGTTCTTGTAAAATAATAATAATGATAAGTAAACAAGCATACCACTCCGCTGAGAACCCCACTTACTTAAGCAGCAACCGTAGCGCGGACGATATTGAAGTGGTGCCTGAGCGCGAGGGATCGTTCGGATGAGGTCGTCAGGTGAAAGGTTATCATGTGGGTGATTTTATTTACGGCTAAATTATTAATCATTAATTTGACTAATAGTTAGATTGGGCAGGCCTTCACAGAAGGGTGTTTAAAAAAAAAAAAAAATTGCCTTGACAAAAGGGCACTTTGGGCAAAGGGGCAGGTGCTCAAGCACCCTCCGCACGTGCCTGGTTGTGAGTGGGGTGGCCAACCCTAGCACCACCCTTGCGTTAAATATTTTAAACCCGTTTAACTGAAAAAATAATCGCCTAACACGATAATTTTGACACCACTAATAAATACATATATAAACATATGTTAAAATATGTTACGGTTTTAGACCTGGGTATGAATAGAGTACCATTAGGAGTAAAAAAACACAAATTAAAGTTAAATAAAAAAACTTTGTAAAATATATATTTAGCGTTTTTCTCACATTTCATACTTTGGGGCTTAATTGTGCCGATTTAGTTTTTTCATCTGAATGTTTAAGCAGGTCAAATTTATTTTTGTTTAAAAACTTTTCATTGGTAATATTTATGTTGTTCTGATTAGAATTAAATATGTAGATTAAACAATTTGGACTGTTTTTGAGCAATTATGAGAAACTCAGTCAGAGGAATTTAATAATTTAATATTTTCTCAATTCTAAATCAAAAAGGGGTAAATGCAGTTAAAACAAAACATGTAATAAGATGCTATACTTCAGATTCCCTTAACCATAACAAAGCCCTTTATTACAAAAGGAACTGAAAATAGTGATACAAAATCGGCAAAGAAACCTTTACAAGAAGTTATCCAAAAACCACAAGAAAAATTATAGTTGTGTGGCATGAAATAACCAGCAAATAAACACTGAAGAGAGCACTACTATTTGAAGTAGCGTTGTCTGACTTTTTTTCTTCTTCACCAAATGTTACAGATCAGATGTTACTTAAAAGGAACAAATGAAGATGCTCATTCACAATTACATATAAGTATTTTTTTAGTTTTCTTTCTTTGTGGTTAGTCTGTTTTGTTGTTCTCCCCTCTAACATTTGTGACAAAACTCGTTAAACCATTAATTCTTGCTTTTTTAATCATATATGAATTCTGTGTTCATCTATATTCATCATCCAGTTGGAAACCTTTCATCAGTTTTATTTGCCTTTGTCCTCCGTCCAGATGCTTCTCATTCCTCTATTTCTTCTCATCATCTTTCTTGCCCTCGGGTGGTTTTGTTTTGCTCTGGGACGCCAGCGAGCCCATGGCATTACGGATGGCTTCGTTATTGGGGTCGACACCGGGAAGGTTCTCCAGCACACTCTGTAAAAACTCTGGATCCTGCATCACATCATAATCCTCCTCATCCGCCTACAAAACACACAAACAGAGTTTAAATTGGCACTTTTATGCCCTTGTATGTGATTATAAATTAACCACTTGACAAATTAAAGGCAGTACCTAATTATCATAGTATGGCAAGATCTCATACAGCATTTCATTTAGACAGAAACATAACTTTCCTAAAGCTGCCCAGCAACCACTGGTATGTCCTTCCGTACATGCAAATCTAATTACATGTAATGTTCCAGCGTTTCTGTTGTATGTGGTTTTGGCTGGCTGTATCACGTTTCACATAGCTTCTGAATAATGGGTATGAAGAATATGTAGCTGCTTTCGATTATTCCCACAACATGACTGTGTTCAGTCTTAAATTGTGATCTCTTCTCTAAAAGTAGAGAGCTGGGAAACACACCTTTGGAGCTTCAGTGTCTGCTGCTGCACCAGTGTCCACATCCATGGCCTCTGAAGCACCAAACTCTGTACACAATAACATTTGTTGTCAAAAGGGAAGAAAACTAATGAAGAAAATGAAGAAGAATTTTTGAAGAGTATTGAGACGGACCTCCTCCTTGCATGGACATCTGTAGGGCGTATGCGATCTGTTCATCCTCCGTCATGCGGCTGAAATCAGGCAGAACAGGAGCCGTCGACATCTTCAGCAGAGCATTTTCAGACTCTAAGAGAAGCACAGAAGACATCGGGTCATATTAAACACAGAATTCCCATGAAACATTGATCATAATAATAAGAAATGTTTCTTGAGCATATTAGAATGATCTCTGAAGAATCGCGTGACACTGAAGTGAAATTGCCGCAGTAATGATGCTGAAAAATCAGCTTTGCATCACAGGAATAAATTACATTTTAAAATAGTTTCAATTTTAATATTTCAAAATATTACTGTATTTTTGATCAAATATGCGCAGCCTTGGTGAACATAAGAGACTTCTTTCAATCCTTGTAGTGTATATCAATCCACAAACTCCCAGCTGCTTTAAGGAAAACCTAGTCTAGGTGTCTTCAATAATCATCTAAACTCTCACCATCTGCAGTGGGTGAAGAGACTCCAGCCTCTCCAGCTGAAACCACTGCTGCCCGGCGAGCCTCCTCCTCCTGCCTCTGTCTCTGCTCCTCCATCGACACACGCAGAGCCTGGAAAAGACACATGTGAAAAACAGAGACATTTATAATGTGGAAAATCTCTAGCCGAGACGTTTGTCCTGTGCGCTACTCACCAGAGCGAGCTCCGGGTCTGCGCTGGGATCCACTCCAAACTCAAAGTCACTGGCACCCAGGCCCATAATGGTGCCACCCTCACCAGCCATGATCGGAGAGGACAGAAGAGCATCTGCCAGGCTCGGGCCAGGAGGCACCGTAACCAGGTGAGAGCCTACGCCCTCTTTTCCATTCAGGGTGTTCACAAACATGGTCAGCTTATCCGTGTTGACCTCCTATAATGCAAAAGGGAAAAACGAAATGTAAAATGACATGGAAGATGAAAAGTAACGACATTCCCTCGCAATATACGTTTACCTCTTCTCCAAAGTTAACGATGTCAACATTGACTTTTTCCTTCTTCAAACGTTTTGCCATCTTTACCAACTGAGTGAGACAGATTGGAGGCACAAATGAGCAGGTGATAACATAAATATAGTAAATATAATATAGACTGTAAATATAGACTCATATGTTGCAACTTTTACACCAAGATACGTTAAGGCAAAAATAACTTGCATCTTTCTCCAGGTCCTCCACAGGGCTTCCCACAAAGGCGATGATCCTCATCTTATGGTTCTTTCCCTGTCTGTGTTTCAATGCCAGCTGTGAGCAGAGAGAATGGAAAGCATAACTAAACAATATCAATTATATGACATTTTGAAAAATAAAAGGTGGTACACTACCATTAAAATGTTTAGGATAAGTATGATTAAAAAAAAATAATGAAATTGATTCTTTTATTCAGCAAGGCCATAATAAATTAATCAAAAGTGACAGTGACAGATGGAATAACTGGAATTAGAGTGTGTGTGAATATACACATATACATATATAGCAAGCCACACAATAAATTAGACATTACATTTTAAACTACAAAAACTGAAATATGCTCACTTCTCTAAAAACATTTCACACACACGTGTGGTCAGCTATCCTTGTAGGGACTCTTCATAGGCGTTTTTATACTGTACAAACCGTATTTTCGATCGCCCTACATCTAAATATACCCCTTACGGGAAACTTTGCGCTTTTTTACTTCCTTAAACTCGTTCTGTATGATTTATAAACTTTTTTATCCATGGGGACCTCAATTTAGATCCCCACCATGACACGAGTTCCCATGAGTCTGTGTATTCAGGTTTAAATCCCCACCAGGATCTTTTGAAATAAACCAGTAAAATAACATATGTAAATATACTGCAATACTTCAATTTAAAATCCCCAGTTCCTCACTAGTCCAAAAATGAAGTTCTCATAACCCTCTGAGGTTCAATTTATTACCATTTCACATTCAAATAGGTCATGGCAAAATATGTCCAGATGATATATGGCTGAATATTTATAGTAGCAACAATTTAAACACAAGGGCACAGGCAGCGGGCAGAAAACTGGTCATGTATTGTAAATGATAAATTGTGCACAAACTTTATGCACAAAAAAATAAACATATGCATACAAAGCACATATTAAGAAATAAAAACATTCGAGATAATTCAATATGAGTTATGAAATGATGATCCAACCGACTCACATGTGCTACTCTGATGCCAGTACAGAAGCTGATGACTCCTCTGGGCTGAACAGCGTGAAGCTTTGACAGGATCCTGCCCGTGTCAGGGGTCAGCGTGGTCAGGACCTCACAGTTACTACAACACACACACACACAGTGGATCACCTGTATCTATAGATTTTGTTACATTTGTACCTGTAAATAAAACAAAAAGGCTAAATCAAATCTTCCTCCTACTTGGCCAGAGTGATGAGCCCCACGTTGTTTTCGGGGTTAGTTCGAGTTTTTGAGTGACAGATGATGTTGACAGCGTCTTGTTGGGCCTGAAGTCTGGTAGGTAAGAAGTCTCCATTGCGCATATACTCGCTGTTGTCCACGCTAGAAATAATAAAACATACACTCAACAATCGTGTCAAATATGAAACTGCAACTGATCGCACGAAGCCTGATTCTCCACCTAAGTGTTCTATTGAATATTTAAATATAAGAAGAATCAGTCAAACTAAGGTTGAAAGCGCCATCAACAACAAAGAGTTTAGTACACAAAGGATTTTAAATCCTGTCTTGACAGTTTTTTATACAAAAACCTAGATTATCACAAAGGAATTTGACCAAAACCATTTATGATTTAAACCGAAACTGATTTCATAAAATGACAACTCAGACAACCTGATAATCATAACTGTAAGCTTTCTACCGTGTTCTCTCATAACATGTCAACACAAAGAATCTGTTTTACAGGATCAATGCTCCATCGTGACTAAGGAAAACTGCACGGCTGTCCTTTTGCTCAACGCGACCTTTCTCTCACATCCTATAAACATAATTCCCCGCATAATTGAATCATAATTCAAATAAATCACGTTTATCAAACTATATCTGATGTTTGAAGAATATAAAATATTTTTTCTTACCAAACCATAGTACTTTCGAGCACCATCTTGAAATGTCTCTGTCGCACTACGTGACGTAAGCACGTAAGTGAACGATTATTGGTTAAAGTAGAATGGTAGGAATTGTGGGAAACGTAGTTTATGTTGTCTAGTTAAAAACGATTTTTCTATTTGATTCTCAGCTAACTTTTGTAAAACCTGTATTCATTTCACATAAAGGTTTTTATTTCACTTATATTTGATTCTGATTGAGAAAAAAAAAACAAATATGGGAGAAAGACAATGGTTTGGAAAATATTTTATTCTTTTTAATTCAGAAAGACAATGTGAAAAAACAGCATCACCACATCACTGAAAGATGGTATGAGAAACAGGCTGCAAACACCGCACAAGAAAAAGGCATTTCCGTGACTTGCTTATTTACATATTATATACACGTTTTATACATGCCCGGTAAAAATATAGAACTCAAAGCACTTACGGTTGTCGGTCATTGTTTCCGACACCGCCAGACATTCACACGTAGAAAAGCTGAGGAAGAGCTTTCACGGATATATAAGGAATAGGACTATTAACGGTCTATGGACATACCCTAAACACATAAAATACCAAAAATGCTTTATATTGTCAACAACTTCCCTCCAACCCAAAATAAAATAGATACTACTTAGATTACACAAAGAGCTTTCTGTCGGATTACATAATACATACAATCATCTACGTTACATAGAGAACTCAAAATACATACAGGTCCAAACAGTAAAAAATCAGAGTAACAAGACATTTCTTAATAAATACAATCACTGAAATGCATTGGCAGAAACCTTCATATTGCAGTAGGTTGGTTGTGTGTTTAGTGTCCAAGTTGCCAGCATTGTGCACGACTGATGTGTCTGTTGTGCAAATATCGGTTTAACTGTGTTAATACAAACACTGGACAAAGCATGAAAAATAACTGTCTCTATTTGACTGCATTGCATTCACAATTTCACTTTCAATACATTTTGTATTACTTCCAGACCCAAATATTCACTTTTGGGAGGTTAAAGTCGAGATGTTAAGATGTTTTAGTGTGGTTTAGAGAGCGGAACATCATTCTAACCCATAATAATAGATTCATTAATCAGTACTGAGTGTTGGTTTAAGAAAGGCAGTGATTGTTGTGTCTTGTAACCATAAACACAGATTAATAAATAATAAAACCCCCAAAGAGAAGCAGAAATGAGAGTGAGGCCTAAATTGTGAGTAAAAAATAATAATAAACCTTTATAGCTTCTGAGCTTCCAGATAACGACCCCACAAGCCAACTGTGAAATTAAGCCACTGAGAGCTGATCAAGGATCAGTTTTTGAATTATGAATTTTAGAACCTCCAATCAAGCATTACACAGAGCAAATAACAGCACCTCATTGGGAAATGAATACGAACATCGTGTGCAAGGTTTTATAAAAGTAACATCATTATAGACCCAGTAACTTTGAACAGAGAGGGGATAAAAATTGACTATAAAATGTAAAAATGTTAATCAGGGCATTGTTATTCATACTGCACTGTAGCTCTCTGGAGTTCATGTTAATATAGGTCATTTCTGACATTCACAAATTATTCAAGTTTAGAAATAGTGTCCAAAACCTTCTGTGTAACAAAAAAAAGGAAATGTCTTTAAAATAGCAAATTACATATGATTTCAAAATCAGTGCCACTTTCAAATGACAAACTAAGTTTAGATCTAGCTTTTAGTGAAATTAGCTTGTTAGCTTGTTAGATCATTTTTCTAGATTCAACTTTAGTTTTGTGCAGCATTAAGGTGCATTATCAAAATGTTCTGTAACACGATTTAATCTGTAACATCTGACAAAGACTTGAAAAAAACTCGCTGAAATGCTTCAAACCAAAAGAGCAAGGCAAAATAAAAATCTACTTAAAAATACCCACTAACCCAAACCCTATAACTTCTGTCCACAGGTGCACATTTTTACCAAACATGTCAAAATATCACAAACAACTTGAATATGCATAAATACGGCATTCACTTTGAAGCTGTATAGAAAAGTTATTCAATGAAAGACTGTCAGAGTACTTCCTTTGCATATTCTATCTGCATTTTCTTCAGGTCTGCTAAAGCAAATCCTCTGCAAAAGATCACTTTGGTCCCAAACCTGCATGATTTTAAGAGCTGCGGTTCACCGAATGGGACAACACAATACTGTTCAAGACTACAGTCAGCCCTTCCTCTAAATACTTCAAGACTGCGATGTCAATCTCAGGTATCCAAGCCTGACTTTAGCTCAGCCAAAGAGAAACCGTAAGTAATGCCTGTCTAACGATAGATCCATTAAAACCCATTTCCTCTGTTAAACGTTACGAGCCAAATGGAAGCGATAAAAGAAAGGCAGCTTTTGGTTTTCTTCCCAGCTCCTCTATAAACTAAAGTGTTCACAAGTGCCCAGGTAAAGCCCATTAGTGTCCATTTCTTTCTTTTTTTCTTCACTTAGATGATTTAATCTCAGGGTGAGACTAAAAGTACAACTGTACCAAATAACATTTATGTGGTTATAAAGGATTTCACGTCCTGTCGGTTGGAAATCAGCAATGAACGAGCTTAAGATGTTGCATCTATCGGCAGTACAAACAGTTAGAAGAATATAAATCCGGCTTACATTTCTTAAATTCAAATTGCTTCCGTCTTGTCCACACACTACATCCTGTATAATGCTAGAAAATGCTTAGGTGTTATGAAAGGGACAGTAAACATGCATAGTGTGACAAATTCATCTGTAACAGGTAGATCTGAAATGGTTTTTCATTGGCATTTCGATGTTGGTCCAAGTGTTTTGAGGCCATGTAATTTCTGTATCCAGCAGAAATGAGTGTTTTTATACGAACGCGTTGCCTTCAATAGCTGCATAAAGGCAGATGATTGGAAGACGTTATGGAACATCAATAATTCAGACTACTCGTTAATATGTTAGTTAAAAGACAACAGCTGGTGTGCCAGAAGCGCACATTAAAATGTACAGCAACACAGAATGAATATTTACAGAACTATATACACAAACACAGTTCACAAATATTAGGGGGCCCTTGGCATGGCAGCAATATGTGCATTGAAAAGAGAGAACATTGCATGCAAGCAGGTCCGTCCGTTTCTCAGCCTTGACAGTTGATTGGTCCAGTATGGAGGAGTATGGGTAGTGGAGGACAGAACAAAATGCAAAAGACAGATGCATAGAGATTCAAAGGCAAACCAAGCATCTGAATTAAATGAGAGAAAAATCTAAATCTACTTAGTGGCACCTCAAAGAAGGCAATTGTAAAGCAACTTACCATGAAATACTAACCCTGAATGTGGGATATTCTGAATATACGAAGTTATTTTATCTGTAACATTCAAATGCATTTACTTTTTACAAAGTGGGACTAATTTTTGTTGCTCTGAGGGCGCATGCTGTCTTAAACACAGATAGAGCTGGAAAACTCACCAATGAGATGCTTTCATCAGATTTACTCAACAAAAAAAAGTCGTAACTAAATTACCCTTCATATATGTATATACAGAAGCCACTGAGAAATAGACGTCGTCTGCTTATCTCTGTCACAGCATAATGTCTTTTGAGATAAGTGTACTGGAGCGCTAGCAGCCATTAGTCCGAGTCACACCAGTTCAGAGAGAATCAAAAGGTTTACAGGCTTATATAAATAAAGATCTATGCTAATAAAGATTTAGGCAACATAGCCTCCAACGATAATATAAAGCAGAGCCAACTATGTGATTTTTACTAAAGAGTTTGTGTATCCTGCTCGTTCTGTTTTTCATGTTTAAGAGCGAACAAAGGCAGTAAAGAGTGTGATTGAGATACTAGCATCCCTTTTCTAATAATTCTGTTGTTAAAATTGGTTTTAGCAGCATTTCCTGTGCAAGAGAAAGAGCCACTAAACCTCCTCGTTCAGAGGCTTTCCTTCATGTTCTCGGTCTCTCACTGACTTTTAAAACATATGTCATTGTGCTGAGGACCTGGAGTTCTTTCCGAAGCTCCCATTGAGAGAAAATCCCCATCATACCAGCGCTCCTCTCTTTTGAGCTTCTGTGTCCATCTCTTGTTCAAATGCTCTGCTCTTACTGGGGAAAAAAGAAAGCATTTGGGCTTTAATAAAACAACATTTTGGGATCAGAATGAAAATATTTTAGGTACGCATTTAACACTTACAAATCAAATGTCAGTTTCTGGGATGATGTCTTTGAGAGAAACAGCATCTTCGTTACTTAACTGCTCGTCTAAGCATTCGGCTCCAGTGCTGAGGAAGAGAGCGGGGGATGAAGAAACGGTCTACACATATTTACTTCACCCACATATTAACATTTCATAATTATATACACACCCTAAACAAATTCTGGGGTCGGTAAAATTTCATGTTTTTGAAAGTGTTCACAAGGCTGCATTTATTTGATCAAAAGAGTAAAAGTAAACAAATTGTAAAATATGTTTGCAATCAAAAATAAACATTTTCTATTTTAATATTATTTTCATATTAAATGTATTCTTGTGATGCAAAGCTGAATTTTCAGCATCACTCCAGGTTTTAGTGTCACACGATCTTTCAGAAATTATTATAATATGCTGATTTGGTGCTCAAGAAATATTTCTTATTTTTATCAATGTGCTGTGAAACAAATAGAAAGTCACAGCAGCATTTATTTGAAGAATTCTTTTTGGTAACACTTTATTTCAGGGTCTCTTAACTAGTTGTTTATTAGCATGCATATTACTAGAATATTAGCCATTTATTAATTAAATATTAATATATATATTAAATATTAATTAAGCACATATTAATGACTTATTCTACATCCCTAATTCCACCCAATACCTAAACTTAACAACTACCTTACTAACTATTAATAAGCAGCAAATTAGGAATATATGGAGGGAAAAGTTGTATTTAATAGTGAATAAGTGTTCCCTATTCTAAAGTGTTAACTTTTTAACACTGTGAAAGTTTTTACTGTTAGTTCTGATCAATTTAATGCTAAATAATAGTATTAATGTCTTTAAAAAGAATTCCCCTTTAACAGTTAAATCATAAGAGTTGGTGAGACCCAGTGAGTGTTTAGTTTTACCTGTGAGGGGCGCTGTTGTCAGGCTCACTGACTGCAGATTTGTGCACCTCCACCCCTACGGACCTGTTAATGAGCAGTCATAATTACACAAGGGAAGGGGAAGCCATAACAGGCAAAACAACTAAACAGTGACAGATTAAGAGGATGTGTGGGGGTACCTTTGAGGAGGTAAAGATGATGTGATTCCTGTGCTGCCAGGTGAGGAGTTGGGCAGATTTGTTGCGGCAAACTCACTGGAGCTTCCAGCCAAAGGATCGGTTTGTGGAAGCAGGTCCGGTCTGCCCGACTGCATGCCTGAGAGCAGCAATCATACAGAGAGTTATAGTTTGATTTATGCTCCAAAGAAAGTACACTAGTAACGCCTATTCACAGTACATCTGAATCACAGATGAAAGTCATACACAAGAATATTTGAAAACAACGAATCTCTATCAACTCATTAAAATACATTCACAATGTTTTACAGTGACGTCTGTTGTTTATTATTTTATATAAGGTTAGGATGATTTATTGCAGTGTCCCAGCTCTTGTTTAAAGAATGAAGAAAATTCAAAACCAGGGATGATTACTCACCACTCTCTCCTTCTGTATCGGTCTGGTAAAGGTGAGTACGGTACACCAGTCTGGCGTCAGCGACGGTCTGTCCACCGGGAGCAGCAGCAAAGCTTCCCATTGGAAGCCGTCTCGCGACACTCGAACAGCCACTTCGACTCTTCTTTGAGGGAGATGATTTCACTGAGAACGAAGAGAGGGATAGGATGATGACTTTACAAAAATACTAAAAGCTCAATGTCTAAAAACATAAAGGTTGGTTAAATAATGAAAAATGTCATTTACTCACCCTCAAATTGTTTCAAACCCATAAGACTTTTGATAATCTTCAAAACACAAGCAAAGGTATTTTGAATGTAACCGGAGAGATTTCTGTCCCTCCATTGAAAGTCCATTCCAACAAAACTTTTAAGACATCATAAAAGTAAGTCCTCCAAAGTGACACAGTCGCTTTATATGACGTACAATTCATTTTGGGTCGTTGATGTGCTCTTTGAACGTGCACTGATTAATGTTTATGTCTGAATAAAAAATTAAATCCATTAATTATATAAAAAATATCGTGGTTATGGATAACTTTTAAGATACATTTATGAACTTTTAGAAGCTTCAAAGTTTTGGTGGAATTTCTGTCTCTCAAAAATATCTTCATTTGTGTTTGGAAGATAAACTGGTGTTGGTCTTTGGATCAACATGAGAGTGTGTAATGGATGACTAAATTTTCATTTTTGGGTGAACTGTCCCTCGCTGAAAAATTAAAGCTGAGGTTTTTTAAACTTACGTGCTTTCCTAAAAACGGTGTTGCACATGAAACGCTGGAATCGCTCAGCGTAGAATCCAGGCCGATGTACAGAGACCGTGTCCTACAACGTAAATGAGATAAATGCTATTTATCTCATATGGTAGCAAATAAAGTAACTTACAGGAGCTGATGACTTACCCCATCATGCACCAAGGCCTTCCAGGAGTGCTCTATTTTTTTAATAAATCTGAAAAAAGAACAAAAGGAGAGATATTAATGATGGTCACAAACATGTAAACATGCACACTCAACTCTTGACTGCGAGTAGTCACCTGTATGACTGTAATATGTCGATGATCCCAATATAAATCAGTATTCTCTCTCCTTTACTGTTGCGTGCAGGGATTCCTCCCCATCTACGGACAGAAGATGAAATCAGATGTGTTAAATATGACTACCATATACTGTAGCCAAATGAAGAAAATATACAATAGATTATAGAATAAGTGAAAGATGAAACAGTTAGAAAGTTCAAGCATACAGAATAGGTATACATAGAAATACGTTGAAAACAGATGAACTGCATGGTTCTATCGAAAATCAAACAAAAACATAAGTGGGTGAGAAAATAAGATGTTGACTTACTGGTCTTCTGTTTCCAGCATTACTTTTACTTTGGCCTCTCCCTGTATGGACTCCATAGCGGTGCTGTAGAGAGCTTTCTGAGCCTGTGGCCTCCGGTGGTCTGGCGTCTCGGCCCCCTCGGACCCCCCGCCCTCTACTACCCCAGCTCGCACACGGGATGCCTGATCTGCGTTATGGATCCCCATCAACAGACTGTAGTCCATAATCTTAAAGCTCTGCAGCAGCTGTCAAGTATAGAGATGGATCACATTGGACAAAAGAGCAAAAAATATTTACATATTTGCCCCAAAATGGTTCAAATGGTTATTAATTAATGACACAGGATGCATTTTTTTTTCAACTACTGCAGCCAAATTCAAAAAATTAAATCTAGTTTAATATGATTATTTTTATTTATATGCCCCGATAAAACTATACACAGTAATAACATGCAACATTTAACTTTTATATGTTAATAATAAAACAATTAAATTAGTGGTGGGCCGTTATCGGCGTTAACGTGCTGCGTTAACGCGAGACTCTTATCGGGCGATAAAAAAAATATCGCCGTTAATCTATTCTCTAAGTTGGGTTGGGAGCTGGGTCTATACTACGCAAGCTATGATGACTTTCACCCTGATATTTTAGCGCGGATGTATACCTAGCCGAATTGCACTGTAGGGGGCGAGAACGAGTCTTCGAACTAGAGGCTCGCAGTCCGTGATGGACAGATTGTTAACGGCTGTTCTATGTGGTAATACAATCGGGCAGGACATCCAAACGCTCACCTATCATTCATCAACCTCAAATATGGCTTTTCATCTGAAAGATGTATGTAGTAGCAACTTTACATGGCCGCTCAATATGATGTTAACCTAGAGAAACGTGCGCTATTGAAGTGTTTGTGTGGAAGCGCGTTTGCAGCAGGACAGGCTCCGGTGTGCTCACTTGCTCTTAAAATCTCCGTCATTCTTGGTCATACAGATAAAAGTAGCCTAATACATCTTTCGAATCTGTAAAGACTCTACGTTTATTTGTGTGCACTCAGAATAACAACGAAACGTTGCGCTTTTAAGCAAACAGGATGCGCTTTAGGTCTCATGTGAACTTGAGCGAGAAACTTCGAAACTCCGTCTTTGAAAAATATATCTATAGAGAGTGAAATGTCAAAAAAATTAAAATAAAAGACGTGTGTGTTAGTATGGATGATTTACATGAAATTTAATCTGTGCAACACTGTGCATAAAATGGCTTTCAGTTCAATATAATAACAAAAAACGACATTTTGGGTTTTTATTCAACTAATAAGGTGGGCACGCTGTGATCTGTACTATATTTTTACTGTAATTGACAGTTATCGGCAAAAAAATAAAATAAAAACCCAACACGGGAGTGGGAGGGAATGGGAGTCATTCTTCCGGGAGTGGAACGGGATTTTCCTCCAGTTTTTTCGTGGGATTGGGACGGGAAGAGATTAAAGTTTGTGATGCATTTTGGAAACAGGAGATGAGCCCCTGGTCTAATGCGCCACCTGGCTTGAGAAACCCGTTCTCAAAGACTTACTTTTAGTCATTATTTGGGTAGCACACATATTCTGAATGCCTTCGGCAAAATTCAAATGAGCCATTTTAATCTAGATTAATCTAGATTAATTCCAAGATTAATCTAGATAAAAAAAATTAATCTATGCCCACCACTAAATTAAATACATTAAAAAAGAACAAAGAGAGATCACAAAATTGGTCAAAGAATGTATTTCGCATACTTAATGGTCAAATAAAAAGTGCTATAAAATTACTGCAACTTATGATTCAAGCCATCATCACAATTACTGTACCGTTCAAAAGTTTACAGTATGAAAGATTGATTGATTTTAAATAAATTAATACTTTTATTCAGCAAGGCCACATTAAATTGATCAAAAGTGACCGTAAAGGCATTTACAATGTTACAAAGGTTTTATTTCAAATAAATGCTGTTCTTTTGAACTTTCTTTTCATCAAAGGATCCTGAAAAAAATGATACTTTCCGTAAAAAATATTAAGCAGCACAATAGTTTTAAACTGTGACAGTAATAAGAAATGTTTCTTGAGCAAATCAGCATTTTAGAATTATTTCTGAAGAATCATGTGACACTGAAGACTGGAGTAATGATGCTGAGAATGTAGCCATCATAGGAATAATTGAAATTTTAAAGTATATTAAATTAAATAACTTATTGTTTTTATTTATTCTTATTCACAGCCTTTTTAGACCAATTTTGTTTTTAATTGTATATTGTGAATATTAACTATACATTGCACTAAACAACATCATACTAATCGTGGATTCTGCATTTCAGACTAGCATGCAATAACACTCAAACACAAGCATGCATGCTCACCAGGCAGTCCCGCTGGATGGTTTTGGAGAGGGCGTTGTGGTTGTCTGGTTCTAGCTGGATGCCCTCGGGCATATCCTCGATGAAATCCAGATCTTTGTAAGTGGGGACCCTCTTCTCTCTCTCTTTAGGGGAGGCACGCCGCTTGCACGTGGAGCCCTTCATGTCGTATTTGAGGTGCATAGGCACACTGCGGGGCAACAGGTTATTCATTACAACGATACGGATGTTCTTTCCACCCGACTGCACGCAATACAAGCCGTAAAACTTCGGGAGCAGCGTTCTCTTGTTCTGATTCAGATTCTGAGTAGAAAAGGGAATAACACAATTTGGCCTCAATAGAACTCATTCTAGACAGATTTATCTTAAGTACATGCACACGAGTGAGTAAAACTCACCATGAAGTACCCGGGCAGTAGCTTCTGCAGGAACTCTGCCTCTTTGTGCTGCACTGTTTTAATAATAAACTCATCATCGCTTGTCACATAAAATACAGATCCACTCGCTCCAGGGTTGGACAATTCGATCAAAGGATCATTACACAGAGAGTACTGCAGACAGAAAGAAACCACAAAAACACATCAGGGGTGTCCCTTAGGAGAATGAACAAATACAATCACATGTTAAATGGATCAATCGTTTTTTTGCACTTTTCTCTAGTCTTGAACATCACATGATCCTTCAGAAATCATGCTAACATGTTGAGTTGATGCTCAAGAAACATTTCTTATCACAGTTGAAAATGGTTGTGCTGCAAATTTTTGTGTAGAACAGCATTTTTACTGCCACTTTTGATCAATTTAAATCTGCTCTTGCTGAATATAAGTATTCATTTCGTTAAAAAATATCTTACAGACTCTTAAACATGTATAGAGAGTGCACAAAAATGATTAATCCATTTCATCTTCAACAGTTTCAACAGTACATATCGAAATATTATTTAATGTATATTTCATGATACCGTAATCCTTATATAAAGATTTATTATATTTTAATTAGTGCTGTCAAACAATTAATCGAATCCAAAATAAAAGTTTTTGTTTACATAATATACACGCACCGGTCACTTTATTAGGTACACATGTTCAATTGCTTGGTAACACAAATTGCTAATCAGCCAATCACATGACAGCAACTCAATGCATTTAGGCATCTAGATGTGGTGAAGACGACTTGCTGAAGTTCAAACCGAGCATCAGAATGGGGAAGAAAGAGAATTTAAGTGACTTTGAACGTGGAATGGTTGTTGGTGCCAGACGAGCTGGTCTGAGTATTTCAAAATCTGCTGATCTACTGGGATTTTCACACACAACCATCTCTAGGACGTGGAAGACGTGGTTTAAAGTGAATTTATAACCGCTAAGAGGGTTTTAGGCAGTCCGCTCCACATTGTGCCCTAATAATGCCCCTTAGCTGTTTTAAACTCACTGTAAACCAAGGCTTCTTGGGCTTATTGCTTTATAATATGAGACCTCAAGATGCAAGTGTGTCTGTTGTTCAGCTAACCAGATAATCGTCAGGTCGAATGCCAAAGAGTTCTCTGAAATATCGGAAGGCGATGGGGGCGTAGGTCTTAAACCTGAAGTCACCGTGGTGATGCGCTGGGGTCAAATTACTCCCTTCACTGCAGGAGAAAAAAACAGAGACAGGGTTATGAGTTTCTGTTTTACTCAAATTGTATTTATTTATATAAACCCTGGCAGGCTGCCCATTATTCAATTTGAAGGTTTGATTGGCCAAAGACTCTGATATGGTTGGCATCTCACTTGGTTTATAGACAAACTTAACAACAGTCAGCACACCAATTTAAATCTACTTAAATGGCTATAAATATTCAAATGTATCTATAGAGCATGGTTGAGTATTTCTGGGAAATAGATCCACAGGTGGGATATGTTTTCGTACAGACCTGGGGAAGAAGATGCTCTCTACTACATAGAAGTCCTGCATGAGAACATCTCTCTCTGCTTTCTGACTGAGGCTCCCCACAGTGTGTGTGATTCCCAGCTGGATGGCACCTTTGAGGGCGGATGAGGTCGTCTACAGGCAAATAAAGAGTAACACGTGAGAGAATGCGTGAGAAATAAGTGCAAACATAGAGGACAGACGGGAATCACTAGACGTATCACAACATTATCACAATGGTTGTTTTAAATAACCTACAAATGGGCTGTTATGTAGGTGGTGTGGGAAGATAATGCATTTATAAAAAACTGTCATTTCCAGTAAAACAAAAGCTGGAATGTGTCATTATTAGAGAGTGGGAGATGTAGTTAAAAAAAAGTGTGTTTTTTCAAAATATTTAAGCCAACAACTAAAATCCAATGAAAAATATAAAAGCATGTTTTCCAGACTAAATCAACAAAAGCAAAAAATGTATTTGATGTTTAATTTATGTACGAAAATGTAAATGCCTAGCAAAATATATATTTTTTTAAATCACTCTTAAGTGACATATGTCATACACATTTTCAAATACTCAAGAAATGCCATATAAAAGGCATAATTATACTGTATATCCAAACAACACTGTAAAACAACACCGATTCAAACCATGTCAAGTGTCTGATAATCGCCCTTCATCCTGTGTACCACGTCTGTGACATTTACATGGCCCTTCTAGCAAAAAAGCCATGTTTTCCACACAATTTATCACTAAAACGACACGATTAAAAATAATATTGAATTTTTTGTACATCGATTTAACAATACATAGCAATCAGCAGCAATGTTTACCAGATATGTAATATAGATGAAAAATAATATCCTAATTCATATAATATAAAAAACTAAAGTTATGAATCACTGAATCACAGTGATTTAAGCAGATTATTTCGTAGGTTCATGAAAAGGAATCAAACTTATCAACTTTAAAACGTTTTTGCTACTAAAGTTTAAATAAGAGACAGAAATAGATAGTAATGCTTTTATTATAAGGATGCATCATAAAACTACTCTATAAAAAACTCTCTGTCTAGAAAATGTAATGGGCAAATAGAAAGTACCTTAAAATCACTTTGATATTAATTTTACATAATCATCGACATTTCAGAATGTGTCTTTATAATCTCTTTTTCCTTTCCAACTCCACCCTTTGTTCTATTCCTCTTTTTGATAGCTCAGTTCCCCCTCTCTTGCCCTTCCTTTGTTATCAGATGACACAGCTGACCTTTTTGTAAGTCGTTTCTCCTGTGGGGTCAACTCCTCGGTGACCGATGGTCTTCTTCATACTCTGAGATGATCCCGGCCCCTATTTAGAGAGACAGTCGCAAATCAGTGACAGGGAAGAAAGGGGAACAGAAAAAAACATCTGGTTTCATGTTAATAGATGGGATTCAAGAAGCCTCAACTAGACCCAGGTTTAACTTTCTGTTCGTCAGGTGTTTCCTTGAGTCACACACATTCCTATTCATCCTCTCACTGCCTTGATACATGTGAATCATCAATTGACAATGAGTGCTCTGTGTGTGTCAATATTTGCCCTGTTCAAGATCCTTCGCACATGACTGTTTGATCAACACAGTAACAGTAAGTCAAGCTTACTTCAGCCTGCAGGGCTCATGTGTTCACATTCCTCTACCAATGTCCAGCAACTAAAATACACTCAGACTTAAACGAAACTGTGGAAGCTGAGATTTTACAAGTGTTTGGCTAACAGACGAGAAACTGAGATGAGAAAACAAGGGAAGGTGAAAATGTTAGCATGAAGCACTGAATCTCTGAGTGCAGAAACCAGTGAGAACCTGACATCTGTTTAGCGATAAAGCAAGAGGCTGTGCTATATTGTGCATCAATTCTTGACTAAAGCTAAATGTTAAGCATTCAGAAACCACTATATTTAGTGCACAGCATGGCATCAAATGCCTTTTCACTTATACAATGGTCACTAAAATGGCAAAAATGAACACCAATAATGAATTAACATAAAATGTATGCTAAATCCAAGTACGTTAAAAGCTAACTTTAAAATATTTGTATATCTTGCTTCTGAATTGTCATCGCTGACTGCATGCAAAACAGTGAATCGTCCAAATCCAGTGAATTATTGGGTATAATTCCAGAACAAATAATTATGAGTACGTTCTTTTAATGAATCTACAAAAGATTCCTGATGTCATCATCATTATTCTGACCAATCGTTAACTGAATCTGCCAGAATGGGAACATAATTGACTTCTGACTCACTTATCGAACGGCAAGTCATAACGTTCATTTAGGTCTACCTAGAGATGAAAAGAAAACTATTACTGAGAATTATTTAACCCTCTACAGAGAAAATTATGACATTTGTGAGAATTAAATCCATATATGTACTGGTTGCTCAGATCACAACAGCAGGTCAAGCTGAAGTTACACGTTTACAGTTTAGAAAACTGTGGCTCTCCAGAAGCAGGAAAAATAAACTTTCATTTCAAAAACATTGAATGTTAATTATTTCAAAGTTTTCATTTAATATATCAAATTTAAGTTGGACTATTAGTCAATTAATGAATGAATGATATCATGCATTTTAGCACAGATGGGGCGTATTAAGATGACCTATCCCACTATGCAGTGGGAAGACTTATCATCATTATGATCTCTGCTCTGATTGCGAATGCATTTGAATATGTGCTTCACTTTCAGTTAGCTCATTCTGACACAAATAGATTAATGCCAGTAAATCTAAAAAGAACAGTAACATGATTTAATGGGGGGAAAATTAAGTGACGAAACGATGAACGAAACTGCAGTCACCACATTTAGAATTGAAATAGCTGTTAAGAAATAAGTTCTATGAATTACACAAACTGGGAAGTTAAACCTGAGATCAGTCTTACCTCCGTCATGGTCATCTTTCGAACTCCGCTGGACCCTTTAAAGGTGGAGGGAGAGAAATCAATGTTTCAGAGGTGGAAATGAAACAAAATACAATATGAACTGTCTAATATTACTGGACATTTGAATATTACTGATTAGTCAATTTGTTATTCAGCTGCAGGGCTCGAAATTAACTTTTTTACTTGGTAGCACTGGTGCTCCCAACTTCAAGAAGTTAGGAGCACCACAAATGTTTTAGGAGCACCCACTGAATATTAAGGAGCAACACAACCGCCAATTGAGCGGAAGGGCGGGCAACATCCTTCCTGATGATTAAAAGCTTCATCAATTGAACCTGATCCTTAAGCTGCAGTGATTTGTTTTTTATACATGCAATATACAGAGGCAAGATGAGAAGAAAATGTCATTTAAACTTTTCTCAAAACAGTTCCCCTCAGAAATACATTCATATAGACCCCCACTCCCAATTCAATATTTAGGATTTCCTTTCTATATTTTGCATAGTGAACGTTGAGCTTGCTCAGGCTGCTACAGTATTTTATGTTCTTTGTGTCCGTCTTCAGCGTCTCTGGCTTCTGTTAATGGCTGTTTACAGACTTGGTAATATTTCCATAGAAATGAAAATTTGGAAAATGCAGTTTGTGCAAGTGCGGTCACAAAACCGGTCAGTTCCAAGTAGGGGTGGGCGATATGGCAAAAATATCATATCAATTTTTATTTTTTAGACATTTCACGATTTTATCACAGTTCTTTGTCATGTTAGTTTTACCAGTTTGTCTGAGCAGTACTGCCAAACTAATTTCCCTATTATAAAGACAAAGCCTTTCAAGGAAACAAAATATAAATAAGAATGGTGGATATTTAGGCCAAAGTGGGCGAAGATAAAAAATCTTTGTCATTATTTTATCTTTGTTATGAAAAAATAAGAACAAAGATACACATAATATACAAACAGTGTTTAATTATCAGGTACAATAAGCATATTTAGTAGGAGCATTCAAGAAATTGAATGAACAATTAATAAAAATAAAACACTATAGATTGATTCCTATTAAAGTAACTATTGTTTTTTTTCAGTCAAGAGTAACGAGTTATGTTTTTCTCTATGGTTTTGTTGTTTTAACATTAAAGAATAAATTCGGTCATCTGTCTGTCGATTCTGTCATAGTGTTTTATATTAATACCATCATTTACTCACTCAAAATTAGTTTTAAACCTTAGTGAGTTTCTTTCTTTTGCTGAACATACATGCTATTTTGAAGAATGTGGAAAACCAAACAGTTGCTGGTCCCCAGTGAGTTTCATAGTATTTTTTTTATATCCTACTATAAAGTGGACCAGCAACTGTTTGGTTACCCACATTCTTTGAAATATCTTCTTTTGTGTTCACCACAAGAAATAAATTAATACAGGTTTGGGACAACATGTCAGTGAGTAAATAATGACAGAAATAAAATTGTAGGGTGAACTATCCCTTTAATGACAGTCGGCTGCATGTTTAGTTTTGTCCCTTTAAGAGCTGCACGCATCTAATATACAGGCACGCTTCGGTTCCACTCACCGGTTTAATTTCATTTTAAACATAACCAACTGAGTCTATATGTAAACCTTGTGTGTATTGACAGTATTGGCTCAAAAGATAACTTAGTTGAGTAATCAGGCGCTGTTAGACAGGCTTTTTAGTTCGCGCATTTCGGGTGCACGGGCTCAGAAAAAGCACACTTTAGACCAGCGCGCGAATGAAAGCTTAACCTGCTTTAGCTCCCGGTCACGTGGCACATGCTGTGCAGTAATTCTTGAACGTTTAGCAGAGAACTGTAGAGGTCGCACCACAGCAATTATTTGCACTCGCACAAATGCTCCCAAATATATTTTGGAGTCGCACAGATTACATTTCGGGAGCATATGCGACCAAAATGGTCGCAATTTCGAGCCCTGTTCAGCTGGCCTATCTACTAGTCGTTTTTAATTATACGCTTTGGTTCAAAAGATTGGAGTCAAGTGAAATTTATTTAAATGAAAATGACCAAAAAAATCTGCAAATATGCATTACATTAATCACAAGTGACAGTAAAGAGATTTTTGATGCTATTAAACATTCCTATTTTATATACAAGCGGTTCTTTTGAACTTTAAATTGATCATAAAACCTGAAAAAAGATCAAGATCCCCGAATCACGAATCATTAAATGTTTTCAACATTAATAATAGGAGATATTTCTCGAGTGCCAAATCAGCATATTAGAATTAGTTCTGAAGAATCGTGTGACACTGAAGACTGAAAAAACAGCTGAAGCTTTGCTATCAAATTAATAAATCACTTTTTAATATATTAAAATAAAAAAAATATTTTGAATTGTGACAATATTTCACACAAAATCTTGCCAACCCCAAACTTTTAAATTATAGTGTATGTAGTTTTGTACATCCTGTAATACTAAAAACTAGAAAACGTCTCCGGTCTCTCATTCAAAATTTGACTAGAAAAAAAGGTAAAGTTGTTACAACCAGAGGGGGCAAAATCTGTCATGACACCAGGGGTGCCAGACGATCAGCAGACTGTCACAGCAGATGCTTTGTAGACGCTTCACTCAATAAACAACACCGGACAGGATCACAGTCTAAAACACCCAGAGGCCTCGGCTCAAATTCATATTTTATAATGGCAATGTGTGGCAATGATTTTTTGCATTTGATTCAGAATGATTGCATGTTTTCAGGCGAGACAGAAGTTACACAACACTGACTGTTGTCAAAACAAACAGACTGAGATGCACCGGCATAGCGACTTCAACCCTGCCAAGAGTTTGATATTATTACACACAATCAAGATTAGAATCCAACCTACAGAAATAGTAACTAGGAATGTGTACACCGTATTCTCAGTGTACACACACCAGAACTGAGATATCACATACAACACATGAGGACAGTGACATATATATAAGTGTCTAAGATTAAGAAAAGTATTGGTTTCATGCGGTTGTAAAAATCTTTGAAATATCTTAAGTATAAAAAATATTGTGGTGTAATCATTAGATAAAAAAAATATTTTCCTTTAACTTTAAATACATGAGTTAACATCTTAAAAACGATTTAAAAAATCGTATTTCTTCTTATTTTACAAATATCATGAAATATTTATTCATAAATATCATTATATTTTCAGGGAGTTGCACCACATGATATTTCACAACATCAACAAGCCGTGCCTTGCCATAAAATGGTCAAATTATGTAATATTCCAAGGGTCCTCATTATTATTATTTTTATTTTACCACAATTAGCTCATATTAACTTAATATAAATTTAACTTATCTAACATTAATAGACAGGACAAAAAGTTAGCACTGTTTCATTGACCCATTTGTCAAAATTAGGATTACAACAAATAGGTTGCACCAAGGAAAAAAGTATTTTTTTTTACCATGTCAGTCAAACTCTAAGCACAGGATCTTGGGTGGAAAAACATTGCTGTGGTATCATGATCGTCTCTTTGGTACAGATGAGGCATATTTGAAATTGCAGATAAGTTTACGTAACTGCATAAAGAACGCATGGAAAGTAATTCACCCAGTTTACATGCTTTCCAACCCCTGAAAATTCTTGCAGTAACTAACAGCAACGGCTATTTTAAGTTAGAGTGAGGACAGATAAAGGTAAGTTCAATGGCCAGCAGATCAAGCTATGCGAAAGGACTTGATATTGTCACACAAGTCAAGGTTGAACAACATAACATATGTTCAGAGACAGCATTCAACTGCTTACCTTGCCATCTCAACATGACACAGACCAATACACATAAACACAAGTACAATATGGCCAAATGCACACTGTACAGTTTCAGAAGTTACAACTGCACTTAAATATGGGAATTAATCTGCAAAATTACATTTTCAAATTGCAACAATCGACACCATTGTAACCAAAGCAAGGTTATGCAGTCTTGTGAGTTTGATATCTGCTATTTTTGACCAAAGAAATGCTACAGCAACCAAAGACTGTGATTTTACCTAAACCACCATCTACAGAGCCGTCAGGTTTTGTTTGTTTGGAAGGCTGCTTTACAAAGCGGGCTCTTAAAAGGGTTGCCATGTCCACTTATTATAAGCAATGCTTCTTAAAGGGATCCCCGTGTATTAAGACATGTATAGCTTAATAGAACTTAAATATGTAGTAGAAAACCCATGAAAATGTATGTTATTTAAAAAAAATAGACATCGTTTTTGGACTAAGGGGGGGCGCCATTATTTTACGTGCACAGTACATTCTGCATCAACGACGTCAAATGGTTGCACTCAGTAAGCTACTGGCTCGTTTTACCCAACACAACTCAGAAAATAAAATACTGATACAATGCCTCATTGTGAGATTTTTGGTAGTAATTTTCTGTCGAAGGGAAACAAGAGAAGCAATATAATACTTTACTGCTTTCCTAGCGATAAGAAGAGGAGAAACGAATGGGAGGATGCCTGTGGAGGAATAAAACTTCCTAAAGACCCGCTTATTTTTTCCCTCCCCTTTAGCCCTGATGCCTTTGAGTCTTTTAATAGACCACAGCTACTGAAAAAGCTTACAAGCGGCTGGGACAAGAAACGCTAGATGCCATCTGTTAGGATGTAAACATGCAGACGCTAATCATAACGCGCGGCCGCTAGAGGAGTTTCTCAGATACTCCTTGTGGGGAAACATCGATGGTACACCATTTGTTTTAAATCTATACTTGTATCCATCGCCAGATTCGCCAACTGTAAGCTCTTTCGGTAGCTGTGGTCATCATATCAGTATTTTATTTTCCGAGTTGTGTATTCCGAGATGTGTTGTGGTAAAAATAACAACAGGTAACGATAGTAGCTCACCGAGTGCAACTATTTTACATCATCAGAATAATGACGCCCAACCCATAGTCCAAAATACGTATAAAACGATGTGATTTTTTAAAATAACATATCTTTAATGGGTTTTCTACTACATATTTCAGTAAGAGACATCCTTTACGTAGGGGTGTGCGATATTGAAAAAAAATGATATCGATATTTTGGGGGATTTTTTCGATAACGATAATTAGACATTTTGCAGAGTGTGTTATTGTGCTGATATCTGACTACTGCGGACAGCTGCAGTTTCTGATATTCTTCATATTCTGTGTGGTACGTTCACATCAGTGATACAATTAATCTTTTCATTTAAGTTTAAATAGATTTTTACCTTTTAATAAAGTTTTTTTTTCTAAAAGTGTACATCTTTTGAGTCAAATTGTTACATTTAATCAGTCAATTAAGATAATACACATTTAGGCTGTTACTAAACAAATTAAACCAGTATCATCAAAATGAGCATAAGTGGCATCTGAAGGTGTTTAGATGTATTCACACACTGTTTAATGCAGCTCAGAGGGACATGGAGTGCTTTAACCAGTTACAAATGCATCATTTGACATTTTAAACATAAAACATTGAATACTGATATTTAAAATTATTAAAAAAAATTAAATGTGAAATTAAACCGCCAGCAGGTGGCAGCGTGTCACTGTTAACAAGCGAGTCATTGCGTCTGAACCGAATCATTTAAACGTTTCAGGAACGAATCACTCATGTTGCTCAGAGACGCAAAAACAGGCAATATGGTGTCTAAAATGTAAGTCTCTTGATATTAGCTTATTGTTTAATTGAACTATTGTATAAAATCAATATCACATTTGTAATTGTGCTTATTTTTTAAGAAAAAAACTGCACTCTTTGTGTGATTTTAATCATATGAAATGTAAATATATAAATTTTCTGCCCCATATCTTGAATTTTGCGATCACTCTTAATGCATTTTAATCGACTGAATCATGCAGTGAAAGAACACGCTCTAAATGCGCATGTGCACTGTTAACCCCTTCATCACCACGCAGGCTAATGTATGCGTGCACTCTGTAACGTAGCTGTTTTGTTGGGTTTTTGCAGAATACTCGATATTGTCAAATTGCACATCGTTAAAACAACAATTACGATATTATCGTAGACGATAAATATCGCACACCCCTACCTTTACATCATATTAAGCCATACAAGTCTTAATACCCAGGGATCCATTTAAGCATTTTTGGACTTGTTGTTTGCTCAGCTCATTTAGCATTCCATTTTATAGTGATAATAAAGTTGGCAGGTGCAGGTTGCACTATGTTGGTATATGGTTTATTTCTAAGATAACATGTTTGGATGCAAGCTTATCATATGCTTTTTAATTTTTTGCCTATTTAAAAGCAAGATCTGGTAACACTGAGTCAAGATGTACCTTCTTCCTTGTAATTTCTTGAACCACAACTCTAACGCTTTTACGTTATTAACAGCTCCGTTCATTTCAGTTTCCGTACACTCAGTAGAATTTCTGCAAATACATTTTCCGGGAGGGAATTTGGTTGTAGAATCCGATTGCCACTCCCATAAATTACTGAATTGTGTGTACAGGACAGGATTAAGCACAAAAATTGTAACAACAACCAATTTCAGCTATTATTTTGTCAATCATCACAGTTTCAAGAGTGAGTTCTGTTCCGTTACGTACATGCACAAAATGATAAATTAAGGGATTCACTACCGTATTTGAATTTGGTTGTCACTTCTGAAAGACGTGTACTTGGCCTATGTAAAAGCTTTATCCGTGTTGCAATGTCCAGGAACTGTGATATATATACTTGTTCCCACAGATTGCTGGACCCTTTCATCATCAGTCTGAAATATCATTTCCAATTCTCATCTGCCTTAATTACACAAACAGATGAGCCACAGTTACAGCTTTCACTTTCATTACATTCCACCAATCCCCCAGTCATCAAGCTTAAATCGCCACTGAAAACGAGACCATGCAAGAGACAAGCCATTTTTGGTTAATTGGCACTCAGAGTCTCTAAATCACACAGCACAACAGAGCCATGCATGTACCTCTCCGAGAGGCCAACAGCCTCCAAAAGGGAGTCCTTAGATCTGTAGGGATAAAACAGTTATTTTAATGGGGACCAAACTGTCAGCACTTAGACCAGTGTTGCTAAAATTATCTCTCAGAGTGGTAGAGAAACTGGATGGGTGTTTGTTGGTTTGTTTGAATGGGTGTTTGTTTAGTTGGATGGGTGAGTGTAAGTGCTTGCTGTTTGATTGGGTGTTTGTTTGGATGGATGGGTGGGTATTTGTTGCTTGTCTGAATGGGCAAGTGTGTGTTGTTTGTCTGAATGGGCAAGTGTTTGTTTGGATGGGTGTGTATTTGTTGCTTGTTTGGATGGGTGTTTGACAAACACTTCGTCTGAATGGGCGAGTGTTTGTTGTTTGTCTGGATAGGTGAGTGTTTGTCTGGATGGGTGTTTGTTTGGTTGTTTTTGGTGGGTGGGTGTTTGTTTGGTTGTTTTTGGTGGGTGGGTGTTTGTTGTTTGTTTGGATGAGTGTTTGCTGGTTTGTTTGAATGGTTGAGTGTAAGTGTTTGTTGTTTGATTGGGTGTTTGTTTGGATGGATGGGTGGGTATTTGTTGCTTGTTTGGATGGGTGTTTGACAAACACTGTTTGTTGTTCGTCTGAATGGGCGAGTGTTTGTTGTTCGTCTGAATGGGCGGGTGTTTGTTGTTCATTTGGATGGGTGAGTGTTTGTTGTTTTGTCTGGTGGGTGTTTGTTGTTTGTTTGGATGGATGGGTATTTTATAAGTGAGTGTTTGTTTGTTTGGTTGGGTGGGTGTTGTTTGGATGGGTGGGTGTTTTTTGGATGGGTGAGCGTTTGTTGTTCGTCTGGATAGGTGAGTGTTTGTCGCTTGTCTGGATGGGTGTTTGGGTGAGTGTTTTGCTTGTGTGGATAGGTGGTGTTTGGATGGGTGTTTGTTTGTTTTTTGGTTGAGTGGGTGTTTGTTTGGATGAGTGTTTTCTGTTTGTTTGTTTGGTTGGGTGTGTTGTTTGGATAGGTGAGTCTTTATTCAGATGTGTAGCTGTTGGGTTGTTTATCTTGTTTGTTTGGATGAGTGGGGGTTGGTTTGTCTGTTCAGATGGATGGGCAGATGGGTACAAGGATGGAAGAATGGGAAGATGGACAGATGGATCAGTCAGTACTGGATGGATGGAAGGGTGAGCGGATGGATACATGGACTGATGAATGGGTACATGGATAGATGGATGGGCAGTTTAGTGCAAGGGCGGTTGAATAAGTGGATGGACAGATGACTGGTTTCCCAGAAGGAACACTGATAAACAGCTTATCACTTAATTAAAACAGAATTGTATAATATCCTTCATCAAAACATTGTTTAAACAAATTCTGGCTTTGTTTTTTATTACATCCTAAAACCACGAAGCAAGTGAAATGAAAACTATGAGAGAACACGTGGCTCATCTTTTGAGCTAGTCTATATTTAGGCCAAACTTAAGAGATTCACTTTCTCTCAAGAGTGGAAGGAAAAAAAATCATGTACCTTATGCACATGGAAACAAACACACATTTGAGGTCATGAATTGTGGAAAGATGTGCTGACTGTGAGACGGGATTTGAGGTTTAGATGTTCACCAGTCTGTCCCATTTCATCTGGGCAAGCAAGCTGGTTTTTGTCCCATTTTCACATTTATATTTAGAGCAAAAGAACAGCCTGGGCCATCAAGACAGTGTGTGTCTCGGAGAGCACTAAAAATACTTCAAATTGAGCACTAACTATGTCCTAATGTGGGTTACCCACACAAAATACCATGATATTCTGAGCTAACAGACAAAACCACCCAAATAATGACCACCTGTTTGACTTTAGTACCTCATACTAGTGAAGTCAATCTCCCCTTCATTTCCCAAGGGATGTTATTTTTACTCAGTGGTCAATGAAGACGGACAGAGAGCTGAAGAGAATAACCACTCGCAGGACAAGCACCAATAATGATAAATAGCCAATGAGCTACTGCACAAACAAAAACAGTTCAAAGTGTCAAAGGGATGAATGCTTGAAATAGATTAGCATTCTCAAACACAATAAGTGTAATAAATAATAAGATTACATGTTTGTCACAGTTCAATCAGCACCAAGTGACTAAGTACTTTAAACTCCAAAAGCATTTTCCATACATTCCTGAAAATCTTTATGAAGCACACACAAATGAGCCAAACTAAACATTTAACTAAGGGAACTCCTTAGCTTTTGGCCAAACTCCTGATAAAACGCTGCCTAATGTCACTGTTACATAAACCATAATCATACACATTTTATTTGGCTTACTATGTGTACCACACATTATTGTTTCATTAAAATAACTTACTAGCACAGATGCAAACTTAAACCGGAGTATTTAACTTAATGTAGCATTGAGCTAGTTTTACATATTAAACCGATCTATATGTCATTTTGTCGTTGTCTTAGACACTATTAGAGAACGGTGTTAATATTCCATATTACATATCATGACATTTCCAATATGAAAAACTGAATGTTACCAAATGAAGTAGGCTACTAAAACCTGAAGACCTCTGAGCAGTTTGGATACATTTGACCAACCGCGAACATCTCTTATTTAAAACAAATCTGTAACGTTAGTTTTCTCAAAAAACAATAAATAAATAAGAAATTAGCGTGTTGTGCAGTTGTTGAAACTCGACAACATAGAGAGAAATGCATAGATAATGGCTCATTTCAAATGAGCAGTAAGTCAAAAACAAACCGATTGAATAGAAAACAACCAAAATTATTCTTAACTGAATTGTATTTGTTAATGTAACGTTAGGTTATTTATTTTTAATATTAGCTCTGTTATTTGTTTGATATGGCTGGGCTAGTTAGCTTATAGCATGTTAGCCACAGATCCACATCAACGATCTGGATTATTTCAGGAAAACCTTTACAACATAGATCAACCAATTCAAATAAATTACACAAATACATATCTAATAAGTTACATATATGTTATATTTACAAACTAACATATATAATAGATTAAATGTATTTTGTTTTTGTAGAACAAAAGGCTTGATTGAAGCCAGTTTTTACTCAGTGCTAGTAATAACAGTGGATCCATGGCAACAGATCAACATTAAAACACACAAAAAAAACACACACGACTCCATATATCACTATAGAAACATAATTATTTAATTTACCTGGAGGGGCGGATAAGCCCGTTTCGGGTGGACCGGCGGACGCCATTTTGATTCGGGTTTACTGTCTGGACCCGATCTCTGACCGGAACCTGACAGTCAGGCTAGTGTCCGGTTCCGCTCGGTCTGACTCTGCCACCCTTCACTGTCAATGACCCTAACTGAGACTATAACTAATACTACAAAAAGCGTTTCTAACAACTATCTATCTACACAATCTATTATTAGATATTTTATGCGAACATCTTATTTATCCAAATTATAATGTATAATCCAAATAATATAATATCCGCGCTTTATACGTGTATAGATACTGACAACAGCCTCGCCTAGTGAACGCCTCATTGGCTTGTGAAACAAACTCGCCAAGCCTTTATGTACAGTGCTAAAAATAAAAAAACTGTTCACAGAACAGATAACATCTTGGACAGGTTGAGCATATTGCACACTGGGAACAAAATAATTGTTTCAATTTGAAATAATAAATCCAAAAAGTACATGTTATAATGCATGCTATTTCAAATTAAAGAGACAACTCCCTGCTGGGAAAAATCAACCTATGATTGTTGGCTCGTCTTAGCTGGTTTAAGCTCGTCAAGCTGGTCTCCCAAAGCTGTTTAAGCCTGAAATGTAAGAAAACCACCCCTTCTTTATCATAGTCTATTATAATATTATAGTGGTTACATCATTGTCTGAATATGTGTTTTAGCCTGTGTGTGTGTGTGTGCGTGTATATATTATATATATACACATATGTATGTGTGTGTGTGTGTGTGTTTATATGTATGTACATGGATATATATATATATATATATATATATATTACTAACTTAAATGTAAATGACATTGTGCGAGAACAACATACAATCACAGAATACTTTTTATTTATATATTATATACAGATATAATGTGTTATATTTTTGGGAACAGAGGGGAAAGAGTGTAAACAAAACATTTCGAACTGTCCATGCAGTTCTTTTTTCATAAAACAAAAATGCCTCTTGGTAATTTGTAAGACATTTAGCAATAAAACTGCAAAAAAAGAAATATAATATGCATTTTAAAAGATAACAAAAAGTGGTCCAGGTTTGCTTCAGCTCAAGTGTAGGCTACATATATTGAAATGTGCGTATTCATAGCATCAGGGATTCTGTCTGACTCAGACCAACAGAAGCCGAGGGCAGTTCTTCCTCCTGCTGTCTTTATCTGCCTTGCCGATATAGCGCAGGAGCAGCTTTGTGGCACATTTGACAGGGTTTTTGATTTTGGGTGCACAACAATGAGGCTTCACCAGCTCCTCCGCTTTACACATATCATCCAGGTGCCTGTCAAGCTAGAGGAAAATAATACAGACAATTTTAACCTAAAGACAATGAGCCAGTGATATAATAAAGAAAATGTGAATATTTGCTGTCTTTAATCTTTTAGCAATTCTCTCTCCTAAAAAGAATGTTTACAATTCATTTCTATTTAATAAGCATATTTAATCATGCATCAATCCGGCAATCTTGGCCTTACCTCAGCCTCTATACATGCAGGTCTCTCCTGTAACACTAGAGAGCAGCACCGTTCAACCATTCGATCCACAGAAAAGGGGAAACCCTTCCTGTGGGGATACATTCGATTTCAGTTACTTATTCTTTAAATATTTTATAAATATTCAAATTTCACAGTACATACAGTTTGGTGCATGTTGTTAAAACCAAAAATAATCTGTCATTGAATTAAATTAATTAAACTCTGCACAATATATATAAAAAAAACAGACTTTTAGTTAAATATAGTCTATGTTTGGACTTTCATGTCCTTGACAATGTCTAGTTTTGACTAGCTTTTCTAATTTGGACTATCTTTCATGGTCAGTGTTGTCTGAAAGGAAATATATAAACCTAGATAATAAAAGCACAAAAACAGCAGCATATTATCTCGTGGAAATATTTCAAGAGAACAATGTCATGTGTTACTCTATAGAACCTAAAATCAGAATATTCTCACAGTATAAAACACGTGAGTTTCTCCAATGGCTCGTGCACATATATTAAAACAGAAAACATTTCAAGTAGTTTCACTGTATTTAATAAACAATAAATGCCTTGGCAAACAAAACATCAGTTAGAGTTAAACATGCAATTTTGAAAGAAGAGGTCTTACATGCTCTGGACAGCTGTATGTGTATGGCATAATGTCTCGAGGGTTGGAGGAGCCGCAGGAGTGCTGAGTTCTCCATCGGTGGATCTATATTCTGGATCTGGAGCAGAAGCTGCAAAACAAGAGAACTGCTCTTCTCCCTTCTTCTTTCCACAACACTCAAACTGCTGTCCTTTGGTTTTCTTCTCATCTTTACAAAACTTATCAACCATCTTCTTCCACTGAAACAGATCAAAAGAGATACTCGTGAACATTTCTACTTATGAGCGACACAAATCAGCAATTTAATAAGAAAAGGTGATGCCAGTTTTTTCTTTTCAGTTTAAAGGAATGGTTATATTTACTATTTAGTTCTGATGAGGTTGGTCGTTGATTATGCAAGCTTATTTTATTTACCATCTATTGAAATAGTTCATCTGAAAGAGTTTTCACGAATTGAACTGTGAATCATTTGTGATTTTTTTCTCTTCATCTTCTTTTCAGCACAGCGCTGTGCACTCTTTTTCTCCTTACAGCACTGGTTGTATTCTCTCTCCAGGACATTGATGGCCTTCGATTGACGGACCAGCCAGCTGTAGCCAGTGTGAGGAAGACACTTGGGCATATATCGTGGTCGGATCATGCCATGAGCACAGATTTGTGCTATGTTGGAGGAATCGGGACGGCCAGGTGGAAAGCTGATGTCTGGAACTTCCGTCTGCTTCATAAGTGCTTTTGGAGAAGCCACCAATGAACTGGATGATTAAAAAGAGAGCAAGTTGAGCATGTTTTGAGTATTTATACATTGTCTATTAATTTTTATTTTCCTCTGTCTCATAAATGTGCTTATTTTCATGGTGGGACGAATTGGTATTTATTATATCACCACCTACAACTAGACAATGAACCAGAGTTGAGGATGACGAATTTCCTCTTTTAATGGGTTGAGATGACGACATACTTTTTTCTCTCCAGCTACATTTTCGCCTACATTGAAAAAAATCCTACTTGCATACTTCGCTTTGTACAAATATTATAGTTTTGCAAATTTAAGGATTAAGGTATCTTAAAAAAAATCAGTTATGGCCCAATTATGACTGGTACTGCATTTGACAAACCTATTGAAATTCATTTAAAAACAAATAAATACTTTTGAAAATCATCTAAGGTGTTTTGTTCTTGTTGGGTATCTTTGCAGAATATTTGCACAATATATAAATGTATCTGGTCTAGACCTGAAGTAACATCATACATCAGCACATAGGGACAGTTAGAAATGTAGGTTTAGAAGACTCTTATAAATTAAACTTGGAAATAACATTTTAATTTAGTTAAACTTGAACTTTATGGATTTTTGTTTTTATTGTTTGGCAAATTTGAATTTCAGGTGGACTGACTATAACAGCTTGTATATTCAAATCTGTGAAAAGTCAAAATGAACTTTGAAGGGGGTAAAATGTTTTTTCTGTTTAGGTCACTGATAACGGGTCTCTAAACTGTGTTTAAAAAAATATGTGTTCTAACTATTGGAGATCATTTACCAAGATACGCATCTCATATATTGGCAGACTCTTATCACGTTAAGAGAACTTAATTTTTAATGTCAAATATAGTCATGTAATCTAAAACTGTACTTTATGGGTTAACATCTAAATCGTTATTGAAGTCAAAAATATTTAATACTACTGAATCCAACTACATCAATTCAAGTTCTTGATTGTTTTGAGGTTATAAAACATAAGCTGGGAGATGAAATTATTGCTCATGTGCATTTCGATTTACATTAGTAGCCATTAGGGTCTTCAGTCTACTTTTTTCATCATTAAATAAAAAGCTGACAGTATGCCACATTTTATTTTGTGTCAAATATTATAGAATGAGAGCAGAAGAGAAAAAACCCTTTAAACTGTTTTTAATAAACTTTTATTTTAAATGTTGTACAGAATTTATTTTAAGCAGTCTTTTCATTATTGATTGTCAATGTGGAGTCCAACAGGATTTGACAAATAACCAGTCAGGAGCCACAGGTTCAAAATGCAGTATATTTACTAGAGATCAATTACACAGTGCAGTAAAGCTCAATGAAGAGTAGAACACCTCCCTTTTCTTCAGTCATCTTTTACATGAGCGCGTGTTATGTGCGTGACCATTACCGTACTTTCCCAGAGGAGATCTATGAAAAAGCTTGAACATTACCAAATACTGCACGTGCATTTTACAATTTAAAAATACAGAGTAAAACTGTACACCACATTAACATTATAGTTAATTCAATGCCTGGAATTAAAATGAGTTTATTTGAAAAAAAGAAAAAAAAAGGCATAAAACATTCATTTTTGAGGCGTTTAGATCTGTAAACTACATGAAGAGGGAGCCATTATGAAACAAAACGGGAGATTATGGCTTACAGAAATATATACCATAAAATAAAAGATTTTCTTAATATCTTTCTGTAATACTGATTTGTAAAGGACAGTAAAGAAATACAGAATACAGTAATTCGTACAAATAACAGTCGAATGGTCTAATTCATTTTGATTCACTCAGGTAACATTACAAACATTGATTTTGAACATTTATTTTGTAAAGAAAAGAAAAAGCCCATAACAACGCCAACTAAAAACACGTGGTATATACTCCAGTAGAAACCTACCCTTTGCAAGCGCTGGAGTTATATTTGAAGCCTTGAATCTTTTGTGGACCGTTGCCATCTGAGATCTCGGAGGAGATGTGATATGAAGAATCTGAAGCCTCCTTATCAAAACATTTCCATCTGGCCTTCCCGTCTTTCTTGCAGCAGAAGTAGTGACTGGTCTTGATGGATAATTCCTCACTACAGTAGGCAGACAGGCTCTTCTTCCACTGAATGATTGGAAAGACAAATCAGAAATAAATATACCAAATGAAAACAACAATGAGGTACATATACAACGAAATGGAGAAGAGAGACCGCAACAGTTATGAGAGAATTATAAACAAACAGTCAAAGCTGTTTACTTTGACATTGGTCCATTTCAGACTGACAATGTTTTGAATTCTCACCAAAAACTAAATATTGAAATGAAAACAAAGACGTTGATTGTACATGAGAGCGCAGACAATGTCCATATAAAGACAAAGTACACAATAGAACTCAGCAACATAAATTAAAGTCCAAGTAAATTAAAAAAGGCAAAGCAGGGGAAAATCAGTATTTAAAATGGGATTTAGTAAGAAATGTACTTTCTGGTGAAATGCTAATCGTCCTAGATCTGTGGTCTCTGCTTTAGTAACGCGAGGAATCTGAAAGCAGTTAAGAACTGGATTATTTAAACCAGATGCGAGTGTAAATACGGAGTCCATGGCACAACAACACTGCCGTTTGTTTTGCAACGCTGCCTCAAACAATGGCAGAGGTTTGGTGCTGGATTGACAAATGACAGGCGTGTTTGGGAAACAGGCAATAGAGTGCTTCAGGGACGACATGTTAGCAGCACTAGAAAAAAAGTCAATGGGTTGAAATCGTTTTTTTGGTTAAGGCAAGCTGAACTACAACATAAAATCATCAGTAATAACCCCTTTATATTAATTTACAGCATTTACTTGTAATAAAATAGGTGGTTGCTAACAAATGACAAAATGGGACTACAGAGGTTAGAAATCATTATAAAAATGTTAAACCAATCTTCTCACTAGTTTGCTTTTATAACCTCGTTATGTTTATAAAACCACAGTCTTGCAAACTATTTTAACTAGATTTTTTTAAATAAAGACTGAAAGAGAAGCTAAAAGTCGTGCGACTGTTGTGGTTTGATTACGTAGCCTATGTTTAGATTCCTACGTCTGGTGAAAAAGTCATAAAAGGTGTGTTCATTTGTGAAGATAATCATGTCGAATAAAACATGCAAGAATTACATACTTTAGTTAGTGACAGAACTTATTTTCCACAATATTCCAAAAGCCAATGAAACAAAACACGGGGCTTGTGGAGAGAACAAGGGTGATGCTAACTTAAAGGTTGGCCTACAAAACTATTTCATCACTGCAGCACTCGCTTTCATTTAGTTTGGTGGCATGAAACTCATACACTAAAACTTTAAACTAGTAGTTCACAACAGAAGAACCAGAGGTACATACGAGCTTGGAGAGAAGGTCCTGTGAAAGAAACACCTAATATTAGTAGGTATAATTATAATAATGTTAAGACGCACCGCTTGTTCAGCACAACAGATTTGCTCTTCTGGTGTTCCATTAATGCCACAGCAGACACCGTACCAGGACTGGAGTTGATTGATCGCATCAGCCTGACGATGCACATTGCCAAAGCCACTCTGAGGAAACGTGTCCTTAGGATACCGGACCAGAGCTTTACTGAACCGACAGATATCTTGCAGGTTGCCTGTATATGGAAAGGCTGGGGGGAAATCAACCTCTGGAACCATGCTGGGTCCCATGGAGCGAGGGCCAAACACTGGGCGACCTGATGAGAGAATTTTTAAATGTAAAATACCAATTACAACAAAAATTGACATGTTAAAAATCCATAAAAGCCTGCCATTCAAACCGTGTTATATTGATTGAGTCCAGGGCTTCTTAAACACTATGGAAGAGCAGGTTATATAAAGACCCCTCCAAGGTCTTGCTCAGATGTCAAAACACACTGAATCTCAAACAAAAACACATTATAGCATGCAACTGTACCTATTGGGATATTCTCAGGGTGAAAGTTTGTGACTTCTCTCTGGGTCATTTCTGAAGAGCCTGCAGCTAAACACAAAAAGAAACCCAGGAAAGTAAAACACCATCCAACAAATTCATTGACTTTTAATTGAGAAACACGCAATGGAAGCAGCAAGCGATCACTCACCCATAATTTTGGAAAGGTCAGGGATGATTGGTCTCTGCAGCATCATAAAGTCCAACTCTGAAATAAAACAAAGAAAGTGTAAACTCTTGCTTTATATATTTTTAACTCGTACATTTTTGTGGAAATATTCAAATGTTTGCCTCTTAAGTCAATATTACATTAACAAGTCAAAACACAACAGGACAAAGCAATCACGGATCATGGCCTTACCCTCGGGGGTAAATGGCAAATCTCCCTGAAGGCCATCTGTGAACGAAAGAAAACAACAATCAGGTCAAGCTCCGGACACAAACATAGCTTTGTAGCATTCATCAGGAATGACATTACAAGCAAAACTTGCAATCAAACGAGTGAAATTTAGTTTGGAAAAATGTCCTCTGTCTACTACTGACAGTAATATAATGAGGCATGAAGCACAGCTAACACTTCTAGAAGTTATCATCCACTCACTTCATCCAATTAAACTTCACTAAATCTGTGTGGGGACTTTTTACGTGAAATTTCAGATCACATGCCTGCGAAATAAACATTAATAATGAGCCACACCAGCTTTCAATTTTTATTTCAGCAGGGATGAATCGCCGATGTGCTGACATTTACAATAATTCTGGCAGCGTGATTATGGTATAAATGTTGAATAAATATAATTCAAACAGACCTTCATCGGCCAGCGTGTCAGTCATTTCTCTTTGGAAAGGGGAGTCTGGAGAAGTAGGACACATTGGCATTAGTCATTAGAGGGCAGGGGCGCGGGAAGGTGTTTTATGTAGGGGGTGCTGGGGGGGGGGGGGTTTAGTCAATTTCTGCGTATAAATATTACGCCAAATAGAAACAGAAAATTGTGCTATAGCCTACGCACTTTCATGAGATCGTGTTAGACAACAATTAGCTATTTTACAAATGGGAATAGGCTACAATGAATTCATAAAAAAAAAAAATTACATTCAAGTTTACATGTTTTACATTTTACATTAAAAAAAAATCCAAGTGACGACGCTGGAGCCTCCATGTCCTGTAAAGCTCGCTTCAGCTTCCACTCTCCACACAAACTGTTGGCTATTGCACATTTATATAGGTTAAACATTTAAACTAACACTGTGATATGCTTGAACTGTTTATAGGCCTATCTATCGATTTTATTTTAGTCAAGTCGTGATGATTTGATCAGGCTAAATTAATCAAACATAGGCGATCAACTCTGATGCTGGCCGCTTGGTCGTTGCTTAAAAGAAAAAAAAACATTTAACGAACAAAAAATGCTCCCAAGGTTTTTCTAAATTAACTTTATGAAGAAAAAAAAAAACGAAACATAGTCTAATCACTTTTCCATTACATACAAATCTGAACTATTTTAATAGGTAGCTATAAGCTGTTTTGGGAGAAGGGAAAGACTCATATCGCTGAGAACAAAAAAACAAAAAAATGTTTTTTTTCTTCCAGTACATCCATGATATTTCCATGTTCCGCTTTTAAGCCACAACCTACAGATCCCACAACACAAACATAACATTCACAAACATAAAAGCAAGCATTGGCAGTGCTGCGTGCATGATTTGGGAGGATGTGGGCAACGCGCGCATCAAATAGCCCTGCATCAGTTTAATAACTTTGATAACTTTAATACTTACAACTGTTAAATGAATGGGCAAATGGTAAATATGTCGAAGATCACATAGAAATAGATAGCAAAATAGCCAATGTAAATTAAATGTTATAAACATCGGAGCAACCATATAATTGTTTAAATGAATCTTTATTATAACAAATTTAGCCTATATTTTTTTTCACAACAGTTTACAGTTACCCACAGAAAAAAAACAGGGGGTGCTGCAGCACCCTCAGCACCCCCTGTTCCCGCGCCCCTGTTAGAGGGAAGGGAAGAAAAACTTGGATAACATCCAAAACATCTGCAAGCATTTGTTATGTAACTCTGGTATCCATGGAAAAAAGTCTATTCACAAACACTGCCTTACGAAACATGACATAAATAAACAAATAATTTATATACTGTTGTAAACGTCCCAGGAATGTATATTCCTTCTCATAAATCCTGAACATAAAGATACATGCAAAAGTAGTCCTCCTAACGTTACTCCATGTCTAAGATATGTTCTGTGCTACCGACATAAAAACAGCGTGACGCGGGCCTAAAAATATGCATTTAACGTTAACTTACCTTCCGACGCATCGCACAGAAGAGCGAGTAAAAGCGTCAAATAAAGTCCCGCGCCGCGTGAGGAGCTCATGGTCGGTGATGTTTCCTCAGTAAACACTGCTCTGTTGAAGTTGTGTATCAGACTCGGAGTCCGCTGACCGTGTGTTCACCGCTCCGCTCTTCAGCTTTTAAACCCTCTCCGGGACGCGTTAGCGTCAGCGTCAAGTTCAGAAGGAAGATCATGTGGTGGAGGAAGAGGAGGAGGAGGAGCTTTCGCAGACTAAACAAAACTTTGCAGTGAAACAATTCTGAAACACAAGAGCAATTTAATAAAACAGTAAACATGAAAAGGATTACTATAACCTTACAAATATCAAAACACTGTTATTATTAAGTGAAACAAGTTTCTATCATCTACAATATATGTGGCACCCTAAGCTGACAATTATGCAAAATGTCAAACTTTATAAAAAACAAATGATGAAACAGTTTAATATCTTTTCATTAAAATCTACCTTCGTTAGCCTATGTTACTTAATTATTATTTTTTTTATCCAACAGCTGTATTACAACTATTATTTCAGAATGCGAGGAATATGTTTTCGTGACAGAAGCTTCTGCAGTTCAACAGAATTACAGTGACGGAACAAAAAACACAGATAATAAAAGAAGAATTAAAAAAATAAAAACAAGTAAATAAGGAATAACAATATACAAATTGACAATTGTATGCAGGTATATAACAATAGACAGTTGTATGTACACGTGTAGCATTTTCAAATACTGAACTAGAAAGTTTAAATTTAGGGTTAGTTTAGCTGACATTCAAAAAAAACATACTGACTCATAACCACTGGATGCCCTTGTGAATGTGACAAATAACAACTATCCCATCTCTTCCTACTGTCATCTGCCACCCCACAGTCCAGTTATTGTGTCAGCGTCAGTCGGGGGAAAAACACCTGTTGACTACTAGTTTAGAGACACAACCAGTTTCACATACAACACCAGGGTTGGGTTGTCACGTCTTGAATGCATGATGATATGATGGTTCCTGGAATTCCCGTCTAACAAGTCTAAACATTGTGTAATATTTTACTTTAAACCAATGTCAAGTAAATTCAAAATTGCCATTTGTTCTTCTGCCAAACATTGCACTTCTAAGCCTTACAGTGGACTCAATGTGCATATCATATAATAGATATGTCTAACCGGCTTGACATCATCTGATATTCATGTTCACATTATTCAAATGTTCATTTTTAATGGCAACATCCAATATAGCGTCCATTTGTATAATATGGACATTGCTGTATGTTTGTTGTTTGCACTTCTATTGTGTTACTATATTTATAGTTGTATTACTCATACAAACACATGCCATTTACACCTAGCATTGCTTATCCATATATGGATGAACTTATATACTTGCACATTCAGCATGAAAGGATGCTTTGAGATTAGCAAATATTACAATTTATTATCTTTTTTTTTCGTCTCAATCTTGATATTCTACTTCGAACTGAATGGTCAGAGATAAAAATCCTTTATCAATAAAAGGTCATCCAAACCTTTAAAAACACAATCTAACCCTATGAAACCATATTTGATATGCACATTTCCAAAGCCTCCAAATAACCAGCAGGATTAAAGCTTAGTATTTACTACATCTACTGGACTGAAACAAGGTTTTCTTTATTATTCATGTTTTTATTATTATTTTTAGAAAAATCATGTTAAAGTGTGTATCAGATATGCTGGCAGGCTTTACTGGAACACATTACTCAGTCATTATTGTATTGCCTTGCATTATATGTTTTGCCCCACAATAAAGACTACAGATCTTTGATCATAGAACAAGCATTTTAATATTATCCTACTTTTATTATCCTATGTATTTTAAGACATATTTTTGAGAGCTATAGATTGACAACTGACAACTCATTGTATGTAGTTCCTGTGGCTCAGTGGTAGAGCATTGCGTAAGGAATTGTGGGTTCAATTCCCAGGATGCACTGGGGATGCCTGAATAAGTCGCTTTGGATAAAAGCATCTGCTAAATGCTTAAAAGTAAACGTAGTTTAATATGATGATCTCATTGATTTACAATACAATCTATCAGAATATGACCTTTTTGGTCCTATAAAAATCAACAATAGCACTGAGGTGTTTTTCATCCTCGAGTGTGAGCTCCATATTCTCATCAAGCTATATGAGCCATAAAAGCCTGATGCATATCAAATATTATTCTCAACAAAAAAAACATGTTTGCAACTGTTTATTTTTTTCTTGTAGATTTTTCCCCTTAAAGAATTAATGAAATGCTCCGTAAAAAAGTGATATTTCCGTTTTTACAGGGTTAAAGATGGTCATATTTATACCATAATTGAATCAGTCAATGATTATCGAATTGTTTGTTATCATCTTCACTGAATACTCTGTAATTCTCACTGCAGTAATTATTTGTTAGTTATATTTTATTCTTGAGTAATTATCTTCGAAAAGGTATGTTAGGCTACTAAACGTATACTAAAGAAATATTTAGATCAGTTACATATTTATGTACTTAAGAAAAATGCACTGCAATGGTACTTTTGGTATATTAAACTGGTATAAAGTCTACTAAATTGGAACAACTAATTATGTGCTTGTCCTGAGGTCCAAATAAAATATACTAAAGTGTATTTGATTGTGCTATAAAGTGGAACTATTGCAAGTATGTCTTGTATTCAAAGGCAGATATAATTCAAAGATCATACAATCCTCATCAATGGGGACATTAAAACATATTTTTTTGCTTAATATTAAGAAACGTGCATTGTGCACAAGTAGTACTCCAAATAAAGTTTAATTATAATTTGTATTTTAGCAAGTTTCGAGCGATATGTCTGTATTTTAATAGATTTGAACTATACATAAAATAAATGTATTTTAAATTACTTTTTTGCTAGGGAGGGTATTGAAAAAAGCCTCTGAATTTGGTTTCGGTGAGATGGCTCCAGGTACGGCTGGCGGGGATATCTCAGATGTGAACATGAGCAATAGAAACAATCAATTCTCAGGCTCAGATTCAGTCTTAACTAACGCAACATAGCTGATGCTAACAGCCTTGGATTGCCCAACAGTGCTGGTATTTCTTATGTTGTTGAGTCAGACACTGTTTCCCTTGGACACACAGTATCAACATAGACATGTCATGTGACATAAACAATACGCTGAGCTGAGAGCCTGGGAACTAAATCCACTGTTTTCATCTGCTCTGACATATCTTAGATAGGATAAAGTCATGAGACCTAAATTCAATGAAAGATATTTACAAAATTATTAGAGCAAAGTATGAATCGAAACTCTGTGTCAGTGAAACGAGTCAGTGGAAAGAAAAGTCAAAAAACAACAAAGGGAAATGCGCACAGTATTATTATTAAACTAAAGAGTTAAAATTGATTTACAATTTAAATAAATTGTAAAAGCCTAAAGAAAATAGTTGAGGATTAGATTCACAAATATTAGAAACTCTGATAAAAAATGATCATAATTGCACATTTGATTACATTCCCAGTGCAATTCACCAGTGACTCAGGACTGAATACAAAGGTTCTGCAGAAAATTCATAATTCATTCTGACCTTAATCTGTCTGCGATGAAGTGATGAATTCAAGGATACACAAAAGGTTTCCGTGATTTCTGTGATTTCACAGCATGTAACTGTAATATTTCACAGTAAATTACATTATTATTACTTGACAGACTTTTACTGTGATTTTCACAGTATAATGCAATATTCGGTACTTTTATTGTGAAAATAATGTATGCGGAGCAGTTACAGGAATCTACTGTGAATTCCTTCCCGTCTCCGCGTGCTGTGTCGTCCATTTTCTAATCTGAGTCCAACGGATTCAGCAGTAAGTGTTGAAATGTGAAATTAAATGCCTTTTTTATATGATATTGCATGTAATTTAAAAGTATTAACCAAGTAGAGTTAGTTGTAGGTTCTGTTGTCACGTTGTTAGCGTTTAGCTTACTTGTGTAGGTTTGAGTGCCCCAATTTTTTAAACCATAAACAGTCATTGGTTGTAGTAACTTTCATATTAAGTTAGTAGCTAACTGTAAGGCATTAGCTAATTTTTGGAAACAATATTAAATTAATTATCTCAACTTTAGCTTTTCTTAGTGCTAACAGCAATATAAATGAAGTGCATATATGTATATATATTTGATAGTGTATGTAATTTACAAGTATTAACCAAATAGTTAGTTGTAGGTTCTGTTGTTAGCGGTTAGCTTGCACATATAGGTTTGAGCGCGCCATTTCTTTTAACCATAAACAGACATTGGTTGTAGTAATTATACGTATTATGTGAGTAGCTAACTGTGAGACATTAGCAAATTTTTTGGAGCCTCATTTCGGGATTTTTTTTTTAAATTATCTCTTAACTTTAGCTTTTCTTAACGCTAACAGCGATCTCTTTCCCTGTGTAGGTTCTCTCCACAGAGGTGACCACAGGGGAGTAAAGTTGTATGTAAGGTAAGATGGCCTTATGATCGTTATTATCAACCAGAGAAATTAAAGTGTCGTGGATTATGGCAAAGGTAAAGTAAATTCATCTAAAATGAGTAACGTTAACTGGGCTTCGTCATATTTTTCTTCCCTGCTGTGTGTGTGTGTGTGTGTGTGTGTGTGTGTGTGTGTGTGTGTGTGTGTGTGTGTGATACCGAGCAGCCTAGTCTGCTTCGTCAACTGAAAAAATGATCAATCGATAAAGGTAAGGGATTATTTGTGCGCACATTTTGACTGTGCTACCATGGGTACAGATTATTAACAGTCGAGTCTTATTACACTCTTATTCTATTGATATATTATTTAGCAGCCTTGTGCTACAGCCACTGATGGTTAAGGGACTGTGATGCTACCAAGAACCCTACCTTGCTTGATTGTTCAAGGTAATGTTATCCTTCTCATTAGGGCCCAAGCCAGAAAGGCGTAGGGCCCTATTGATTTCAAAAGGATTCCTTTTTTTTTGACTATCCGGGCATTTTTGGGGGGCTTAACATGGTCAAAAACTCTTGAAAATTTGCACACACATTGGAATCTACGACCATGTCATGGGCTCCGCCCAACAGGAAGTCGGCTATTCAGGGCTGTTTAAAAAGCACATGCTCCTACTCTTTTCACTCTAATTTCTTAAATAAATAAATCTTGAATTATTCTGAACAGTAGTAGGGGTGTCCCCGACTAAGGATTTTCATAGTCGAATCTGAATTTTTGAATCGTGCAGATAGTTGAATCATGTGTTTGGGGGCGGGAGGGGGGATACATTAAGAGTCATTAAGAGTACACCAAGAGTCAAGTCAGACATTCGACAGTCATAATTGACGTTAACACACAGGGAAAATGTGTTACGGACACCTCATAGATCCAAAAATAATGTTTTATGTTTTGAGTAAAATATAGCATTTAACCTCTGCGAAACCCTAAGAATTCACACAATTTTTTTACAATAGTGCTCTCGTTATAACGTATAGGACTGATTATTGTTCTACATTTCTGTTTTGGGCTGCGCATGCTGAAGATGAAGCATTTGATAGCAGGTTTATAATCAATGGGATTTAACTAATTTAACTCATATAGAATACGATTAATTATTTATACAACATAATGTTATATTACAACTTATTCATGCTTTCAGGGCACTTTGTGCAGATAGCCAATGTGTCTTCGCTGCTCTGAATTAACTCCTTTTGTGAACGCGTTCTTCATGCAACAACGTGCAAGTTGGCAAGTGAACTCTAAAAATTCACAGCGTTTTATTATAATAGGGTTCTCATTATAATGTTATTTATATGATAGTCCCAGTCATAGTTATTAATTGTCTGCATTGTTGTTTGTACTGCTCGCTCTGCACGCTGAAGAGATAATCACCGTAGTACTACAGTGAAGTGCTTCACTGCAGCAAAACTCAATTAAATGCATCTTATAGGCTACGAAATAAATAATATATACACGATATATATAAACCGGCTGAAATCACTCGTACCCTACCTGATCGGAAAAATCCAGTCTTTCACTCTGCCTGTGTCAGTTTGAGTCTTGTTAATGATTTAAATCCCTGCTGCCAAGATGCTCCTCTGCCGGTCACGGATTATGGAAAGTGAAACTTAAATCTGTAGGGGCGGTTGGATTTATTGACGCACGTTAAAATAACGTGGATTCTTATTTACAGCATTATCTTATTAATTATTCAGAGAAAACCGGTAGTTTTATGTGAAATCAAAACATTTGAGCACCCTCATATAGCCAAAATGGCATGTTCCCTATCTGTCGGTCACTACGAGTTATGTCGTGACGACATAGGGGATTTACCTGGAAGCCCCGATCATCTCTGACTTTTAGAGAAAACGCCAATGAAATTGGGTAGTGGATTTTGCATACCTGAGCCACTCCCCGTGCATACGGGTATAAAAGGGCGACAGGTGCATCCACTGATTCGATTTTTGCTTCGGAGACGAGTGGATGAGAAGTGTGCTGATCTTCACAAGCCTTTCATCTCTTAGTTGTTCCTGGTTGGCGTCACGGTGCAGTCAGCGGAGTCCCTCTCAGCAGCGATTCCCCTGGGCACTTCAACTAAGAGAGCAAATTCTAAAAGAGCAAATCACTGCGATCGCGTCTTTTTCAAGATGCTGTTTCGTCCGTGTCCTTCTGGTTGCGGTCATTTCCTGTCTGCGGATGATGGACACGATCGTTGTCTTCAGTGTCTGGGCTTCCAACACGCTGAAGATGCGTTCGTGGATGACTCATGCGCCTGTTGTGGGCGTATGAGCATGATTTCACTGCGATCTCGCCTTTCCTTTCTGAAAGAATTGGCACCCTCTGCCGCCACCCGTGCTGGTCTCTCTGCGAACAGAGGATCGCCGGCTGGCGCTCTGGGAGATCTGAGGGTTACAGTAAGAGCCTCTCCGCCGGGTACGCCCCCACGGACCTCTTACTCCTCACGCAGCGAACATCCCGTCCGGTTCCCGGGAGATTTCGCTGGTCCGTCCCACGGGGCGCCCAGCATTTCATTCGGTGCGCCATCTGTAGATAGGATGTCGATCGCAGCATCGAGGGATGGGTTCACGTCCTCTGAGGATGAAGGTGCAGTTCTCGGCGGAACAGCAGCAGACCGAGGCGATCCAGCACATCCTGCCCTGGCATGATGCACCATCTACCGCTGCCCCCGGGGCCAGGCCTCAGTCTGCCCGTCGCCGTGGGCACCCTCCTGCGTCCTCCAGAGCTGCTCCGCCCCAGGCTGAATCGACACCTAGGCCAGCTTGTCAAGCCTCTCGCAGGAGAGCGGTGCCCCCGCGTCCCACCCAGGCCCCAAATAGTCCAGGAAGTCGACGATGCGGTCCTGACGTGGGCAACCGGGAGATGTGGAGTTTGCTCTAATTTTGTCCCATTTTGCCAGTAGCCAGCAGAGTACGGTTCGGGGATGATATTCCTCCCCACGCACCTCTGGCCAGTCCCGCTTGGGACTCAGGGAGTTCGGTGAGGATGCCTTAGAACGCACCGCCTTCTGTACCATCCACCCCTACTCCCTTTCGCTGCACCACCACAGGTATGTAGATTGTGCCATTGGAGCCGCTTGCACAGCATCTGGAGGCGTGGCTCACGCTGCCCAGCCTGTCTCGCTGGCTCACGCGCACAATTCAACTCGGCTACGCGATTCAGTATGCCAGGCGACCTCTCAAGTTCAACGGCGTTCTCGAGACGTCGGTGGCAGTCCGGAACGCCCCTGTCTTGCACGAGGAGATTGCTGTCCTCCTGGCAAAGGATGCAATCGAGCCGGTCCTTCCAGCCGAGATGAGGCAGGGGTTTTACAGCACTTACTTCATCGCACCGAAGAAAGGTGGTGGCCTTCGACCAATCCTGGATCTGCGAGTCTTGAACCGGGCTTTACACAAGCTCCCGTTCAAGATGCGGACGCGCAGGCGCATTATCAAATGCATCCAGCCCCAGGATTGGTTTGCAGCGATCGACCTGAAGGATGCTTACTTTCATGTTTCGATCCTTCTGCGACACAGACCGCTCCTAAGGTTTGCATGCGAAGGTTGGGCATGGCAGTACAGGGTCCTCCCCTTCGGGCTCTCCCTGTCTCCCCGTGTGTTCACGAATGTCGTAGAAGGCGCCCTTACCCCGTTACGGGAAGTGGGCGTCAGGATCCTCAACTACCTCGACGATTGGCTTATCCTAGCCCAATCCAGAGAGCAGTTGGGCGATCACAGGGACTTGGTGCTTTGGCACCTCAGCCAGTTGGGGCTTCGGGGTCAACTGGGAAAAGAGCAAGCTCTCCCCTGTGCAGAGAATCTCTTTTCTCGTTGTGGAGTTAGACTCGGTGAGTATGACGGCACGCCTCACGGAGGAACGTGCCCAAGCAGTGCTGAACTGCCTGAGTTCCTTCAGAGGCAGGAATGTGGTACCACTGAAACAGTTTCAGAGGCTCCTGGGGCATATGGCATCCGCAGCTGCAGTCACGCCGCTCGGATTGCTTCATATGAGACCACTTCAGCACTGGCTACACTCCCGGGTCCCGAGGTGGGCATGGCGCCGCGGTACACTGCGAGTGGGTATCACCCAGCAGTGTCGCCGCTCCCTCAGCCCCTGGACGGACCTTGCATTTCTACGGGCCGGGGTGCCCCTAGAACAAGTGTCCTGGCATACTGTTGTCACAAGCTGTGGGCAGTGCATTTAGCCTTACGGCAGTTCCGGCCACTGCTGTTGGGCAAGCACGTACTAGTCCGCATGGACAACACTGCGGCTGTCTCGTACATCAACCGGCTGGGAGGTATACGATCACACCGCATGTCACCGCTCGCCCACCATCTCCTCCTCTGGAGTCACATGCAGTTTAAGTCATTGCGTGCTGCTCACATCCCGGGGAAGCTCAATCGTGCGGCCGACGCGCACTCCATCCCTAGATGATCTGGCTGATCTGGAGTCGATTCAGGGAAGCTCAGGTGGAGCTGTTTGCTTCCCCCGAGTCCTCCCACTGCCAGCTGTACTTTTCCCTGACCGAGGGCCCCATCGGCACAGACGCACTGGCACACAGCTGGCCTCGGGCCTTACGCAAGTATGCGTTTCCCCCAGTGAGCCTACTCGCACAGACACTGTGCAAGCTCAGGGAGGACGAGGAGCAGGTCCTGCTGGTTGCGCCTCATTGGCCCACACGGACCTAGTTTCCCGAACTCATTTCCCTCGTGACAGCACCTCCCTGGCGCATTCCTCGGAGGAAGGACATCCTCTCTCAGGGGCTCGGCACCATATGGCACCCACGTCCAGATCTATGGAACCTCCATGTGTGGCTCCTGGACGGGACGCGGCAGACTTGAGCGGTCTATCACCGGCAGTGGTAGAGACCATCATTCAGGCTAGAGCTCCTTCAACAAGGCAAACCTACGCACTGAAATGGAGTCTGTTTGCAAATTAGTGTTCTTCCAGGTCACCCCTTGTGCCCTCTCTATCGTCCTGGCTGGACTTCAGAGGGGACCCTTTGAGCCGCTGGACTCAGTCGAGCTGAAGTTCCTGTCTCTTAAGACAGCGCTCCTGACCGCCCTCACTTCCATCAAGCGGGTCGGGGACCTCCAGTCGTTTTCGGTAAGCGAAGAGTGCCTTGTGTTCGGGCCGGTATACTCTCACGTTGCCTTGAGACCCCGGCCTGGATACGTGCCCAAGGTTCCCACCACACCCTGCCGCGATCAGGTGGTGAACCTGCAAGCACTGCCCTCGGAGGAGGCAGATCCAGCCTTAGCGTTGCTGTGTCCCGTAAGAGCATTGTGCATATACGTGGACCGCACCCGGAGCTTCAGAAGCTCTGAGCAGCTCTTTGTCTCCCACGGAGGTCAGAAGTTTTTATTTTTTTTATTAATATTATTATTAATTTATTAATAATCAAAATAAATGTGTACAATTGATTGATCTTGTGTTTATTTGAATTGAACATCTGTCTAGTGTTGTAGGTTATTGAATGAGTTAACAGAAAATGTAAAAATTATAGTATTTAAAAAAAATGAAAAGTAAATTTTAAATTAAAAGTTTTTAATTAACAATACATTGTATAGTAAATTAAAATTAAAAACACAATACTGGCTACTGAGTAGCATTACTATTACGGTATTGTTACGCTCCCTGGCGATTTTAAGGGGTATAGGGAATAACATTAATTGCTGAGGTCCGATACCAGCGTAAGCAATAAAAACCAAAGCGCTGAAAGCAAAAAACGAGTGTTTATTTACAATGTTTACAGTGGGAAAACTCTTATCCCTAAACCATTCACAACAATATTTACATAAACAAAACTAAAGGAAGGAATCAGCCCAAATAATTAGGGGAAATCAAGGGAACTGGGCAGCGGTCAAATAAAAGAAATAATCAGAACATAACACTCTAACTCAGTTATCAAATCTAAACTTAACTAAAAAGAAACGAAAATCTTCAGTATCCAAAAGATACTGCAACTAGCAACAGACACAAGCAAGACATTTGCCATATTGTCTCAGCGACTTCCTTTCATAGATCCAGCTGGTCACTAATTAGAATGAAATAGATGATGTCATCTCCTCCAACAAAGACTGGCAGGGAGCAGGACCAATGGCGTAGCACTAAAAAAGAAAAACAAAAAAACAGACAACAACACAAAACGGCACCAGCCGTGATAGTTTACACTGTAATTCTACAGCAGAATACTGCTAAATTGCAGTAATCTGATGGCATTAACTGTGACTTCACAGCTAAATACAGTAATTCTACAGGTGCATACTGCTAAATCACAGTATACAGCTGTCATTTCACAATTATTTACGGTGTAAAAATCACAATAACTTACTGTGAAAGTAAGGTAACTAGTTTACAGTAATTTACTGTGATTTTACATACAGCAATTTACTGTGAAAGTAATGCAACTAGTAGCCTGTCATTTACTGTGAATTTACAGTCAAATTTTTTACAGTGTTGATGAGGATCACTTGTGGAAAGAAATGAAAAAGACTTACTGTACCAAAAGTAATATAATACTAGTTATTATTTAGCATTTACATTATTATTTAAATATGTACTTAATGCCAGAGGAGCATGACTACCCAGCAGTTTCTCTGTTTATTTTTCAAAAAAAATTGAAAAGAAAGAAATTGAAAAGAAATCAAGTTTTCTTCCTCATTCTATCATTTTAGGGATAGTTCCCCTTAATACAAAGAAAACAGAAGGAAAGGACATCTGATGCCATCATTAGTGTGTGTGTGTGTTTGACCTATAGAAATTAATTTAAAAAAATACTTTTGAAATTCATCTAAGGTGTTTTGTTCTTCTTGGGTATTGTAAGGCCCGCCTCGATTCGACCCAATGGCGGCAGTCGTTCCGCGGGTTAAGGGCTTTGCGTGTTACAGTCTTTCCTTTTCACGACACAACAAGAACATTAAAATGGAACACTTTTTCTTATTATATATTTTGTCTCGTTATTTCATCTGACTCCATAAAATGAAAAGGGTTTTAATGATATCTGTGCATCATTAAAACAGGAACGAAAGATCGGTTATTCTTATCAGCTCTTTTAATACTTTACCCGTCCAGACATAGGGAAACTATATCGCTCAGAGGTCCTGTTTTCCACAGGTCTCACGGACACAATCTCGTCAGGCCCGGTCATCAGTCAGAGGTAAATTATGATTACGTATCTAAGATTTGCCGTAAATTCACACGTACACAATCAGAGACATCAATAACCCTCATGGGGCACCCTCAGAACTCGAATTCAATCATTTACTTCAGTAAAGGGTTTTGGCCACTATCAGATATGTTAGCAGATCAATATACTACACTCGTAATAGCTTTGGATTGGCCAAATCTTTGTTTAAAGTAACATTAAATCAAAGTCAGAGGTGTGGACGTACCCGAATTCAGTCTGATCAGACTGGCGTTCACCGTCACTGAACGGAAATTAGCCCGTCCCTACACCCAAGCACACTTAAAAGATGCCGGATATTAGCCGTCGCTAAAACTGACGCAGGCTTGCGGAAATATACGAATCCACTAATCTAGTAGAGAGAAAGCACTCTTCAGAGGCAGTTAGAATAGAATCAAACGTTACAATTTATTGACCAGGTAATCAAAACAATAATTCAAAGCTCCAATGTTACAAGAATAGAATCAACGGTTAACCATAACATAACAATAACTCAGGAATTGAAGAATTTGTAGAAATTACTACCTGGCAATGAAAAACTACACACAAGTGACATGTGCGGGCAATCAGCTTACTGACTCCCAGATGTTTGTGTCCCTTTCCTTTATATACCCAGATAATTCAATAGACCCACCCAGGTGGGTACCCAGGTGGTATCTTGTCATTATAATTAGTCTTTAGAATTTTGCAACCAAATGGCTTCTGGAGATCCTGTGGCCGGGAATACTTATTTACATACAGGAGATGTTTTGAGTAGGGGATCAGGGGGAGGGTACGTTCCCAGGCTGTACACTATACTTCTCAGATTTTAGAACTTCTTTTAGCTTTTCATTATGATTGGGAGAATGAGACCATTTTACCAGGCGCACTGAGACATTTCAAAAGATATCAAACATGTATGGTTACTTATTTGTACATATTACATTGCATGGATTTTTCAGTGAATTTGAGGTGATGAGGGGAGGGGGAAATGATGTCTGTACCAGGCCCATCGTGTAGACCGTCAGTACAGGGTGTGAACCCCCCAGTGTGCTGCGTCCTGGATGACGTATGCAAGGGACAGTTTTGTGGATTCCCAAGGGGGCCTTTTGTCCTCTAGAAGGGGGGGCCCAGACACATTGGCACCAGTCTTACAGTTTCCTCCCTTTGGCACTGTTTGGGCCACTCACAGGCTTCCCTGCAGTGTCACTTCAGTCGTTGTAAGGTGGGTAGTCTTAAGGGGCTGAGGGTTAGGATAGTGTTGGTGGATGCTTTTACTGATCTGATGAGGTGTCGGAAATAGCAACATTGGAATAGCGTGAAGGAGAAGATGAGTGTGCTTCCAACTGCGCAACCTCGAAGTACCCAGTCCCACCAGGTATATGCGGTCTGTGCCGATCGGGTGGATGAGCTGGACAGAATCTGTGCAGTCTTTCGCGCCAAGTTTGTCTCTACCTGCGCTTGAGAAAGGTGGTACTCTGTTTGGAGGATGACGTTCTGTACCAGGTCCATCGTGTCGATCAAGGCTTGTGTTCCGTGTTCATAAAAGGTGTCGTCCCACCATGGGGAGACCTCTGCGTCCTTTGGCATCCTTCCGAGGATGTCGATCTGGCCCATAGAAAAGTCCTCTGTCACTTCCAAGCAAAATGAGTGATCAGCAGCACAGGTCAGTCCTCCATATGTGAACGAGTTCATCTCACTGATGACACACCACTGTGTATGAGACACCTGAATCGCATTTGAATGGCCATGCAAAGATTCAACACTTATGAGTTTGCTATCATTGGGAGAGAAAGGTTGTAATGTGTTACATGTACAGACAACATAATTGTGAGTTTCATGACAACAAGTGCGACTGGTAAATAAGGTCTCAGTACCCTTCAACGTCATATATCCAGTGAGGTGATCCCATTTAATTACCTGATCTTTAACTACCATGCCAATGGATCGAATATTAGTGGAATTTGGATAAACTTGATCTGGGTGGATTAAAGGAAAAGTGGCAAAAAATCCAATACAACCAATACATTCGTTTCCAGTAAACATCATAATTGTGGATATTAATTCTGAATACTTTACATTTTTCATTTTTTCTGAAGAGAACCATCTATGTAAATCTAAAACCTCAATTAAATCGTTCAAAACATGTCTCGGGGTCTTGTGAAGACGAAGATCTAAAATTTCTTGTCTTGTTGCAGTGAATAAATCTTGTGCATATGATCTGCAGGCTAAGTCACGTTCGATGGTACGGGTCTGATTGAATAATGTGTGGCTGATCGTTAGAAGCGCCTGCGCTTCGGAACGAACCGCTTTGATAATATTATCATTGCTATTGGTGATGTGTTGGAAACCAGTGGCCATTTGATCTGTCAACCATGTGGAGAATTGAGATTGTTTGGTTATTTTATAAGCGTTGGCTGCTGAATTAATTGATCCGAACAGGCCGGCTATACTGCTGAGCAGGTCTCGTTTTGAGCGAGCAGGTGGAATTTGGGCGGCAAGTCTGTCTTTGTAATCAGAAATTAAATCATCGATTCGTGACTGTAGCCATGCATACGACTCATCATTAGCATTACAATGTTTTGTATAGGCAGAGAGTATATTGGAAATGTTATAAGTTACATGTGTCATTACCAAATTTACATCATGTAATAAAGTCTTGTTGATGTTTCCCCTAACCAGTCCACCCGGAGGAATTGGGTGCAATTCTGGACACTTTTTGGGTTTAGTGTATCCACAGGTGGTCAAATTAAAACAGTACTTAACAGTCCATGAACAGTTGTGTGGATTGGTGAAATTGTCTATGCTATGCGAACATTCCCCGACACAATACATTCCTTCCTTTCGGTTGGTCCAGACAAAAGTTTTTGGTTTTGGCTCGTTAGGTGTGTACGACGTGAGATCGTACATTAACTCGGTGAATCTCATATGTGTGTCATTATGTGTTTCTGTATGTGTGCACCTATATGTTGCAGGTTCCAAATTTTTAACATAGTAACATAATTTTGGGTCTATGCCATTGTTATTGTTTTCGTGTAGTGTGTACATGTTACCTATTGTGTCACCTGGATCTATTTTAAGTTGATACCAGGCAGTGAGGTTGTGCATGAATTTTGGTGCTTGAGTGTGTCCTGAAATGTTTCTTGTAGGTGGGTGGGTGTTACCTGAACAACAACAAATCTGTGGTGTGCAATTTGGATCCGGTACTAATCCGGGAGGCCATGTAACTGTCTCTTTTGGTGCGACTGTGATTTTTTTGTGTGGATGGCCCCTTGGAGTATTTCCACACCCACCTCCCACATTTCAGGTTGTGTGTGAGTGAAATCCTTTGGCCCAGTCTGATGCACGTGGGCCCAGACACTTTCCTTTCATCTGGTCTCCATGGGATCGCTGCAGTCGACCTGGAAGACAAGAGGAGAAGACAGTGACATTTATTTATTGTATTTTTGTACTTTTGAATGATTTGCACTGAGACATGTGGTACCATCGCAGTTTCCCTTTTACAGTTGTGGCCACACAGCTGTTGCATATAGCTTTAACTTCGTATGGGCCATGCCATCGGGGTGTGAATGCACCTTGCTTCACAAAAACGCGTACCATTACCATGTCTCCTTCTGAGAATATCACCTCAGAGGTTGGGTTGAATTGTGTATCATTCGTTAAGTCTGATTGCTGTTGTTTCAGAGCAGCGCGTGCATGTAGCACTTCCAACCTCTCTCGTAATTGCTTGAGCACAGACTGTTGAGTTGCAACCACGAGGGGCCCCAGGTCTGCTGGGGCAATTTCTGGGTCTATGGGCAGCTTCATGACTCTTCCAGTCATGAGTTCAAATGGACTGATACCTGTGGCTTTTGAAGGAGTTGCCCGCAGTATTGTTAGGACTGTGGGTAGGGCATCAATCCATTGGTTTTTGTGTTGTGCTACCTGTTTCGATATGCTTTCTTTTATTGTGCGGTTGGCACGTTCCACCATGCCTGAGCTTTGTGGTCGATACGGTATGTGAAACCTTTGTTTGATGTTCAGCATCTGGCATATTTGTTTCGTCACCTGACCTGTGAAGTGTGTGCCCTGGTCAGATTCAATTTGGATTGGTGCTCCCCAAAGTGGGAGGATTTGGTTCGCTACTACTCGTGCCACTGTGTTTGCACTGTTATTGCGTGTGGGGATTGCTTCGACCCATTTGGAAAATTTGTCAATTATCACAAGGCAATAACGATACCGCCCTTTGGCACTAGGTAGTGGGCCTATGAAATCCAATTGGAGTAACTCCCAAGGTCCCTTGGGTGGCTCTGGTCTACACAGTTTTGTACGGCCAGGCTTGCCTTGGTTAATGGTGGCACATACGATGCATGTGTCACACCATCTTTGAAGGTCTGATGCCATTTGTGGCCACCAGAAGTTCTTTTGGATCAGCTGTTGTGTTTTGGGAGCTGATACGTGTGCATAATCGTGGTACAACTTTATCACTGGTTTCTGGAGGGCTTCTGGAACAATGTATTTATTGTCTCTTAAAATCATGCCTTCAGTGACCTTGACTAGTTGGTCCTGCTGCAGGTGCGGTGTCAGCTCTCCATCAGAACTCCATAGTTCTTGTTGGTACTGTTTTAAATCAATAGGAATAGTTTGAATCGCACTCACGGCAGGAACAACCAGTCTGTCAGGCTTCCATTCATCTCCCTTTTGTGCTGCTAATTTGGCTAATTGATCTGCGATGTTGTTGTTTTTTTCGTTTTCATCTGGATTTTTGATGATGTGCGCACGCACTTTAACGACGGAGAGTGAGGAATCACGTGCTCTAATCTCCTGCCAAATCGAAGTTATGATGTTCAGACGCTGATAATCAATACAAAGACGCCATTTACCGTTCGATTTTGGTACTGGTAAGCATGGAGAATTTGTGGTCGAACTACATCGTCGGACTATACCTCTGGTTTCAAGTTGGTGTACAATTTCATGAACGGCTGACTCTGCCTCTGGTTCGATGCAGTATTGTTTTTGTGGGGGAGGGGGCTCCCCTTCAATACACACAACCAAGTCAATGAGGCCGCAGTCATGTTCATGTGTAGCCCAAATGCTATCGTGTTTGTTTACCATCTGTTGAATAGGATCTGGGGTGGATATGGACATAACGCTCGTTATTTTTTTTGGTAGGCACTGTTTTACTGTTTTTTCTGTTTTCAGCTCAATTTGCTTTTCAAAGCAGTGAATTACAAAGCCATACTTTCGCATTATGTCCATTCCCAGCACAGTCCCTTCACTGTTGTTAGGTAAAGACCAGAGGGATTCTTCCAATACTGTCACACCTAAATCAAGTTGAACTGGCTGTGTTTTTGTCGCAATCATTATCGTATCGCCGATGCCTTGGATCGGAATCGTTTCGTTGGTTAAAGGTAGTGGAATGTCTGTACAGGAGCACGCTGCGCCCGAATCAATAAGTATGTTGGCTAACTGGCCTCCTAAATTAGCCCTTATTTTTATTCGGTTTCCACTCTTAATTATGCTCCCTATGGCAATGGAGGCCACGTATCCCTATTGGTGATGGTAATTTTCAGTCGTTCCGCTCGCGTTGTGGGCCGCGCCATTTTGGCCGTTTTGTTTGTTAAACTCATTCATGAAGTTTACGAATTGTTTCAACAGCTCAGAGTCGTCGCTAGAGGGCGTTTTTTGGTAATGCTTCGCTTGTTCTTTTAAATCTTTTTCTCTTTTTTGACAATCTCGCATTACATGGTTAGTCTTTCTGCAATAATGGCATATCATTTTATTTGGAGATCTTTGGCTAAATTTATCTATGCTGTTCCCTTCTGTTAACCATTGTGCAGACGCAACGCTGCGGGGTTTTAATCGCCATCTGTTTTCTATTCTTTAACCCCAGTCTACTATTGCTCTGAACGTGTTTTCGGCTGGGTCGACGCCATTTGATAACGCTTTTTGAACGGGGATGCCGGCATTGTTTTTAACAAGCTGCAGTAATGCGTCATGGTTGCGGTCTGCATTTTCAAGGCCTGAGTGTTCTCTGTATGTTACCCATAACCGTTCAGCGTACGTTTCAAATGACTCATTACTTGCTTGTTTGATTTCTAATATTTTGCTCCAGTCTGCATGTGACGGTCCCCTCATGTCTAATAATGCCTGTTTTAGACGTTCGTAAATCCCTTCGTCGGTTTCGTCATTTACTCTGTTCATTATGTTGCCGGATTTCATTTCTGTGTTTAGTTTTGGTCTGAGCTCCTCAGGGATAGTGAGAAGGGCTATTTGCCATACGTCTCTAATCTCTAGTTTGTAAACATTAGCCTGTAGCATCAATGCTTCCCAGTAGGGTTGAAAAGGCCCTTTTCTCGGCATAATTCCTACGACTTGTTTGTGCCTAGAGCATTCTTCGCATGTTAATGGGCGGCTGATTGTTGTGATTTCATCATCCGCATTTTTCATGGTTTTTAATACTGCGATTTTAACTGCTTTCTTTGGTGAGTCGTTTGATTTTGCTCGAGTCTTTACCGGGCTTCGCAGGCTTGGTTTTTCTGGCCATAGGCTCACAAGAGCTCGGTTATGAGTTTCTCTGTATGGCCTATTGTTACACGCTAACGCAGTATCATCATCTTCGCTTTCAGTTTGCGTCTCTAACTCGGTTTCATCCAGTGCTGCTTGTTTAACTGCGGCAACTGGAAAACCTGTTTTATCGCAACAGTCTTCGAGCGCAGATATGTAATTACTATATGTAATTAGTTTCCCTTGAACGTGATCAACTTTTTTGGCCATTTCTTCGCGTTGTCTAGCCCACCCCTGTTGCTCGTATGCAAACATTTCGACTTTTCTTAAATTTTGTAATTCGTCAGATCGCACTCTTTCGATTTCTTTGATATTTGTTATTGTTTTTTCGTTCTCGGTTATGGTCGCGAGGTCGTTGCGGCGAAGTAAATAAACAATTGCAGCGGGAATTTTCTTGTATTTTGATTTTGATTTTAGTTTTGTACCCTCGGCAGAATACCAGGATATTATTTCGTTGTTGTTCCACTTCAAATTGAATCCTTTGTCGCTTAACCGAACAAGGAGTTTTTGTAATTGTAGTCCTAAAACCTCCATTATCTCCTCATCTGCTCTGCTGCTGTGCTTTCCCTGAAAAGACATGTTTCTCGTCTAGTTCTTATCACCACCGGGTTTTTCGGTTCCGGTCTCAAAAATGGGTATACCGACCCGTTCTACAAAATGTGTCTATATGGTGTAAACAATATTTCCCTCAACTTCTAAAAGGCAAAGAAAATGTACTTACCACAGCAGCTGGATATGGATGAGAAGGAGTTCAAACCTCATGTCCCAAGGAGAGTTCAAGTTGAATGTCGCGGCTGTCGCAGCTGGAATGACGTACTCGTCTCTGCGAGAATCACGTTCTCGTCTTTGCGAGAATCACGTCGGGGTCACCACTGTAAGGCCCGCCTCGATTCGACCCAATGGCGGCAGTCGTTCCGCGGGTGAAGGGCTTTGCGTGTTACAGTCTTTCCTTTTCACGACACAACAAGAACATTAAAATGGAACACTTTTTCTTATTATATATTTTGTCTCGTTATTTCATCTGACTCCATAAAATGAAAAGGGTTTTAATGATATCTGTGCATCATTAAAACAGGAACGAAAGATCGGTTATTCTTATCAGCTCTTTTAATACTTTACCCGTCCAGACATAGGGAAACTATATCGCTCAGAGGTCCTGTTTTCCACAGGTCTCACGGACACAATCTCGTCAGGCCCGGTCATCAGTCAGAGGTAAATTATGATTACGTATCTAAGATTTGCCGTAAATTCACACGTACACAATCAGAGACATCAATAACCCTCATGGGGCACCCTCAGAACTCGAATTCAATCATTTACTTCAGTAAAGGGTTTTGGCCACTATCAGATATGTTAGCAGATCAATATACTACACTCGTAATAGCTTTGGATTGGCCAAATCTTTGTTTAAAGTAACATTAAATCAAAGTCAGAGGTGTGGACGTACCCGAATTCAGTCTGATCAGACGGCGTTCACCGTCACTGAACGGAAATTAGCCCGTCCCTACACCCAAGCACACTTAAAAGATGCCGGATATTAGCCGTCGCTAAAACTGACGCAGGCTTGCGGAAATATACGAATCCACTAATCTAGTAGAGAGAAAGCACTCTTCAGAGGCAGTTAGAATAGAATCAAACGTTACAATTTATTGACCAGGTAATCAAAACAATAATTCAAAGCTCCAATGTTACAAGAATAGAATCAACGGTTAACCATAACATAACAATAACTCAGGAATTGAAGAATTTGTAGAAATTACTACCTGGCAATGAAAAACTACACACAAGTGACATGTGCGGGCAATCAGCTTACTGACTCCCAGATGTTTGTGTCCCTTTCCCTTATATACCCAGATAATTCAATAGACCCACCCAGGTGGGTACCCAGGTGGTATCTTGTCATTATAATTAGTCTTTAGAATTTTGCAACCAAATGGCTTCTGGAGATCCTGTGGCCGGGAATACTTATTTACATACAGGAGATGTTTTGAGTAGGGGATCAGGGGGAGGGTACGTTCCCAGGCTGTACACTATACTTCTCAGATTTTAGAACTTCTTTTAGCTTTTCATTATGATTGGGAGAATGAGACCATTTTACCAGGCGCACTGAGACATTTCAAAAGATATCAAACATGTATGGTTACTTATTTGTACATATTACATTGCATGGATTTTTCAGTGAATTTGAGGTGATGAGGGGAGGGGGAAATGATGTCTGTACCAGGCCCATCGTGTAGACCGTCAGTACAGGGTGTGAACCCCCCAGTGTGCTGCGTCCTGGATGACGTATGCAAGGGACAGTTTTGTGGATTCCCAAGGGGGCCTTTTGTCCTCTAGAAGGGGGGGCCCAGACACATTGGCACCAGTCTTACAGTATCTTTGCAGAATATTTGCACAATATATAAATTAATCTTGTCTAGACCTGAAGTAACATCATACAGGGATGGTTGGAAATGTAGGTTTAGAAGACTCTTATAAATTAAATTAGGAAATAACATTTTAATTTTGTTAAACTTGAACTGTATGGATTTTTTGTTATGGTTTGGCAAATTTGAATTTCAGGTGGACTGACTATAACGTCTTATATATTCAAATCTGTTAAATGTCAAAATGAACTTTGAAGGGGGTAAAATGTTTTTTCGGTTTTGGTCAATGATTACGTGTCTCTAAACGCTGTATTTAAAAACCATATATAATGTGTTCTAACTATTGGAGATAATTTACCAAGGTACGCATCTCATACATTGGCAGACTCTTAACGCATTAAGAGAACTTCATTTTTAATGTCAAATATAGTCATGTAAACTAAAACTGTACTTTATGGGTTAACATCTAAATAGCTAACTCGTTATTGAAGTCATTAATTGAATATTTAATACTACTGAATCCAACTACATCAATTAAAGTTCTTGATTGTTTTGATGTTATAAAACCGAAGCTGGGAGATGAAATTATTGCTCATGTGCATTTCTATTTACATTAGTAGCCATTAGGGTCTTCCGTCTACTTTTTTCATCATTAAATCAAACTAACAGTATGCCAGCTTTTATTTTGTGTCAAATATTATAGAATGCATATATATAGAGTAGAAGAAAAAAAAAAAAACAACAACACTTAAACTGTTTTTAATAAACTTTTATTTTCAATGTTGTACAGAATAATTTTTTTATTTTAAGCAGTCTTTTCATTATTGATTGTCAATGTGGAATCCAACAGCATTTGACAAATAACAGTCAGGAGCCACAGGTTCAAAATGGAGTATATTTACTAGAGATCAATTACACAGTGCAGTAAAGCTCAATGAAGAATAGAACACCTCCCTTTTCTTCAGTCATCTTTTACATGAGCGCGTGTTATGTGCGTGACCATTACCGTACTTTCCCAGAGGATATCTATGAAAAAGCTTGAACATTACCAAATACTGCACGTGCATTTTACAATTTAAAAATACAGAGTAAAACGGTACACCGCATTAACATTATAGTTAATTCAATGCCTGGAATTAAAATACGTAAAAAATAAAAAAAAAAGGCATATAACATTTTTGAGGCTTTTAGATCTGTAAACTACATGAAGAGGGAGCCATTATGAAACAAATGGGAGATTATGGCTTACAGAAATATATACCATAAAATAAAAGATAGAAAGTTTTCTTAACATCTTTCTGGAATACTGATATGTTGTAAAGGACAGTAAAGAAATACAGAATACAGTAATTCGTACAAATAACAGTTGAATGGTCTAATTCATTTTGATTCACTCAGGTAACATTACAAACATTGATTTTGAACATTTTGTAAAGAAAGAAAAGAAAAAGCCCATAACAAATGCCAACTAAAAACACATGGTATATACTCCAGTAGAAACCTACCCTTTGCAAGCGCTGGAGTTATATTTGAAGCCTTGAATCTTTTGTGGACGGTTGCCATCTGAGATCTCGGAGGAGATGTGATATGAAGAATCTGAAGCCTCCTTATCAAAACATTTCCATCTGGCCTTCCCGTCTTTCTTGCAGCAGAAGTAGGGAATGGTCTTGATGGATAATTCCTCACTACAGTAGGCAGACAGGCTCTTCTTCCACTGAATGATTGGAAAGACAAATCAGAAATACATTTACAAAATGAAAACCATGAGGTACATATGCAACGAAACGGAGAAGAGAGACCGCAACAGTTATGAGAGAATTATAAACAAACAGTCAAAGCGGTTTACTTTGACATTGGTCCATTTCAGACTGACAATGTTTTGAATTCTCACCAAAAACTAAATATTGAAATGAAAACAAAGATTGTCAAAAGACATTGATTGTACATGAGCGTGCAGACAATGTCCATATAAAGACAAAGTACACAATAGAACTCAGCAACATAAATTAAAGTCCAAGTAAATTAAAAAAGGCAAAGCAGGGGAGAATCAGTATTTAAAATGGGATTTAGTAAAAATGTACTTTCTGGTGAAATGCTAATCGTCCTAGATCTGTGGTCTCTGCTTTAGTAACGCGAGGAATCTAAAAGCAGTTAAGAACTGGATTATCTAAACCAGATGTGAGTGTAAACACGGAGTCCATGGCACAAAAACACTGCTGTTTGTTGTACAACGCTGCCTCAAACAATGGCAGAGGTTTGGTGCTGAATTGACAAATGACAGGCGTGTTTGGGAAACAGGCAATAGAGTGCTTCAGGGACGACATGTTAGCACTAGAAAAAAAATAAATATATAGCATTTTAGAACTTCTGGTTTCATCATGCTGAAGTCAATGGGTTGAAATCGTTTTTTTTGGTTAGGGCAAGCTGAACACATTTTCATGCTTTATTCCACAACATAAAATCCATCAGTAATACCCCCTTTTTATTTTTTTACAGCGTTTACTTGTGATAAAATAGGCGGTTGCTAACAAATGACAAAATGGGACTACAGAGGTTAGAAATCATTATACAAAATGTTAAACCAATCTTCTCACTAGTCTGCTTTTATAACCTCGTTATGTTTATAAATCACACTCTTGCAAACTATTCTAACTCTATTTTTTAAATAAAGACTGAAAGAGAAGCTAAAAGTTGTGCAACTGTTGTGGTTTGTTTTCCTAGTCTGTGTTTAGCTTTCTACGTCTGGTGAAAAGTCATAAAAGGGGTGTTCATTTGTAAAGATAACCATGACGAATAAAACATGCAAGAATTATTAGTCTTTTGTTAGTGACAGAACTTATTTTCCACAATATTCCAAAAGCCAATGAAAAAAACATGGGGCTTGTGGAGAGAACAAGGGTGATGCCAACTTAAAGGTTGGCCTACAAAACTATTTCATCACTGCAGCACTCGCTTTCATTTAGTTTGGTGGCATGGAACTCATACACTAAAACTAGTAGTTCACAACAGAAGAACCAGAGGTACATACGAGCTTGGAGAGAAGGTCCTGTGAAAGAAACACCTAATATTAGTAGGTATAACTATAATAAGGTTAAGACGCACCGCTTGTTCAGCACAACAGATTTGCTCTTCTGGTGTTCCATTAATGCCACAGCAGACACCGTACCAGGACTGGAGTTGATTGATCGCATCAGCCTGACGATGCACATTGCCAAAGCTACTCTGAGGAAACGTGTCCTTAGGATACCGGACCAGAGCTTTACTGAACCGACAGATATCTTGCAGGTTGCCTGTATATGGAAAGGCTGGGGGGAAATCAACCTCTGGAACCATGCTGGGTCCCATGGAGCGAGGGCCAAACACTGGGCGACCTGATGAGAGAATGGTTAAATGTAAAATACCAATTACAACAAAAATTGACAAGTTAAAAATCCATAAAACGCTGCCATTCAAACGGTGTTATATTGATTGAGTCCAGGGCTTCTTAAACACTATGGAAGAGCAGGTTATATAAAGACCCCTCCAAGGTCTTGCTCAGATGTCAAGACACACTGAATCTCAAACAAACAAAAACCCATTATAGCATGCAACTGTACCTATTGGGATATTCTCAGGGTGAAAGTTTGTGACTTCTCTCTGGGTCATTTCTGAAGAGCCTGCAGCTAAACACAAAAAGAAACCCAGGAAAGTAAAACACCATCCAACAAATTCATTGACTTAATTGAGAAACACGCAATGGAAGCAGCAAGCGATCACTCACCCATAATTTTGGATAAGTCTGGGATGATTGGTCTCTGCAGCATCATAAAGTCCAACTCTGAAATAAAACAAAGTGTAAACTCTTGCTTTACATATTTTTAACTCGTACATTTTTGTGGAAATATTCAAATAAAAAGTTTTGCCTCTTAAGTCAATATTAAATTAACAAATCAAAACACAAAAGGACAACGCAAATCACGGATCATGGCCTTACCCTCGGGGGTAAATGGCAAATCTCCCTGAAGGCCATCTGTGAACGAAAGAAAACTACACTCAGGTCAGGTCCCGGACACAAACATAGCTTTGTAGCATTCATCAGGAATGACATTACAAGCAAAACTTGCAATCAAACGAGCAAAATTTAGTTTGGAAAAATGTCCTCTGTCTACTACTGACAGTAATATAGTGATGTATGAAGCACAGCTAACACTTCTAGAAGTTATCATCCACTCACTTCATCCAATTAAACTTAAAATCTGTGTGGGGACTTTTTATGTGAAATTTCAGATCACATGCCTGCGAAATAAACATTAATAATGAGCCACACCAGCTTTCAATTTTTATTTCAGCAGGGACGAATCGCCGATGTGCTGACATTTACAATAATATCCTGGTGTGATATTATTTAACTATAGCCTATATATAAAAAATCTGGCAGCGTGATTATGGTATAAATGTTGAATCTATATCATTCAAACAGACCTTCATCAGCCAGCGTGTCAGTCATTTCTCTTTGGAAAGGAGAGTCTGGAGAAGTAGGACACATTGGCATTATTAGAGGGAAGGGAAGAAAAACTTGGATAATATCCAAAACATCTGCAAGCATGTTATGTAACTCTGGTATCCATGAGAAAAAGTCTATTCACAAACACTGCCTTACGAAACATGACATAAATAAACAAATAATTTATATACTGTTGTAAACGTCCCAGGAATGTATATTCCTTCTCATAAATCCTGAACATAAAGATACATGCAAAAGTAGTCCTCCTAACGTTACTCCATGTCTAAACTATGTTCTGTGCTACCGACATAAAAACAGCGTGACGCAGGCCTAAAAAGATGCATTTAACGTTAACTTACCTTCCGACGCATCGCACAGAAGAGCGAGTAAAAGCGTCAAATAAAGTCCCGCGCCGCGTGAGGAGCTCATGGTCGGTGATGTTTCCTCAGTAAACACTGCTCTGTTGAAGTTGCGTATCAGACTCGGAGTCCGCTGACCATGTGTTCACCGCTCCGCTCTTCAGCTTTTAAACCCTCTCCGGGACGCGTCAAGTTCAGGAGGAGAATCATGTGGTGGAGGAAGAGGAGGAGGAAGAGGAGGACCGTCTTCTGCTTTCGCAGACTTGCTGACACACTCCTTCGCAGAAGTATTTTTGTTTTGTCTTCCAGAACGTGCTCCGTCCTGTCTTGTACCAGACTAAACCCTCGAAGATAATAAGTCAGATGGGTGATGACGGAAAGGAGGGCAGTATTTACTGTTAAAACACACTAATTTCCATGTCACTTCATTTACCAAGTTTGATACAACTTACAGAAGTTGATTATCTAAAAGAGAATTTGTCACGCGCGTATGGCGTTCTGATTTTTCCGCATTATTTTGTTCGTGCATGTGCATTTGCCTTTAATTAGCCTATATTTAATTATTTCTTATTTCATTAATTACATTTAGTAAGGTACTGGATTAGTTGAAACTTTCATCAGTAGACTAAATATACTCAGGGAAAGGGATATAGACACCTAAAGAGTCTTTTATAAAACAACAACAAAACGCTATTATTTAAAAACAAGTAGTTTACTGAACACACATTTATGCCCCGTCCGTGACAACATGCCCCCTGAGACATTTTGCCAGTGTTTCCACTAAACAGGCTATAATATTTTCAACAAACATTTGCAGTGAAACAATTCTGAAACACAAGAGCAATTTAATAAAACAGTAAACATGAAAAGGATTACTATAACCTTACAAATATCAAAACACTGTTATTATTAAGTGAAACAAGTTTCTATCATCTACAATATATGGGGCACCCTAAGCTGACAATTATGCAAAATGTCAAACTTTATGAAAAAAGTATGAAACAGTTTAATATATTTTCATTAAAATCTACCTTATATGTTACTTGATTAGATTTATTTTTATCCAACAGCTGTATCACAACTATTATTTCAGAATACGAGGAATATGTTTTCGTGACAGAAGCAAATAACACAGATAATAAAAGAAGAATTAAAAAAATAAAAACAAGTAAATAAGGAATAACAATATACAAATTGACAATTGTATGCAGGTATATAACAATAGACAGTTGTATGTACAGGTGTATTATTTTCAAAACAGTACTAGAACTAGAAATTAAGGGTTAATTTTTTTTGAAAGATGTTTAAAGCTGACATTCAAAAAAATATACTGACTCATAACCACTGGATGCCCTTGTGAATGTGACAAATAACAACTATCCCTTCTCTTCCTACTGGTCATCTGCCACCCCACAGTCCAGTTATTGTGTCAGTGTCAGTCGGTGAAAAACACCTGTTGACTACTAGTTTAGAGACACAACCAGTTTCACATACAACACCAGGGTTGGGTTGTCACGTCTTGAATGCATTCAGGGTGGTGTGATGATATGATGGTTCCTGGAATTCCCATCTAACAAGTCTAAACATTGTGTAATAATTCACTTTAAACCAATGTCAAGTAAATTCAAAATTATCATTTGTTCTTCTGCCAAACACTGCACTTCTAAGCCTTACAGTGAACTCAAAGTGGATATCATAGATATGTTTAACCTGCTTGACATCATCTGATATTCATGTTCACATTATTCAAATGTTCATGTTTAATGGCAACATCCAATATAGCGTGTATTTGTATAATATGGACATTGCTGTATGTGTGTTGTTTCTATTGTGTTTAAACTATATTTATATTCATGTGGATATTTGATCACTGTTGCGGTATTACTCACACAAACACATGCCATTTACCCCTAGCATTGCTTATCCATATGAACTCATATACTTTCAGTGTAAAAAGATGCTTTGAGATTTGCAAATATTACAATTTGTTATCTTTTTTTTCCCGTCTCAATCTTGATATTCTACTTCGAACTGAATGATCAGAGATAAAAATCCTTTATCAATACAAGGTCATCCAAACCTTTAAAAACACAATCTAACCCTATGAAACCATATTTGATATGCACATTTCCAAAGCCTCCAAATAACCAGCAGGATTAAAAACTTTGTGTTTACTATACTGGACTGAAACAAGGTTTACTTGATTATTCGTGTTTTATTATTATCTTTAGAAAAGTCATGTTAAAGTGTGTATCAGATATGCTGGCAGGCTTTACTGGAACACATTACTCAGTCATTATTGTATTGCATTGTATTATATGTTTTGCCCCACAATAAAGACTACAAATCATAGAACTAATCATTTAAATATTATCCTACTTTTATTATCATATGTCTTTTAAGACATATTTGACGTATGCGAGCTATAGATTAAAAACTGACAACTCTTTTATGTAGTTTAATATGATGATCTCATTGATGTACAATACAATCTATCAGAATATGTCCTTTTTGGCCCTATAAAAATCAACAATAGCACTGAGGTGTTTTTTCCTCCTCGAGTGTGAGCTCCATATTCTCATCAAACTATATGAGCCATAAAAGCCTGATGCATATCAAATATTATTCTCAACAAAAAAAAACATGTTTGCAACTGTGTATTTTTTTCTTGTAGATTTTTCTCCTAAAGCATTCATGAACTGTTCAATAAAAAAATAGATATTTCTGTTTTTACAGGGTTAAAGATGGTCATATTTATACCATAATTGAGTCAGTCAATGGTTATCGAATTGTTATCTTCACTGAATACTCTGTAACTCTCACTGCAGTAATTACTTGTTAGTTATAATTTTTTCTTGAGTAATTCTTTTTAAATAGGTAAGTTAGACTATACTAAAATTATACTGAAGATATATTTACATCATTTACATATTCATGTACTTGAGAAAAATACCCTGCAACCAGTGGCGGCCTTATTTTGCTACCTCCCATTAAAACAGAGGGTAGTACAATTCGACAACGAAAAATGCTACCTGTTAAATTATGTTTTATTAATGTGTACAACTACCACAACCCTAAACCTACCCTTACAGTAATTCAGATACATTAAATATTGTTGTTCAGCGTGAGAAAAAGGATGCAATATTTATGCGCGCATGCGCATGAGGTAGGAAAATCTGACGGGTAGGATAAAATGTCAGGACACCAGAACACCCCCAAGCCCCCCCAAGGATTTCCAAATAATTTTCCTGTTTTGTAACTCTCTGTGTCACTCTCATTAACATTGAAAAAGTAAACATCAAAAACCTCTATAAACCATTGATATCACGGGGGAGGGGTCAAGCAACTCAAGCAAGCAACGCAAACTTTGGGCAAGTTGCTTAACGTCAGTCAATTATGGAAGCGCGTTTCTGCCACTGAATAAAAAATAAAAAGGTAATTGCGACTTTTTATCTCACAATTCTGACTTTTTTCCTCATAGATAGATAGATAGATAGATAGATAGATAGATAGATAGATAGATGATGGATGGATGGATGGATGGATGGATGGATGGATGGATGGATGGATGGATGGATGGATGGATGGATGGGAGAGATAAATATACTCTAACATATGCTGATAACAGTATATAACTGTCTTAAATTATTCCCTTAATATTTATTTCGTGGCTCATAGTGAAAAACTTTAGAAGAAACGTATTTTGCGTTAAACGTTTTTTTTTTGAAAATCAGTGCCTGAAATAAAGTTCCTTTGAATTTTCATTGACAACTGCAATGTTAATAAATGTAATTATTGGCCTATAATTAATTGTATAAATTAATAGACATGTTATAAAAAAATCTTTAAAAAAATATTTTCAATGAAGAGTAAGCTAATAGCCTATTGTGTTATCCTCACAGCGCATCATGCGGTGACGCGCTTTGAAATGATCGCGATGCAATCATAATTTCATGTCATTAAAAATAAAAGTAATCTAATAATAATATAGGCCTAATAAGAAGAATGTAATAGGCCTAGATTGATTGGAAATGCTAAATCCTCTTTATATTGCCAATTTTTTATGCTTATCTCTGGCTATCATGGACACATGATAGGATGAAAATCAGCACGGGGAGGTTATCACCCACAATGTATGCTATTGTGTTTTTATTGAATTGAAAAAGAAAAAATCCCAACTTTCCCTCTTTTCTATATTCGTTAATAAATTTCATTACATTGTACGTGCCATATTTGGCAGTTGGCATTATTACTAATAACAGTGAGAAGTTTATTACCACAGAAAAAAAGGCAAATATGCCTTTTTCGAAGCTGCTGTATATAAAAAAAACTGATAGCTAAAGTTAAGGCCTTCATTACTTTCTCTCAATTTAATTAGTTTTTTAGCACACCCTCTGAACTGTTAACAATAATTGTGTGCTTGTCTTGAGGTCCAAATAAAAATATACTAAAGTATATTTGATTGTGCTAGAAAGTGTAACTATTGCAAGTATACTTCAGGTAAACTTTAAATATCTCTTATTTAAAGGCAGATATTGTTCAAAGATCATACAATCCTCATTAATAGTGACATTAAAACACATTTCTTTGCTTAATATTAAGAAACGTGCATTGTGCACAAGTAGTACTCCAAATAAAGTTGAATTATCATTTTTATATCAGCAAGTTTCGAGCGATATGTCTGTATGTTAATAGATTTGAATTATTATATATAAAATAAATGTATTTTAAATAACTTTTTTGCTAGGGAAGGTATTGAAAAAAAGCCTCTGAATTTGGTTTCGGTGAGATGGCTCCAGGTACGGCTGGCGGGGATATCTCAGATGTGAACATGAGCAATAGAAACAACCGATTCTCAGGCCAAGATTCAGTCTTACCTAACGCAACATTTCTGATGCTAACAGCCTTGGATTGCCCAACAGTGCTGGTATTTCTTATGTTGTTGAGTCAGACACTGCTTTGTTTCCCTTGGACACACAGTATCAACATAGACATGTCATGTGACATAGACTATATGCTGAGCTGAGAGCCTGGGAACTAACTCCACTGTTTTCCACTAACTCCACTGTATCCACTGTTTTCATCTGCTCTGACATATCTTAGATAGGATAAAGTCATGAGACCTAAATTCAATGAAAGATATTTACTAAATTATTAGAGCAAGGTATGAATCGAAACTCTGTGTCAGTGAAATGAGTCAGTGGAAAGAGAAGTCAAAAAACAACAAAGAGAAATGCACAATATTATTATTAAACTAAAGAGTAAAAATTGATTTACAATTTAAATAAATTGTAAAAGCCTAAAGAAAATAGTTGAGGATTAGATTCACAAATATTAGAAACTCTGATAAAAAATTATCATATTTACACAATTGATTACATTCCCAGTGCAATTTACCAGTGACTCAGGACTGAATACAAAGGTTCTGCAGAAAATTCATAATTCATTCTGACCTTAATATGTCTATGATGAAGTGATGAATTCAAGGATACACAAAATGTTCTAGTCATAACCAGATTTTTCTATTTTTTCTACAAAATTAAAAAAGAAAGAAATTCAAAAGAAATCAAGTTCCCTATCGAAAGGGAATTCTACGCTGCATCCTCTAGAGGGCGCTAGGGGAACGCCTTTAGCGTGCCCGGTGTCTGAAGCATGAATGAAATACCACAATGAACTTAACATTGGCAGGCGGAAGCCCATGACATACGCTAACGAGCGACTGCGGGTATAAAAGGAGCACCTGTGAGATACGTCATCCTCTTTTTTGTCTTCAAGCCCTTGTGTACGGAAGCACACAGGTTTGACTCACGAGAGAATAGGACGTGCTCTCTGTTTGCATTCGCGCGGCTACTACTGGCAGAGGTAAAAGCTTTACTCGAGTTTTAGTCAGTGTTTACACGAGCGCGTTCGCCTCTCGAATGAGTTGAACAAGCTTAATGCGATGAATCCTTGGCAGTTTCTGTTCTCTCCTGATTCTTGAAGAATTTAGGGTTTGAACAGAATGTGTTTGGCTCCTGAGGGAGCTAAATGCACTCTGCGGAAAATGATCGCGTTAAGTAAGCCTCGGATGCTTTATTTCTCTAAAATAAGTTGAGAATTGAGCGCCTCCCACCCGCGGTTTCAGGTCTCACGGCTGCTGAGGCAGTTTGTCAGACCGATCACGGGGATTGTAGGCGGGGCATGAAAGGAATCTGACGAGGAGTGCTTTCTCTTTCAGAATTCCTTTATGTTTCTATCTGTTATCAGAATAAAAACTGTGTAAAAAAATAAAAATAAAAAAGTGCAGTCATGTCAGATTGTGAGGCTCTCTCTATAAGCCTCCCTGATCAGCTGTTCTTGAGCCTGGTAGCAATCCCCTCCTTTGAGGGGATGCTATGCTTAGATTACAGTAAGCCTAGAGCTCCGCTTAGGCAGGACTGTTAGTATACAGGCTCTTTCTTTAGCCTCACTAACCGTTTCTAGCTTTGAGTGTAGTCAGGTCTCCTCTCGTTTTTAGAGAGTCGTTATGCCGAGACCTCCACTCTTAGGAGCCCCTCGTACTAGGCTGAGTGTAGTCAGGTCTCCTCTCGTTTTAGAGAGTCGTTATGCCGAGACCTCCACTCTTAGGAGCCCCTTGTACTAGGCTGAGTGTAATCAGTTCTCCTCTTGTTTTAGAGAGTTGTTATGCTGAGACCTCCACTCCTAGGAGCTCCTCGTTTAGGGGTGAATGTTACTAGACTTCCTCTAGTTTAAGAGGATTGAGCGTTGTTAGGTTAGGGAGTTACTCTGCAGAAGTCTCTGCTCCCCAGAGCTCCACATAGGCAGCACTATTAGTATGTAGGCTCTATTGTGAGCCTTGCTAGCTGTCTCTAGCGTTGTGTGTAGTCAGGTCTCCTCTCGTTTTAGAGAGTTGTTAAGCTGAGACCTCCACTCATAAGAGTTCCCCTACCTGGATCGAGTGTTGCTAGGCTTCCTCTCATTTAAGAAAGTCATTCTGCTGAAGCCTCCGCTCTCCAGAGCTCCGCTTAGACAGCACTATTAGTATGTAGGCTCTATTGTGTGCCTCGCTAGCTGTCTCTAGCGCTGATTGTAGTCAGGTCTTCTCTCGCTTTAGAGAGTCGTTATGCTGAGACTTCCACTCTTAACATTTACATTTACATTTATGCATTTAGCAGACTCTATTGTGAGCCTCGCTAGCTGTCTCTAGCGCTGAGTGTAGTCAGGTCTCCTCTCGTTTCTGGAGAGTCATTATGCTGAGACCTCCACTCTTAAGAGATTCTCAGGATCGAGTGTTGATTGGCTTCCTCTCGTTTAAGAGAGTCATTCTGCTGAAGCCTCCGCTGTCCAGAGCTCCGCTTAGGCAGCACTACTAGTATGTACGCTCTATTGTGAGCCTCACTAGCTGTCTCTAGCGCTGAGTGTAGTCATGTCTCCTCTCATTTTAGAGAGCAGTTATGCTGGGACCTCCACTCTTAAGAGCTTCTCAACTTGGGATGAGTGTTGTTAGGTTTCCTCTCGTTTAAGAGAGTCATTCTGCTGAAGCCTCCACTCTCCAGGACTCCGCCTGGGCAGCACTACTAGTATGTAGGCTCTATTGTGAGCCTCATTAGCTGTCTGTAGCGCTGATTGTAGTTAGGTCTCCTCTCGTTCTAGAGAGTCGTTACGCTGAGACCTCCACCCTTAAGAGCTTCTCAGGATCGAGTGTTGCTAGGCTTCCTCTCATTTAAGAGAGTCATTCTGCTGAAGCCTTCGCTCTCCACCGCTCCGCTTAGGCAGCACTACTAGTATGTAGGCTCTATTGTGAGCCTCGCTTGCTGTCTGTAGCGCTGAGTGTAGTCAGATCTCCTCTCGTTTTTAGAGAGTCATTATGCTGAGACCTCCACTCTTAAGAGATTCTCAGGATTGAGTGTGGTTTGGCTTCCTCTCATCTAAGAGTCATTCTGCTGAGGCCTCCGCTCTCCAGAGCTCCGCCTAGTCAGCACTACTAGTATGTAAGCTCTATTGTGAGCTTCGCTAGCTGTCTCTAGCGCTGAGTGTTGTCAGATCTCCCCTCATTTTAGAGAGTCGTTAGTCTGAGACCTCCACTCTCAAGAGCTTCTCAACTTGGGTCGAGTGTTATTAGGCTTCCTCTCGTTTAGGGAGTCATCCTGCTGAAGCCTTCTCTCTTCAGAACTCCGTCTTTGGTAGTAATATGAGTGTTGGCTAATTTGAGCCTCACTAACTGCCTCTGGCGTTGAGTGTAGCTAGGTCTCCTCTCGCTTTTGAGAGTCATTATTGTCATTTGAGAGTCATGAGCTCTGCTCATGAGAGTTAATCTGCTGAAGCCTACTCTCTCCAGCAGTAATAAAAGTTGATCCTCTCTAACTACCTCTGGTGGTCTCCTCTCATCTAGAGAGTTGTTAGGCTGAGACATCCACTATCAACTAGGATTGAGTGTTAGGCTTCCTCTCATGTAAGAGTCCTTCTGCCGAAGCCTCAGCTCTCCAGAACTCCGTTTAGGATAGTAATGTGTGGGTTCTTTCTCTTGAACCTCACTAACTATTTTTTAGCGTGGAGTGTAGCCAGGTCTCCTCTCATTCTAGAGAGTCGGTTTGCCAAGACCTCCACTCTTAGAGTTCCTTATGTTGGTGGGCGAGGTAGTCTATGACGTTGGCGGGCTATGAGCTGGCCTTTAGAAGGCTTTGGCTGTGGTCACAGCGATCTGCTGGGGCAGGGATGGTGTTCCTTTTGAGTCTTTGACTTAAGGAATCCAATTATTTGGGCACTCATCCCTCAGCATGGCTGCGTTGGTATATCGTTCCCCTAGCGCCCTCTAGAGGACGCAGCATCTCATTCCCTTTCGATAGGGAACGTCTCAGGTTATGCATGTAACCATGCTTCCCTGAGAATAGGGAACGAGACGCTGCATCTTGGGGCCATGCTTCGGGCATTCCTGTCTCTCCTCAGACACAAAATATGATGACGTATCTCACAGGTGCTCCTTTTATACCCGCAGTTGCTCGTTAGCGTACGTCATGGGCTTCCGCCTGCCAATGTCAAGTTCATTGTGGTATTTCATTCATGCTTCAGACACCGGGCACGCTGAAGGCGTTCCCCTAGCGCCCTCTAGAGGACGCAGCGTCTCGTTCCCTATTCTCAGGGAACCATGGTTACATGCGTAACCTGAGACGTTTTCTTCCTCATTCTAACATTTTAGTTCCCCTTAATACAAGGAAAAACAGAAGAAAGGATGTCTGATGCCATCATTTCAAGAATGTCTGATTGTTTTTTTCTCCCAGAACACAAAACTATGTGGGCTACTTATTGACAAAGAGAAATGATGCTTTGATATTATGCCAACAAATATCAACATTTGCAGTCTGTCATTTGCATTAATCTCAGTTGTATTACGGGGCTGTTGAATGCTTGAATCTGATTCGTTGACGTTAAAATTACAAAGTATTTGCATGTTTTGTCCCCGAAATTAGGTCTACTTAGGTCTTCTCAATCTCTCTGCCAAATGTCGCTGTTCTTGAAGCAGGTAACCTTGCGGTTTTACTGGAGTTGCTGCTGAGAGACACAGATTCAAGTAATTGACACATCCTTAACCAATCTCTCTCTCTCTCTCTCTCTCTCTCTCTCTCTCTCTCTCTCTCTCTCTCTCTATCTATCTATCTATCTATCTATCTATCTATCTATCTATCAAACCTACCAGCACTAAAATTAGTTGTTGGAATTATCAACTTGAGATAAGATGCTACAATCAATGGTGTTCTATCTACAGAACCTGTTGAAGGTCTTTAAAAACAACATTGTTATTGCCTTTAGCCTAGGTGTGGTAACCGGAGTATAAGCCGAATATCTAACTTGGAGCCGTTGAATTATTTGAAAATTATGCACACCCGAGGTGTAACCATCACCATCTCGGCCCATCAACACTTAGTTCTTACTTAAATTAAAGTATGCTATGGCTTAAAAGCAGAGCCGATCCTAGACTTCTGGGGTCCCTACGCAAAACTGATGTAACTACAGAAGAGTCAAGTTCTAAATAGGAAAAATATCGAAACTCTTTGGTCATTTTTGAGCGAGATGTTAATGGTCTTATCCGATTCAATGATCTATAGTAAGCTAAACTAAAAGTGCTACCGCTAGACCTGGGGATCAGCTGAAGGCATTCAAAAGCTGTAAAACTCTCGGGGAGTTGTTTAATGAGCCTATTTTCAAAAAAAGAGAAGTGTTCCTTTAAGATTTGCTCGAATTCAGTCACAGTTTTGTTCCTGCATGAACCAGTGTTATTGAATGAATTGGTTTCGTATGGACGCCCGTTTCTGCCCTGAATAAAAAAATAAAACACTTAAAATAAAAATAAATAACTTTTTTATCTCACAATTCTAACTTTTTAGCTAACTTACAAAACTAACTTTTGCAAGTCAGAATTGCACATTTGTATCACGCAATTCCGAAAGAAAAAAAGTCACAATTACTTTTTTTAGACTTTTTTCACCTCAAAATTGGAATATAAACTCATAATTCAGTCGTTCTTAAGAAGTGGGACAAAACAGGGTGCAAAATAAAAGCATCGTACTCAGACAATTGACCCTTCGCTAAGCCCCGCCCTCCTTAGTTACTGTTGCTACGCCTGTCAAGCTTTCGAGTCTGGCACGTCTATTACAGTATGTTTGCTCCGGTGTCAGACATTCCCAAGGAAATAATTAGTATTTTTTGGCAAACGTGAAATATCTGAGAGAGCAAGACAAAATGGACTGCAGTATGCATTCGATGGATATATCCACGACATAATATGCAACCGATTAGAGAATAATTTCATCAAAATTGAAGCTAAAGCCTATAGGTCCCAGCCCAAGCAGCAGCCACCTCAACACTGCGGGAAACACAAATTGAGGAACAGCTATGTTCATGCAAAGCAGGGTAAGTGAAATTTGAAAATAATCTAATAATTATAAATCAAACAGTTTATCCATAAATCTTGTGGAATAAACACAAGACATTAGCCTGACCACTTTGCAATGATAACATTCTCCCGCTCATATTTTTAGCGCGCCAGGCTAACGTTAATTTACTGCTCACACGTCGTGGGTCTAATCTACGCCTGGGAGATGCTGAGCTGAGCCATACATCATCAACAACACAAACAAAGTCCTCCTGCACGAGTCTGCCACAGCAGTGGCACAAGCCAAGGGGTAACACAATAAGGGCAGTGCCAATATATCGGTAGTTGTCGCTAAAGCCAATGAAAACCGTATGCGGCGACCAATCGACTGCCGGTATGCAGAAAGCAGGCAAATTGAAAATTATGCTTATGGTTAATTGTTATGGGATTTGGCAGATAATTTTTTCCAAAGTGACATACAATAGAATAGTTCAAATTTCTCCCCTTGGGTCTTAGGTTTCGAGAACGAAAAAAATTCCACCACCCCATCCAAACTTTTAGGATACCGGGTATCAGATTAGCACAATCCATACGCACAACGCTTCGGCATGTTTCCCTCACTCGAAAGCTTGACAGACCTGCCGCGCCTAGTTACGGTTGCTAAGCCACGATTGGTCTGTGGCGATTTTCAGGCGTGGCTTAGCGAAGGGTCAATTGAAACTACATTTATGTATCTTATATGTACTAAGCTACTGAGCCATGCTTTGATACAACCTCCCTTGCCTCTTTTTTTGTTTTAATTTTTTTTACAACGTGCTTTTTAACTTGGGTTGTGTAATATAATTTCAACTTTATCTTTAACAGCATTCAATATGTTTTTGACATTTTAAAACGCATTCTCATGTTAGCAAACAGATTTCACTTTCACACATGACCAACAATTCCTCAACAAATATAAAATATCATAATTATCTTTAATATTATCATAACATTCCTCTGACGTAGTTGACACATCTGACAGTGGTGACGAAAATCTAAATTTGTAGTCATTTTAACCATCAAAAACATTGAAACAATCAATTACTGTATTAAAAAAACAACAAACAGTGAGTATGTTATTGTTTATAAAGCTTTTATTTAGTAGTCACATTTTACTATTTTGATATATCATTGGAACACAAAATCTTATGGTGGTGACATCTGACGGTGGTGACAATTTTGCATTTCTTTCACAAAACAAATGGTGTTCATGAAAGTAGCCATTTAGTTTATTTCTGTTGCTGCTAGATGCTAATGGAACCTGCTTCAGGAGAATAAATCATCTAAATATTTCACATAATTTCCTCAGAAATTGGAAGATAGTGTTGACATATCATGTTTGTGACCAGGAAATATTAACATTAGGATTTAAAATATTCTAAAACTATAAAACTGACCAGTCTGTCTGACACTGATGTACTCTGAAGAGGAGGAATGTGGCAGCTGATAGAGTGACAGCTGCCCCTGATATTCCCTGATTTTATTACATAATTAATGTCTGACAGTGTTGACAAAAAGTGGGCACGCATTTTTGAAACCTTATGAAACATGCATATGTCACTGAAAAACAACCTTGCTTTGATATGAAATATTATTAAGTGTTACTTTAGATTTTTCATCACTAAAAAAAACATTTTTATCTATGTTATTATAGCATATAAATGATTGAACCCTTCTCTGTGGACACTGTTTTAGATGTGTTGAGAAGACATTAAGTGTCATAGATTTCACATAATGATCAAATTAAACTGAAGGGGATAATTGTGTTAAATACATTCTATTATTAATCCCCATAACATTTACAATTGACAATTTTATTCAGTTGCGGAAATGGGCTTCCATAGTTTAGAGATCCACTCATATACATTGTCTGTCACCATGTTGTTTAATAATGATTCATAATGCAGAAAGTTCCCATTGATGTTGAACTAAATATTGTCTGCGTCTGCATCAAGACGGGAATCCAATGTTTCTGTCACTTCTGAGGAGCTTGCATGATTGCAGCATAGATATCCTTCACTGCCAATGATATCCCACAATCCTGTGCGTGCACTGGGCAGTTGGTTGTAAAAAAAAAAAACGGTGACTGATGGAGTGATTAAAAGGATTGAATTAATTATGACTCATTGCATTGTAGCCATGACATATTTTGCTTGGTTATGACTACAGCTAATCTACATTGTGGTAAGGTCATTTGATGTCATGAAACCAGAGTTCTTAGAAGTTCTCACACAAATGCACGTTCTGTTAATATTCCCTCGTCTGTTTTGAGGTCTCACCCCGTTATGTTTGCGTATGACAAAGCCTTTCTAGTCTGCTGCGATTCAGATGATCCTGTGTTTATGAGAAATGTTGAAACATTTGTTTTGGTGCAATTCTAACAAATAACATTGTTATGAGATCTATAAGCATGTGAAAACTATTAGAAATTGAGCAGTGAGGGCTGTATGACATCTGTGTGAGTCAGAAGAGTCAGTAAAAACAGATTTCAGTCTTTGCTCACAATTCAAAGTCAGGAACGGGAAAACACTTTATATTTTTTCCTGGATAGAGTCCCAGCCTTTATTCTTTTCAGAAGTTTATTTGAGGCCTTTTCTGCAAAGCAACACAACAGATAGCAAACAAATATTTAAGCTCCAAAACAGAACACAAGCAAAAGAATAACAGGGCTTCATCCACTGTGTGTGTGACAAGTTAAAGTTGACGGGAAATACAACATGGAACAGAAACTGTGCCAAAAATTAACACTAGAACGTTTATGGAACATGCACAGAGACTTTTGATAAACACGGATTTATAAAGCACACATACTCCAGCAAATAACCATGGACATGTATTTATAGATTTCCACTAATTAAACAGTGCAATTAAGACAAAATAGAACTGTGGTCAATCTTAAGTGTCTACACAAGCATATTGAACATGAGCATTATATTTTATTCCATAGAAGTGTTCTATACATGTTTAGACCTTTGAGCATAAATATTGTCAAATCTGTTTGATAATTCTTCAAATGACTGAATACACAGAGAAAATCCAATCTTAAGATGGTCTGTTTGAAGGGAATGGGGAATTCAAGAACATGATCCATGAATGAAAGATAAGCATTAGAAGTGCCAAGACAAGCTTTAACAGCAGGGGAGCACAAAAAAGCTGATACGTAAGGTGTCAAAAAAGATCATATTTAAATTAATGCAATAATGTAATAGGCTATGAGTAGCAGAAGTCCTTAAGCATTCATGTCTCTGTCTGTACTGCCTGAGAAATCAAGAAGGAGGACAGAAGCGGACTCTAATGTTGTAAATGAAGCTTGAAAATCATTCACAGTACCAGTTCCTTCTACAACGATGCTTTGAGATCTGCAAATATCATTTGTAATCTGCTGTTTGCTGGTCTCAAAATTGATCAGTTGTATAAATCATATAATAATGATCAGAGCTGCAGCTCCTTTATACCAGGATCATCAACAACTTAAAAACACTACAATACATCCTCAGACAAAAACACGTTTGTGAATACTCAAACTGAATAGCATTTGTAGTAATATTTTGCTTCTGGCCTACAGAATAGAATTTACATAAAATACTGCATACTTCTATTAATATTATTTTCTGTTCTTCTGAGAGTTACAAAAATAAATTGAATTTCTTCAGTAGGTAAATAATATTTAGATCTAGATTGCATACACTATATGTAACTATATGTGGGGTGGTGTCTTCATTTGCAAATGAAATATGCCTGTGTGTGTTCAACGAGTAGTCAGCGACTGTATATCTGTGTCAGAGCCGAACAGCTCTTTGTATAGCGGAGGGAAGAGGGAATGCACCGTGAGAGGGTAAAGCTGCCGGAACCATCGCAGTTTCTCAATGTGCAGCGCACACAGAGACTTCAGCACCGGGACTCTTTGATACAGCTGGAAATGTACAAAAACACAGCATTAAAAGTCATTTCTAACCAATATATATCATCACATTCTGCACTGTAATGCTTCATCATTCCTTTAATTCATCTGGTTTACCTTATACAGTAGACTCTCCTGATTGTCTCTGTGCATAATGTGACTAAGAGCAAGCTCCACATCTCTCCTGACTCTCTGCACTCGCTCTCGGTCTTCCAGACACGGTCGATCTACTCAAAATGTAGAGAGAGATTGAGAAATTAAGCCTGTTCTACTTTAAAGTCACTGAGTTTCTGCAGTAATGTGGGTTTGCTGTGCTCACCTGCATTGAGGAGGACCAGCGCAGTGAACACTGCCATCTGTTGTTCAGTCAGTCTCAGCGCACACAGGTTGTGAGCAAAGTCAAATACAGCCGCTATTAGATCGCCACATGCTGAAGAACCAACACACACATTCAGAAACAGTGGGGATTACATTGCCATTCACTTCGGGAGGGTAAAATGACTGATAATAAAAAAGTGAACAAGTTACAATATCAGTGAGCAATTGTAGCTTGTGAAAAAGAAGTGTAATTGTATAGAATGTACATTTGCATATCATATTAATGGAATAAAAGGCCACTTAAGTGTACTTAAAATTGTAGATTATTATTTGAATAATCTTTTGTTGTGCTTTAAAACGAGCACTTATTTGGATGTGACTAATATACTGAAGTGCTTTTAAGTTCATTTAGAGTTAATATATTTTATATGTACTAAATTGCAACTTTATCATTATTACAAATATATTTAAATACATGACATGGAAATTTCAGTAGAAATTATATTAAAGTATATTTGAGTTTACTGTGAATCTTTGTCAGTATTTAGCAGTTCAAAGGCAATACAATTATTAAGTACATATAAAGAAGTACTTACTTATGATAAACAAAAATGAGCACTTTCGTTTAAAATGAATCTAGTTATATTTAATATAAATTGAAACTACACATATAAATGTAACATTTTTATTTAATTGCAATTAACATACAATTACGTTTCCGAAAACATTACGCTCAGTTAATTCTTTTAAAGTGTATTATTTCTGTAATTAGTACTTGTTTTTCACAAGGGATGAGATATTCCTTTAACTCACCGAGGGATTTGAAAAGTTCTGTTCCTGCGAATTTGCCGTCGAAGAATACTGTGTTGTTCTCTGTGTTAAACATCCGACTCATCCGCACCAGAACCACTTCCATGGACCCTAATAAGAAAGAGAGAAAGGCACGCACAGAAGAAGGCAGAGAGGAGAGAGCAACATACACAGAATTACAGAAAGAGGAATGAGAATGGAAGAGGAGAAGACGAAGACAGAGAGATGAGAATGGAGCTATAAACCTTACCAGCCGTAACTGGTTAACTAGTATGTTGTACGGACAGCTATATCTCACCACTCTTGAGGAGAGCAATCTGATCATTCTGACAAAGCTGACGGAATCCTGGGATGCGTTTAGCAAATTCCACCACGTACTGAACAGCATCAGTTAACCGCACCGCACAGTGCTGCCACATCTCATCCACCGACTGCAGAGAGAGGAAGAGAGATGGAGAGAGTGAGAAGGGTGAGAGTGAGCAGAGACTATTTAGATATCCACACTACAAGCTTGAATGAAGCCTCAAGTCCCCGGTATACTTTCTTCACTCGGGTAAAACGCAGTTTGCAAACATCCTGAAATGCTATTATTAATATTTGTACTTAATTATAAAACAAGCACACAACAAAATTGCAGACATTTCCAGGAATTCTAGGTCATCTTTAAATCTTTAAAAGCTGTATATGAGTGATCATAGAGAAGTAGAAAGGTTTGCACCAACTCTGCTATTCGGCCCTCCATGTTTTTACTTGTGTCTGATGGTAGTTCGAAGTTGATTAACATTCTGCTTGTCAAGAGTCATCTCAAAAACTTCGTTTAACGAGATTTTTCTTTTTTAGAAAAGACATCACAATTGAAAAAATATCATGAATCAGACCAATTAAATCAATGAATGGTCAATGAATCAGACCAATTAAATCAATGAATGGTCAATGAAACAGACCAATGGCTGTTCAGAGGTGTTTAACAGTCAGTTTAAAATTGTCCACAAATTTTGCATTGGCGAGTTGTTTCGATAAACCAATAAGCACTTTGAACACTGCGTTTGACCAGCTTTTGTCAGAAATTACATTCACATGCAGTGGACCAATGGCTGTTCAGAGGTGTTTAACAGTCAGCTTTAAGTCTTCCAGAACGTTTGCACTGGTGAGCTGTTTCCGAAACTTCAAAATGAACTCAAAACACTTTGTTTGATTTAGGTTGAAATGACATGACTCTTATTCATTCTTTAATTTAGCTTTAAGTATATCAGAACCTGTACAATAATAATAAAAAAACGCACAACTCTTTTCTCAATTGTGAAATAATTTATCTTAATTACAACTTTATTTCTCACAACTGAGAAATGCATTTATCATAATCGCAATTTTTTTCTACAACTTCCCATCTCACGATGGACCTTTTTCACGTTTCCGTTTTTCTCAGCAGCAGAAGTCGTCATAGTTGGGTTAACTTGAAGAGCAGTGAATGCGAGAGTACCACAAATATATTTTTTGCATTCCCATTTGTTCAAATAGCAAAAGAAAAACTCCACGATAGTGTTTTCACGACTTTCAATTAAAGGGAAAAAAATTGAGAGAGTCTGATAACGGCAGTCAGAAGAGAGAACGATGTCAAATTTACCGTCCCTCCCATAGACGCTGTATTAGAAACACCCAAACTAGTTTTTTGTATTTGATGCAAAGATAATAATAATACTTAAAAAAAAAAATACAAATATGAAAATGTTTCAATGCTTTACGACGTTGATGACTGTTAAACACATCATCACAGTCTTGTGAAAAGTTTTTACTTCATTAAATCACAAAGAGGAATGTTTGACTATAGTAAATGAGACACTGTTTCACATCGTTATCAGTTACATAAGAGTAGAAGATGTACTTTGCTCTGGTGAGCGTGGATCTCCTCCCTGCTAAAAACCTTCCATCTGAGAGCCTGCAGCTCCTCCGGTCGATACTGAGACGTCTCTCTGTGGGAACGTACGATACTCACAGTGAGCTCCTCTGTCAACAAACACAAAGAGAGACGTTAATCCAAACGCTAAACTGTGCAACACCACTTAGTACAACTCCTAAAGGTGTGATCACATTATCGAAATGTGAGCGCACCTTAAATCTTTTAAAGCGATAGTTCACCCAAAAACTAAAATTCTGTCATTAATTACTTACCCTCGTGTCATTCCAAACCCGTAAGACCTTTGTTCATCTTCAGAACACAAATTAAGATATTTTTGATGCATTCCGAGAGCTCTCTGACCCTCCATAGACAGCAAGGATCTTAACATGACCAAGGCTCAGAAACATAGCAAGGAGATCATTAAAATAATCCATGTGACATCAGCGGTTCAACTGTAATTGTATGAAGTCATGAGAATACATTTTGTGCGCAAATAAAACAAAAATAAAGACGTTTTTCAACAATTCGTCTCCTCTGCGTCACCCTATAGTGCCATTTTGGAGAGTATCACATCCATAAACAACGTATGTACACAGATACGTTGTTTTTGTTCAGATCAAAGCGTAAACAGCGTATCTATGTACGGTGCTGCTGACACAGAACAGCAAACGTTGTTTACGTATGTGATACTATCAAAAATGGCACCATAGGGTGATGCGGAGACGAATTGTTGAATAAAGTAATTATTTTTGTTTTATTTGCACACAAAAAGTATTCTCATAGCTTCATAAAATTACAGTTAAACCCCTGATGTCACATGGATTATTTTAATGATATCCTTGCTACGCCTTTATCATGTAAGGATCTGCCTATGGGAGGGTCAGAGAGCTCTCGGAATGCATCCGAAACATCTTAATTTGTGTTCTGAAGATGAACAAAGGTCTTACAGGTTTGGAACGACATGAGGGTGAGTAATTAATGACAGCATTTTCGCGTGTAATATCTTTCTAAATCACTTTAAAACACCACATAGCTCTCATGAATCTTGTGGTACTCACCTATGTGCAGAGATGTCGGGTAAGAAAAGAACGAGCTCTCAGGGTCAAAAGGACGAAACCCCATTTCACTGCCGCTCATGTTCAGAATAGCCTCTGGTGTAGACCTTGCGGAGTCAAATCCTGAAAGAGAGAAAGAGAAAACTATACACCACAAGATCATTTGAGATAAAAAGTACTTCCTTCAGTGGAGAATTTATCACCTCTCCCAACTGACAAGCTGTTGCTCTCACTTCTTCTTTGGGAGCCCCTGTAGGCCAGACTCTGAGCCTGGGCCTCGCCTATGCGACACTCCAGGTATGGACGCACCTCGCAGCCTTGCATTTCAGGCTCTACAGAGTAAGGGTAAGCTGGAGGTAGAGGTGGGATGAGATGTGGTGACTGTTCTCTGGGCTCTTTGCTGGATCGGTAGGTTGGAAGAGGCTGGGGCTCTTGGATTGAGTTGGCCTGAAGACGCTGCTGCTGCCGATGTCTCTCAACTTCTGCGAAAAGAGAGTCTCTCTGGCGCTTAGACATCCGGCCAAACTTCACCGCTGTGGGAGATGAGAAAACATCGTAAAAATCACAATTAATCATTCTATATCATCCATCCATCCATTCAAGCATTCTTCTCTCCATCTTTTCTTACCATCACGGCTCATTCCCTGAGCGACACATTTTTTGAGACGGCAGCTCTGGCAGCGGTTACGGCTGGCGCGGTCTATAGGGCAGTTGCTCTGTCTGGAGCAGGAGTACTGCACGCTGGAGGACTGACTTCTGCGGAAGAAGCCCTGTAGAGGCAGAAAGCAGTGGGTCGGTGGGGTGTAGTAGAACGATTAGGGGGAGTGTACTATAGAAGCAAAATTATGAATGTTTGACATTAGTGAAATCTTTTTCTTTGTATTACCTTGCAGCCTTCACAAGTGATGACTCCATAATGAACCCCTGATGACTTATCTCCACAGATCTTACATGGGATCACCTCAATCTGAGCTATAGACACAAACAAAACAACAACAACACAAACATTAAAGCCTTGATCATGTGTTTTAACATAAATGTGTTGAGCTGTCACAATGCTATAAATCAGATTATAATTCTAGCCCGCAGAGGGCAGCACAGCCCAGATGAAACAATTGTTATTACATATAGCCTATAGGTTTTTTGTATTTAATTTTTTTTGATGAATTCTTTCATTCAGCAAGGATGCATTCAAGTGATCAAAAGTGACAGTTTAAAGATATTTATAATGTTGAAAAATATTTATATTTCAAATAAATGCTGTTATGTTGAACTTTCTATTTATCTGAAAAGAATACTGAAAAAAAACATCTCAAATGTTTTTTTTTAGCATGCATTGATAATAATAAAAAATGTTTATTGAGCACCAGATCAGCATATTAGAATGATTTCCGCAATATCTCATGACACTTAAGACTGGAGGAATAGCTGCTTTGAAAAAATAATCAAATGAAAGACAGTTGAAACTGTAATCATATGTCACAATATAGCTTGCGTTGTACTTTAGATCAAATAAATGTAGCCTTGGTGAACATATGTGACTTGAAAAATATAAAAAATTGTATCAAACTCTAATGTTTGAATGATAGTATATAAACATATTTTAAAAAGTATAGTGATATACCCAAAAAAACTGAACCATGTATCAATAATGACATTCAATAAAAGCACCGACATAATGCTTTAAGAAGTAAAAATAGGAAATGAAACACTGGTTGGCTCGTCCTTAAGTGTATCTGCTGTTAAATACACACTCAAGTATACAAGTGCAAATACACAGAAGTATAAATACACAAAGCTGCTGAAACACGAACACACTGGTTTTGTAACAGACTAAAGATAATCCCTGAAAGCCACATTAAGAAATCCTAATCTAGTGAACAGAGAGAGAGAAGGGAAGGGGGAGGATGAATGAAAGGAAAGAAGTGTAGCTCTACTGTTGAGCTGTGTACAAAAACACAGATGAACATCCCTAGTAAACAAGTTAGATATTGTAAAAATACATTTATTTCATACTAAGTACAGGTCAAAACCATTAACATAATCTCTGACATACTGCTTGAGACTCACTGACATTAAAATTATAATTGAACTTTAATTGGAGTACTACTTGTGCACAATACACATTTCTTAATATTAAGTCTTAAAAAAGTGTTTCAAGTGTCACTATTGATGATGACTGTATATGATCTTTTAATAATATCCATCTTAAAATGCAGTATATTTAAAGTGTACCTGAACTTGCAATAGTTCCACTTTAGTATATTAAAAGCACAACTGCAGGGTATTTTTATTAAGTACGTAATATGCCAATGTATTTGTAGTATACTTATCATGAAACAAATGAATTTCAAATACATATTTATTTTTCACAAGGGATATATGCATATTTGTTTCATGTTAGGAACTTGGTTTCTATAGTTTGTCTACTAGCTTAATGATATTATTATGTTTTTTTTTCTTCGCAAAGACTGTTGGGTTTTGTGAGGTCCCTGAAATGAAGCTGATTTTAGGTTTTTTATTCAGGGGACATTTGGTCTGAAAATTAAGATAACACAGCATTAAAAGTGAGATTACAGAGCATTTAACAATAATATCAGAAGAAATATTAAAAAGGTACAGGTCTTAAAATGCATTCGTGTTTAAAACTGCAATGTAAGACAAACAGTGGCAGATCTTTTCTTCTGGTGTGCATCCGAGTGAAACAGATTATCAAAAGAAAACACTGTAGAATGGGGACTTCCATCCAGATTGTTGAGTGGATGGAGGCAGATCTGAATGCAAGCTTCTGATTAATTGTAAGAAAGAGACGTGTTTAAAATATGAATAAAAATAATATTGGAGAAGTCCAGCGTATGTCACCAGAGAGAATTCTGTTGTTTCACTGGAAGATCTAGTTAATATATTTTGATTAAACATTATGAACTGATGGACTATTCATAGTAAGATCAATAATATGCATTTTGGAAAAAATATTTTTGTTTCATGTTCACTAGTATGTTCTTGTCGCTTAAGATAGTGAGAGGTTTTGTTGCATTTATGGTATGTTTGCAGGTTCCTAAGCTGAAACTCTAAATGTGTGTGTTCTATACATTAGTGTGTGTGTTTTCAGTCAAAATGACAGTAAGTCTAACCTACTTATTTCTTGAAATTCAGCAATGTGTGTGTGTGTGTGTGTGTTTGTGGTCACATCGTCCAGTACCTAGGAACATGAGTCCCCTCCCTCAAACACCCACACCACACACACACACACACGCCCGCATGCACACGCACGCACGCACACACACACACGCACACGCACGCACGCACGCACACACATGCACACACGCACACACACACACACACAGGTGGGAGGAAATGTAGAGAAGGAAGTGAATGAGAGAATGATACAAGGTTAAAGTTCATAAGTTTAAAGATACATTCCTCTGAGGCTTATTACAAAATGTAAAAAACAATGCAATTATAAAATGATGTAAAAAGGTTTTAACTGAGAGCTGAACTAATAGCTGATTACACTTGAAATTGTTAACCAAGGGTCATATTTAATCCTAGCTTAATGTAATGCTGTGAGTGGATTTTGTGCAATAATGAGAGCTTTTACACAGCATCTCAACTTACATTTGTAGAAAACATATTTAATTTTCTAGAAGCATCAACAGGTTATTTAATTAATATACTGAATATAAGGGTCATAATAATGCAGGTCAGATTTGCTGCTTGTGTCTGTTCAGTGGTGCTGTGCTGTTCACGTGCACAATCTTTGTGTCAGCAATTTCTTAAAACAGAAAAAAATGTTCTTACGTGAATTCAGTGTGGTTCACTGTGTGTTTTGAGCATTGTGTGGTTTGCTTATATACTGCATAGTTCCAATGCAGCACAACAACATCAGGGTTATGCTGCTTCTACTAAATATTTGTCTTTAATGCAAGTCCAGTTTTGGATTTTTGAACCACTTTGTCTTTGTGTGAAGAACATTTTAATCATCTGAAGAACCGTTTTCAACTATAACAAACCTTTTGTGGAATGGAAAGGTTTCATGGATGTTAAAAGTTTTTCATGAAACCATACATTTTAAAAAAGAAACTTAATTTTTAAGAGTGTGAACTCCTCCAATAAATCTGACTTGAGGGGCAACCGAAAGTCAAGTCTAAAAAAACACATTGTGAATTGATGGTTTATTGAAACCATTATTGAAGTTGACCAAAAGGAGACCCAAGGCCAGGAATAGAGTATAAATACCAAACTAAGAGACTTTACCTTCCATGGGGGTCTCGAGATGACTTAAGACAAAACATGCTTTAAAATCAGTTAAAACAACAACATTCAAATATTTCTTATTTTCATTATTAAAGTAAATTGTGTTTAATTATTTAGATACATATTTTAATATTTTGAGGGCCTGTAAAGTATAAAAACACAATATATATATATATATATATAGAATGACCAGCCCAACTCAATCCGAGCAGTTGATTCCTTAGCCATCTTCAAGAAATGTCTCTTCCATCGTTATTTGACCCTCTAACTCTAGCACGCTCTATTCTAATTCTATTTTAGCTTTTTATTTAAAACACACACACACACACACACACACACACACACACACACACACACACACACACACACACACACACACACACACACACACACACACACACACTTGACCCTCTATCAATTACATATTTATTCTGTAACTGGTGGCGTTTCTTGAAAATCTAACACTATCTCTCTTTTTTCTATTATATCTGTGTGCTTCTAAAAAAAAAAACACGAATTCGTTTTTCTAAATACTATCTACTTGTTTTCTTAAAAAAAAATAACCTTTTTTACCCTGTGTCTGCTAAATGACTATATATATATATATATATATATATATATATATATACTTTATTTTGTTTAATATATTTAACAAATTAGTAATTAAATAATACAAATGGCTGAGAAAATTGGCTGGTGGGTGTGCAAATATTTTATTTGGTGGGCAAATAAAATAGAAAATATATCCCAATTCCCACTCTTTCACACTGTTCATACTTTATATTGCATTACTCATTCACACTTACACCACAGCTGACGCCCTTCAAGATCACCCATGTGAAATGCTGCTTAACTCCGGGTTAAAAGTGGCCTTAAAATGTTTACTGGTTAGGTGTGGTGTGAACAGCCTATAAAACAATGGGTACTAATCTGGGCCATGTTATTATGCTGAAAGGATCATCTGAAAAATGTGAAAAGGGTGATCTGAGGTATTCTGTATTCTGAATGTGTCATATCAGCCTGACCTTTTCATGTCTGAAATTTCATTCTTTTGATGAGCTTTCCCACCTGGTCTATCAAAGCATTTACAGTGGGTGAATCAAAGAAGGGCATTTTTCTCTCAAAAACAACCAAATCAAATAACACGTCACAAGAAAACAGGGAGATTCACTGTGACTGACTGAGACGGGGAATATTGAGTGTGAGGAGGTGGACGTGAACGTGTCAACCTCAGAGTCTTTTAAGTGGTTTACTGGCTTCTCTTTCACTCTGACTTTCCCACTTTCATGCACTATCTTGCTCTTTCTTTCCCTCTCTCTGTCTCGCTCACAAAGGAAGTGACTGCCAGTAATACGCTCTTTCATCTGTGTTTTTACTGCCAGGAATGTCCACCCCCCTCTTCAGCCCGCCCCTCTCTCTCTCATCCTCTCTTCTCCAAATCCCACATTCTTCCAAAAGACATTGAGTGGAAATATTAATCTGAGACAGCACTCATAAAAAAACTAGTCACAAGAAATCTAAATACCTCATATATCTTGTCTGAAATTGAATGCAACATGTGTCATGCGATATCATGCACATTTGCATTGTGTAATTAAAGTGATTGAATTAAACCCTGTAAAGTCTGGCATATGAAATAACAGTCAGAATTAATAAAAAATCAGTTCATTGAATCTTTGGAAAAAAATCTAAAAATAGATAAATTAATAAATGGGTTTTTGATGAGTATCACTTTAGATACAGGCTCATATAGTATGATAGGAGAATATGGAGCTCACATCCGAAGAGGGGAAAAAAACACATTTACATTTTAGGCCCAAATGGAGAGAGATGCATGGCATCAGTGGTATCACATGCTGATATTATATGGCGAAAAAGTCACATTTATTTCTAATGGACTACTTGCATAAAATGCAACCTTAGTAAGATGATATTTAAATGCTTAGTTTTATGATAAAGAAAATCTGTAGTAAAAAAAACAATAACAACAATGCAGTGCAATACAATGTTGATTAAAATATGTACAAATAAATGCTCATCAAAAGCCTAAAATGTGTCTTTATAATGTATAATATAATATTTTATTTCATCATGATTTAAAAAAAGATCTATGAATAATCAAACAAATATAAATGTATTCAGCCCAGTGAGGGTTCATCTTGAAATATTACCAATATAAAACCTGTTTTTATATTTACTTTTAAGAATCATCAGATTAGGCTGTTTACTTAATAAAAAGTATAAACTATCAAATAGACGACAGAAGGCATGTAGTAGATGTGTACAACAGGTTTTTCAGCAACGTTTTTATCATGTCGATCATTAAGAGGTCTTAGAAATTTAGTAGACTTTTTAGGGTTATACATCTAAATGTATTAATCCATATCTATCGATCATATGCATCTATCAATGACACGATTGTGTGTGCATGTTTCTGTGTCAGTGTGTCTATGTCACTGTGTCAAGGTGTGTCCTGATTTAGGGCACAAAAGGAAACTCCCTGCAACAGTTTTTGCAAGAGTGTGGGTCTTATGTCTGAAGTGTGTTTGTCTGGAGTGAAGGGGTGAATGTGGGTTGAAATCCTATCATGCGACATTTGCGGAAGCAATTTAAAAACAGCCACGTTTGCTTGTGGGCGCTAAATTCTGCAGCCAGATCAATGAGCCAATCAATAACCTAAATGCCACATGAGCAATAACTCATGAGCCAGGTAAATGACAGCATCACAATGCTGATGACATCACATAAATGCACATTCATAGTTCTTTTCTATATTGTCTGACCTGAGCTGAAAGACAGCAGACAATATTTGGTTCACATCATTCCACTTAAGTCACTTATGATCTCTAAAAACAGCTCAAATGTTTAACATAATGTAAAGACTTGCAAACTGTGTTATCTTTAGTGTAACTGTGATTCTATTATAGTTTTTAAAATTACATTTACATCTATGCATTTAGCAGACGCTTTTATCCAAAGCGACTTACAGTGCATTCAGGCTATACATTTTTTCAGTATGTGTATTCCCTGGGAATTGAACCCACAACCTTTGCGCTGCTAATGCAATGCTCTATCACTGAGCCACAGGAAGACAAAGCTCAGATGAGCTTTATTTGTCACATACACAATTATACAGAGTATAACCATCAGTGAAATGTATTCTCTGCATTTAACCCATCCAAGTGCACCCACACCTGGAGCAGTGCAGCGGCGCCCGGGGAACAGTTGGGGGTTCGGTGCCTTGCTCAAGGGTCTCACCTCAGTCTGGGGACAATTCCTGCCGGAGCCGAGATTCGAACCCACAACCTCGGGTTACAAGTCAGACGCTCTATCAATTAGAGCCACAACTGCCAATTAGCTTTTATTTATTATTTTCTGTTTTCATTTTAAATTTAGTTAAGGTTTTAGCACATATATAAGTACACCAGTGTTGGACAAAGTTACTAGTTACATAGTTACTGTAATAATATTACTGGGAAAATATTTTTTGGGAAAATTAAACAGCATCTTACAAACTTATGTGATGTGATAAAATACATATAATGAAATATACGCATATATGGATAATGGAGAACTTACAATTACTTCAAGCTACACATGATAATTAATGAGATTAATACAACACTTCTACTTGAATGCCACTATCAATCACTATTGAGTGTTTGTAATAACTTCTGACTCCGACCCAGTGTGGATTTATGTTTTATGCAGAAATACGTTGTTAGTAACATTTTAGCAGGGCTGGGGAGTAACGAAATATATGTAACGGCATTACGTATTTAAAATATGAGTAACTGTATTTCTTTATAATTACATAAATAGGTGGTAATCGAATTACAGTTACATCCGAAAAGTATTTTGGATTACCAAAGTGATTCCTTTGAATATTAAATGTAATTTCTTAATTTAATATTTAAGTAAACAGTTTGAGGATTTTAACCAATAAGGCAACTGATTCTCCGTTGAAAAAAAAACCTGCGTTCAGCCGCCTGTTCATTTACCAACTCATAGTGAGATTACGCTCATCATCACGACACATAAATGGACGACGCAACAGAAATCCATTAGCGTAAAGCATTTCTCTCGTCGAAATACAAAGACTAGTTTATAAATATTAAAAAGGACATAGCATCAGTGAAGTGCAATGCCTACCTGCAACAAAACTTCTATCCGCATCGAAGGATACAACGTCTAATCTGAAAAAGCATCTTGAGGGAAGTTGTTCTTGATCTTTGAAAAATTTTATCCAGTAAATCGTTTTTATATTTTATCATATTTTGAGTGTTTAATTCTTATCATTACGTTTAATATTTCTAAGAATTTAATTGAAAAATTACACCAAATTCTCCTAGAATTCACACTTTGCATTCAGTTAACAGATCCATGCGAATCATGCATGAAATAAACGTTTATTAAGTCAAACGATAGCTTTGTGTGCTTTTCGAAGGAATAAAGATTTCAAGTTCATCTGTAATGTTCAAGAACAGATCTTTGGCGCGGTAATGCGAGTTCATGATTCGATTCGTTAACAGATGATTCTTTTGAGTCAATCTTTTAAATGAATCATTTCTTTTCTTTAACGAAACCAGTGTGAATGGTTCACATTAAACTGGACAGATCTGGGGTATGTTTCCCAAAAGCATCATTAGCAAACTGTGGTTGTTAAATTACGTTGAACTACAACGACATTACTTGCGACCCGTAGTTGCTTTGACAAACAAGTCCTGTCAATTTTGTGCCGATCGCTTCTCCATAGAGAGGACTATAAAGTAATCACTTAGAGTTTGGTCCATTCATTAAAAAAATCTATTGTATAAGTTAGAGAACTTGCCAGTTGTTTTTTCTACTTGTATGATATGTCTGGTGTTTGGCTTCGCTTGGAATGCAGCATGAAACAGCACAGAATCCCATTCATTGTATTCAAATTGAATTTATATTGATTGGTGGATTTAAATGACAAAAATGTATTTTGTTGTTCATAGAAAGGGAGGGAAACTGATGTGATGTTGTTAAAAAATGCAAAGAAAACACAAATCTTATGACTGGTATGTCACTTATTTAGAGTTGGAAAACAAAAATAAGACATCAAGTATATCAGAGGTGGAAAGTAACGAATTACATTTACTCGCGTTACTGTAATTGAGTAGCTTTTTTGTGTACTTGTACTTTTTTAAGTATTTTTTTAAATCTGTAATTTTACTTTTACTTAAGTATATTTTTGTGTGAAGTATTGTACTTCGCTACATTTTAAAACACATTCGTTACTGAGTAAAAAAAAAATTCGCTCCGTGGAAACAACTGCAGTAAATAATGGGCAGAAGAAGAACTGGCGCTAAAATCACAAGAAAGATGCAGATGAACAAGACAGGCGTTAATGGTGCAGACCCAGGTGAAAACCAGACCCCGTCATATTCTGCTGAAGTTGAACTCGAAGGAAATGAAGTGAATCCCTGGCCATATATCCATGCTCTATTATGCAGTGTTAGCTGTGTTTGCCTCGGGAGACCGAACTAGCAGCTTATAACATCTCGACATCGCCCTTCGCAAGCATGTAGAGGTAATGTAAATACTTACATCGTTGCATTGGTGGTTAAAATTAAGCTTTGACGGTTTAGCAAAAGGTTTTGCACAAATGAGCCAAAAAGACAGTGGTGCAGGGTGTGCAATATCATCTGAGATAATATAGTAATTGTTGTTTTAACGATGTGCGATTTGACATTATCAGTATTTTGCCAAAAACCAAACAAATCACTCTAAACAGTGTGCCGTGAAATCTAGTAACGTTAGATTAGACTAATCCGCGTGCATTGAAGTGCTTTCTTTCACTGCGTGATTCAGTCTGTTAAAATGCGTTTAGAATGATCACAAAATTTAAGATATAGAAGCAGAAAATTTATATATTTATATAATTTAATATAGTAAGTCAACATCACATGAAGAATGCCGTTTTTCTCAAAAAAATCACAATGATTACATAGGCCTGTAGTTTTGCTTTTTACAACAGTTCAAAAACAAGAAGTTAATTAAGAGACTTACGTTTTAGGACACCATATGCCTGTTTTTGCTCTATTTCGACAACAAAATAATACCAAACACAGCCACCATAGCACAGTTTTGCGTCTCTGACTCTGAGCAATGACGGTGTTTCATTCCTTGAATTAACCGTTTTAAATGATTCTGTTCAATCGCAATGACTCACTATGAGTGACTTGCTGACACCTACTGGTGGCTCTAATTTAACATTTAAAGTATCTTTTGATTTATTTATTTCAAATGACTATTTAACATTTGTGACCCTGGCCTGGAGCACAAAAGCAGTCTTAAGTCGCTGGAGTATATTTGTAGCAATAGCCAACAATACATTGTATGGGTCAAAATTATACATTTTTCTTTTATGCCAAAAATCATTAGCATATTAAGTAAAGATCATGTTCCATTAATATATTTTGTAAATTTCCTACTGTAAATATATCAAAACTAAGAGCTTAATTTGAACAACTTTAAAGGAGATTTTCTCAATATTTGGATTGTTTGCTCCCTCAGATTCCAGATTTACAAATATTGTCCTATCATAACAAACCAATCAATGGAAATATGATTTATTCAGCTTTCAGATGATGTATAAATCGCAATTTAGGAAAATGGACCCTTATGGTTTTGTGGTTCAGGGTCACATTTTATGTCTTATTTATCAAAACATTATTTCTGCATTTGTAACTGCAGGCTAAATGCATTCATGTCAGTGTGTAATACATCTACGCCACTTCAGATGAAGCTTCTGCATTTCCTCTGCATTGCAAAGATGTATTTTGTTGATACTGATTTAATTTCCCTGGTAACAGCCTACATGTGTTATTATTCTAAATAACTGATTCCTTTAATTAAAAACACCTAGTTTGAGATTTATAGGCCCATATCCCAGTGTGTCAAACTCAGTTCCTGGAGGGCCACAGCCCTAAAGAGTTTAGTTCCAACCCTGCTCCAACACACACACCATGTAGTTTTCAAATAAGCCTAAATGATTAGTTTAGCTGTATCAGATGTGTTTAATTAGGGTAATATCTACACTGTGTAGGGCTCCGGCCCTCCGGGTACTGAGTTTGACATCTTTGGTCTATCCCATTTTTCCCTCCCTCTCATTGTTAAAATGTAACTAAGTAATTTTTACTCTGAGTAAATTTTAAATGAGCTACTTTTTACTTTTACTTGAGTATATTTTTAGACTGGTACTTTTACTTGTACTTAAGTAAAATTTCAGTAATGTAATGGTACTTTTACTTGAGTACAATATTTTTGTACTCTTTCCACCTCTGAAGTATATGTTTCCTTTTGTTACATAGCTTAAGTATGTCAAAGTATTCTTAAGTATTTAGATTACATTACTAAACCTAATACATTACTGATTACATTTTTAAAGCATGTATTTTGTCATCTGTAGTGAAATAAATTTTAAAAGTAACCTTCCCAGCCCTGCATTTTAGACAAATTATATGTGGAAGATACACAGTTACAACTTCTGTGGGGCGAGAAGAAAAAGTTATGTAACTAGTAGTGTAACTAATTACTGTTGTCAGAAATTAATGAGTAACAATATTACTTTTGAAAGGAGTAACTAGTAATGAGTAATATATTACATTCTTTGAGTAACTAGCCCAACGCTGGGTACACACACACATATATATACACACTGTCGATCAAAAGTTTGAGATCAGTATGCTTTTTTAAGGGAGTCTCTTCTGGTCATCAAGGCTGTATTTATTTGATCAGAAATACAGAAAAAAACTAATATTGTGAAATATTATTTCCATTTCTAATATCGTTTTTCTGTTTTAATATACTTTAAAATATAATTGATTTCTGTGATGCAGCGCTGAATTTGCAGCATCATTCCTCCAGGCTTCAGTGTCATTCTAATGCTGATTTATTATGAGTGTTGAAACTGTTGTGCTGCTTCATATTGTTTTATAAGCTGTGATACTTTTTTCAGGATTATTTGATGAATAAAAAGTTTTCAAAGAGCATTTATTTAAAACAGAAAAAAATTGCTATTTGTTATTAACAATTGTTATTTTCTAACAATATAAGACGTTACTATCAATTTTTTTCTCCATTTAGCACATCCTAGCTGAATAAAAGCTTGCATTACTTAAAAAATAGAGCAAAAAACACTGACCGCAAACATTTGAATGGTATAGTTTATATTGTGACACAAGATTTATATTTTGAATAAATGCAGATTTTTACTTTTTATTCATAAAAGAATCCTGAAAAAAATATGAAGCAGCACAACTGCCTCCAACACTGAAAAAAACAACTAAAAAATAAAGCATACTATAATTATTTTTGTAGAAGACTGTATGAATGAATGAATGATGCATGTATATAGTGCTTTATTGTGTTGCTGTACATTACACCCAGATGGAGTAACGGCTGATGAAAATTCAGCTTTGCTTCATAAGAATAAATTATATTTTATAGTATATTAAAGTAGAAACTGTTATTAATAATATCAATAATGTTATCGATAATATTTCACAAAATTAGTTTCTTTCTATATTTTTTATCAAATAAATACAGCTTTGATGAGCATAAGAAACATAAAAAATCTTACTGATCCCAAAATTTTGAACAGTAGTGTGTGTGTGGCCTATATTATATTTATATATCATTTTTTTAAGTATTTTAATTTAAAGAGATGAAGTTAGAAGTAGTTTTTTCATTAATCTCTTTCACTTTAATAAAATTCAGAAAAAAGCGTTCAATGTGTTAATATGAAAGAATGTTCTGTACTGATTTTTCACAGCTATTTTACACGTATTTTGAATTGCACATTGCACCGTGAGATGTTTTAGGGTTAAAGGAAATGTTCATAATGTTATGACAGAAAATTACTCATACCTTTTGTGTTTTTTAATTATATATTTTTTTACTTAAGAGTATACTATTTAACCCTAACTGGCACATTCACATGCTACTCAACACTTGTCACATCTTCATGAGGGATTCCTTCACTGAGGAGGCCTTTCTCAAACACAAGGCCTGTCATCAAAAAAACTCTCTTCCTGTGTTCCTTGCATGCTGTTTTCTGTCTGCTTGTGTTTAAAATGCACTGATACCAACATGTTCCCTTGCACACACCAACTCCAAATAAAAGAGACATATCTGCATAGAAACAAAAAGCCTCTCATTCTTTGAAACCACATGCTGATAAAGAGAACAGTTCTCTTCTCTGCTATCTGTTCACCTAAACCACACGCTGATACCGACTAAAAAAAGCCTTCGTGTTTCTCATCTCCTCTGTTCAAATTGATCAAAACTATACCAAAAAAGAAAAAGATAGGAATAGCCTTAAATTCTGCATGAGAATTATTACAGAGGTTTACAGAAAAATCCAACTCCTAATCTAATTAATTAAAAAATATTAGGCCACTAAAAATACAATTATTTTGTTGTTGTTTGTTTTACATAAGATTAATAGCGCATGCCATAATGTGAAATAAAATCAGAATTACCACAAATGATTAGCAGTCATTAATCCCAGAGGTACTTACCACAGCTGAAGATCACTATAAAGCATTGACGTATCCATATAAATATTTATCCAAAATTAAACCAAATGTTCACGACGGATAAAAAACTGACTTGACTTCAATTTCTAAGCTGCGTTATTTTGAACTAAATCTGAACAAAGTAAAGTTACCTGTTGATTTGTATTTAAATTTGCACAATAACTGTGAGAGACCATATGTATATCTCTCAGATCATACAGGTTTGCAGAAATGAAGATGCTATCTCACCTATATATATTGCTGCTTGACTGTAAGTAAGATGTACGATGAGATATGTCGTAAATGATTATCTCTGATGTACCACTGATAGAGGAAAACTACATAAAACTATACCGCAACTTCAGTATTTAGGTCTGAAAAGGCCACTGCAAATGGTGCAGGTCCTCCTACTCTTTAGGATTTTTACTTTAATTTTTATTTTTATAGTGTGTAAAAAATATATAGAATACTCCAAATTAGTTTTACACTCACTTCAATTTAAAATCAAATCACATACACAAATATATATTTTCTTAGGTTTACTTTTTGCTGATAATATTTTGTTTAAATTTTTTTATACATTTCTCTTTATTACTTAGATTTTTTCTAAGATCTTTTTCTCCATTTTAACATGCAAGTTTTGGAATCTCTGAGACATACTCAATTAAAAAAATATATATACAGTATACACACACACACACACAAAAATTAATAAAAAATAAACACACACTGACACTTCTGTTCACACACAAAATGACAGCAAAAAATGTACAGTATATAGGAAATAAAAGGGTTTATAATGTATAATATTAATACACATGATTTAACACCTTTCTGACAAGGTATGAAGGTTGGATTTATGATGACAGTGACAGTGCATGTTATTTTACCGTATTAACTAAATGAATAGCTGTTCTCAGGACAACAACGGTCTAATGAAATGTCATGTGTGTGGATTGAAGTCCCCGTAGCACACGCATCTAGCGGTTCTGTTCTTCTTTTGAAACAGCGTTCTGCACTGTAAACTACTGAAAACCTCAAGGTTCCACTAACGGAAATCCTCGAGTTGAATGCAAGAGTACTGTAAAAGGACAAAAAAAAGAGAATGAAAGAGAGAAAAAGAGAGAACCTGGAAACATCAAGAGCTTATAGCTTTCAAAGAAACACAACTAATGAGATAAACGAAGGAATTCTGAAAGATCCACAGCACATTTGTTTAATGCACATATAATTGAATACTATATCTAATGCTAAGACTTGCTGATAGAACAATTAAAAAGTTGTTTTAATATATTCACTGAAGAGTTTTTATTTGTATGAGTTTAGTTTCACTATAACAGCACAATTTCTAAAATAAAAAATGACATGCTTTAATAAATTATTAATCGTTATGTTTTGTAATTATACTGGTTGTGAAAGCATTTAAAAATGGTTCACATTCAAAAAATTTAAATGTGTTTTAACATATAATTAACATAAGCTATTTCTGAAATAAATATTTATGTTTCAGTAATTAAAAGATTACATCTATAAAAACAATTCACAAAGCAGCACAGCCACACAAAAAAACATATTTTGTCACAGAAAAGGGTCAGAAGATAAGATGAAATCAGAGTTTGATAAGACATTTGTGCTTAGCATGCCGTTTCCGACACAGACACAGACACAGACACACACACACACACACACACACACACACGCGCGCATGCGCGCACACACACACACACACACACACACACACTCACTCACACAGACACACAGACACACACACACACACTTAAATATTATTTTCATTGTCTAATGATCTTAGGTCTTGAAGGCACATAATCATATTTTGTAATCAGTCTGAATGGAAAAGCTTTGTGAATTCAGGGGGAAAGAATACCTCTTTGATTTTCAAGACTTGAGTCACTGAATGTATAAGTCATGAGTCTTTGAAGATTTAAAGACATTTAAGAATAATAGTGAAAAAATGATTGAAACCCCCACACAAAAAAGTGGTAAATTTATACACATTTACGAGTTTCAACTTTCCTTTCGTAACATTCAGTTTCATAAGCGTTTAGTCTATATGAAAACAGATCAGATCTGATGTTTTTATTTCTTTCATGTTTTAAATATAAATATATATATATATATAATTCAAAAAGTCAGTTCTTAAACTTTTGTTCTTTTTGATGGCACTGGTTTACTAGCAGTCATTACAACGGAGAAAACAACGGAGAAAAACAAGCCAAAATGTAGGTGATGGAAAAACGGCATTCAAACAAAAGCTCTGCACGCACACCTGTGCACATACACACACACATGTGTGTGCCGACATACACACAGACTCACACACAGGGACTGAACGGGTGACCACAGTGCAGAACAGCGCAGTCTTGCAGCTGGTGAAGCGTTCATTGGCAGTAAATTCAGAAAGTGTGTGTGTGTGTGTGTGCAGTTAGAATCTAGTGCAACGTTGCAAAATGCCTCTCTCTGCATGTTTCCTAAATGTGCGTATAAAACCAAAAAGTCTATTCAATAAAATCCACCAATTTTCTTTCCGGATGCGTTCATCGGATGAAGATCAAAACAGCTATCCCGGAAGGTCTCTCTGCTCGTACCTTCCTCTCTGCCTCAGTATGACTGACTAAAGCAGTTCTTCTTTCGGTCTTTCTTTTTACGGAATAAAAATCAGGACCTTTGAGGCCTTTTATGCTTTAGAACCATAAACTGTCCACATAAAGTTAAAAAAGCTTCTGTTATTAAATAAGGCTAAAACAAATAAATAAAAAAATGACCACTAAAGACTGTCTTTACAAGTCTTAAACATTTTATTGTATTGAAAGGACATTTTTTGGCACACAAAAATTTGGCAAAACTATAGCAAACATTATGCGTTAGCATTCTGGACATTTTCCAAGTTTAAAAAAGAAAAGTTACTCAGAGATAAAGTAACATGGAGGTATGCGAATTATGCACTGACTAAAATATTAAATATCTTTTATTTCACTTTCTTCAACTTTGCTGTTCATTCTCTAAACAAACTTCATTTGAGTGCATTGGATGTTTTTCCAACAGTATGTGTTTTGTTATTAACATTTAAAAATGAGCATTTATTGCTAAGAAATGGATACGTTGACACAATTTCCATCTATCCAACATTTACATGTTTTAAGATTATGAAAAACTAATTAATTTACACGAGTGCAAACACACTAGAAAATGTAATTTTTCAATGAAAATCAATGTAAGAGGTAAGACCGTCTCAGTTGTGGTTGAAATCTGGAATTCTTTTAAGGTGCCTTAAGTACTTTTTTAAATCACACGCACAAAAATAAAAACGCTTTCAGCAGGGTGTTGAACTACAGCGAGAGCTTTAGTGCAAACCGGCATCAGATCATGCAAAGTGATAAGATTCAGCACAGCTGAGTTCAGCAAGTCCTGCTTGAATTGTAGCAATTTTGATGAGAAGATATTTAACCACATACGTGATGTGGGATGCTACGGAAAATTCAGTTTTAGGGGACTGTACAAAAATGCCTATTTGAGAGTCATTTCTGAATGTCAACAACCACAAGCCTCACAAACGAACGTCATCTGAGACTTTCGGGGTCCTCAGTTTTGTCTGTGTGGGTTTCAGGACAAAGTAAACAAAAATAGAGGGAGCATTAAATATTGTCTTTATCCTTTTAGCAGTTACTTTGTGTTAATTCCGTTTAGGCCAAACACAATGACTCAAAACTGAGGATGTTCAATTCAGAGAGTTTCTGAAAGCGAGACATTATCTTGCAGTGTTTGTATTATTAATGAGATAATCTGCATGTCATACCCTTTATCTGTAGAAACGTATTTATATCTATAGTTGTGGTACTAATCACAACAGCCACAAAGCACAAGATAAACAAATAATCAATTTATCTGACCATTAAACAATATTGTGGCTTGCTAGGTTAGTGAGTGAACTGATTACTTATCTACATTACCCGTCACTGTCTCTATAGTTAGTTTATGGATCTGTGTATATCTCTAAACAAATCTAGGTAATTATCTGCCTTATTTTTGTTGAAAAGCACTGTATAAAAAAAATGATCAATTCATAATCAATTTAGAATATATTCACTTAATTGAGTGGACTGCCGGAGTTATAAACAAAATGTTTTTTTTATGTTTGAACAACTTTGCATAGAAAAGTCCTGTTTGTAAGACTTTGTTCAGATTCAAAGGAAGTACCAAGTGAAATCTAAATCTAGTTCATTCGGTTTAAAAAGTTTCTACATCAATTAACAATGTGATTATTCCGTATTTCATGTCAAACCCGATTTTAGACTAAACTAATGTCATGCCTTAGGCTCAAAGACGAATTGTGAAAATGGAAATGGCATATTTGATGTTGAATGTGTGAAAATCCTTATTACTAAACTCGGTGAGAACAGATAGAGTCACACACCCACACTGGACCACTTCTCACACACACAAACACACGCACACGCATACGCTCACGCTCACACACACACGCACGCACGCACGCGCACACACACACACACACACACACACACACACACACACACACACACACACACACACACACACACACACACACACACACACACACACACACACACACACACACACACACACACACACACACACACACACACACACACAAAAACAAAATTGAATTAAAATAGAATTAGAATGAAGCTGCATGGCAAATTTATACGAATTAAACTACATTAAACTTTCCTGCACAAGAATCTTATCAAGTCAATCTGAATATTTTAAGCACATTTTAAATGATAAAAGGCACATACGTTCTCTTAAAAAAAAAATTGTGTATCAGGTTCTTCAGGCAATGCAAAGGTATTTTGAATTTATAAAGCATTTATAAATAAAAGTCCTGATTTCAAAATCAAAGCACATCAGATCTACACTGCTTTCTGCATTCCTACAAAATTCTGCATATCATCGCACCCCATCCGTCAAGATGTGCATCATCCATCTCTGAAGTCTTGGACGTGTTAATATGAGTCGAGTACAACCACGAAACAACACGGCGAAACTCCAAAAAGGTCAAACGGAGAGCGATATATAATCGCTATGTCCTAAACTCGAGTTTGATGAGCGAAACGGAAGAGCAAAATGGACACAAAAGTGTTTCGCAACTTAGAAGTTCCTCTAACCAAAATAAAACCCATTACTTTCAAAGACACAAGGATGCATCCAATGTGATTTAAACAAGCATTTGACACACACCCGTAAAAATACATACTTATTAGGCCAAACACAAAAGATAAATGCCCTACCTCGCATCATCTTCACAGCATGTGTGAACTGTCTTTCTCTGGTGAAGCTATACGTCAAAATCACTCAATATGGTTGACAGCTCTGTCTCACAGTTAATCAAACTTCTGAACAGATGATGCTGTCGCAGGTTGGAAGATTCGGTGGTTTTCAGTCGATAGGTGACAGAGAGAGAAACAGCATTTGTGTGTGTTTCTATCTGCGAGTGACAAAGAGGGAGAGGGTCTGTCCCTTTCAAACTGTAAGGTACACCTCTCTCTGTCACACACACACATGATGTCTCTTCTAAAGAACTATGTGCTGTTTCACTGACCGTCTGTAGGTGGACTCTATACTTTCTCTTTCTCTTTCCATTTCAGCAGCGAGCAGCTCAGCTCTGTATGTTTGTCTTCATTGCATCCTGAATTCCTTACTCTATCCCTCTTCATTTACACCAGTGCAAACCCAACTAAAAACTCCCAAATAGTATCAAACCATCCTGAATCATTTCTGTTCTTTGGATTGTGCTTTCAGGAAAACAGGGACAAAAGATGTCACTGGGAAGTAACCTTTCGACATGTACACTTTTAGACTTTTTTGTGGTTACACCTTATTTTCAGGTGTCCTTGCTACAGTGTAATTATACATTTAAGTACTGAGTAATATTAATTAACTACATGTACTTAGTAAATAGTTACACCGTAAAAAAAAAAGAAAGTTGTTTCAACTTAAAAAAATTGTTACACCACTGACTTAGAATCTTTAGTTTAGTCAACTTGAAATTTTAAGATACTCAATGTTCATTTAAGGGACAACTGGAGTATTTTAGTTGACTAAACTAAAAATCAGTGGGGTAACAAATTATTTTAAGATTATAATTTTTTTACAGTGATTAGAGTAGTTCGCTAAAGCCAGCAAATTCGCCATTCAAGGAGTGCAGATATTTGCCCCGAACACAATGAAATATTTGACTTTTGTGAAACTATGCTTGTTTTACTCTGGTTGAGTCTGCGTACTGCTTGATGACACACAATATTTCATAAATAGGCTTCTTATCACTGTAAAAAGTGATAAGTTAACTTAACTTAAAAATATTTAGGAAACCCCTGTTGTCTTAAAATTATTTAGTTATTAAAAATTAAAAATTATAAGTTAAGTGAATTGTAAATTGTCACTTAACTTTATTTTTCAATTATTATTTACTAAATAATTTTAAGACAACGGGTTTACAATTTCTTTTTAAGTTAAGTCTGCATCACTTTTTACAGTGTAGGGTTTAGCATTAGGGTTTGGTTTAGGGTTACTTGCATGTAATTATTTAATTAAATTTAAATTAAATAAATAATTATAATATATAATATTATAATATATAATAGTATAATATATACATTATATATATATAATAATATAATAGTAATTTTTATACATAAATACAAATAAATAATAAATAATTATGCATAATTTATTGTTATTATATTATTAAGTACATGTAACATGTAACCTGGATAAAGTGTTACCCTTTTTTAACTCATAAAGGGTGCATATTAATATGTTGAAGGTACATATTAGGACCTAAATGTTACATATTAGTGTCTTTTGAAAGGATACCGGCCCAGTGACAGCTTTTGTACCATTTCTCTACATGATTAAAGGAGTCAGCAGCATTTAAATAGTAAAGTATTGACTTGTTAGCTACTAGGAACCGTTCAGAAAGGATGTGAGGCTGGTCGGATAGGTGGTAGAGGGTACTGGTGTAAACAAGCTGGTTAAGATCGTCATGTGATATTGTTGCCGCAGCATATGGCACAGAGTTGTTATTGCTTGTCATTATAAATCATGGTCCAACCACGCTCTGCGTGTTTTCTAATCCACCTTTAGTCCCATTCAAATCAAGCCAGCTCATAATATGATATGAAACAAACTATTTTTTCCTAACATTTTATAAAGTGAATTTGACTGAGAACAATTTATAGAAGGATCTAAAAAGACCAAGTGGACATTGCCATGAAGTTAACATTTAAATGCAAAAACAAAAATTAAAGGAGATGAGGAAGGAAAGAAAGAGCAGAAGACTTACACAATGCACGCATGTAATCAAACACAAGGGCGGGAAGAGTTTTAAACAGCATCGTTTTACCAAAATACTCACAGATCTTATCTTCATTCAGATGTACACACCCATAGCTGTGCACACCTGTGCGTGCGTGTCTACGCTTTTGTGGCTGAAGTAAAAATATAGATGGATACAGGTGCATTGTGTGTGTGTGTGTGTGTGTTCTTTACAGGTGTAAAAATGCTACACTGATACAGGCCCCCCTCCCTATAACCACAATTGAGGGGTTCTCTGATATGCAAAAAACAACATGCAGAGGGGGTTAAAGCCACCTTTTAAAGCACGCACACACTCGGAAACTGCTATTGTGCTTGACTATACAACACACTTGCACAGCTACACAGAGTGAACAGAATGGTTGGGATTCTCAGATGTACTTACTTAGATGGGATTTCTTGAGCACTGGATTTCCTAAAGAAGGGCAAAAACATTAGTTAATAAGGCAATTAATATGTTTCGTGTAGCTATGTATGTTCTAAATATGTTAAATTGTTGAATTCAACATAATCGTGATGTAGCATGAAATGTAACTAGTTGCAAACACATCAAATGTCTCTCTGTCTTGAAATATTGATTTAGGCCAATCACTATATCAGACTCTATATTGAAAAAATGAAATCACACCACAATGTCAAAACAAATTTGGAAGTAAATGTATTTATTTAAATTAATTATTAAAATAACACAATTTCATTTTAAATTGCCGAAAATGTACTACTGAGCTGTATCCTACTTGTTGCATTTGTTAAGCTTTCAACCCTGTTAATCCATAATTATCAAGGACATTTTTTTTTTCAAGTTTATCAATAACAGCAAACCAAATTTTGGTCCCAAATTAGACCCTACTGAGTGACAGCTTAATTTATAGAACATTAGCAACCTGTAACTCATTCAGATTTTCATGTATTTTATTTTATTACATATACATTTCTGTCGTCATTTACTCTTTATTCTTCAAAATATCTTATTTTGTTTCAGCAAAAGAAACGCTCTCTTTAATAATAAACATTTTTAAGCACATGTTTAAGAAAACCCAACATTTCTAAGAGTACTACGGCTCGGTTAGGACCCTATTCATGGAAAGTGTCAGTGTTTTTCACACACCTACACATACTAAACTAAAACTGTGAAATGTATGCGTGTACACTAACACATGCACACAAACACACATCACATGCATGCTTTTATTAGCATGAAAGCTCAAAAACACATAATTGTTCACATGAAAAGCCCCTTAAAACCCCCACCCCAGCCCACACACGAGCACAAACAGCAAATCTCCGTTGTCTGACGTTTGACCACACTTTGAGAAAGTTCAGATTTGATGCTGTGTTGGCCGTTTCCGATGGGTATTTTTAACAGTGTGTCTCTGTCAGGTACGATAACAATCACTGGGAAGACGACTTGGCCTCTCTCTCTCTTACTTTCTCTGTCTGTCTCTAACTCCGGCTGTCTCTCTCCCTCTTTGAAGGGCTTTGTGGCTTTTTGAAAAAGTCACTTTTGCTTATGTAGCGGAACACACACGAATAGGTGCGTGGCGACATGCAGACGTACTCGGAAACAAAGACTCTCAAAGCAGGTATTTCACAACTTCGTCTCACGATTTGCCTAATAGGAAAATAAATGACCAATGCTGTTTTCGGTATGATTTTTCGGTCAATAGGATGCTCAATTCTGTGGATTTTCTCAAATTTTACAACAAAAATGCATGAACTTTTGAGTGTGTTTATGTTTACAGGCATAAACGAGCAACAACAATCGTTTGAAGGCAGATAAAAGGATTATCTGTGGTACCTGAATGATCAGGGTAATATAAGGCGCCATGGTAACTGATCTAAATGCAGTTGGATAACCCAAGCCCTGATTAAACTACTTAACGATCCATTCTGGCCAACTACCACTGTTACTTGACCAAGCAGCTATTACAGGACCAGAGACAAAGAAAGAGAGATTTGTGTGCTTGAGTTCATGTGCTTTGAGAACAAACAATCACACTTATTTAGAATGTTTAACAAGATTGATAAAATGGAATGTTAAAATGTACATACAAACACATATCTACAAATTAGTCATTAAAACAACAAAGTAATTGTCTAGACCAGTGCTTCCCAAACCTGTCCTGGAGACCCCCTGCCCTGCATCTTTAGCATGTTTCCTTTATCTAACACAGCTGATTCCAATCATAAACTCATTAGTAGAGACTGCAAGATATAAATTAGGTGTGTCTGATTAGGGAGACATACAAAATGTGCAGGTCAGGGGGGACAGAACAGGTTTGGGAAGCACTGGTCTAGACACTAGACAAACTTATCATCATCTTGCTAGCACTGAACAACACTTGCCAGGTGACAGCTACAATATCTATAATAAGTCATTTGCTAATTTAACAGGGCTACAAAAATATGAGATATATGTCCACTTATCATCAGTTTTTTATATTTATTTTCCTCTCTGTCACATTATTTTGTAATTGCATTCCTTTGCAGTTAAGGTTTTCCATGTGATTTCACCAGGAATTATGAAGAAGCTGAAGTTTTAAAATAGGGATGCATGATATTTATCGGACAGATAAATTATCGACCGATATGGGTGAAAATGACGTCATTTTTATTGCTCTGATAAAAAAATGAAATCTAATATCTAGATCCAATAAAGTACGCTTGCTGGTAAATCAATCAATCAGTCTGATTTATCTGAGATTCGTCCACTTTCCGAGTGCAAGTGACCTGCTTTAAATGGCAGTGACTCTCGGCTTGTGTCGCGCTCATTACGTCATCAGTAGTGAACATGTCTTCACCGATCTGGAAGTTTTTCTCGGTGGCAGAGGAGGACAATGTCATTGCTATTTGCAACCCATGTTCACAGCAAGGATTCCGAGAGGAGGAAGAAAGGCGTCAAGTTTTAACACGCATCTTATATCTCACTTGAAAGGTCATCATCCCGTCGAAGCTGTATTAAGGGACTTTAAGCAGCCTCCACTGTTGGAACGGTAACGGCATTCCAACGTCGTATTGTGCGTTCGCGACTTCAGCTGCTACTTCGTGGCGTTCTGTAACCGTCTACTACGGAAGAACAGCCGCTTTGATGTAGTCGTTACAACGTGACAGCTTATAGTTAAATGTTGCATTTTATGTTATATACCATTTAATTCCATCAGTATAAGATTCTACCGTTAGTCTTTTATTTAATCTGTGTTCACTATGTTTTAAACTTAAGCTAATTTTAACGATTGTTTTCGTTTGTACAAATAAATGTCTGCTGTTAGCAACAGCACCTCAGTTAGCACTGAAACTAAAGATATGTGAAGAGAACAATGTAATTATTGCCTAAACATCCTCCTCATAATCCATCATTTGGATAATCCAACCGTCTTGTTTACGGTTGCTTAATGATTTTTATGTTCTCGGCTAAGATGCTGTAACAGCTTACTTCCGGTCAATGTAGCCGTTCCAATTGCAGCTGTTGCTTAAAGTCCCTAGATATAATTTCCTCATCCTCATGCACTAAAAAGGTTGAATAGGTGCATTTCTTTATGCATGAAATACCTGAATATAAATTTGTTGTTAAGGAGTTGTTAATTGCAGATAAGTCATAGTTCTCTTAAACCATTTATGTTACTAAGTATTGTGGAGCGTTACACAAACAAAAATAAAAACATTTGAAGAGTCAGGACTGATGTTTGCTATTATAATTAGGCCAGAGCTACTAAATATCAGTTTAATCAGTGCATCTTAGATTTTGTATTCTCCTGGCTGCACAAACTGCAGATTATAAGAACATTTTAATATACAAATATGAACGTATTGGTTATCGGTAACGGCCATGAGAAGGACTTAATTATCAGTTATCTGTAAAAAACATTATATCATGCATGCCTATTTTAAAGCATTAAAAAGGTGCAACTGTGAACATTCCCAGAGCTGAGTGTCTTGTAAAAGCAATAATCCCAATAAGATAACTCACAAAGACTCATAAAGGAGGAGTGGGAGAGAACTGAGCATTAACATACAGCAAATGCAACAGTAGAGCAGCTTAAGCGTAAACCCAAAAAAGTTGTAGATTGTCCTGGCTAGTGTTGTGATAGTCACAATACCAAAATTTTAGTAGTCCAATACCAGTAAAATTTCACGGTTCACTGCACCAGTTTTGGTACCATAGCAAAAACTATTGAAACTCTAATCGAAAATAAAAACTAAAACATGTCAATTAAATTTAAGTATAATACATTAAACCAACAACACTTTTAGAAACAAAACATGGTTTAACACATTAAACCAACAAAATCTGTATTTATACATCCACGTTTTAATGCACAGATCTATTTTGACATGTCAGGCTTTTTGTCTCGTTCATTGCTATGATGATCATTGTGTCACACTCTTTGTTGGTAATAAAGGATTTGCAAGCATGCAGTACTTAGCCGATGAACTCACGCTGAACAAAACATCTACTTTACTAACTTACTAACTTAAACACATCTGATTGGCCATTGTATTCATGCTCTTAACCAGGGGCGGATTTAGTGAATTAGGAGCCCCAAGCAAATATAGGAATGGGGCTCTATTAATTTGCACACATTTACCCTAGATCAACCTTGAGGTTTCTTTTTTTGTTGTGATGCTTGCAATGGTGTTGAGTCCAATATTTCTATTTTTTTCATGTACATGTTATAATGGGATTCTTTCATTTACATTTACTCATTTAGCAGACACTTTTATTCTTTCATGTTGTAAACCACGAAATAGCAATTGATTTACTGTTGAGATCAAAAAATAAATAAAAAAATAAATAAATGATTACCCTCACAATTGAACTAAATATTTCTTGGGTGGTTTTTTCGCATTAGTCTGAACAAAAATTGCAGAAATGAAATGAAAATGCCATTTAAACTTTTTTTGAAGACAATCGGTTCCCTTCAGAGGCTCATTTATATAAAAACTTGAATTAGTGAGAATGAGAAAAGTGTTAACAACCTATATCGACGAGGAAATTCCACTGATGAGTTACCAGCATAAGCCTACATTTAATTTTAATTTAATTTACATTTAGGGCTAACTAATAACTAATAACATGATTGTCATGAGTTAACTCGCAAATAATCGCAACTTAAATGCACATTTGTATCCGTTCTAAATGTACCTTATTTTAATACTTTTCAAGTTTTAAATACTCTAATCAACATGGGTATGGACAAATATAGATGCTTTATGCAATATATGTTTATTATTAGTGAAACCATAGTTAACCAACAGAGCAACAGAGCATGAAGACTAGACCAACGGTAATAGATGTTTTTCAAAGAACAAACGTGTTCATCTCTTTTAGACACATGAAAAAAAGAACAAAGAAATAGCAGGTTCCTACTACTTCTCTTTATTTGCTCTGAGCAATTCACTTACACAAACCTGTTTACATTTTTGCACGACAGAGCTGCTCACTTCTTCTGAACATGCAAAATCTACATTTATTATTGCATTTGTTTGCCTCTCTGTGCCACATACTGTAGCCTATTTTGATGCAGCTAAATTCTCAATAAAACTGTTTTCATTTATATATTTTCCTTTTTCTGTTGTCAGACAACGGGATGAATATGAAATAGTGACTACATAACCAGCTCTCCCTTCCAAGATAATAATCTGCACAAAAATCCTGATTTATAATCGTGCCGTTGTCTGATAAAATCAAATAGGCTACACATATGATAAAGAAAATAGCTGTGCTGGGATTTCGGCTATACTTGCATGTAAAATTAGAGAAGCAACATATCTGTGTTTTAACTGAAAGGGCAGCTCCTTCCAGCCGCTAATGTAAAGAGGTGAGTGCGCGCGCTGAGCAGACGCACGGAGAGAGAGAGAGAGAGAGAGGTGTGCGCGCACTGGGAAAGAGAGACCTCGCGCTCTTGCGGCTGTCAGTTTCAGATGCATAATATTTTAATTTGCTACAAGCAGGATATACAAGAAGCATGTTCAACTCGGACACGCAGATGGTTGTCATGGTAATAAACGTTTGCGTGTCCATGCTTAATGCGCATCTCGTATATGAAAGCATTTTAGGGGGCCCTTGCCTTTTTGGGGCCCAAGGCAATCGCCTACCTTTGCCTAATTGGTAAGTCCGCCCCTGTTCTTGACATTAATGTCTGTGATTTTGCTGCAGTGCTCAATGCAACTGTTTAAAAGCAGCACCTACTGTAATTTTTTTTTTGTTTCAGTACTGACTTGGTACGTTTGACAACACTAGCCCTGGCAAAAGATTCCCATCAAACTTTAGAATTACTAAAGAAATTCCAGTGTCAACAGATACACCTCTGAACACTTGCCCAGAGAATAAATGGCGGGAAACAAAGAAACACAGTAAATGGTCGATCACTCTTGGTGAAATAACGAATGTGTATGTCCATGCACTTATATAGATGTTTTCTTCAACTTTCACATGAAGCACAGGTTGTGGGAATTTCTTCAACCACCTGGGTGATGCAATGGCACCCATAATGCCCTAGAAAAGGCAGAGTGTCCCCATTACTATTAGTACCTATGCAGACCGCAGGGCCCCTGCTGACTTCTTTAAAGCCTTTTTCTCTGCAACCTGTATCTATGATGTGTCTAAGCTTACTATGGCATGAATACATAGTATACTATGAACCAAATTAATGCACTAGCCTAGCAAGGACCTTGATCATCGCTGTTTATCACCCCAGCTGATTATGCAATGCTAAATATGAGGTCGTCCTAAGTCTGAGGATTTAACAGACTGAAAAAGACAAGAGGATAGTTCAGAAAAAAGAAGTACAGTGAGCAGCGGGTGTTCACTAGTGTATTCTGGGAAGTTCTATAAGGAGCAATGTTTTAGCACTGGATTCTTGACAACTATTGCCAACTCCCTAGGCAGTGAAACAAGAGGTCAACTATCCAGGTACTAACCAGGCTTAACCCTGCTTAGCTTCAGTGGGTAAGCAAGAGCTGCAGGGCGTTAATCTGTTGGAAACATGAACTGTGAGGTGGCGGTTGTCTTCTGTTTCAGACTCTGAGGACCCCTACGGCTATACAAGAGAAATCAACAAGTCAACAACATCCTATAAAAACTCAAATCCGATCCATCCTGAGAGACTAACTTCTAAAAAGTGCTTTGAACTCAACTAGCTGTGAATGAAAATGAATCTACATGAACAACTGTAAAGATAAAACAGAGCATCAAAGTTATTTCAGTTTTCAGTTGACAATCATTGACATTATCATGAGTCTCAAGATTTGCCTCATCTATGTAGATTCATAAACCGCTAAAAGGTAACACATGCCATATTGACGTTAAGTGTTTCATTACTCTGTGGTTTCCTTTTTTCTCGTACCCATGTCTTCCTCTGTTCGGTCTTTAAAATTCTCTCTCACTCCCACCTGTATAAAATCTCCCCGTGTTTTGTCAAATGTCACACTCTGCCTTCGTAATCATCATATTCACATATCAGCTTGGGAAGAACCTGTGAAAGAGTGTTGCAATGTGTGAGAGAGAGGTTTGTGTGTGTGAAAGCAGGTAATCTGTGTAGTGGGGTAGTGGAGGTATAAGCTTTTAGATCTCAAATTAGCCAATCGGCTTCTGGAAATAGATCAGGAATCCAAAGACACTCACTAAACACTAATCTTTCCTTTAATCCAGATTATGTCCATTCTTACCACACACAGAGTATTTACAGTAATTCTGGCAAGGTGATATAAGGGTAAATTAGAGAGAAAATGCTAAATAAATAGAGAGAATAAAACGGTAAACATCAGAAGAGTCTGAACGAGATTTCTGCATTCAGGAGCGGAAAATATGGATGTGATATAAAAACTAAAAGTCTCCAGGTGGTTAAACCTCAGTAATAACATTTACACACACAGTGTAATTCTGCTCATGAAAGCAGAGTGCTTATAGCTTTCTAAAACATCCAGAAAATGTCCGTAAACCAACAGAGTGATTATTTGATGACCCTACTGTGTAAAGAGGATAGATTCAAAAATCATGAAAGAGATGCAAAATACATCTGGTGATAGTTACGGGTAGAGTGCACAGTGTTAAGGTTTTGAATAGAACCAAGACTTTTACAACCTGATCCTGTAGAATATTTATAAGCGCCATAAAGCAATGAAAATTCTGTCATCATTTACTCACCCTCATGACATTCTAAGCGTGTGACTTTACATCTTCTGTGGAACATAAAAGAAGATATTTGGAAGAATGCAGTTTTGGTTCCCATTGACTTCTACTATGTGGAAAAAAAAAACCACTGAGACATTTCTCAAAATATCTTCTTTGATGTTCCACAAAAACAAAAAAGTCATACAGGTTTGGAATGACATTATGGTGAGTATAAATCATGACAGAATGTTCCTTTTCATGAGAACTATCCCTTATTTAGGGGATCTTCAGACCACCATATTGACTTTATACTCCATTAACAGGAGAAAAACTAATGGGACCTTTAACGGATACAATTGATATGCAGTTAATTACCAAAGATATTAAATTCAACAATTATTTTCAAACAAAAATGTTATTTGGGGGTAAAATTGTCTAGAATTTAGCAGTGAGGCTTCTGTTCTAGATTAATAAACCCCAGGTTATGAATTGCAGACATAAATTCTTTGGCTGGATTTTGCCTTTTGCATATTTTAGAGCACATTGTTGGAAATTATGTCGTGTTTACCAACTTTAAATTGCTGGAGTTAAAAACTGGATACAACTTAGCACAGAAACAGCGATTCTGTCATAGTCTCATGTTAACACATAATGTAACTATAATTTTGAAACAATGTTTATTAATTCCAAAGTCTTGTCCCATAATTTCCACTGTAAGGACATTTATATGGGTTTCCTTCACTGAATAAATAATATAAACTACTGTCTTACTCCATAGACTTGTACTGAACCCGGAACATTTCTTTAAAGAACCCAGTAGGTCCTATTCTCTGAAGAAGCTGCAATGAATCTCCAAAGAGCAATTTAACCAATTTAAGAACAAAACAAGTTTTTTGATAAGAGGCTTGAAAGAAACGATGATTTTAAAAGTGTAAGGGTCTGTGACTGAAAATATAAAGAGGCTGATATGCACTGGCATTTCACAGGTGAACACAGGGAGAAGATGTTGACTCAGAATGGGAAAGTTAAGCTTGTAAAAAAACACGAGAGATATGAGGTGCAAGTACATAGGTGCAAGTGGGAGCTCATCAAAGAACAGAAGCAGACAGAAGAGAACAGAGAGTGAATGTGGAGGAGTTCAAAACAGAGGGAAAGTGTGTTTAGATGATACAGTGAGAAGAGCAAAAGGAGCGTCAGATAAGGGAAGTGTGAGAACGGGGATAAATGTGTTTAGATAGGGGCTGCATGAAGACAGCGAAGCTGATAAAACAAGAACAGAAGTGGCTAACAAGAGGGCAGGAGGTTATGACACACACAGTTTATACTTTCTTAAGATATGGATTGTATATGTTTCTGTTTGTTACAATTTACAACAACTCATATAAGTACTGTTTGTGTAAGCATTGTCTAAAAGATGATTTTTTTTATATTACAAATACTGTTAGGCCCTGAGCAAACTCTATTGTATGTTGAAGTGTATCAATTTTACATTCATTTAAACTAAATAATGACTTTACAAACAACTGGAATTGATTATTTACATGAATTTAAATAATTTAGATTGAATAAATAAAGTTTTGCCAGAACACGTATTGCACGAAAGGGGTTAATGGTTAACAAGCTACACATCTGCCTTAACTTCCAGTTTACACAAAATAAGGTCACTGAGCAAACTGATCTCAGCAAAAGAATGTCGTAAGAGTTAAATAGCCAGAAGTTCAACTTTAGATAACCCAATACACCAGTTTCCAATTAAAGCAATACTCTTTCAGCTGAACAAGGCCCTAGAGAGACTTATTGGGTTGCAAGATTCTAATAAGACACCCTTGAGGGAATTTCATTTCAGTAACTAAAGTATAGTCTTATCTCTGTGCTACCGTCAATGGGTATCACCTTCCATTCCTTTTTTCTTCTTCTATTTCCCTGACTTTTTGCTCCTTCCCTCTCTCTCAGAAACAATCAGGCACACAATTAATAATGTCCATCTATATAATGGAGATTACTTTAATATTGCCTAGCTTAAATATAATTATCCTACAAAAATGTGCTCACTTATGAACTATTAAAATGTATTCATATATACATTTTAATAATCTAAAGAACAATTTTTGCACTTTAAAGAAAATTTTGGAACGATCCCATCAATGTTAAAGGTTTTTAATGGAGTCATTGGTGCCAAAAAATAACCTTTATTTTTAAGAATGTACATAGCATTTTTCAAATTTTACAAAGTTCGTCACACCGCAAAATTTAACTCCCAAGCTTGAAGACGTGACACTGCACGTTCAACAAGAAAAGATAAGAGAGCACAGCAGCACTCTTGTGAAAGCACGCTGGATCAGAGGGAGAGAAGTGACAGAAGTCACAGAGTTGTGGTTTCACTGGCTCGCGTGGCACAGACTTGGCACAAGCGCTGTGGGTTAGTGTAGGACTGCTGGCGCACAGACAGCCACTTCTGTCACACAAGGGGTGTATTTTTAGAGTGCCACTGGTCTCATATCTATGACTGAATGTGTGTGCGAGTTTGTTCCACGTTTCACAAGTGTGTGAAACTCTCTCTCACACACACGCACACATACACAATCTGAGATCATTTCCCACTAATGCAGCATTTAGGTATGCAATAGGTGAAAGAAGGACACGCTTACCTCTTTTACTCTGAGTGCTGTCATGGCTCGGGTCCGGTGAGGCTGGCTCATCGTTTTCCATTACTTTCCTGTCAAAACTCTCTCCGCCAACACTCCTCTTTACCGACTCGTTTGTGATTAGTGGTAACTATTTTAAATCAAACTTAAAATAAAGAAAACCAAAGTAAAAATGACAACTGCTCACACTTTAACGACCGGGACGCCGCAAACGTTTTAACAAACACATCGCCATTTTCAATTATTCCCTAAAAGCTGGAGCGTCTGGTCAATAAACAAACAAGGTGTATGTCAACACGTTCCTCCGCTCCGCTGTCGTTTGAATATAACCAACGTGCGTAATTGGCATTTAAAAGAGACAGAAAAATCGTTGAGCGGTCCCGGAGAGAGTTGGAGAAACAGAAACGGACAGACACTTGTTGGATAAATCGACCGAGTGGCCTCCGGCTCGCGCAACGCTCGCGCTGTCCCGAGCCAGTACGGTGTTATGTCATCAATCATTATGTAATAGGCGCGGAAAGCGAGAGAGTATAATGCAGGAGACTGAAGAGCAGTTTATGAGCCTTTCTGTCTAGTCCCCTTTAATGTTATGTGCATTATTTACATGTATAATAAAATGACGACACTACACTAAAATACCATTTTTTTTTTGGCTAAAAAAATTAAATACAAAATTATGTTCTGATGTCATTTCATAACAGTAGCTATACCAAACTGAATTAAATAATAAAGTTTAAAAAAATTATGGAACTATCATTTATCTCTCAGGTGTCTAACATTTCTTTTTACTTTTATAAAGAGAGGCGTTTCACTGGTTTAAGGCACAAGGCCAATAATCCTTCAGTGCTGTGTTAGTTATGTAATGTCAATTCAGCACTGAACTGTCACCGGACGACAGGAGGCGACTATGTCTGTGTGTCCACACACACCGCAGGAGTAGAGAACGATGAGGCGAGGAGTTCATCAAACACAATATCCTTTATTATATCGAACACAGGGAAACATGGAGCACGGGAGTAAGACAAATATGGTGTTTAAGACCGGACACAGAGGCAGGGAATCACAGGACTTATAAACACTGGGGTAAACACAAATGCATCCCACTGGTAGTCACAGAGAGTAAATATTGATGACATTCATGTACACCCTAATCCTTATCCACTTTCCATAAACCTATTTTATGGGGCATAGGGCATAGCCTACAGTGCATTAAGCGCTACTGGTATTCATTTATTAAAGGGACAGTTCAATTAAATGTACGTCATCATTTACTCACCCTAAAGTTGTTCCAAATCTGCAATTTGATGGCAGCCATTGACTTCCATAGTACGTCTTTCCCATATTTTAGAAGTCAATAAAGTCAATGGTTGCCAACATTCTTCAAAATATCGTATTTTGTGTTCAACAGAGGAAAGAAACGCATACTGGTTTGCAGCACGAGCAGGCCTAAATAATGACAACATTTTCATTTTGGGCTATTCTATCCCTTTAAATATTATGTGAATGTCTGTTCCAGGATTTCAAGTGGGACCGACCAGGGCTTCAAACTGTCATGGTCCTCATAAATTGAGATTGCTATATCCTCAACACACACAAAATCGTGAATACCCCTTGAACATTATACTCTGCATTGGGCCCCCTTGAAATCCCATTCTGGGGGTGGAGGGAGTTAGGGAATCCCCCTCAGTAAAAATCACAGGGACAGGAGTCCCAAATCATGCTTCAAAGCTCTAAAGTTTGTCGTAACGTGTATCCTAATTCTCCAAACAAAAAAGCTTCATGGTCTCTTATAAATAGTATAGCGATGAATTAAGTGCAGCTCAAACAGAACTCACTTTAAAACCAAGCACCTTTTTTGTTGGTCAATGCAGCAAGTTTGCATGTCCAAATTGACACTGATGTAAAATCTGCATACACTCTTAAAAATAAAGTTGCTTCACGATGCCATAGAAGAAACCCTATTTTGTCTGTTGATGCTTTTTTTAAGCATCTGACCTTTAGCTTCTGTTTCACAAAAGGTTCTTTGTGGCAAAAGAAGCTTCTTCAGATTATAAAGAGATGGTTCTTTAAATAACCTTTGACTGAATGATTCTTTGTGGAACCAAAATGTTTATTCTATGGCATCGCTTTGAATAACCTTTTAAGCACCTTTATTTTAAGAGTGTAAGAAAGTATTTCACCTTCTTGAAAAATTTCCCGATCACATGAATTCCTATTAAAATTATTCTATTTCATGTTCGAAAATTTGCCGAACAGTAAACGTGATCACACCTTAAGGGGTCCTCAGAGAGTTGGTTATTTATTGTTATATTTATTCATTCCGTTTCTAATTATTAACAGTATAAAAAGACGGCATGTCTCGGCAAAGTCAATGTAAAGGTTAGGTTTTGACAAAAAAATTTGAACTGCCAATAAAATGGATCTCAGAGGCAACGGTGTGGTGATGGAATTGCCATTTTGGTCAGACCCAGGTTTGAACGTTAACACCACAAATGGAAAATATCTCCCCGCAGAGCTATGCTGAAGTATTCCCACAGAAGCCATCACGCAAAGCCCACTTGACCAGACACTCAACACCTCTCCATAGATAGAAACCCACCTCAGACTGTGTCCTACATACATCATATGCGAGAGGCCTGTGGGAGACTGCAGGGGAGGGGTTAGATGTTTCTTTCTATCTAAGTCAGAGTCATATAACAAGGCGATAAGACAACAATTATACATTTGTGTATCTATAAAGCTCCAGCTACACATACCCATGAGTGGCAGCAAGGCCCATGAAGTCACACTGCACTGCATGACAGTATTTACACTGAGATGCTGAGTTTAAAGTCTCCACATATGAATGTACAGTCCTCTGATGTGGACAATGTGTCATTCATTACCGTAACACTGCGGTGTCAGTCAGTTCACTTTACTGGAATGTGTGCAGAATGTGTAACTCAAGACCAAATGGATTTCATGAAAGCACAATATGGATATCTTTCTTCTTTCTATAGGAAAGACAAGTGCATAGATTACTGGTCCCATTCAAGCTTAATACAGGCTCAATGTGCTTCATATGGAAATGTCAGTGTTCAGACTTGTTTTCATAGTTAATGCATTTAAAATATTGAGGCTAATACTAATTGGTTGGTTGATTGATTGATTGATTCATATAGACAGCACTCAGAAAAATAAGAAATGTAAGAGATAAGAAATCTAATTCAATCGTGCAAATAAAAGTGACAACTAAATTGGCTAAAAAAGTGTGGGTTAGCTCCAACTTACTACTTTATTAATTTATTTTAATTGATTGATTGATTTTTATGTTTTAACACTCACATGACAGTTATTTCAGCCATAACTGTCAGTTAGTAGGAACATGTTTCATGTTATTCAAGTAGAAATTGCTTACAGTGCTTTTAATTTTATTTTTTGAAAGAAAAAAAAAGAAAATATTTTCCAGAATATGGGTGAGAGGTGATAGAGAGGATTCGGTATAGTGCTTACATGTGCACATTTCTGAATACCCCATTCACAGAGATTAGGTGAAATATCAGCTAGATCATTGCGCGCGCACGCACACACACACACACACACCACCTCAAACACACACCTGTGATCTCACTCACGTGTATAGAGATGTGTGCACATGCACATGGCCTGTGGTGGATTTTTTGGCTGCTTTCAGCTTCGTGCTCCAAATAAATAACCCAGTTTTATTGACACAAATAGAACTACCAGGAGCAAAACAGGGGAAGAGAACGAGTGTGAGAAAAAATAGAGATTGGTAGATAAGGTACAAGTTCAGTTTACTAGGTAAAATCTACAGTGCATTTCCTCTAATGGAGAGTATGGTGTAAACGTGTCAAGAATAAAAAGCATATTTTCAGACTGATGAGCACAGAACAAACAGATAAGTGTGTGCTAGGCAGAAATCTGTAATGGGAACAATCCACAGGTGTGCAATGAGTCTATGTGGGTGTGTGGATAAAGTGGTTTCAGGTAGTCAGATTTGGTTGCGTATTAATGCATACTTTCACACTTAGAGCATCAATGACATCAGCTTGTTTTCTTTATTATATAATATATACAGAGATATGAGAATATGTTTACCTGCAACCTCAGTGTAGAGCTTAGACTTAAGTTCACACTGCAGGTCTTAATGCTCAGATCGGATTTTTTGCTGAAACACATTATCATTTACAAGTGACTGCCATCAGTCTCATGTGTAAACCGGCCCTGAAGTGACCCGCATGCTCAGAAGAAGATGTGACAACGTCAGACGCAGCACACTGTGTTTGAGGAAATAAAAATGGACGCTGCTCGTGTTAGCGTGTGTTTAGCCATTTTTAAGTTAATGTGCAATCAGAGCCTAAATAACGAAGTGATATTATTGTCTATATATTGTCTGCCATTGTGATTTTAATCGTCCCGCCTCCTGCAGCGCAGAATTGTGACATCTGTCACATTTTCAATGACGTAAAAATCGCATGAAATGCGACATGGCCGTTCAGACTGAAGTCACATTGCAAAACATTGGATATGTATCCGATTTAGGACCACATATGAAAGTGGCCTGGGCCTGATTTGAAAATAATCGGATTTGTGCTGTTCAGACTGGCATAAGAAAATAGATATGGATCACATTTGGGCAAAAAAGTCGGATTCGGGCCACTTTAAGGCACGGCCACACTAGACTTTGAGCATACTAAGGAAAGTGGAGTAGATTGTATGTTTTGTGTTGAATTACATTTTTTGAAAAGATGCTTCACAGAGTGACGTCATATCACGACCGTTGCTGCATGCAACATACAATCTACTCCACTTTCCTAAAGCGCAGCAACTTTAAATTTGTTCTTTTAATTCAGATACGAGGTAATTGTGTGATGTATCGATCTGCCGACACAGAGTCAAGTAATGCGAATTCGCAGGCCAGAGTTCACCAAGTTTGAACTTTGGAAAGCAGCGAAATGCTAAACTTTTCGCACTGGCTTGCGTTTCCGGTCTGACGCATTCGCATGCGTATGAATGGAAGTCAATGGAACGAAAAGTGCAGTGTGACCGCCCCTTTAGCCTGCAGTATGAACTAAGTCTTAGACTCACCAGTGCTGGTCACTTCACAAGTGATGGAAGTTTTCTCATCACTTTCTCTCATCTATTTAGGGTGGCCATGTGTCCGGATTGCACTTTTCAAGACAGGTTCATCTCAGTGGTCAGTTTTTGAAACAGACATCACAATGTCTTGAATAAATACAAATACTGTGAACAAACACTTTTTTGCCTCTTCTGTTACACATAGGTCTACATCAAGATATATGGTAGATCAAATTGTCTGGCAATGAATAGAGTATGCTATTTCAGAATCACTGTATCGTGATACCATCGATATGATGGACAAAATTGTATTTTAGTTGCGAGTACACCAGAGTCCTATGCAATTATTCTTGCCTCACTAAATACCGCAAAGTGTCCTCCTTTTTGGTGTTATGGAAATGGCCACCCTACGTCTATTAGATCCTGAGTGCAGTAGATGAAAACCACACTACACAGAGGCACTGGGCTGGACAGAAAGAACAGAGTTTAACAAGTGTCTGTCAACCCTGATGCTCAATCCCTAAAACCACTCAAACCATTGAACAAATAAGGGCAGTAAGATCAGCAGTCATTCTGTCAATCACAGTGGTTATGTGTTTTGTCTCCCATGTAAATAACTGCCACACAGGGAAATAATCTGACATCACTTCCTGTTCTAAGACATAACTTGGGACTCCCCCATCCTTAAGCACTAAGACCTTAAAAGATTGAGCTGCAGTATTTCAGATACATTGACACAATGTGATTTTTATTTTAAGTGTAGTATAATTAAGTGTGTGAAGCATTTGTTTACCTCGATGGTCCATCCAGTAAATGTCCTGGCTAAAACATGCAGGCGGCCGCGCTCCTTTTCTTGCCAGTTCCGGTGTCACTCTTACAGTGCATTCAGTGCATCTCTGGACTCCTCGGTGAATTCGGTTGAAGTCCTGCAGCTGAATTGAGAATGGAAACAGCGATATCTTCTGGAGAAAGAGCGACACTGCAGATAATTGTCTTAAATGTTTAGAAGCCTTGAATGCACTTCTTGCAACACAACGTCAAACTTGCAGCCAGAGAGCCTTACATGGTAATTAACACAAAATACAATGAATTGAAAACTCTCAGTATCTTATAAGAGAATGTTTAACAAACATTGCCATATTCATTTGTTGTAATTGAATTTCCCACATGAAAACTGGCCAGTAACGCTGCACAAGCATCATTGGAACATCTTGTTTATCATACTGTAATAGTGGGAGGCACTATAGAATGTATTGGTTCTGTAAATTGTGGCAATGATATGTGAAGGAAACAGGTCCTACAGCTAATAGGGAAAAGATGAGTATTGAGGGTGATCGCTACCTTGGGCCTTTGGAGGCATTTATGAGGGGTCATCTGCTGGATGGCTTTAAGATTTCATATTTTACTTAAGCTGCAATTTTGATCAGAATTAGCCTTTTGCCTGCTTAATGTGTGTTTGTATATATATATATATATATATATATATTATAATAATTTTGACATTATAATCATCTGACCTCTTAACATTTAAATAAATGTCATACATTTTAAAATAATTCTTACACAAACTGCTTGTTTTGTTTAGGCTGTGCTCTCTACATTTTCTGGACTGGCAGAACCAGCATGACCATTATATTATATTATATTACTCAGCAGGCACGTGCAAAGGGGGGGGGGGGGGCGGAGGGTGCTTGAGCACCTGCCCCTTTGCCCCATGATACCCAAAGTGCCCTTTTGTCAAGGCAATTTTTCTTTTTTATTATTATTTTTTTTTTAACACCCTTCTGTGAAGGCCTGCCCAATCTAACTATTAGTAAAAATTAATGATTAATAATTTAGCCGTAAATAAAATCACCCACATGATAACCTTTCACCTGACGACCTCATCCGAACGATCCCTCGCGCTCAGGCACCACTTCAATATCGTCCGCGCTACGGTTGCAGCTTAAATAAGTGGGGTTCTCAGCGGAGTGGTATGCTTGTTTACTTATCATTATTATTATTTTACAAGAACAACGTGAAGAGAACATGCATTGCACATCTTTTGTTTAAATCGCTGTGTTTAGCCTGCAGCAACACTTCTAACGTTATACACAGCAGCAGCACCATAAATAAAGGTGCATGTGTTCACTTCATTCGTGCTATTTAAGGGAGAAAAGTTTCATGGGGGTGGAAGGGTCTGGTCTTTTTGATGTAATTTGACTAAAATCTATTCATACTTTTACTTTTATTGTTACAGTATTTATTTAAAAATGTAGAGTGCCTTAAAGTAATTACCTCAACACTGGTAAAACAAGGCTATACTGATTTTCTCATTCTCCGAATTTTACTTATCAATCCTGTTTTTAATTTTCATTATCATTCAAAAATGAATAAATTCAGAACAGGATTAGAATACAATTATATTTTAAATATGACAATTTTTTTCATATTTAAGTAGTGTTTACAATAGCAAAAACACCTTAGCCTGTAAAGTCAATAACATCTCTCTGGAAATAAATAAAACAATTTCAGTATAAAACGAGTAATATACCTGACCTGACATCACAGTGCAGAGTGAAGAAGATATGGCCCTTATAGATTTCAGAAAAATGTGTGAAGTGTGTGTGTGTGTGTGTGTGTGTGTGTTCTGCAGTGCAAAGATGCCTCGCAAAGAGAGAAAAATATAACAAAAAAAGAAGGAGCTGTCTGAGGCAGGTGCAAAGAAAATATTATTTAACTTTTAAACTTAAAACTTTTCTGTTTTGTTTCTTTTTCTAAACTGCATCATGGCATTTGCTACTGTATCAATACAGCAGCATCCGCATCAATACGCATATCAGCAAGGAATGCGTCACTATACATTGCTGTTATGATATTTTGTGCACAGCCCTATTTAAAGCCTTGTTTCATGTGCCCCTTTTATATTTTGAGCACCTGCCCCTCCAAAGGTCTCTGCACGGCCCTGTTACTCAGCCTGTGTGCCTGAGGTTTCTCCCACAGCTTCCAAAGATGTTCCTGCTACAGCTGTCAAATGTCATAGCAGAAGGCAGCCACAGCCATGGATGGTTCTGACCCCAATGTCGTGTATCTTCCTGAGGCCATCCCAGTTCCAGAGCTCAATTTCTCAGGCTGCTTCAATCCCAAAGATCACTTAGGTTCCTGTGACAAGATGTTATTTGTACTGCCACCTCAGATATTTTTATAACAACCTGAGATTCTTGTCATTGCACAAGGCTGCTCCTATCACAGACACTTTGGTCCTCAGTGTTTTTTCACTAACTGCCAGCACTGCCAGAATGGCTCAATTTCTGAGCTTCCTTTCTCAGTCAGAGATTCTCCGATGTTCCCTGTCACTGCCCAGAGGTTTTTGTCATGGACCTAAACAAAGTCCATAAGACCAAGTCATTCCCAGTGCTGTCACTGCTAGTGTAAAGGTAACTGTAGTATCTTGAAGTCAGCACTTAAAGATGCCTCAGTGCAGGGCAGGCGCCAAGGCCACTCCGGTCCCAGAGATCCATTTCTTGGTGCACTCACAGACATTCTTTATGTGGCGGTGAAGGGAACCTCAAATGATTCAAGAAGGCTCCTCTTAAAGGGTTCTAGAGCTGGGGCCTTGAGGTTATGGTCACGCCTGCAACGGACTATTCACTGCCGCCAAGGATGGTTCAGTCTCAGAGCAGACACCCGAGGCCTTCCTAGTTCCATATCTCAGTTTTATGTGCCTTGAGCCTGCCCCAGGCAATAAACATAATAATGATATGCATAAACTCAACCGATCTTATTCATAATAACAGTATTATTAATAATCTGCTGAAAAATATTTTATTTTAATTCCACATGCTGAGAACATGCAGTCCACCAAAAGAAAGATAAATAAACAGGTAATAAAGATAATATTAATAGATAATGAGGATGATATCAGTGCAGTAATTCCTACAATGTCAGTGTTATGAATGGGCTGTTTCGATTTTGTCGATTTTTTTTGATTAACAAAAGGACATTTTAAAACAACCACACAATTTCTGATTACTGATTTTAATGGCATTAATGGAGGCAGTTATAAATATTATTCCCTAGAAATAACAATAAGATCATTTAAAAGTACACCTTTCCATTTGTAACAAAAAGTCAGTTTCTCTTTAACACAATATGGAATACAGTACTGATAAAATATATTATAGAAGTTTTCATCATATACCAGTAAAGAACCTAACTGTCACCTTGATGATTAAAAAGTTAGGGTTACTAACAAAGAGTTCAGCAACAAATAATTAATACCGTATCAATAAATATACCTCGTTAATACATTTTCATTTTATAAATAAAAATATGAGGCAGCCATATGTAGCTGAGTGCATCACTCAAATACATGCATTTCTGAATAGCTCATTCAGTGAGCTTATGTAAAACAGTATCTTGATCTGTAGTTCATTGCGCACACACTCCACCTGCAATCTCATTCATGTGCATACAGATATGCACCCACATGCTGTACATGTCTCAGTGGTGGATTCCAGACTGCTTTCAGTTTCGTGATCCAAATAAATGGCCGACACTTATCGAAACAAATAGAGCTGCAAGGCAAGAAAGATGAGGACAAATTGAGAATTAAAGATAGTATATAAGTTTGCAGGACTCATCTAAAAGGCCTGTCTGATGGCCAGAGTCACCATGAAAGACTCTTGGGACTGTTGAGGTAATTGTCACTGGGCCGATCGGCCAGTGCTACGCCATTATGAAAGTTTCGAATTTGCTTGTGTTTTTAAGTATTGCCAGCCATTTTAAAAACATAACCAATTATTAAATCATTTAAGCACAAGTAGATGTGAAAAAGAACGCAATTCAGTACTCATGCACTGACTAATAGAGGGGTGTAGAACTCTTGGAAGGCCACAGCCCTGCTGAATTTAGCTCCAACTCTGAATCATACACAACTGTCCTCCAGGAATTGAGTTGTGCAACCCTGGATTAATAGATGTTTTTCTGTGCATACATACCTGAAGCCAGCACAGAAAGCCATCTCTCAAACAGGGCACAAGTACCAAATTAAAGGGATAGTTCACCCGAAAATGAAAATCTTGTCATCAGTTACCCTCTTGTTGTTCCAAACCTGTATTTTCTTCTTCTTCTGCTGAATACAAAATAAGATATAATGAAGGATGTGGGTAACCAAATAGTCGCTGGTAGCCATTGACTTCCATAGTATTCATTTTTGTATACTATGGAAGTCAATGGGGACCCAACAACTGATTGGTTACCCACATCCTTCAAAACATCTTTTATGTTCAACAGAAGAAAGAAACTTAGGTTTGGAACAACATGAGGGTGAGTACATTTTCATTGTTCTTCTCTTTCGCGTCTTATCTTGCTTGAACAAACAAATAAACAAAAAAATTATAACAAAGTCCCTGTCTTGGTGTGTATTAAAGTAATAAACGTGGTCTATAGGCCTATTCTAAGTGATGATAAACAGCTGTGATACAACTGGATGTGTATCATTCCATTGAATCTGTACATTAAGTTAAATAAGCCTAATATACCTGCTTCTGTCAATGTCCTTAAGGGGATAGTTCACCAAAAAATAAATTCTGTCAATAATTTTTCACCCTCATGTTGTTACTGAATTAAGTCGTTATTTTAGTTTTCTTTGCACACAAATAGTATTGTCGCAGCTTCATAAAATGACGGTTATACCACTGATGTCACATGAACTATTTTATCGATGTCCTTAATACGTTTCTGGGTCTACAAACATTTCAGTTGCGTTGCTGTCTGGGTCAGAAAGCTCTCGTGTTTTGCGTAAGGGAGGTAAAATTTGAGAAGTCAGTCTACAATGAGGTGTGCATGATGTGGTTGAAAGAGTTGACTAACATTCATGCATATTTTCACACTTATACTTCACACATACGTTTGCGTTTTTGTGTTCTCTACCTGTGGCTTCTGTGTAGAGTTTGGACTCATCAGAGCTGGTCACTTTGCTAGTGATGTATGTTTTCTTCCTCTCTATTCGATCCAGAGCGCTGTGGATTAAAACCACACTACCCAGAGGCATTGGACTGTACAGGAGAACAGAGTTGATCAGGTGAGATCACAGATGATCTAAGCCAGTGTCAACTGGAAAAAAAACTGTATTTGAAAGACTTAAGTACTGAAACATTATCTCACTTGCGGTAGTCTATGTTGAGATTGGCAGTCATTATTGGTCCTGAGAGGAAACCGGCAAGAGTACCTGTCACTGTGTCAATCATGGTGGCTATGGCTCCACCATGTACATGCCTGCCACACAGGAAATAGGTGTAACATCATCTCCTGTTCTCCCATTATTTATAAATACAAATGTGGGATACAATTTCAGGTATATTATACACACAGAACAGAGCAGCTCCTTACCCAGGTGCACCTTCTAGTAAATGTCCAGCCTGAAATGCACAAACACATCTCTTCTCCTCCTTATTGACAAACACCACATACTCAAACGTAGCGCCTTGCTCTTTAACACTTCTCGTGAAAAGTCGAGCTTTGGCCTGGATCAGTTTGCTGAGGTGTACGCCGCCTACGGGACAGAAACAATGTGACATTCGCTTTTACACTAAATTGCATTGTCACGCCATTTATTTTACTGATAACAGTGACTATTCAAATACATATTAATCGCTTACCAGTAGCGTATTTGATGGAACGGTTATAGCTGGGCAACTTCCTCCACGGCCTCTTTTGTCCCTCACAATTGTCGGTGTCAGTGTCACACAGAGCATTATAGTGGTCGTAAACCGTGCGCATCTCTGGACTCCATGAGGAGTTGGGCTGGCTGAAGTCCCGTGGCTGAGATGAGAAAGGCCACAGCGACACCGTCTGCACAAAGAGTGACATTACAATACTATTCTTATATGTGTGACCCTGGACAACAAAACCAGTCATAAGTTGCACTGGTATATTTTAAGTATTAGCCAACAATACATTGAATGGGTCAATTTTTTTTTTTTATGACAAAAATCATTAGGATATTAAGTAAAGATCATGTTCCATGAAGATATTTTTGTACATTTCCTACCATAAATGTATCCAAACTTAATTTTTGATTAGTAATATTCATAGCTAAGAACTTCATTTGGACATACCGTATATTATTCTAGATTATTAATGAATAAAGCTAAATACAATATTTTTAAAACTAACCAAAAATGACATAAGTAGATACAAATGCTAAAACAAAAAATACAAAACTAAAATATATAAATAAAAATAAGTATTTTAAACGTTACAAATGTAAGATATTAATACATATATTTCCAAACAAATTTAAAACAACCACACCATTTTTGATCACTGGCATTAATAAAGGCAGTTATATGACAGCAGAATGAGTGTGATTTAACAACAATATCAAACCAATGAAAGAATGAATACTTTACCGAGATGGGTCTGGTGGTCTCGAGGGAGGACTGCAGGGGTCTGTGGGTCTCTTTACAGAGCAGATGCCGAGGACTGGTTCTCTTCAGTCCATTAGAGATCTGCTTCATGAGGCCAAGTCTTCTCGCGATGTTTCCTAACATGATGACTGTAAATCAGACTTTTCCGGAGGAAGCTGTGGCTGTCACTCCAAACCAAATGTAGCAGATGTCTTATTCTTCTGGGCAGAATAAAATACTTAGTGTCTAATTGCTACAAATGAATATGGCTTTCTTGTAACTTACATGATGAAATTAACTGAAGGCATTTCCACCACCCAGATTCCCACACACGCTGACTGTTATTTTTTATCTATAAACTGAAAAACTTTCGAAAACGCGTCCTACATACGAAAGAAAGCCTTTGTCGATAGAATATTGTATAAAACGACAGCCAACTTTAAGGTGAAAACACAAGATCAGCCGGTGACTTTCAGATTCACGGATGTCATCGCTGATTGGCCAGTTCTTGCACGCGGAGTGGAAACGCGCTGTCATTGTAACCACGTGATGCAGATTCCTACGTCTGATTGGTGGGATGAACTGTTACAACATCCTGTGTCTGTTGTCAAAGCAATTCTGTAGTTCCAGTACTTTCAGCTCACCCACTGCTGGAACTTACTTTTGGTCATTTTACGCTTAGTAGTTGTTTATCTGCCTGTGATGTACAATCATGTTTGGGCGAGAGAGAGAGGGTACAGAAATACGTTTTATCTTTTATAACTGTAACCAAAGGGTATTCTATAGTCTCTGGTAGTACGTTAGTAGTAGCAAAGTCCCTGGTAACGTTAGTAATAAAATAATAATAATATTTTCAGCAAGAACGCATTAAATTGATCAAAAATGACTTTTAGACTATTACAAAAGATTTGTATTTCGAATGAGTGCTGTTCTTTTAAACTTTCTACTTATTAAATAGTTTTTATCACAAAAACATCAAGCAACTGTGATAATAATAAACATCTCTTAAGCACAAAATCAGCATATTAGAATGATTTCCGAAGGATCATGTGACACTGAAGACTGGAAAATTCACAAGAATATCATTTTTTTTTATATAATATTAAAATAGATAAAACGTTATTTTAAATTGTAATACTAATATTTGTTATATTATTATTATTTTTATTAAATGAATGCAGCAAACTTTTGAACGGTATTTATGTAACATAATATATTTTTCTTTAAATTCCATGAAAATGTAAGATGAATATGATCATATCTTCCCCTGCAGTTCCTACACAGACTCTTGGGTTTAACCCACTTGTACAATTACATGTGTATATTCTTATGTTTAACAGCTTTCTTTTTCTAACAGAAAGATGAAGAGATCACTAACAGAACTAATGAGCTGGACAGGTGTGCTTAGTATCCATCTTGACTTTTATGATTTCATCACATTTAAAACAAAGGGACATTATGACATGACATGATCTAGGTCACGGGTCATTTAAACCCTTTGTCTTAGAGTTGCAGCAGTGAATGTGTCCTGCACTGAGACTATCTTCTTGTTCCAGAATCAAGAGTGTGATATTGAATGCTGAATTTGAGTGCCTTGGCCTTAATTATTATGAAAAAGCCCTGAAACGCAGAGAGAGGACCCAACAGGGTGAGATGGAGCTGTGGAACACCTCTCTCATTATGGTCAGTACAGACAATACAACGCCATGTGACTTTCCTGAAAAGATCAGCTGTTTATCTGAAAGTATTGAAATCTTCATTGTTATACATGAAGCAAATATGTGTAAAAAACAATGACTCAAGACTTTATGATACAGGTTCATTAATGACTTTGTTTCTTTAGCTGCACTAGCAGTATATCGTCACTAGGGGTTGTATAAGAACACGAGCGTAAAAGTAAATTGAAACTGTTCTGTTGGATCATCGAAATTCAAAGGTGTCTTCTTTAGAAAGCCAGTTTTGTTAAATTTGTACAGCAACAGGTTCCTCGTGATCATTTTCAGTGAGCAGGTTTATTTAGTCCAGTTCTATAGAAAGACAGGCTGATGCCTGTTGTAGGCTACAGACACAAGTAACCTGTCACAGATAATCAAACAGTCGCATAAGACAAACAGCAGGTGTCAAATGAGTAATTACACTTGGAAAGGATGAATATTTGAATGCCAGAAGGAAGCTAAATATGATCCAGATATTGCCCTCAAATATGTTCTTGATTCCATAACAAACAGAGTTATCTTTAGAGCTCATCCTTATTGTGCCAATATAGCTTCTATGACAGCAAACTAACAAAGATAACTTAAAGAAGAGAGAGCTGGAAAAGTGCCATTATTAACAGGGGGACTGTGGCAGATTTTAATGCTTGTTGAACTGTTGATGTCCGTTTAAAGGTTTGTAGCAACAGTTACATTATATGGACAAAGAATTGGGACGCCCCCTTCTTTAGAACAGAAAAAGGCACTTCCAAAACTTGGCAACAAAGATGGAAACAATATTTGATGTATTTATAAGTTGTATTTCCATCTCTGCTGCAACTTTTTAAATGACTGTACCCATATGTACAAGTTATCTGTGTTTGGTGATGAGTTTTTGGCTCAATGTCGGCATTTAAAGTCACACCAGAGGTGTTCAGCTGGGTTTCTGCAGACCAGTCAAGTTCTTCCACACTGACTGAATCATCATTTCTCTTTGATCCTTGCCTTATACACAGAGACACTGTCATGTTAGAATAGAAAAGGGTCCTGTCCAAACTGTTGCTATAAAATTAGAAGCACACAATTCCCTAGAATATCATTATATGCTAAAACATTAAGATTTGTACTCATGGAAATTACTAAAGTAGTCAAACCTTTTATTAGAAGGGGGTGACCCAATACTTTTGGCAATATAGTGTATGACAAATTGCAATTTGAACTGTAAATACATTTGCTAATAAACTATAAATGTGACCCTGGACCACAAAACCAGTCTTAAGTAGCACAGGTATAATTGTAGCAATAGCCAATTATATGGGTCAAAATTATGAATTTTTCTAGGATATTAAACAACTTTAATAAAGATCACATTCCATGAAGATATTTAGTACATTTCCTAACATAAATATATAAAAACTTTATTTTTGATTAGTAATATGCATTGCTAAGGTCTTCATTTGGACAACTTTAAAGGTGATTTATCAATATTTTGATTTTGTTTGCACCCTCAGATTACAGATTTTCAAATAGTTCTATCTCAGCCAAATATTGTCCTAATCTTAACAAACCATACACCAATGGAAAGCTTGTGATGTATAAATTGTAAAAACAAAATGGACCCTTATGACTGGTTTTGTGGTCCAGGGTCACAAATATGAAATATTGTTGAAATAAATAACAGCATTTACCCTTAAGCCTTTAAAACAAAATTAAACAATACAGTTTAGTCAATGGCAATTATTACATAATAATACTTAATAATAATAATAGATAAGCATATAAAATTGGTTTAAATGCTTTATTATTTTTATTATGCATTTTGATGTTTAATATTTGTTATAGGACTTGCTTCCCAACATTCTAAATCCAACAGCTAGTTTAATAATATCTCAACTGTCTGTATTTGTTGGGTTTGTGGTGAATTGGACTTTAGTAATCCAGTTCTACCTGTGTTTCTCTGTGTTTACAAAAGCTCCATTATACGCCACACCTCTTCAGTAGTCGTCTCAGCTCTGTTTGGTATCTGCTTTAAAAGAAGATTCAAATGTTGCTTTGACTTGTAAATGTTGTTGATAATGCTGGCAGCAGGAAAAGGATATTATATCCTCATTCCTGTGTGGTGGTGTGGTTACAGGTCCGGAGAGAAGCGTTACGCAGGATGCTGGAGCAGGAGAGACAGCTGCACAGCAGAGAGCTCAGCAAGATTGGCCTGGCCGTTTATCAACAAAGAACATAAACCATTCAAAAACACGTTCCAACGCCGAACCTTCACTTTCACTGCTTTATAATATACATGTGGCAGTACAAAATATTTGTTCTACTTTTGTCTATTTTATTTTGAAGTTCTCTTAAAACGCAGGGACATTTATTTATTTTTTGGTTCATAGATTATATCATATGAACTGGAAAACTTGTATCAAGCTCTTTTTTGTTTCTTATTTAAACGTTTGTTTTATAATAACATTGTTATTTTTGTAGAAACTGTGATCCATCTTTTCAGGATTCTTTGGTAAATATAAAATGCAAATATTTTTTTTAAATAAAAAATATTTGTAAAAGTCACTTTTTATCAATTTAATGCAACATTTCTACACTCAAAAAAATGCTGGGTTATATTTTTAATCCAAATGCTGGGTTGAGCCTGCTGGGTTATTTTTACCCAGGTGCTGGGTTCATTTTATAACCCAAACCATGCTGTATTCACCCAAATAAATTCAATTTGTCTTGTATTTTGTCCATGGGTGTTCTTGCCTAATAATAAATATTCATATTTAGATTATTGCTGTTGCCTCTAGTAATTATGTGTATGATTTTTCATTTCCAGCCCATTTTAAGCCAGCAATATAATCATTTTTAAACAATATATTAAACAACCCAGCATGGTGGGTAAAAATGTTTAACCCAACCATCTGGGTCAAAATAACCCAGCATGTGTTCTGTCCAATATTTACCCAGCGCTGGGTTGCCAAATACATGTTTTTTTTGTGTGAGTGTAAAAAAAAAAAGTCATACTAACCCCAAACTTTTGAACGCAAGGGTATGTGAAAGAAAATTACTATCATTATAAAACTCATCACATAATTTATTTTCATAAATTAATCATTCAGTTTTTTTCACTGCATCATGTATATTCTGAGCAAAATCATAGACTGCATTTAAAAGACTAAATCCTGAGCAAACAGCAATAACAATCATTAAAACGACATATGAAAAGCAATTGCCCTAAATGATGTTTGTTTATATATATTTTTTCAGGAATTAATTCATAGTGAATTTGAAAAACACTTATGGCCATGTAAATGTTTACGGTTTTAATAATCAGGAATAACAGGTTTCTGTTGTGGCTGTTGGAAAGTAAATTGTTGCGTATATTCTTTTAAAAGGGTGGGTAAACACTGTTTGTGTGTCCTGTTCTAACAACACACAGTTAAATTAGCAACTATGAGGAAAGATAGTATCATGTGTATTGTAAATAGGCACAGGCTCCCACCTAGAAGAACCTTAACTGCATTTAGCAACTTCTTCAATTATAAAACTAAAGGGTGAATTTTAAAAACCTCAAAGTGACTCAAAGGACTTTCGTAAAGACTGACTGGAAATGGCATGAATGTGGATAAACAGGTTCACAATACTGAAGAATGTGACTATTTTGCACCTATAGACAAATACAGTCATTAAATCAGCCAAATACATGACAAGGACTGATGGCTGTTCAAACTGTACATGACCTTTAACATTCTGATAATAAAACTATCGTCTAGTCTATCTTTTTTTTTTATTAACCAGAACTGACACACCCTCACTGATCCAGTCTGGCAGAACAGATTCTCCAAACAATCTTTAGTTTAAGCAGTAGATCAACGCTCAAATGATGCAATACAAAAACACATCGCTCAGGGTCAAAATGAACAATGAATTTAAATGAAAAAGAAATGTGCACAGAATAAAATATGTTTGGGTTTTGCAAATGCGAAAAGTTTTACAAAAAACGAGAGGCTATTTTTCACATCTGTCGTCATTACACATTTATTTCGTGCACTGTTTATTGGGAAACATTCCTCACTTTTTAATGAAAGAAAAAGTGTGAAGAAAAAAAGCTATACACAACATTTTTCCTGAGCACTCCCTCCAATGGACTCCAAGTTCGTTCACAAAGCTCCTTCAAATTGCACCTGCGCACAACTTCCTGTAAACAGACAAGAAAAAAGACTTGTAGAAAAGATTCTGATTTGTGACCTTTGACATTAAAAACAGTATAACTGTAGACCCTTTATAGGGTTCTCATAAGCGGCAGTCATCATAGGTAACTTCTATAGTGTTGAACGAATACAAAACAAACAAAGAATCATGATAACGTTCATGAGACCTTCCAGAGGAGAACAAATACATCTAGTTTGAGTACTGTTGTCGGAAGAGAGGAAGAAATAAAGATTTGTCTCCACACCCTCAGCCATTGTTTAAAAGTGTATTTACGGCCAAGTTAAGGTTGCTCTGTGCTTGCACGAAATTCAGTGTAATTGCACAATACCGCATAAAAGCCAGACTAAATTATGCCTGCTCAGACCCACTTCAGCCCCTGGCATCAAATTATACAGTTATGCAGCAATTGCAGTGTAAACGCATTAATGCCATCATTAAACAGTGTGTAAATACACCTAAATGCCACTTCAGAAGTGTTTAGGTGCATTAGAAATCTAATGCCTGATTTAAACAGCAAAGGTTGTATAAATGCATACACTACAATGTTTCTACAATGATCTACTGTGATATTAGGGACTGAAGTGGGTCTGAGCAGGCATAATTTATGCAGCATCGCACCTTTACACTGAATTTTGAGCAGGCACAGAGCAGCCTTAACTCTTAACTTTAATTTTCAAAAATGTAAGGTAATTAGAGAAGGGTGTTAACATAGTTAACAGTGTTATAAATAAACATTAATTAAAAAAAGTTAATAACTGAAAATGTCATCAGTTTGTGAAAAGGGTTCATTTAGATTACCATCATATTCAAAGGAATACATTCAAATCAAGCACTCTTACTTTGGCTCATCCAGTGTAATATCCACAAATTTGCAGATCTTTAAATCTCTCTCTAGAACTTGCTGTTTCAGACCCTGGATCTCCACCTCCGATGTCTTCCTCTCAGCTTCTTGGCCATCTGCAGAACAACAGGGGAGACAAAAATAATGACAATGAGCATTAATATCCACACATCTTAGTTCCAATCCTACCTTAGAATCAAGAGTATCTCATACTTACCCTTTAGTTTCTGGACTGAATCTTTTGCTTCGTTTTTCTGCTTCTCTAATTTAACCTGAGAGAGGGAGACAGAAGAAGACTGTGTGAGAGCACGTACATGCTTAAACATAGGCAGATAAAGGCTCAGTTTAACAGAGAATACTGTAATAGACCTGTCACAACACTTGATTTGCATATAAGCAGTCAAATAACCACTGAAGGAATGTAATACAATACTGAAACATTATCTCAGATTACATGTTTCAACTCTGAGACTTTTCTACTAATATAATAAAAATGAAATGTATTCCTGTGATTTTAGATGTTATTACTCCAGTCTTCAGTGTCACATGATCCTTCAGAAATCATTTGAATGTGCCGCTTTGCTGCTCAAGTAACATTACTAGTATAACTTTTAAAGGCTTATGCATATGAGTGAACAAATTAATATACTGTAATATTTCACTTTTTAAGGAATACTTCCTGATCGTCATTCTATTGGTTCTTTACTACTTATGAAAACCTGCAAAACTGGAAATACAATGTTCTATCTACTTCTGGTCTAGTAAGTGTAATGGAAATGAATGTGTGAATGCATTTATACCTAATTCAACTAGAAACGAACACAGTATCATAACATTAAAAATGATCAAATATAAACATACTTTGCCATAAAGTAAATCTATTAGGTAAAGTTGTGTTCCTAAAACACTGTTTATTGCTTATGCCTTTGGGTGAATGAATAACTAAGGATGTAACATGTCCATGGAGTTTAATTTGTATAATAAAGGGTTTCATTTTTTCTTAAAGGTCATTTTTAACAGTCCTGTGGTTTGACATATTAATTATGTTTTGATGTTTTGTTTCGTTTTCTTTGAGGGGGGGGCAAATATGCACTAAATTTACCAGAAGTGACAGTAGAGACATGGATAATGTTGTAAATGATTTCAAGTTCAATTTTTTTTCCATTCATTGTATTCATCAAAGAAAGAAATAATAATTTTTCAACAATGATAATAATAAGAAATGTTTCTTGAGTACCAAACCAGCATATTCAACAATGAAGACTGGAATACTGGCTTTGCCATGCTAGAATATATTACATGTTCAAATAGAAAAAATATATTTAAAATTGCAATACTATTTCACAATGTTACAGATTTTACTGTATTTTTGATAAAATATGTGCAGTCTTGTTAAGCTCAAGAGACTTCTTTCAAAACCCATAAAAAATCTTCTCAACTCCAAAATTTTGTGTACAAATGTATACTAAAATCAAATGGAATATAGCATGCCATGCTGTAGGACATCAACTTAAAAGTATTTTGTGTCACCTACTCTCATATCAGAGACAAAAGAGCTGCATGTGAAGGGAGAAATTCAGCACAAATGAATTAGATCAAACTATGGAGTTTAACTCTAGATTTAAATGAGAGAATATGGAAAGAAAATCACTGTACAGTTCTTCAAGATTATTTACACTACCTTGTCAGCTTGGCAGGTGCTTAGTTCCTTTTCAGAAATGACATTGCCTTTCTTAATGTCGTCCTTCTGTTTTTTAAGTTGATCCCTTTGTGTGATCAGAGGATTAAGACTTTTATTAATGTCTTCCACTTTCATCTTGGCTTCCAAGATCCCGTCCTCCTTCAGCTTCACCTGTTGACCGGAAACCGCAATGCGTGTTTTCAGATTGCGGATGTTGCGCTCCTGCTGTACAGCCTGGTAGACTATAAACAGTAGTGCACATAAGGCCAGAAAAACCATTGCCATTACAGCTCTCATCCTGAGGGAAGAAGAAAAGGATAGAGCAGACTACAGGAGTTCCTCTGGGAAAAGTTGTTTTGTTTTCTTCCTCTTTCTCTCGCTCACTGCTTGGTTCTCATGACAGCAGCATCTATGCTATTGACTGAATCCGACTTGTCTCCCTGTCCTGTCCAACAGAAAAGCTATTGTTTTAAGACAGCGACAGGTAAGCCCGCCTTACCTGTACAACTGGATGTTTGGGTTAAGCAAACAGTGTGTCTGAGAGGTATGTGTGTGTGTGTGTGTGTGTGAGAGAGAGAAAGAAAGAGAGAGAGAGAGTTAAACCTCAACTTCCTTGATACTGTTGCTGTGATCTCTGACCAACTTTTCCACTCTCTCCACCCATCTTTGTTTTGTCAAAGCGGCTAAAACAATAAAGGCTAGCAGAATACACATCAATTCATCAACATTTCTTTGGTATTTCTTTCAGTTAAGGAATATAACAAGCAGCCCTTATCTCTTACACAAACAACTCAACTAGGGGACTGAAGGTTTACAGGTGTGGCATTATAAAACTCAACAAAATTCGTCAATCATTACAACGTGGTTAAACAGGATGGACCGGGATATTCTTATTTGCATGAACTAACCAACATGCCATCAAAGTACATGTCGTCTGAGCATCGAAACCCTTGTTTTTTTCGGGTTTTGTCTCCCAGCCACGTTTAACAGGTCTCACCTAGTGCGTTGAGGTTTCATTACTTTACTGCGAAGGCTTGTCTCCACAGATGTGAAAATGATTTTGTCCATCATTGCACTCAGATTTCAATTCAAGTGACAAGTTTCAAGAGGTGCTAAATGGGATTTCTTCGATGTCTGACAACACTTGTATCATGTGCGACGTGATGATACCGCTTCACAGACACCGAACCGTCCTCGAGTCAACTCACTGGACCGACTCGTTGAGAATCATTTCTGTCAGTTAATAAATTACTGCAACTTCCTCTTGATTTTTATGGCTGTTGGCATGAAACTTTTAGATGACAGATGAGAACTCCACCTCGATAGCACTTACATTCAACAAACACCAGTTTTATGCTTAAAAAGTGATAAAACGAAATATCTAAAATCCTCTTAAATTAAGCAAAATGAGAGTTTTGAACCTGGCTTTAGCCAATGTTCAAATGTATGTTCTAGAAATGTATGCAAATTAGTTCATATTTAGAACAAGTCTCATTTGCAACTTAATATTTCAGAAAAAAAGTTAGCGCAGCCTGTGATAAAAGCATGCGATATCTTGAGAACGTAGAGTAATATTAATTAATTATATATTTAAAAAAAAAATTCAACCAAGAGAGGTAAATTATATAGGCCCTATGGGTAGTAAATGACGTAATATGCATCATTTATTCGCTGATATCAGTTTAACTGGGTGACATGAGATTGCAGCATTAATAATATTTTAATAAAGAAAAACGTAATAAACAGTAACACGGCTACCTACATATGGCTTCTATACTAGGTTAGTGATGTAAAATAATTGCTGGATCATTTAACCGGTTCTTTGAAAAGAACGGATTCGTTAGAACCGATTTGGAGAAATGAGTCGGACGCACGTCGCACGTCTTATTAGTTTGACGTCACTGCAAGTGTACGCCAATGAGTTCGCGGGTGGGCGTGGTTTTCTATAGGTGGACTGTGTTACCTTTAGCGACGTCTCCTCCAGTCCTTGACTCCTTTCAAACACCGCTCAGGTGAGGAATCCACCGATCTTTAAAAAAAAGAGCATTAAAACCAGGAAGGAAGCTAACCGAGGACCACTTTATTAACCTACTTTACATTTGCATTAAGGAATTCACTTGGACATAAGTGACAACATATTTTAAGATCACGGAGAAGACAGTGTTTGCTCTTTAACAGGATGCCACAGTCTTGTGGGCGGGGCTAGTTTCACCGACAGGTAACTCTGGTTATCGGTACATCTGCACGCGAACAGGTTGTGAGTCCGATCCAGCTTCCTCTTGAGCCGTCCATCATGAAGTTTCCTGCTCTGCTGTTGGGTTTTGTCTTGGTGTGTAGTCTGGGTATCGCTGGCTACACACAAACCAGACGAAAGCAGGAGACGCAACTGAGTAAACAGGCTTCATTCATAGATATCAAGTTCAGAGTGACCAGAGATGTTCTGGAAGAATACCAAGATCAGCTGATCCAGTCCAACACACTGTTGGAAAAGACTAAAAAAGAGGTGGACAGTCTAACCAAAGACCTGTCCATAGCCAAGACCTTTGTAGAGAAGAAAAAAGGGGACATTGCTACATGTAAAGGAGACCAAGTGAGTCGTAGAATGTGATGTTTAATGTTTTGTATTGATGTGCTCTCAAGCAGCCTATTAATATACATCTTATTGTATTACCATTGTACTTAATAATCCAGCTATTGTGACAGTATGCCTTTAAATCCATGTAAGCCTATATGACACATATGATTTTTTATAAATCTGTTTTTCTTCTTCAGAAACGATTAACAGATGAAATTGCTGCTACAAATTCAGAAAAGAAACACATCCAGAGTGAGTTTCCATCTCTTTATTTTCACTTTTAACAAGACGACAGTTTGGACATTTTTAAAGACCACATTGGCAAATAATAATATGGAGGTAGAAACAGTTACTGCCTGTATTAACTCAGATTAGCTAGATTTGTCATAATAGGCTAAAGCCCATGAAAATAGACCGCCCCCCTGCGGCAATAAATACGAAGCCAGTCAGTCATGCCTGAATACATATAACTAATGATGCATATTGTAAGCCATTAAGAACTGGAACAAGTGGGGTGCAAGTTGCTGACAAAAGCCCATAATTGCACTAGTCCCACTCATTGTTTGCTTTAACCTTTACCTCATTTACAAGAAGTTATAGTATCTCTATTCTGTTGCCTTTTCTGTTCACAGGTGAGTTCGTCAAGGATAAGTCCCATTGGGGAACAGAGGGTGAATCTCTAAGAAAACAAATGGAGGAGTTGAGCACACTTTGCAAGTACATCGACAAGACGTCCGAGGAGGGAAAGTGAGTAGCCTACATTAGTATAATAAAACTACTTCCTGTGGATCTCCAATCTCATGAAACTGTCAGAGAAAGTCATTCTGTGTAAGGTTGAAAGGGTCATGGGTTAAAGCGCTGTACATGTTATATAACCTGAAGCTTTAAAATGAGGATTTGGGTTTATTTATGTATCTAAACTTTTAAAATATACAAATAAAGCACTAATTTTTTACATTTATATAGGAATAGATAAAGCGTATTTCTGCTGAGCATTACATTAATATTGCTTAACAACACTTCTTTCCGTATCCAAGGAAACTGTGTAAAATAACCGAAGAGCCACAACAGCCCAAAGAAATACAAGCGGAAAAACCCAAGGCTGAGGAACCCAAACTGAAGGAAGAAAAAGCCGAACAGCCAAAGGTAGATGTGAAGTGAAGAAAAGCCAAGTGGACGAGTGTGTGTGTGTTAGGGGAGTGGAGAGCAATGCCACCTCAGCGTACGCTGGAGAATTGTATTGGACAAATAACTATAACCTGAACATCTTGCTTGGGTTGATCTCCAGCATTCCTGAAATGACACACACTTTGGGTTCAAGGTTTGACTGAAATCATCCCATGTGGTCTGTCATATTCCTGCGGTGTTTTCTGACATAATTGTGTTTGAGGAATATGGGATAATGCATGTGCATTGTTTACTTAACATTTGAATTTTGATGTCCACTTTTTCCCACAAATAAATTATGAAAAACACGTTATTTTTTAAACTCAATTTCCTTGTTAGGTTTCTTTGCTTTCTGGGTGTGTTTGATTTTTTTTAAATGTGTCTTTCCCCCTGTAGTTTACCTTGCCTTTGTTACAGTGTCATTCTGAGCCTGCCTCAGGCTCATGCATACGTCCCGCTGGTATCGACCAATGGGAAACTCTGACCCTCTTACTGTCACTCCTAATCATCCTCACTCTCTTACCCCGGTTACTGTTGTTTTGCAGTCCTGACAACACCGAGTTTAACCAGTCTGAGCCTTCAGTGAAGGCTTACTCTTGCTCTTCCTTGTTGAAAGTTTTGGTTTTATGCTGACATAGTGTGTGATATCTGATGTCAAATATAAATAAAGTCAAAAATGTTTATGTATTCTTCCAGTAAATGGCCGTTTACCACTCCGCAATGTAAAGCTGTTTAAAATGCTTATCTAGTCAATGTAATCTACTGGTAATCTTACTTAAACATAGTGGCTTGACAGTTCAGTTTGTTGTTCTAGGCTGTTTAACCAGTTTGATGATTATGTAAGTTATGTTCTGGTATTTCAGGTGCAATGTGGTTTGAGACAAAAACACAACAGCAGTTTAATATACCGCACAGCTCCACCTTCTGACAAACCTTTTACAGTGTTTCTACAATTAATAGGACTTAATGGGTAAATATTTGGGGTTAATTAGAAGTTAGGTTCAATCAAGAGCATGTATGAAATTATTAAATGTTTTTTTTAAACTAAGTTTTTATAAAGAAATATCAAGTTTATAATTTTATGAAACCACTGGCTTAGGTTTGTTAGTTTGATCTGGAAAGTATTACCTCACCAAATTTTACTTGGATGTTTATTAACTATTAATTTAACTTTAACCAAAAAACATAAATTCTGATTATTTACACACCGCCACGTCACTCCAAACCTGCTTGAGGTTCTTCTGTGGAACACAAAAGAAGATATTTTGAGAATTTTTTTTCAATGTAGCCAAATTCTTTCTCAAAAACATGTTTTACAGATAAACTACAAATATGTTTGGAATAACGCAGGTGTGCATAAACGATGAGGAAGTTTGTTTATAATATCTGGTAATGCGTTACAATATTCAATTTTGTTACATTACATAACTACATTAGTTGACAGGAACTAATAATGAAAACAAATTTTAAAGCATTAATTAATTTTAGTTCATGTTAATTCCAAAATGTGCTAATCTGATTATCAAATGGACCCGAGTTGACATTAACTGATGTGAACTATTTATGTAAAAAAAACTTGCTCATTGTTAGAGAATACTAGTTAATGAGTATTATAACATGTATGGCCTTTCTGCAACTCAGAGTTTAGCCTTTTTTTAAAGAAAGAAAGAAAAAAGAATAGACAAGTGGAAATTAAGTGCATATGGAATATTCTTTTAATGCTGCTGGTTTTATGAACATTTGTTTTTTTTTGTTTTTTTATTAAGAAATGGTAAAGATAACGAGTAAGTCTCTTTTCTATGCTACGTCAGAACTGATCATGTGAACTTATTTGGCTCACATTGTGTGCACACTTCCCCTCCCCTCTCTTTTGTGTTTCTCTCTCCCTGTTTTCTCTTTCTGTTACCCCCCCAGGCTCACAATTAGGGGAAACAATTAGTGTCTCTCTTCCGCCCCATCTCGTTCCGAAGGTCAAAACTCAAAACTGACGATAACATCTGCTTCACTTCTGATGCCCCACTGTTTTATTTTGGGCTTGTCTTATGTAACATTTACTGTTTAATGTGAAATGTAAGAAATATAGAAAACAACGCTTTCAGTGCTGCTACAGGAAACGTTCCAAAAATAATACAAGTAGGATACATAGTAGTAAATGTGTTTTTTAAATAGATAATGCTAAGATATTTTTGTTCATGTTACATTTTAGACATGATTCGTATAACAAAATATATGTGATATACAGATTATTATGTTTCAAATTAATATTTGGTCAAATGTTAATGTTATGTTATATATAGTGCACATACTGCAATTATTCTAATTGTTCAATAAAAATGATAAAATAATAAGATATAATACTCTCGCATGGACAGTATCAGCAAGGAGGAAAAACTGTTTTTAATTGATAAATGCACTTATTTCTGCTGGCTATATATCGAGAATGATGCGTAATTCTTCAATAATAACCTATTTTTCCGCCTTTGGATTGTAACACTTTTGTAACAAATGTTTAATATTAATGACAATTGTTCAAATGAGTAATATTAGTTGTTTGATTTTGATTTGTAATTTCAGTTATAAGCAATTACTGATACATTTTCCAGGTATGAATTACACAAGAAGATACCTTTTTCAATTGCCACGTGATATTAATAATTAAAATTAAAAATATTAATTTTTCTTTATTTCCAAGAAATGACGCTGAATGTAGGCTATGTAAAATGTGTAGAGAAATATTAAGCATGTGTCCAGTTAAATATATTTTTTCGAATCAAAATATCAAAATGTAATACAGTCTCAGGTGTCTAACGAATGCACAAGTTCACAGTGAAATGTAACAAACTTTCACGGCGTTTATTCATCAGACTTCAGGAAAGACACTTGATGAGAGCGTCTCCGGAGGTTTGTAGAGAGCCGTGGACTGCATTGGGTCACCTTGAGAAGTTATGTCAGCGGCAATGCAAATGAATCTGCTCAGTGTTCAGGGTCAGGTCAACTAAAGCAGCTTGGGTGAATTTAGCCTTCTCATTTAATTTGGGGAGTTTAATATGGTACATCAAACACAAAAAGACTGCAAACTAAATGAAATCTTGCATCTTGTTTTACTGCAGAGTTGTGCACAGTCATGGAAACCCCTTGAGGGACGCAAAAGGACAAACAGGGTTTTTTATGTAAACCAATACAATATTTCTCAGCTTAGATGAACTAATCTAAAATCTCATCCCATCCAGTCATAAAAGAGTTCTTCACTATTTACACCCTCGTGCCTTAAAGATTACAACTCTCTAATTAGCAAGATTTCACCAACACAACTGTATAATGACTGGCAGAGCAAATGATTCACATCAACATTATTAATATTGGTACACGTGCTCCTTATTATTTTATTGATGATGATGATAATGCCAGACAATGGGTTACAAGGCATTTGGAATATTATTTGCATTCGTGTAAAAGACAACAATGTTTTACAGCAATATTCTCCATGCTTCTTATGGACATGTCTGCATTTATTGCAGATGGGCTTTGAGTTCAATATTTGCATTTAACGTACAGTTTAATGTGTTTTGAGAAATATAATATCTGTTGGATTTATAAATACATTTGACTATATTTATACATACTATGCATGTTTCATTCTACATATTTATATTACGTACAAGTTTCTTCTATGCTCATAAAAGTTGCATTTATTTGATCAAAAATACTGTATAAACAGTGATATTATTACAACTTTTAAATAAATGTCACTGCTCTAGTCTTCAGAGTCACATGATCCTTCAGAAATGATAATAAGCTGATTTGGTCTCATATTTCTTAATATTATCATCAATGTTGAAATGCTGCTTACATTTTTTTTTGGAAACTGACATTTTTTCAGGACTCTGATGAATAAAAAGCTCATAAGAACAGCTTTTATATTGAAAGGGAAGCCTATATTGTCACTTTTGATCAATTTAATGTATCCTTGATGAATACAAGTATGAATCTTAAAAAAAATAATCCTGCTGAATTTAAACTTTTGGATGATAATTTACATTATTCCCATTTTAAATGTGAGGCAGTCAAATGCTGCTGTAAGTAACACAACTGACTTAATTGACATTTTCTTCATTATGTAAATGAATGATTTATTCATTATGTTGTGGGTTTACAACTTTTATTTGCATTCACACAGAGATATACGAGGGTTTGTGTGTTTGTCTGACTGACCTCTGTGTGAAATCACATCTATTGATCAGCCTAATGCAGGAGGAAGAGCCAGCGGCAAGGTGATCAATGCGCTCTTAATTAACCCCTGTGAGTGTGTGTGTGTGTGTGTGTACGCTGGGGTTTAGGAAGGGTGCTAAACTTTGGACAGGGGTGTATAAATACACCCATCCCAACTGAAACTTGTGACATTCATGCACATTTTCTTACTTACAGGCTGCAAATGACATGCTAACATGCAAACACATAGAGCAATATTACAACAGAAGACACTTTCCAGCTACATTTATTTAAAAGGAAGTGAATGATTTCAAGCAGGAGTCTCAAAACTGTGAGTATTTTGTGTGAGTGTGTGCCAGTGCTAAAACTCTGAAAATGTTTATGCTCCTGACATGAACAACCTGAATTACTTCATTTTAGTTGTTTTTATTGTTTAGAATGTATTAATTTACCCTATGTGTATGTTGGATATAACATATCTTTAATACTCAAATGAACATACTAAATAATTGAAATTAAAACGTGCTAGGGTTTGCAGAAAGCATAATTAGCTTTGTGTAAATATTGACATTTTGCACTTTATTCCTTTTATTTGGACTCATTTTTCAAATGTAATTTCCTGTGTTCTCTTTCAGACGCTGTGTGAGATGATGGCGAGGTTCGGACAGGTCAGGGACTGTGTGATATGTTTGATATTCGGTTGCTTTCCTCATATCACGTCAACTAAATATCAGACATATTCCTACAGACTTTGGCACAAACCTTCACATCCGTGTCTTCTCTTCTTTCACCATCTGGGCTCATCAAAGATTTTGTTATTTATTACTTACGTGGTTGTTCATTTTATAGCATTTGAGCGACATAAAAACATACAAAGACATGCAATAACAGATCCAGTTATGCTTTGCTTTCATTTCTTTGCATGCTGAAGGTAAAATAGTCTGTTCTGCTCATTTATGTTTCTTTATAATATATATGTGTATATATATATTGTGATTGTGAATTAGAAATGTGCAACTGTGCTGGTTTAATTGCTCATCATACAGTTTAGGTTTTCACAAGAACCGGTTTTATCTTCCCCAGCAAACCATTCTGTAAACAGTTATTAAAAGCAACCATTCTAAAGAAACATTTAATAATCGAAAGAACCTTTTTCACAACAAATCACTTTTTTGTGGAATGGAAAGTTTCTATGAATGTTAAAGGTTGTGGATTTCATTAAGAGTGGATTGTACAAGAGCTCAAGATCCAGTTGTGAATGAGATGTTCTTATTAATGCTTTCTAACGAACTAAATGGCTGACTGCATTGTAATCATTTACTCATCAATTAATATAAGCATTACAAAAGACACATTTATGTCAAACTTTAAAAAGAGAAACTCACATATGAGAAAAATATGTGTGACAATTATTGTTGTTGGTCTACTCATTGGAGAAAAACTATCGCTGTAAAAAGTGATAAGTTGACGTAGCTTAAAAAAATTGAGGAAACCCGTTGCCTTAAAATTAAGTAAATAATGATAAAAAAAAACCGTAAAAGTTTTAGTGAATTGTCACGTTCTTAACTTATTTTTTTTAAATGATTTAAAAAAAAATGAAAGTTGACTTAACTTTTTAAGTTAAGTCAACTTATCACTTTTACAGTGATAATACATAATTGTTAAATACAATAATATTACATTTTGATTGAAATAGTTAGGGCTATTAAACTTTTTCTCAACTCTACCAAGTAGTCAAAATGTGTGTGTGTGTGTGTGTGTGTGTGTGTGTGTGTGTGTGTGTGTGTGTGTGTGTGTGAAAGTAGTGATGCTCAATTTTAACCTTTAACTCATGACTCAGAAAGCAAAGTCTAATAACTCAAAAGCCAGTCCATGCGCTTAAGTTACGTCAACTATATGTTTATAAGGAAACTGCGTGTATTTCATGCTATTTCAGTCTGAATAGTGAAAATAGATGACGCAGGAAGTACTGTATATGCCTGAAGCATTTGTTTGGCCATTGCTCTTTTTTTGGCATCATGAGATGGGTAAAGATGATATAATCATTAAAGGTCTTTTCTTAGTCAGTTTTAATCAGCTGTCTGCACAAATGATGAGACTATAATGATATCCACGTGCACAAGCAGCATACAGAAAGAAGTATGTTCAATCAATATTCTTTTGATTTAGTTTTCTTTTTTTACAAAACTGTAATACATCTAATAAAGCACCAAACGTGTATATAAACATGTTTGTATACAACTACTTGCATAATATTTTTACATAAGTAGTAATTAAAATGTTCCCAAAATGTCTTTGTGTTTTCACTATTATTGTGATTATGAAATGACATTTGAACCCTGAAAAATGCATATTCAATATAACCCTGAACACAAATGAAGTGGATGAGGTTGTCAGAAAAGCATCTATGCATATTTGTTATTGATACACACAAAGCTCAATTTTATAATCTTGTTCTAATTCGCAGCCCATGTACGAAAAACGAGTATAGCTTGAAGGGACATCAAGGATGTATTCATGCGATTCCCATTTTCACCACAGTGTACACAGTTATTTATTGACACACAGATTAGTGTAATTGCATACGCGATTACATCAGTTAGACTGCATAAATATCCATTTTGACACGGAGTAAATATTGTCATACCATTTTTAACAAGCTTGTTTTTTTTTAAGTGTGTTCATGTGTACAATTTAACTTTCATTTTTTTATTTGACTTGAAAATGCCTTTACTCTTAAATGCATTGTTTCTTGAAGCTACATAAATTGATTTAACTTCAATTAAAAGCAAAAGATTTCTGCATAAAGTGCATAACATCATATGTATCTATGTGTGTGTGTTACGGTCAAGAAGGAGGGTCATTTGCGCACAAGTACAGTATAAATATCAGAGATCATGGAGCATCATCACAATAAACCTCAAGAGACTCTTAAGGAAACCACAGGAGAACAAAACATCACTATACGAGACAAGATTCACAGGGAAAGGTAAAATCTTTATTTCCTTTGATAAAGTCATACGCTTTCTTTTTACTAGTGCTGTCAAAAGATTAATCGTGAATTCGTGATTAATCGCATCCAAAATAAACGTTTTTGTTTACATAATATGTGTGTGTATTGTGTAGATTTATTATGTATATAGAAAAGACACACATATACAGTATATACTTAGAAAATATTGATATGCATTTACATGCATACATTTATATAATATTTTTATATATAAATGTATATATATATATATATATATACATATACATATATATTTAATATATAAATGTAACATATTTGTCTTAAATATATACATGTATGTGTGTGTATTTGTACATACATAATACATATACAAAGTACACACACATATATTTTGCAAACAAAAACTTTTATTTTGGAAACGATTAATCGTTTGACAGCACTCATTTTTATATATCTGAAAATGTCTTCGGTTAGTTAGTCTGTCAGGAAAAATAAATTAATTAATAAGTATTATACATGATCTAAAGCAAGCAACACATGATAATATGTTTTACTATACATTATAATAAGTCTTATTGTAAAATAATAACAAAACTGTAATACCAAAAAACAAGATACAAAAGTAAAAAATATATTGTTTTTGCTGACGGTTTTAAAAAAAGTGATCAACTCTCTATAAAATTTTGACAAAACATTTAGTTACCAAGCTAAAAAGTACCATTACTATATTTCAAGAGAGATGAAAGCAACAGTCAGTTATGAATGTATCATATATTATTTTTGATTAACATCATACATGAATGCTGTGGAAATACAAAATAGTGCTGCATAACTTATTGTTCACTCCAATTCACATGTAATGAAGAATAAATAATAATAGAAAAGCTGGATTTTTTCAGATGGGTTCAAATGTCCCCACTGGTCAAATACTGCTGATCGCAGCATGTCTGCTGAACGCAGCTCCAACTCTATCAGTGAACAGAGGTGAAGAGTGCACATTCAACACCAAAGGTACCTCCCCGCACTTAAAATAAACAGCCTTGCTTTATTTATGTGTGGCGCTAATGTGTAAATGCATAAATCATAAGTCTTTGGGCTATTTTTAGGCACTTGTGAATATCAAGGACAGGTCTTCGGCATTGGCGAGCGCTGGATTACTAAAGACTGCTACCAGTGTGTGTGTATGGAGCCCTTCGGGGTGGGCTGCTGCGATCAGTAAGTCTGCACTCCTACAGCTCCAAGCTGTTCGCATGTGTTGGAGCAAATCTAGCCACTAACCTGCACATATTCAGTGTGTGTTTTCTCACCCTGACAGCAACTCCCTCCCAGTAGACTATCCTGAGTGGTGCGAGGTCATCAGGAAGCCCGACTCCTGCACCGGTGTGGCTGTGATGAGACAAAATCACAAACTCCCTTGTCTTTATGGGAAGTGGGGCAGGATGCGGCCTGAGACATGGAAGTCTGACAATTATTTACTGTCTTAAATGAAATGTTAAAAATCACTCATTTACGTTTGCAAGTGTATTTTTTGTGGGATTAAAAAGCATCAACCATTTTTACCATTCTGTTTCAGTGAATTAAAGCTTCTCTGCATCGACAGATAACTCTGGTTTAGTGTTCATATATGTTGACACTGATGTTGAAATATGTTGATGTTGAGAACCAATATAACGTCACTATCTGTTTAAATTAGACGGCTACACACAGAATTTATTTTGAGATATAATTCTCAGCCATTTCGTTTCACTCTTCACTGAGAAGGTTTTTCACACTTGTATTGTTATTCTTTAAGCTGGTTTATTTTGTACTTATTTTCCATGGGATTGGCATCTTTGAGAAAACGTTAACAAATACGAGGGATGTCTAAATACAGTTTAAAACCTGTATTTGTTGTGATTTTACAATATTACACATATATACATTCAAAAACTTTAATAACATTTAATAACATTTAAAATAAAAAAAACAAGTACATTTTTAAGCTGATTCACAGTAACTTAAAGAAAAGTAAGTTTTTGCATTTATTTATTTTTGAAACAAAATTGGAAAAGATTTAGCTTGAAAATGCTGTTAGACAAAAAATATAAAATTGAATATATTTTTGGCATTATTAATATAAAAGATAAACTTTTTTATTTACTACAATGAATGTTATATAATTCAAGAGATTATTTCAAAATGAATGAATTTTAATTTTAATATTGATATGACAGTAATTCGCCAGTGTACCGTCTTCGTCCATTCTTCTTGGGTCGGTGCCAGCAGCAGAAGATCTCTTTCGGTTTCCTCTCCTCAGTCGAGCACGAGCAGCAGCGGGTGAAACCTGAGTGTGTCGCTGCTGTGAGCGTCGCAGCCAAACCTAAAAGCTGACGGTGCTAAACTCGGTCAAGATAAAAGCGTTCAACCTTTGATTTTCTAAAATCTCTCAAACACACACTGGAATGTGAAGTATTTAGCCAGGTGTGTTTATCTACTAAGAAGTCACATGATAAGTTTGAGCCATCACATGTCAACGTTCAAGTTTCAGGAAAGTTTTCGTTTCTCGTCAGAGAAGCCCCGCCCATCTCCCGCTCCTTCTGCATAATTATTGGTTCTTATGCAGCGATCTTCTTTTTGATAGGTCCAGATTAACGTCACTCAAACTGCTCACGCTCTAACTGCACCTCCTTCTTTAACCTGGTTTAGAGTAATTGATATCGTTTCTAAAGCGAAGGACTTGAATTACATCCGCATGAACTCATAAACACGGTATCCGAGCCCCACTAATATGTAAAGGTGAGTTGATAAATATGCTATAATCACAATAAATAATCGTTTACTGGTGAAATGTATCGTTAAAAGGCCAAGTGTCAATGCAGACAGACAGCGTTCAAGGTGTTTGCCGACGTCACTCAAAGTATATTTGTCTCTCTGTTGAATTGAAGCTTATTTTTGTACTTTCTATTCCTGCGGTAATGTTTCTTTCAGTCTGAGAGACGTGTTCGCCTTAATGGGGCTATAAATGTGTGTGTGTGCTAATATATGCGTGTATTAAGCATGTGTGTACAGTGTGTACACACATTTGCATGAAGTTGTTTTTATTTTGGTCGTTTAACTTGTTCACTATTTAGGGTGAACTAGACAAAGAATACAAAAAAACCCTGTATTTACATTATATATATATATATATATATATAAGAACAAGCATTATATTTGTGTGATCTACAGACAATTTAAAAATAAAAGTTGTATGATTTTACAACATTAGATCTGAAACTGCAACCAGACAGTTGAGCTTAACATGTTTTGGACATGATCATGAAGATGGACAAGATTAACATATTTCTGTAAACATTTATGTAAACGTATTTGATAAATATATTTAGGTTGTAGCTGGTTTCCCCATTTTATGGCTCACTTGAATAGTCCCTGCTGTCAATTTGGAGGTATTAATAGTAGGCCTACATAAATGACACGTTTTTCAAAATGGTTTGTACTGATGTATGTTACTATCCTCTTTCCCCACCAGAATGGAAACCAAAACACCTCCAGACATGAGCAGTCCCAACTAACCTCTGATGACTTCAGTCAGTTTAGTTTTTGAGAATGAATGTGAAACAGAAAACGAGAAGCATGGAAGAGGAGGAATTAACTGGAAATACCATGTGGCTTGAGAAAATAGTTCTGCTTCTGAGGTAGATATTTATGGGGGCAAGAAGAGATGTTTTAGTAGATGTACACGCTGTCACTAACACACTACCATACTATTTTCATGCTTGTTTTGGTGCACACTGAAACCATTTTAAGGTAGTGAAAACAGTGTGATAAAAGGAAGAGGTTTGGGTTGAATAGTAAAGTTCAACAGCAAGACTGGGAGTACATTCAAAATATATTGATATTAAATAAGGGAGTCAGAGAACGGAGAGCTGTGAAACATGGATTATGGTGAAAGTGCTCTTTATGGAAGTGAAGAACTGGAGCTGGATCCAGATATTGTGAGCGAGGAGGCGGGGAAACTGTATTCGGAGCTGCAGGTAACCAATCAATAGTATCCACCTTTATTCACCTACCAATCAAAATCACTTTTAAGGCCTGTTCACACCAAGGATGATAAATATCATGATAACAAGTTAAGTGCATTTATAATAAGGGGTCTCATTTATAAACGCTGCGTATGCACAAAATGGGCATATCATATCCGTAAGCAATTTTCCACGCACATATCCGGATTTATAAAAAATTAACTTGCCGTAAATATGTACGGACATTCTAGACCATGTGTACGAACACTTTTGGAGTGAGACGTAATGAAGTAAACAATTTTAAACTGCGTTTTCATTTCGACATGCATTTACAATAAATATTTCACTATAAGTGGAAGATAAGCACTGAAATTACAAAATGTCATTACGCAGAAGTTAAACAAAATTAAATTTAGACATATAGAGGATGCATTTGATCACTTTTCATGTGGCATCCTATGTTTTAATGACAGCGAGGAGTGCTATAGGTGCACAATAATTCATTTTTAAACTAAACTGCAGATCTCATGTTACGAGGATGTTTTTTTTTTCGCACATAAGATTCGCACATTTCCTTTTTAAAATATTTTCTGTAATTCGCAGAGTCAGACAATTGCATTTTCACTGCAAAAAATATAGGCCTATTATATCAGCTGTTTCCTCTAAAATAGCCTTATCGGCAAAACTGCATACATTTATTTTGATTTGAATTGTTTAAAACAATTGAAATACTATACGACCTGTGCCAATTTTAAGCCATTTTGTTTTTGTTGAATTACAGTCAGGATCTCATATTTCCTTAATGTCTTGTACACCTTTGACAGTGTTAAACATGGTGTCACATGGATGGTAATATGCATGAAATTATATGCAGATGAGGAAATGCATAGTAAAACAAGACATTGTAAGCTCCATATATGGTGATTTCTAGGAGGAGTCGGGGTGGAGATTCACATACGTGCGCACAATTTTCCCGACTGAGATTTATAAAGGGATTTTTGCACAGGTTCTGGTGTATGCATGGTTATATAAATCTGAAAAAAATCACGCGTACGCAAAATCTAGCTTTTGTGCGTACGCACACTTTTAGGATGAAATCTACGAAGAGTTTTATAAATGAAATCCCAGAACATTATTGTTCTTGGTGTAAACAGGACCTTTAGAGGCATTTTTATAATTTGCCACTTTTCACAAGTGTTAAGTTCAGAGAGCAGATGTTTTGCTTAGTTTTCATAAGGGAAGTGAACCGTAGTATTTTTTCCCCTTTATAAGCACAAGTCATAACTATCGCTCTTCCTGTGAGTGCAGCTGCCCGCTAAAATAAGAGCATTAAATGTGATAGGGACCACCACTACAAACAAATACAATTCAGACTGTTTCATTGTAGTCGGTGGTGGAGACTCATGGAGCTGGTGTGGTGGATTCCCTGCTGCCCATCCTCGTCTGGGTTCTTGAAGGGCTGGCGAGCTGCAGGGCTCAGCTGAGAGATAGAGAGGAGGAGGCAGAGAAAGAGAAAGGAGAGAGAGAAGAACTGCTGGAGAGGTATCAGAATGAGAAAACCCTGAGGAGAGAGAGCCAAGAGGTGAGAGACAACTGTGGGAAGGAAGAATTGAAGAGTGTTTTGTGACCTTTTAACCTTTTACATGAATTATAAAAAAAAAAAAAATTAAGCTTTTTTTATATTTAAAATTTAAATGTGAACTCCGGTGCTTAAAGTACTGTAGTTTTGGGTTTTATTTTGACACCCATAGGCAGAGTTAGTGACCCCTTCATGGTCCCTGTCCTGAAGAATTATTAATTTATGGGAAGCCTAATACTCCAAAAACACAATAAAGCTATTTGTGACTGGCTGGATGGCTGGATAAATCCTGTTCAAATTGGTCGCATTTCTAATTGAATTATCCTGAGATTTTGAATGTTTTTAAATAAATTGTTGATTCAATTATTAATTTATAATTATTAATTGATTCAAATCCTATTAATTTAACTAAATTGAGTTTAAGAATAATAATAAAAAATACAATTATTATTATTATTGTTATTATTAAAGCTGCAGTCCGTAAGTTTTGCCTCTTTGTCGCCATCTCTATTTGAAAACCTAGAATTGCAGCTTTTTGCAGAATTATCTTTCTTGTGTGGGCTGTGCTCCGGCACGGCTCGAGCGTGGATTAATCTAATGTTTTGAGGTGAATGTGTTGCTGTTAGTCACCACACCGGTGTGGATGTTTACTGTACTTCGCAATCACAGATTCTAGTCTATGTCTTGGAATATATGACCCAAATAATAATTTTCACCGTATATTCTCATCTGAACAAGTAACAAGTCTGACACTTTTGTTCTGACCAACTGAGGAAAAAAGCATTATCATAAATCACGCTACCAATGATTTAATCTAAAGATCGGTTAGCTCATATCACATTAAACAGTGCTAATTATTATTATTGTTATACTTTATTCTCAGATTATTAATGTTAACAACATCAGCATTACGTGACTGAGTATAGTGTGTATTAACGTGTAGATTTCAGCTTCTGTACAGTCTAATATAATTGTCATCCCATTCGAATTTCATATTAAGAAAATATTTTAACCCAAAAAGCAAACTATGCTCCCTTCGATCTTGTTTTCTTTAAAATACAAATCTTGTGTAATCCCAGGGTATCTGTAATCAGAAGCACATTTAAAACTGGAATATAATTTAAATGAATTCACGTGTTTTATAAACACAATCCTTTCTGAATTACAATCCACCATAAAAATGATACATTTAATTATTCTAGCTGCTGTGTGAAAAGGCTATAAACGATTCGTCACCTGCAGGATCCTCACATGCGATATAGCCTACTAGCCGGGACGATTTCTTTATGTTTTCAGACGTGACGTAATTATGCAGTGCCATGGTCGAATTTCCAGCAAAAACCTTCCCGAACCACTCAAATTAGAAAACATTATTATAAGCTAACAGTTGTGAATCGGGCTAAAGTAAGGCGATAGTTTTGAACACTGGCTGGTTATGCACTTTCTCAAATATTGATTTCGGAGCATTTTTAACCACAAAAAGTTACGGACTGCAGCTTTAAATATATATACATTTTACAGTCAAGCATGAATAATTCATCTTTAAAGATGTCATCTCACATGAGTGTGCAGGATTTTTTTAAACATATATATTATGTATTGCTTTGTGCATAACTTTTGTAGTTAGGGAGGAAATTATAAAGGCTACCTTTTTTTTTCTATTAAATTTTTGTTTGTTGTGAACATTCATTTGAGTACAATCCTGTAGCATTTTTCAAGTTACATACATTGCTCAATGCAACCACAGAATTTCTTGTACAATTACCTAGTATGTTTTAACTATAATTTATACACAACCTTCGTTAAATTGTTTTAAAAAATCAACCGTTTTCCTTTCTTACAAATAAAAGTAGCATTAAAATAAAGTGCATAAAAAATGTAAAAAAAAAAAAAATTGGGGGTTAAGTAGCAACTTTTCAATGTTAAAACTTAAAAAAAAATTGAATTTGTCTATATACCATCAGCGCTATTTGGAGTTGGATGACCAGTTTGAGCAAGAGCGGAGGGCAATGCGTGCACGAGATAAGGATAGAGAAAAGAGAGAAAGAGAACTGGAGAAGAAAGCCAGAGAACAAGCTGATCAGTGTGAGTCTCTGTCTGTCTAGACTGTTAAAACATTGGCATGATGCATATAAATGTACATTTATAAAATATATAGCTATCATCTTGTCTTTGTAGTGATGGCCTTGGAGGATCAGAAAGCAAATCTGGCACGAGAGCTAAACTCAATTAAACACACACATAACAAGGTCTGTCATCTCTCAAGTCTGTGCATCTGTTTTTTTGTTTAGCTTTAGCATGCTGGTTACATTAAAGTTCTATTTCAAAAAAAAATATATATTTTTTACAATCCAGTTAGTACTGACACACCGAGATCTGCTGGAAAAGAAAAAGGAGTGGGAGAGCGAATCGTCCACTTTTAGGTAACACACGCTTCCCCTTTCTTGAGTTGAGCTGAGAGGTAATGGAATCCCACAATACGGTACACATTTCTTGCTTAGCATGATTTGCAAAAAAGACTATAATTTCCTGTGCATTTGAGAAGTTACAAATTACAGTGTTGTTATTCATCAGCAGGAAATTCTCTTTGTTTGCAGGAATCATGTGAACAGCAAACATTCAGAAGATGTTTCTACCCACGGTCAAACAGAAACCTCCAGCACTGAAGAGGTTCATTTATTTGTTATCAAACTCCACTTTCTCCAAACATTACTTTGCATATTTTTGCATTAATGTCTCTGCTATAAAAGAGCAAATATCTGTAGTTTCACAACAGCATCTGCTTTTTCGTTTTGCAGCATGATCCAAAAGCTGGCAGTGCCCCTGATTCCACTGCGTCAGAAATGACCGATACCAACAACAGCAAAGTGACTGATGCTGAAGTTAACCATAATAACCATCAGTCCTTCATCGGTGACATCATAAGCTCCACCCCTGAGCTGGCTCATCTGAAGGGCTTTATTGAAACAAGGTACAGAAATAACATCTCATTGTTTTGTCTTAGACTGTTGCAGTGTTGACAATGTTGAATATGTATACTGTATGTAAAATGCAGCTTTGCTATAACAGGAAAAATGACATTTTAAAATATATTCTAATAGAAAACAGTTGTGAAGGTGCTTTAAGACTTAAACATCTGGCGTGACATATCAAAAGCTTTCTGACTTAATTGTATTTCTTTTTTTTACTTCCACTTTTTCTCTTACTGAGTCCAGGAAGTGAGTGGGAGTTTGTGTCTCTTAATGTGTGTAACATCCTGTAGATGTTCTTTTTAAGCCATGTTTGATGATTCATTGTAATGCTTTCACTAATGGAATAAAGAGAAGAAAAACAATCTGAGTTATATTTAATGATATTTATTGTATTGCTCTTATAAAATAATGAATCTATTTCCCATAAACATGTTATCTTTTTATCTTGTCTTTTTGTTCATCTCTCTCTCTCCAGCTCCCCTGTTTTTTCAAAGATAGCAACTTCTGATTTAAACTCCAGTTTGTTTGATGAAATGAAACCAGCCCACGAGGATAAGAGAGAGGTGGATGAAGACCAGAAGGTGAAAGATGGAGAAAAAACGAAGGAGGAGGAAGAGATGGACAGTGACTCTGATTGCTTGGAGTGGGATTTGAGGAATACAGACTCGGTGTTTTCAGAGTTATCTGAACTCAGCAGGGAATATGTAGAAAACGTCGACCAGGGGGCCAGTGTCAGAGGTACGATCATGTGTTTCATTTGAATGTATGTGTGTTGTTTAGAAGAAATTGAAATAGCAAAGAAGGAACTGAGAGAACCAGAATAAATCCTATTAACCACAAACTCTTTTTTTCATTTAAATCATATTACTTCAGGCTGCAGCAACAGAGAACATTTTTTATCAAATCTTTGCTCTGATGCTAAATGCATTTATTATGCAGCTCTCTTGACTTGATTCTGATTGGTCAGTTGCAGCATTCAAATATTTTGTATAGTGACCACTAAACTGTAAATTGGACCGATGCTCTCCTACACTGTCACTCCGTTGCCCCTTTCTTTTCATTTAATAAAATAATTTCACCCCAAGCTAATATTTCATGTCCTAGTTGTTTATTTTTTGTACAGCCCATTAAAATGTACAGTCAGCTGGTTCTTTTTGTCAAATAAACCATTTCAGGATCATTTCTAAACCCCTTGTTTATTTTAATGAGTTTATTTAGCGCTAATATAAGCAACGATCTATACATTATCCTTGATTTAATATAGATGCATCACTGAGTAAATATGTGTGTGGTTGAATCTTTGTGTTTTCGTTTGGTTTGCAGATAGCTCAGACCAGTTCGAGCAGATTCTTTCTCAATATGAGGAACTAAAACACACTCAGTAAGATAGAAAACAGTTTTTTTTATCAATCTGTTTATTGTCAAAGTTGAGGCTCTGATCATGACCCATTTTATGTGTTAACATTCAGTTTTTTCCTCTATCTGTGTCTCTATCCATGTGTGTATCCCTGTCTTTGTCTCGGTCTCAGTGAAATGGTGGATAATGCTCGTAAGGCCCTTATATCCCGTGTTGAGGAGCTGACCAGTGAGAGATCTGCCCTGAATATGGGACTGGATTCTTGCCGTGAAACCATCAGCCGACTGGAAGGAAAAACCAAAGAGATGGAGGATGAAATCAAGCGGTAATGTGGATTACGGGAATTTACCTCAACTTCTTTTGTTTCAGTTTTAGCAGTTTACTAAATACGTAATTAAGCAGTTTTTTATAACTTTAGAAATTACAGTTTAAAGTCAAACTCATATAAATCACACTGCTTTGTATTTTCAGGAACAAAGATGATGAAAATTTAATAGGAATGAGATTAAGAAAAAATATGTACAGTACCATTCAAAATTTGGTACTGGTACAAAAAACTGAAAAAATATGAAATATAATTTTAAAATAACAGTTTTCTATTTTAATACATTTTATAATGGAATGTATTCCTGTAATATAATAGCAGTCATCAGTGTCACTTTCAGAAGTCTTTCTAATATGCTGATTTGCTGCTCAGGAAACATGTCTTAGCATGTTGAAAATATTCATAATTCATAGATATTCATAATTCATGAATTCATATTTTTGTGGAAATTATTTATTTTTCATTCTTAGGTGAATAGAAAGTTCAAAAGAAGTAGCATTTATTTGAAGTACAAATCTTTTGTACAATTATAACTATCTTTACAGTTACATTTGATAATTTTAATGTCCTTGCTGAATAAAAGTAATGATTTCTCAAAACAAAAACATCTAGTAATTTTCATCCGTTTGTGTTTTGCTTGTTTTGTTATATATGTTTTTTATGAAATGCTGCTTTATATTGTAAAACAGGTTACGAAAAGAGCTTGAGACAATGCAGTCAGAGGACCCTGATGTAAGTCTGTGATAGATTTCAGTTGCATTTCAGACATGTTTATGGATATCACCATTCTGTCAAATGTCCTCTATTAGAAACACTGAAATCAGTCACTAATTCCTGCCTCATTCTCTCTTGCTCTCTCCAGGCCTCGCTACCCACCTCCCTCCGTCGCTTCTCTCGTTCTGAAATGGCCCGGATGGTCATGGAGAAGAATCAGTACAAAGAGCGACTGTTCGAATTACAGGAAACTGTGCGGCGTGCTCAACTTCAGAGGTGTGTTAAACTCTCTCTCCCAGGATGCAAATCTGTCTTTACCAGAAATGTTCAGAACGGTATACTGACTGATCTGTTAATCTTCATCGTCAGTGGTTTGTTATAGGCAGTGGTGTAGTGGAGGGTATACCCACTTCTTTATCAGTCAGTATTCCGTATATCCACTTCTAAATCCCCTTTGATGCGCATCATTCAGTAATGTCCTGCATTAGCCAAATCGTGACAGTCCAGCATATGAGGAACTAATTCAATCACATGTAAATAAATGCAAATATTCCCTAAAAACATCCAGTAAAGACGGTGATGCGGTCAGGAACGAGACGTAAACACTCTCATGCATCTCATGCAGTGTATGTTTCATTTATACTCGAAGCCGGATGGTGCTCTCGTGCATAAAGTTAGCGATGTGCCAATTTTTTCAATTAGACAAAAAAGTAATTTTATTAGACATTTCTGTCCCCCTCACTTCGGAAATGATTGAGAATCATGATTTTTTTTGTTTGTTTCAAGAAGAGATCACAATTCTGAACAGTCAACTATACAAAACAGCATGTCATTTAGGCTACTAGACAAAATGTCAGTTGCTGCAGTCTGTTTATATATTTATTTATTTTAATCATTTATTGCTAAATCTGCACCTCTTCTGTGGATAATATTATTCTTATAATGATCCTTAATCAAGCAGCAGAAGTTAAGTGACAGTGTGCAAATATTACTGGCCCATTTTGGAGTGAACTACAGGTGCATCTCAATAAATTTGAATGTTGTGGAAAAGTTCATTATTTCAGTAATTCAACTCAAATTGTGAAACTTGTGTATTAAATAAATTCAATGCACACAGACTGAAGTAGTTTAAGTCTTTGGTTATTTTAATTGTGATGATTTTGGCTCACATTTAACAAAAACCCACCAATTCACATCTCAACAAATTAGAATACTTCATAAGACCAATAAAAACAAAATTTTTAGTGAATTGTTGGCCTTCTGGAAAGTATGTTCATTTACTGTATATGTACTCAATACTTGGTAGGGGCTCATTTTGCTTTAATTACTGCCTCAATTCAGCGTGTCATGGAGGTGATCAGTTTGTGGCACTGCTGAGGTGGTGTGGAAGCCCAGGTTTCTTTGACAGTGGCCTTCAGCTCATCTGCATTTTTGGTCTCTTGTTTCTCATTTTCCTCTTGACAATACCCCATATATTATCTATGGGGTTCAGGTCTGGTGAGTTTGCTGGCCAATCAAGCACACCAACACCATGGTCATTTAACCAACTTTTGGTGCTTTTGGCAGTGTGGGCAGGTGCCAAATCCTGCTGGAAAATGAAATCCGCATCTTTAAAAAGCTGATCAGCAGAAGGAAGCATGAAGTGCTCCAAAATTTATTGGTAAACGGGTGCAGTGACGTTGGTTTTCAAAAAATGAAATGGACCAACACCAGCAGATGTCATTGCACCCCAAATCATCACAGACTGTGGATACTTAACACTGGACTTCAAGCAACTTGGGCTATGAGCTTCTCCACCCTTCCTCCAGACTCTAGGACCTTGGTTTGCAAATGAAATACAAAACTTGCTCTCATCTGAAAAGAGGACTTTGGACCACTGGGCAACAGTCCAGTACTTCTTCTCCTTAGCCCAGGTAAGACGCCTCTGATGATAACTGTAGCCAAATTGCTTGACACGTCTGTGTGTGGTGGCTCTTGATGCCTTGACCCCAGCCTCAGTCCATTCCTTGTGAAGTTCACTTAAATTCTTGAATCGATTTTGCTTGACAATCCTCATAAGGCTGCGGTTCTCTCGGTTGGTTGTGCATCTTTTTCTTCCACACTTTTTCCTTCCACTCAACTTTCTGTTAACATGCTTGGATACAGCACTCTGTGAAGAGCCAGCTTCTTTGGCAAAGAATGTTTGTGGCTTACTCTCCTTGTGAAGGGTGTCAATGATTGTCTTCTGGACAACTGTCAGATCAGCAGTCTTCCCCATGATTGTGTAGCCTAGTGAACCAAACTGAGAGACCATTTTGAAGGCTCAGGAAACCTTTGCAGGTGTTTTGAGTTGATTAGCTGATTGGCATGTCACCATATTCTAATTTGTTGAGATAGTGAATTGGTGGGTTTTTGTTAAATGTGAGCCAAAATCATCACAATTAAAAGAACCAAAGTCTTAAACTACTTCAGTCTGTGTGCATTGAATTTATTTCATACACAAGTTTCACAATTTGAGTTGAATTTCTGAAATAAATTAACTTTTCCACGACATTCTAATTTATTGAGATGCACCTGTAAATAGTCTACTTGTCACTTTTTATGATACAGGTAGTTCATCCATTCCTGGGCCTTAAAAAAAAATTGGGGGCTTAAATTAAGAGTATACCCACTTCTCCAAGCACCACTACACCACTGGTTATAGGTATTAATGATGCAACAAATCATGTGGCGTATCTGTATATTTGAAGCCAGTAATTAACTTCCCAGAGAAATCTCATAGCAATGCGCTAAAATGACTCCGAGCACCCGAGCAACCACATTGTGGCAAATACTGCTGTGACTTCTGCACATACAAAGACTACTTTTTAAAATACAGAATAGGTAAAATTGTAGTATACACACTGATTTATGTATTCTGTCCTCTAGAGTTACAAAAGAAGAGCGCCTCCCTGTGGAAGGGAAGAGTAGTGTCTGGAGGAGGTGAGGTTACTGTATATATCTGTACAGCCAGTCTCTAACAGTGAGTAGGTGCATGGTATTTCCTGCTGTGAACCTCTTTTATTTCTTGCAGGTTTAATCATTTTCTAGGTTTGACAAAGGGTCAGTTAGCTCCAGCCACAGCTGTTGCTTTAACCATCTCTCCCGCGCCAGTTTTTGCACAAACACCAGTGGGCTCCCCACAGCAACTCTCTACAAAAACAGCCCAAACAGAGTGAGTCCTCTTGCAGTAGTAGTTTTAAATGCCTGCTAATTGATAGTCATGATAGTTATTTTTCTTTGTATTGTAGTGTTACATGCTATGGGAATTTCAGGTCTCTAAGACCTGATTTGTTGATTCATCAATGTGTTCACGATATGAAAAATTCTAGTTTGAACTTGTGCAAAGTTCTTAGAAATATACTCTTTGTATTTATGGTAGTTTTATATGGTTCTTAAAAACTTTATTTGATATACGATACATTTTTAAGTTGCCTTAAAAAACAATCTGATATTTTTGAAACATGACACAGTCAGGTGGCTGTCATTTCCTGATTTATGCTTATTTTTTCTGCATGTTGGTTGCACCATATGACCCTGAAGGTCTCTCTACACGATTGACCTCAGATATTAATAATCAATGAAGGACTTTAGAAATACTGTTTTTACAGTGTTACATTTGTTATTTTATGAAAAACATTGTAAATAAAAATATAGTCAAACAATAATATTCTAAAATAACTGTTTTATGTTAACATATTTTCAAATGTAATTTATTCCTGTGACGGCACAGCGGAATTTTCAGCAGTCGTTACTTAAGTCTTCATTGTCACAAGATCATTCAGAAAATAGTTCTAGAATGCTGAAATTATTATGACTGTTAAAAAGTTTTGCTGCCAAATATTTTTATTACATGCACGTTTGATACATTTATATTTTGATAGATCTGTTTACAGATTCTTTAAAGAATAGAAAGTCTAAAGGAACAGCATTTCTTTGAATATTTTTTTTTAACAGTATAGAAGTCTTTTCTGTCACTTAATAAATTTCATTTACTGACCTAAACTTTTGAACAACATTGTATTAGAGACTATAAACACACACACACACACACATCCTCAGTTACTTGTGCTTTTCATTATTACAATTTGTTCAAATAATGAATAATTATTTTCTTGTGCAGAAGTTCTCCCAGGTTAAGGAAAAGAGAGCTGTACAGGGAGATCCGTGCTCATGTGTGGGGTACTCTGGGTAAAAAACAGCTCCATGGCTGGAGCATGCCTCTCGGTGTTACAAACATAAAGGTAAAAACACATATATGTTTTGTTATCGATAGCAACAGGTATAGAGCTGTCTACACGTGTATCTGGAACAGATTTTTCCAGTGTGCTTATAAACAATATCTACAAATATCCCTGACGTTTGCACATTTCATTCTGCTTAACTGAAATCTGCTGAGTGGAATTCTGACTCTGTTTGTGTGGAACAGGACTCTGAACTCCCTCCTGAGCCCAAAGACGTGCCCGTCCTCATCCAGCTGAGACTGCTGGACCAGAGAGATGCTACAGCGAAGGTGAGAGTCCCTGAACAGTCATTCAGTGTTATTTTAGTATTATTTATATACTATTATAGTATTTATTATTATTTTGAATGAGCCTTTTTTATTCATTTTTTCAGTTTAATTGTTTTGTTTTAGTTGTTTTATGTCTGTCTGTGTGTTTTATTTTCATACATATTTGTTTGTTGTTGTAAATATTTATATTATTTATTTTTAATTTCAGTCTTACTCATTTTAATATTTCAACATTAAGGGAATAGTTCACACAAAAATGAAAATTGTCATCATTTAAGCACCCTCCACTTGTTGCAAGTCTCTGAGTTTCTTTATTAAGCTGAACACAAAAGAAGATATTTTGAAGAATGTTGGTAGACAAAAAGTTGACGGTAGCCATTTACTTTTTTTACTGACCACAGTATTTTTTTTCCATATTATGGACATCAATGGTGACCATCAACTGTCTGGTTACCAACATTCTTCTATGTTCAGCAGAAGAAAGAAACTCTGAAAAAAGTGAATGAGGAAATATCTTATCTGGAAATAAGTGAAGGAAGGACGGAATTTTCATTTTTGAGTGAACTATCACTTACTTCAGTTAATTCAGTACATTTTCAAATTTTTTGTGTTTAATGTTATTTAAAGTATTTCAGCAAATATTTTATTTTTTTGTATGTTTTATATGTATTGTATTAGTTTCAGCCTTTCCTTAAAGATATATGACACAGAAATTCTCAGATGGTAAATCTGCACAACAATTAGATACATTAACTAAATTATTAACAGTAAGAAAAATATATAACACACACACACACACACACACACACATATATATATATTTCCTGAACATGACAATGAGTTCACTTTACTCGAATGGCCTCCACAGTTACCAGATCTCAATCCAATAGAGATCTAGATTTGCATCATGGATGTGCAGCCGTCAAATCTGCAGCAACTGCGTGATGTTATCATGTCAATATGGACCAAAGTCTCTGAGGAATGTTTACAACACCTTGATGAATCTATGCCACGAAGAATTAAGGCAGTTCTGAAGGCAAAAGGGGGTCCAACCCGGTACTAGCAGTGTACCTAATAAAGCGGCCAGTGAGTGTATATATATATATATATATATATATAAAAAAATAACCAAACATTTACATATGTATTATTACAATATTATGTAATATACACTGTGTCCCTAGACTTAGGGTGAATCCCAATTCTCTGTCTTACCCCTTCCCCTTAGTTTTGCGCGTTCACGTGAGAGTAAGGGCTGTCCCAATTCTCGTTTTGATCGAGGGGTAGGGCTAAGGGGAAGGGGTAGATAGCCCTTAAAACCAAGAGTTTTCGCGAGCTTACTTGAAACCAAGGGGTACCCAGAACACACTGCGGCCAGATCATCCAGAAAGTATTTTCGGCTTAAAAAATTTATTTAAAATTACGACAGTCTTGTTTTGTGCTCTACACAGTCCTGTAACTTACAAATATATTTACAACCATGTTCTTAATTGAAACGTTTTTAAAAATCGATATTTTCCACGCTAACGTTACATTGCTGGTTTGCACAACAGTCCCGCGTTTCTCTGACTAGAGAAAAACATCACTAAAACCCACGCAATCGACATACACACACTTGCAGACGGGAAGTTTGTGATCAACAATTGTCACTTCTGGTGACGTAGCAGCCAGCTAGCGACAATGTATGATGACGTAACAGTAACCAAGTGGTGTCTCAATTCATAGGGGTATGTTCTCACTCCTAGCGCTTACCACTCGGTTTCACGGGACAGGGGCTAGGGGTAAGACGAAGGGTTAAGACAGAGAAATGGGATTCACTCTTAGACTTGTCAGAAATACACCCACAACAATAGGTGGCGCCAAATACGCATGCCATGAAATACATACAACGAGCGTGCCATGAAATACATACTGTATGTGTGTTATAATGTTACAACACTGCGAGTGAAAACAAAAGAAACAGAAAAGATTATAGCGGCATGAGTGTGACTGTCATGTTAGCCTGATGGGAAAACTTCCTCTGTAAGTGATTTTTAAATGTCAGACAGTACCCAGATTTGAAGACTACAATAAGATTTCACTTCTACTGTTAATGACATTTTGCTAGGCTACTATGAGATGGATAGACTAATTGTTATATAATTCAGATGGGCTACCTGCTATTTTTATGATTTATCAAAAAGTGTATATTTAAAACTGTGATTGGTACATTTTACTAATATTTACCATACTTTCAAAACAAAAGTTTAAATTGGAAAAATATGCTATATGAAAATAGTTTAAGAAAAAACACAAGATTTGGTTTTCAAAAAGCCTTTTTCCAAAAGGTACATCTTGAAAAGGGGGGTCGTATTATAATCAGGGTCGTCTTATATTCGGGTCAATACGGTAGGTGCTTAATGTCTTAAATAGTTGATGTTTTACTTTGTGTTTATTTCCCAAAAGTGTATGCGTAAGCGGAAGAGAAAGTGATCCGCATGTCTCTGCTATGCATCTATTCTGATTTTAGCCAGCGGGGATCAAGGTCAGGGATTTAAAGGATGTTGATTTATAAATGTTTCATCTTTTACAGCTCACATGTGCTGTCGCAGTTCCTCCAGAGATATCAGGAGAGCAGACGGTACAACAAACCTTCACAGTATTTTACAGCTAATTAGCATGTACAGGGTTCCCACACCTTCTGACCAATGCATTACTGGTTGATTAGTTTTTTTTTAATCATACACATTACACTCATAACAAGCAATTTCTTGCCAATTAAATATTTTAGAGCCAAGCATATCTAGAACAAAATTGCTGTATACTTTTCCAGGACTAGAAAACCAGTTTTGAATTTCCCTCATATTTTCAGGCTTTTCTTCGATGTGAGAGCCTTGTATTACAAAATTGATTGTTTTCTTGTCCAAAAATGCATTTAACCAGCACCTTCATCTAATTACCAAGTTGCATCATGTCATTCATCGTTGTAAACATTTCACACCCCGCCTCCCATCCTCAGTGTTCTGTGTGGGCTGTCACTGGACCTGCTTCCAGCAGTGATGTCACAGTGATTGACCCGGCTCGCTCCAATACCATTCTGGATCAGTTCAGCCTCCCACCCACATCTCCTGCATTATGCATCTGTGCTGTGCCCCCTACTGGTCAGTCTGAGCTCTGCAGCTTTGTAGAATTTACCCAGCTGGATCAATGATTGTGTCAGAGGTGATATCTGAGTAACAGTACTGTTATCTAAGCATTACCTTGAGGCATTTCTGCTTTTCTTAAATCATAATCAAACTGAATACCTTGTGCTGTTTCCAAGGTGGAAAATACAGCTTTTTCTCCTTGCAATTTCAAAGTCCACCACCATTCTAAAATTTAGGGTTTGTAAGATTTTTTTAAATGTATTTGAAAGAAGTGTCTTATGCTCACCGAGGATGCAATTTTTGATGAAAAATACAGTAAAACATTAATATTGTGACATTACAATTTTAAAAACTTTGTTTGCTTTATATTTGAATATATTTTAAAATGTAATTTATCCGTGCTATGGCAAAGCTGTATTTATTTTAGCAGTCATTACTCCAGTCTTCAGTGTCACATGATCCTTTATAAATTATTTTAATATATAAATATTTTTTACAATTATATCAATATTGAAAACCGTTTTTGCTGCTTAATGTGACAATAATAAACAGAAAGTTCAGAATAATGCATTTTTTTTTTAAATAAAACTTTTGTGTAACAATGTAAAAGACTTTACTGTCAATTTTGATTAATTAAATGCATCCTTTCTGAATAAAATATTTAATTTATTTAACAAATCTTACTAACCCCAGACTTTTTTCCCAGTAGTGTACATACTGTATTTTCCAGGTCATTGTAACTTAAATCAAAAACATATTTAGTCATTCTTCTTATGGTGTTAAAGCAATCAAATCATTTTACTTTCCTGTAAATCTAACCAAATCCATTTGTGTAAAATGTAACTGACCACAGCATGGTCCTGAGTCATGAAGAGACCTCTCAATTAGCAAATTCTAATTATAAATAAATGTATTTACGTCTTAAAGACACAAAGTCTTGACACTGAAAAAAACCTGATAAGACGGGTTGTTTATGAAGTTTACAGTTACTTGAATGTCTCAAGTTGAGGAAAATTGCACTTCAGAATTTATTTAAAGTATTTTAGCAAGATACTTCTTTGGCATTTTCTACACTTTACTCATTGTAAAAAAAATACTCTATACATTTACACCCCTGTCTGTAGTTAATAGTTAAATGTTTTCTTTATTACATTTAGCTGCATTATTAATCTTTCTTGGCATTTTCTTTAAATTTCTAGTCATATTAATGGTCTTGCAGTTGGATTTTCTAAGAGTATGCATTTTACTGAATGGTGTTTCAATTATGTCTGTGCTTGTGTTAGGAGATACTGCAGGAACCATGTGGATTGGAACACAGGATGGAGGGTGAGGGCATGTTATTCTTATTTATTTATAGGTTTTATCCCTAACATTTATTAATCTTACATTTTCACGCATAGTTTAATTTATATAAATAAATACCTTTACATATTGTGTATACACTCACACACAGTCTCAGTATACTTATGTAACTATGGTTCCCCTAGTGGGGAAGAGACACTGTGTCCTTTTTAGCATTCTTTCTAAAATCCTGTACGGTATGGGCTACGCGCTGCCCTGTCTTTTTTTCTGTTGGTTAGGCCCCGGTTCGCCTTCGGCCCCACTCTACTTATTTCTTCCAAAGATTTCTGGGATTGAACAGTGGGTTATTACCAAGTGCCTGTTGAGACAGTTCCCTCAGCGAGCTCGTGCAGAGCAAACGGTAGCCCCTGGGTGACCGGCCAGGACCTAGCTACTAATCTAGGCGCTTGGTCACATCCCGTTAAAGGAATCTTTTTCTTCTGATTCCAAGCATTTGAGCTCTACCCTAACAGGTAAGTTATGACGCTCGGGTCTTTGACCGAAGGGGATAATGTCACTGACAGCCATCAAACCGTCCCAGGGGCAACTCCCTTAGCCTGGTAGTTGGTACTTAATGCTCGCCTTTGTTTTGGCTTGTACTCCTCTCAGCATGGTGGCGTGGGTAAATCTTTCCCCATAGCGACCCCTAGAGGACACAGTTTAAAGTTCCCGCAAAGGGGAACGTCTCAGGTTACTTATGTAACCATGGTTCCCAAGTGGGGAATGAGACACTGCGTCCTCTAGGTGTTGTGCCATGCTTCGAATGCAAGCTTCAGAGAAAGAAGTGGATGATGTATTCTCCCGGCGCCCTTTTATACTGTGGTATATGGTAGCGATGTCATAGGCTGTCGCCGGCCAACAAGTTGTGTTTTTGAATGTATGCTTAAGACACGGGTCACACTGACGGCGTCCCCCATAGCAACCCCTAGAGGACACAGTTCGAAATTCCCATGAAGGGGAAACACCTATATACACACTTTTTGTATGTGGATGTATGGGTTTGATCTGCTCATGTTCTCTTGCAGTGTGCTGATTCATTCGTCCTCCAGCTCCAGGCGCCGCTGTTTGCAGTCTGTCTGTCTTTCTGAGGCGGTTCACTCTCTGACGTAAGTGTCTTTTGAATTCCTGTCAGCTTATGTCATCTGTGATGTAAATGTAATTCCTGAAGTTTCTGATGGAATTCCTCCTGTGTGTAAAGGTATTCTCAGGATGAGGTGATCGCTGGCTTGGCCAATGGGACGCTTGCATTCTTCACCCAGAGTTCAGGTGTGTGTTTGGAGTTAGTCTACTTTGGTGTTTTTTTAAGACATGAATTGTACTTATGGCTTGTAATTGTAATTTTTCCAGGCACTTGGAATCTCCAGTCTCAAGAGGTGCTTTCGCTCGGCACGACACCTTTACAGCCCGTTCGCTGCTGCCTAGCAAAGGAGGGCTGTCTTTGGGTGGGCTACTGGAATAAAGTCTACTTGATCAGTGTGAAAATTCGAAAAGTAGAGGTCGGTCTCGGATGGAAAAGGTGTCATTGATTGTTAATCTTGTACTTCACAACCCTCACTCATTTACGTTTCTCTTTCTGTCCATTTAGAAATCGTTTGCAGTGTCTGAGCGAAATGAGCAGCAGGTGCGTTTTCTGTGCGCGGCAGGAAGTGGTGTTTGGGCCGCCTGCCGTTTGGATCCAATTCTTAGGCTTTTTGATTGGACAACGGGCCATCCTCTACAGGAAGTAGATTTATCGTCCGTAGTGACTAAAGCTTTAGGTATTTGAGTTGTATTTATACATTAATAAGGGTAATTTATTGAATTTTACATGCATGGGTGTCTACTTTTCCAAAGCATTAGTGAGTTTTTTTATTAATCCGCTTGTTTCTCTCCATTTCGCAGGCTCTGCATTCCTGTCTCTCTCTTCTCTTCAGATCACAGCCTTGTCTGTGGTCAGTGGGCGGTTGTGGGTGGGAACAGGAAGTGGGGCAATCTTCTCAGTTCCACTGTCCCTCAGTGAGTGTTTTTTTCCCCTAACTATAATTAACTATTCTTAAATGGTTTGAATTGTGAAACATCTACATTGTTTTGTTTTCTGGCAGGTTCAGAGTCCTGCTCTATACCATACTGCTCTCTTGCTTCAGCTCAGCTATGCTACCATGGCCATCGACAAGCAGTTAAATTCATAATTTCTGCTCCAGGTTCGAAACGAATATTGTTTAGATTCGGTAACAGTAGATGGAAGATCAGTATTGGGAAAATTTTTAACTACTTGGTTTCTTTTTTATCTTTTTTTCTAATCAATGCAGGCTGCCGTAGTTCCTCCAATTCACCAGATGGCGCTGCTACTACCTCTCAGCTCATTCTCAGTGGCGGGGAAGGATACATCAATTTCCGAATTGGTGCGAATTTCCTTTTTGGCACAGCTGTTCTGCTGTGCAAAGGCAAAAGACCGTAACTTCGATTTTGGACGAAAATTAGCTATTGATATTTTTGGGACATTTAAGACATCTTTTATCATGTGCATAAGTTTCTAGAGTCAATTTCATTGTTTTTCTGAGAAAATAATGGGTGGTCTCAACCATAACTTCGAAAAGCCCTGGAGAAACCAAGGCAGAACACCGTATAACACCAGTTACCACTCTTTCGCTTTGTTTGGATGCTCAAAATGAGTTACGGCGTTCTGGCTTTGTTTAGCCACGAGTCAATATGAAGTTACTGTTACGGCTTGGAGTTATATGGTGTTCTGCCTTTTTTTTTACTGTCCATTAAAGTCTGCCGCATTTAAATTACGATGTAGACAAACTAATTAAATAGATTGCGATCTACCAAATAGCTCCATATAACAAAGCACTGTAAAGACTAGATACATTGGCAGCTATACATAATCGTGAATAACCTTTAAAGATTTTTTTTTCCTTTTTATAATGCAATTATTCACTTCTTTCACTTATGCAGCTGTCACTTCTAGTTGGATGCGTGGACTCGATGTTGTAGTAGCATGATCAATCATATAATCTGTAGCCTACTAGCAGTTTACAATTAAATTATAATCCGATAAAATCAATCCATGACGATGAACGTCGATGTTTAATCCACAAGCATTCGGAGCATTATTCCTGCTTGCTGGCATTCACATAAATCCACAAGTCGTTCTTTTAGGTTAGACTATTGAATTTAAGTCAATATAAAAGCAATTATGCTGTCTAGCATTCTTTTACATTACTGAGCAGAGAAAATAAATTGGTTGCAAAACGGTCACGTTTTACTTTTAGTCTGCTTGTTACAGTAAAGAAAAACATTAATACAGTCACATTACTGTAGTAAAAATACCAGTTTAATATGGAGCTATTGTTTCAGCTCCGGGAATTAGTTATTAAATATTTAATATGCTCGATTAAGCCCTATTAATATTTCTTTACAGTTTACACCTTATTAAGTGCTTGTCCAGCAATCACTAAAAAGTACATTCTGTTAATCTCAATTAACATCTCGCTTACATTCCCCGTGGCCCCAGGTAACGATAAACGAGATTAATAATTTCTCGTTTTTGAGCTAGGTTGCGTTATCTTTAGGGCAAATAAGGATAAAAATACTTAAAATCACATTCCAGAGACACTTGTTTATAAAATGGAAAAGGTTTATTCGTGATATTGCTATTCTAACATAAATGGATTATTTAATAAAAGCACAAACATACACACATATACGAGAGTTTTGAGGTTAAGGTTTAAAGAATGACATTCTTTACTATTTCATAACTTAACCAACCAGCCAAAAGATCACGAACGAATCTTTGCTTCGTTACTGCATTCAGATCAAATTTTTAACCAGTTCAGTCAGGATTAGGAATTCAGTTTGTACTTGCTTGGATGGGTTTAAAGCAGGCTCGAAGTTGGTTCGTTTTCCCGCGTGAGTTCTTTGTTTCGGGCGTCACGTGTTCAGCTCGGGCTCCTTCGGTTGCTCTCGTGTGGAGACTTGAGACGGCTGCGTGACGTCACCGGGAAAGCTCTCCTCCGCAATCGTTGAATTCGTGGCTCCGTTACGGCTTTGGCACAGTCTTAGACCCCCTCCGATGGTTGGTTTCGTTGTGAGAGTCCAGCGGGCCGGCTTCCAGGTCAGCCTTGCGCGCGTTTGAGCGCGCCGTTACGAGTTCAGGAGCACCAGAGAGTTGCAAGAGGGAAGAGAGAGGGCGCGCCGCTCGCGCGTCGTTTTAAACAGTCCGTTTTTTGGACATCCCCAAAGGCGGCTGGTCCAATCAGAGCGTCGGTACGGGGCGGAGCCCCGCCTGCACGGCTGGTTTTTGCAAGGCATTTTCATGGAGAAAAGAATAACTTTTGATCCCTGTATTAAAACTCTTATCAAGTTTACACATTTATAATATCACCACATTCGTTATCGTACTGATTCATGAAATTTTGCAACCATTCATAAAAGTCTAAACACTGCAGCCTACACATTCCAGGTTAAAGCACGATTAGAAATCAGCCCACGTTTTCCTAATAATTCACCTTCCACAAGCATATGAGAAAAAGAGCACACATTAATATCCATATATTTCTTTGTGGATGCTTTGAAAGTCATGAGACGAACGAATGTCTTTAGGAAACGTTCTCGCTACATTCCTTTGTTCCATAACAGGAAGAAAACGCGCGCTTTTTGCGCTGAGGCGGAGGAGGGGCTTTTAGAGGGCTGCGGATTCTTTAGCTGCCCCCCTTCTGGTGACTTGTAGAGTTGAATTCCTGCCGATATACGTTACATTACTATATGCCGTAGCCTATAGGAGATAGCCCATGATCACTAGATTTTATACAGGTGTTACTGTAACGATTTTGTAAATTGTGATCAGCAACCAAATATTGATAATGTGGAAGTTACTGCCTTTTACCTTGGTGCGACTTCTCACTTTTTGCAGAAAATGCAAACGCCGAGTACAGCAACTTCAAAATAGAGGTACAAATCTAGTTTGAGCCCACCATTTTTTTATGTAGTTCATTACTTAAACATCTAATTGCCAAATTTTCAGTGTCCTACCTATAATTGATTTGGCCAATAGAAAACGTTAACGTTGTTTTTCTCAGTTTCACACTCTAGCGAGTTAAGGTCTTTTGTCTTTGTAGGGCAGTATTATACCGTGACTTTTTAATGTAATTGTAATTTTCCATTGAAAATGTTTTTTAAAGATAATAATGTAATTCACTATTATTTTCCTCTTTAGGAGATGATGGAAGTGACGGGGTCAGTGAGTCTGTCCTACAGAGATCAGAACGAAGTCACATGATTATTTGGCAGAGCCCCACCCCCTCCGTCCCAAGCCCCGCCCTCTGAAAGTACTTCAGCTATTCACTCAAACAGTCTTTGAGCTCTATCAGGATAAGATTGAGCGTACTACATAGTATAATGCGTTACTTTTCTTCTGTCCCCCTTCTATAGATGCTCCCAAAGGGAAGTAAAGGGCTAAAATCAAAGTAAAGCATTAAGATTTCTAAGAAATTTAATTTTGGACCTACAAATCTTCCTTCTGCACTTTCATTTAAGTTTTTTTGGGTGAACTGACTTTGAATGACATTGTTTTTTTTTAAGTCCATAACTACTCGACAGACTTCTCTTCAGTGTGCCTTAGTGTGTTTTTTCAAATTCTGCCTTGTATTTAACCGGTGATTTTTTGGTATTTTTATTATTGTACACTATCATCCTAAATACTGGAACAAAGACGGGTTGTGATTGTAATGCTAGCAATTATTCATATTTTTTTATTTCAAATCATGAGGAGTGATGCTGCTGGTCATGACAGGAAGTATTTTCAAAAGTAGTCTGTCGGTTGCTTGTCGTGCTTTAGATTAACTGGAAACTCGCACAAAGAAAAGTAACATCAAAACGACAAGAAACTGACCGAGATTGACACACTACCTACATTCTGTGACCTTGACAGCTATAGTGCATATTCTTCAATCTGAACAAATTTTTTTTTTTTATAGGTTTTGTGTTTATGGTGAGGTTTTATTATTTCATTTTATTATTATTGGTGTCTTAAATTATTTGTTGTGAAATCAATGGAGACTTCTGTATGGCGATTTGTTTTTGCAGTATTTTTTGAATGTGTGGCTCTACCTATTTAACGAGTGAGACAGGAAAAGTTACAATGTTTTGTTAACTGGAAAATGTTGCAATTTTGTAATTATAATTATAAATTGTGTTGAGTTTTGTTCTGAAATCGATTCAGTATTATTAAAAATAAAGCACCAAAGCTGCATGTTCAATTTTAATATATGAAAAATGTCTCCGTGCTTGAAAATTAATCTGCCAGGTTTTACACAACAGAAGATATAAATAAAAGAGTCTTTCTGCAAAAATAAATAAATACAGAATTAGCCTACATGTACAAAAAAAACTCTAAATGTGCAATGCACTACAGTACCATATAACTGCAATTTCGTCGTTTTTGTAGCAAACACCATATTGTAACAATCACACTGTATCTGTCAGCCTTCATCCTTGCCTTATCGTTCCCTTCTCCAGCTGAGATTAGGCCTTGCTCGAGTCTTGCCCAGTGGTCAGGGTGTGCTGGGGCCGCGCTGGGGCTTCCGCAAGCGGCGGCTCAGGGTGCGAACGAGGCGGTCCACGGCGTTGCGTTTGTGTGTCAACTCATTCCCTGATATCAAACCCTCAATATTCCCACTGTACCACATGATCCAGCCACCCATAGACATTAACACCAGCAGAGCTCCCGAATACAACAACAGATCACCAAAGTCACGACCCCCGATCTCAAGCGGGACGAAGACGCCGATCAGAAGAGCAGACACCCCGAAAAGATCCATAAGCACTGCAAACACCAGGAATAACTTACAGTGTGTCAGTCCAACACGGTCAGGTGTAGACATGCTGAACATGAGGAGGGAGAAGCATTGAAGAAGAATATTACAAACCAATTAAAGAATCTCAGTAGAAAGAGATTTGATTCGACGAATTCACCGATACAGAAATAGCCAAACCTATACTCTTACCTGAAGGATATTATTTTATTTTGCAGCAATAGGCAAACAGTCTATCTTAATGTAAATTAAAGCACAATAAAGTATTGCGGTTAATAAAACAGAAGATATCTTTCAGGAGAGAAAAAAATGCTTGAAAAAACAACCAGTTGCACCTGTTTTGCTTCATCAATAATCGAGCACTGCTTTCCAAATAGAGAAAACCAAGTATACACTGAGAGATTATCATTTTACTTACATTTTAACCCATCAATTATATTCCTTCACAAAACGGAAAGAAAGACTTTCCTATAGTTTAGATAACATTCATTGTCGGTCGTTTGTGTTTTTCCGGGATTCGTCACCTGCGCTGCAAACGAGCAGTGACGTCACGCAGGTGGTGTCACGTGACACGACTCTCTTGAGCGTCATTCGTTCAGAAGTTCCCTCTCGAGCTTCTCTCAGGGAACCGAGTTACGATAGTAACCGATGCGTTTTCCGGTACGCTTCCTCAAAATCACAACAAGCCTTAAAATATAAGAGGATGTGACGGTGGGGGGTTTATGGCTTAATTCCTGTACAAACACATTTCATTCCGAGTTTCTGCAAACAACATGACGTTTCTCAAAAATAAAACCAAAACCATTAACGTAATAGCACGAGGATTATCTGACAAAGCACTCATTCAAGTGTGTGAATCTCAGTCAAGTTTTAGTTTCCTGTAGGCTAGGATCTATTGTTTGGGGAATGAGTTGTATTTTTCAGGAAATGTATCATAGCTCTTGATAAAAAAGTCCCTTTTGAAAAGTTTACATATAAACTCTATTTAAAAATGTACTTCAGCCTGATATGTGAAATAATAGACAGGAAAATATTTTGTTTTCTTTAAATTTAATACAATTGTGGTGTTTTTCTTTCTCATGTGTGATATACTATAATATAATATAATATCACTCCTGAGGAGGAAGAAACAATCTTATTTAGAGGCACATCTGAGCACAAATATGCAGGTTGGTTGTAATGAGATCCTTAAGACTCTATGGTATGCATTACTAACCATGAAATCATTTTTCAAGTTTTTATTACATGAAATAGCTTCAGTCATACAAATCAAAACAGACAGGCGGTTGTGCTTAGGGAAAAGTTGCATATGGCAAGGCTATACCACAATGAAACATGGTCAAAAAAGTAGGCTAGTTTTTCTATAAAATTATATTCTTTTCTATTTAAATGACATTTCTTTTAGATATTGATTGATTTATATACTAGGAACTCATGCAAACCAAAATAAGTAGATAGCTATCATTTAACCTTCCCTTTATAGGCTAACTTCTCCTCACCGTTATCACATGGAAGAGTTCGCTCTGTACTCTTCCTATTGGCCTTTCTGTAAAACATTGCTGTATTCTTTTTATTTTCTATACTACTCAAATACAACTATACAACAATTAACACTTCAAATAAATAAATAACTCCAATCACATTATTGATGCTACTATCTATAAAAAATATAAAATAATAGGTTACAGCAATTTCACTGTGGTAGATCATCGCCATGTGACAACAAACCTATTTTTTTGAATAGTGGTAAAGCGTTGCATTTGGAAACAATTATATTTTCTCAATTATTTTACAGAGTAAAACTATCTTGGACAAAGTTCAATTGTGAATAAAAATATCTAATTTACTTAAAGATTCTGCTAAAAAAATCCCCTTGAGAAGAGATGTTTAGAGGAAAAGAGGTTAACAGAGCAATTTCTGGAGCACAATGTGGGCCACTAAGGCCTGCCCTGTTAATTCCCATAGAGCAATATTTGTGACACAGGACCACAAAACCAGTCTTAGTAGTACGGGTAATTGTAGAAATAGCCAAAACATTGTATGACTCAAAATTATAAATTTTTATTTTATGCCAAAAATCATTAGGATGTTAAGTAAAGATCCTGTTCCAAGATATTTTGTAAATATCCTGCAGTAAATATATCAAAACTTGGCAATATTATTAGTAATATGCATTGCTAAGAACTTCATCTGGAGAAGTTTAAAAGTTATTTTCTCAACATTTTCAAATACCAAATAGTTGTATATTGACCAAAAATTGTCCTAACAAACCATACATCAATGCAAAGCTTATTTATTCAGCCGTATAAATCTCAAAGTAAAAAAATTGACCCCCATGACTGGTTTTGTGCCAGGGTCACATTTTGTAATTTATTAAATTTTTTCAGAAAAACAAGGAAATTAGTAGAAATTAGCTGTTGCCAGATATCAACTCCTTACCATAGAGGGTTACGAGTACAGCAGACTTACAAAGAAATGCATGCAAATATAATTTGTAACTTTTTATAAAAAAAAATATAATGCGATGCAATACAACGAGTAAGTCTACAAATGGTCTGAGTCAACAAACAAATGGTCTTTTGTTTCATATTTCATTTTTGTATAGTTTTTTTTATTCGTATCATACATCTTTTAAAGTACATCCCTTACTGTAAATACTGTATAGTGTACTGATTAGAGTGAATACAAATAATACTGTCATCTTATACTGTATAAGAAGGACTTCCATTCGTTTCCTTTCCTTCTTTTAGTTTCATTGAAAAAGTCATTTGGGAGAGCCAGAGGTAAAGTCATGTGACATTAAACCGGTCAAACACTTTTTTTTCCTACTAGAAAATGATGTGGATAATTAGATAAACCTAAAAAACTAAATCTTCAGTCCAGTAAATGTTTATCTTGAAATATTTTACTAACATTATGAACTTTTTCCATGACCTGAAGGTGGACATTTTTATAATTATACTAAAAAGCCTTATACTTATAAAAAGCATGAGCTACCAGTCAAGAGGAACACTATAGTAGATTATGTACAAGTTTACACCCATCTTGTTACCAAGTTAATAATTTAGAAACTCATGTATAAAATATAGTACATTGTGCTTTATAAGACTACAAGCTGAAAATAAAGGGAAAGTATAGATTCCATGTATTCTGATTCAGTTTTGCCTCAAAAGCATCACTTTTTTTGTCAGAGGTATTTGTTCATGCCGGGCAGAGCGGTGTTCTTTGGTCATACTCCATGTTAACCCTCCCATCATTTCTGAAGAAAAATAATGTTTGTTTTCTTGCCATTTCTTTTGCGTTTCAAGGGCATACACTCCCATGTAATGCTATCAAAATCCTTTTTGCGGTATCCAGACTGACATCCACAAACAGTGTTATTTTGGGGTGTACATGGTAAAATCACCACCGCATCTGTCAGAGAAGCAGTCAAAGATAAAAAGAGTGAACATCTTCACAAAATCAACTCAGCAAAATATGTACTGTATACTTCATTTGAATTTTAATTTCAGTACAGAAGTCATGAAAGGAAAATGAAAGCGTAACAAACTTACTCCGCTTGGTGCATCTCTCACATCTGAAGCAGTTTGGGAAATAGTTCATCTTCTCTAGAAATGTCCCATTCTCACATTTCTCACATTGAGATGCCATGCCACTAGAGCATTTTCTTATCAACTTATACCCTGAGGAAAAATACATGACAGATGAAGAGATTAAACTGGCGATTTCCCTGAAAAACGGTTATTCTGATGGCGTTAGTTAAATATTTCAGACAGTGTACCTGGGGCACATTTGTCACAGCAGAGCCCGTCGCTCCAGTATTCATTTTTAGAACAATCACTTTTGCTGCTGACGCTGCGCTGCGTCACCACGCCTACGATCTGTAGTAAAACAGTTCAAAATGTAACAGTTCATTAAGTTATGGCTTGGTATGACGCAACTGGATGATGTCAACACCGGGCTAACCCTTGAAACTATTAGTTCAACCCCCAAACATTCGCCAAATATCTGTTGTTTGATTAATAACACAATCATGATGATGCACATATTTGTGAAATTTGAAATCTGCTCACTAGTTTCCAATGACTTACCAATGATAAGAAAATACACAGCAGGAGTTTCCAAATACGTTGTCCTTGGATGTGAAACATGATTCTTATAATGCATGCAGTCAACCCTTCTGGAAAAAGAAGAATATTTACTAGTATATTTCAGAAGAAATTTTGAATTATATATATTTTTTTCAATTGTGATAAACAAAATATATAGCCTAAGATACAAATTCAGATTCCACGTAGTATAAATGTTTAAAATATACATCTAGAATTATATTTTTATCCAGTTACATTCTGTGAGATATATAACTGTATCTCAATATAATATGAATATATTTGTAGAACACAATTGATGCAAAGAAGAGCACGTGGCTTTACCTCTGTCCTCCAGGATCTAATCTAGAAGAGTCTCTCCTAAACGGCTGTTCCCTCTAAACTGAAAGAATGAATGGAATGGAAGTCCTGACAGGTTCTTATATAGAGACAGTATTAGTCATCCTTTTACTACAAAACCACAGAGCTAAGTGCGGTACCCATAAGTGTCGTAATAACAAAACATTAACCGGTCCAGTCATATTTAGTCATCAGTAACGAGGAACTGAATGGGAAAAACCTTTCCTCATAAAAGAGGAGTTTCTGTCTCATGTCTCTAGTAATTTAAACATTCAATGAAAAACGTGTAGTTTTAATCTGACCTAAATTACATATAAAGGAAATCACAGTCATGAGCCATCAGAAATATTTCATTGCAAACCTTGTGAGATTCCGTTGTTAGGATGGAGTGTTTTGGTTTCTTTTCTTTGTGGTATGTTCTGTGATTGGGGCGCACCTGATGCTGGTCATGCTGGTTCAGTTTTGTTGTAATAAATATTATGCTTTAAGTTATTCCGCCTTTGTTACATATTTGAGCCAGGTGTAACATATAGGGGCTCGTCCAATTTATATTTGTTTCATATTGGTAGTTGTTAAACTTTGTTAGTTTAATTAATTAGGTGGGAGAGGCCATATGGCGGAAAAATTGGTTTGGAGCGTCGTCGGTTCGTATTCTTGGTCAGCTCTGAAAAGGTAGTTCTTGCGGTTTAAAAAACTGCGTAGCCTCTTTATTTATACTCCCCAGTTAGGTTGTAGCAATAGTAATATTTATACATTTTCTTTTTTTATGTAACAGGGTTTAGTTTAAGGGGTAAAAAAAAAAAACGTTTTTTAAGTTCCACAAAAAGAAAGAGAAAGTCATACAGTTTTGAAACGTCATGAGAGTGAGTAAATAATGATGACAAATTTTCTTCTTATTCTAAAATAGTACATAATTTCCTCGTTTCTGAACTATGCTTTTTGATAGAACTGCATGACGTCACTTCTGGTTATATATCTGTATTGAACTTTTGTTTGGAGGAAAGAATTGAAAAGAAAAACCTAATAGTAATCTTTAAACTTGAACTCCTTTTGTGAGGCGCGACCTTTGCTCAATTCTGTAAAACTTGCCAAGTCAGGGAAGATATTAACGTAAGCAAACAAACTAGTAAAGATGACAAATGGAAAAAAACTCTACACATGGATTTATCACGTCATCAGTTTACACCCATTTGGGCTTGACTTGTTAAGTCACCTTTGTCTCAGACGTTTAGTTACTATGACCATGCCAAAATACTATATAATTACTATTATACTGTAAAAATGCATCATCTGGTTAATTACTACATCCAGACATTCTAAAAATAGCCAAAATATGCATTCCATGTACTCTTAGTGATAATATCTATGCATTAAGATCTGACAAAGAATATTTTAGATACGCATCACAAATGATGTCAACAGACGTGTAGTACGTGTGCATTCAGGACGGTAGCACCATTTCATTTCCCAACGTTCTCTTCCCTCTTTTCATAATATGCTTTTATGTCAAAGTTTAACAATAATTTTACAGTATTACAGTTTTTTTAATAGTTTTGGTACAATTTTCACAAGCAAGTTGTACATTTCAAAACTCAAATCATTGATACTGATCATCAGAAATCAACTTTTTTTCCCAAACATCTCAATGTGTTTTCATTTGCAAATGTACAAAAGACGAAAATCACAACAGTATCCCTTTCACTACATAGCATGTTTAATCTCTGTAAACATTTCATTAACAGTATCTGACTTTCACAAGGCTATTACTATTAAATGTTCACTTCTCTTCTTGTTTAGTTTATTATGTTTGTCTAACTGATATTAATTGTTATTAGTGAATCAGTTGGTAATCTATGATTTTCTATACATATAGATTCTGAAATGGATAACTAAGTATAATGAATTGTTGAATTACTGTGTGTGTGTGTGCGTGCGTGTGTGTGTGTGTGTGTGTGTGTGTGTGTGTGAGAGAGAGAGAGAGTGAGAGAGAGTGAGAGAGGGAAAGAGAGATTTGCAATTTGTGAACAGAGCAGAAATAAAGCAATCAATAAATATGTGTCTGTCAGATTGATTCGAGAAAGAGGAAGACATATGGCACCAAATACAGCAATTACAGTATGTGGAGGAGACGAAACCAGCAATTTCCCGGAAGTCACAGTGAAAGGGCAAAACTAAAGACTGAGTCATATACCTCATGGGCGTGTCATATCTTAATAATACCCTTTGATCACATACTGGAGTAGCACTAAACTGAAAGAAGATCATACTGCTGTTTCTGTAAATAAACCAAATGTTATCACTTATTACAAATATCTTGCATTTTAAAACAATGCGGACTGAAAATGTTTCACGCAGATGTTTCGTTAGGTATATACTAATATACACAGTGTTGGACTAACTACTTGAACAGTGCAATAGGATTATTGTACTTATTACTCATCCATTTATTAAATTATTCTTAAACTGAACAAAGTATTTAAGAGGAGAAGATTACATTAAAAACATACATTTTAACATTAGATGTCAAATGTATGTTAAATTCCACTATTATTTCATATAGAATTGATCTAGACTGTATTTAATGCAATTACAGAAGTAAATGTGAAATATGAAAAAAAATAAGAGTAATCCCTTACTTTACCTTCTAAAGGGAAAAGTAATTAAACACTTCGTAATTGTCACAGAACACAGACTCGTAATAATGAAAGTTTATTGGCAAACGAGTGATAAAGTGATAGCAGATAATGAATATAAACAACAACCAGAGCAGATGAGTAATGAATACACCACACACACCTTCTGAGATGATGGAATGAGCGTCTCCCATCTTTGCAGGTCTTTAGGAGAAATATGAATCTGGGAAAGAAGAAGCACTGGAGATTGGAGCATGAAGAAACAACACAGGCAAGAAGTCACAGTAGCATAAAGCAATACAGGTCTTTGCCATAGACAACATAGACATAAGCAGTCGTAGATGAGACCAGACCGTGTGTGTTTGTGCTGGCTTATTTGGAGGAACTGATGAGGCAGCCAGATGTTATGATTGGAGTGTGCACAGGTGGTATTCAGAGAGGATTGTGGGATGGTGAATGGAGTTTGTGATCGTGACAGTAATGCATTACTCACTGTATAGAATAGAATATACAGTATCATTCCTGGGATTCAGTAATATTTCAGCTTGGACTTTTTTTTTTTACATGTGATTAGGTTTCTAAATACCCCACCTCATTAGGCACATATAAAACATCCAACAAATTATCGTTTTTTTTTTCTAAACACCTTTTATTCTCAACCCTGTAACGGACGAAATAGGATTGGTTTCAAAAAGATTTTACACAGAACTTATTATAAAATAATCTACCTCGTGTGATCCTCATAACAATTTAATGACAAAACGTTACATACTTTTATGATTATTTTTGTATTTTTATTGGGCTGAAATACAAAATTGACATGGTCTCCTTTAGTTTTTGTAAAATAAAAATCAATCTGGATGTTTAACTAAAAACACCATTTTATTGTGTTAAGTCTTTAACATGTCAGGTGATAATCAGCAAGAAATGCTTTCATTCTTAGTTGTCTTCCTTATTTATTTTTCAAAAATATTAATGTGACAAGGCCGATAATATTGTGATGGGGTTGAAGACATGGCTGAGGGCAGACATTGCTTTCAATTTTAATTTTCAGTTTTGTTTCTCTCTCATATTGTGAATTTTTTTCTGGGTCAACATATCTTAACGCTTTTCTCAACTGCTGCTGATGTGGGGGAAATTTCTGATATAGGATGCATGTCAATGTTGAGTCTGTTCATGACACAAATATAAGTCGTCATTGTTTTGGTAAGAAACCATGATGATTTTTTTTATTAAATTAAGTGACTAACTCAACCATTTCACAATTTACAACCCCGAAACAATGAGAAATATACACAGTGACAGGGTTGAGTGTGATGGGATTGTGGTTTTTAACATAGTTATGGATTAAAAATTTTAAATAGTGATTTTCAATCTTAATTTTATGTGATGGGGTTTGTTGTTAAGCTTGACCGTGACCCTTCCTAACTATAATAAGCCTCAAGAATATTAATAAAAAGTAGGCTATGATACTACTTACCATCTAATAAAGAGACCTGAATGATGTCCTTTCTGGTAAATGATGTCAAATATGGGTGGAGTTTAAAGCATTATGGGCATAGAATGTTTAGTATGACGGGGTTGAGTTCAGACGGGTTTCACAGACAAGGCTTAAACCTAGTCCTAAAGTCTGAGCTTTGAAATAAACTTGCTCTGACTTATCTTAAAATATAACCGTGCCTTTGTTTTGCCTCAAGATGCACACCCGTAATGTTTTTTTAAATGGACGTTTATAAACATTACTTAAATGTTCTAATTGAACTATGGCCTAATCCTGGCTTAGTTTAAGCCCTGTCTGTGAAACAGTGCCATGGTCTGTTTTTTTAAATAAAATATCTTGCATATTTTTTGTAAAAAAAGTAACACAAATAAATACTTAGCCTACCATAAACTAGACACTAGGCACATTTTAGAACAAATTCAGTGAGCACTTAGGAACAAGACAAAATCCTTGGCGTAAGATAGAAATGAGACATTATTTTATAATACAAATTTTACTTAAATGTACTAGTTATTTATATTCATTACAATGGCACCAAAGTGTTGTGAAATACTTTTAACACTTAATTTTGGTGAGCAACAATTTAAAAAGTCTGGGGGACTACTGTGCGTTGTGTGACTCAAAAAACTTCCTCGAGGCTTTTATTTTGAACGTGCAGATTCGAAGGTGCCATAATAGTGTCCTCCTTCACGTTGTTTTTAGCGCTGCTGAGGGTGATTTAATTGTTATTGTCAGTAGGCTGATTCTTCAGCAAACACACAAGCAGATGAAAGCGCATTGAGACACGCTTCAAATACGTGACAGGGAAGCACGTCCACAAGCGAACAACGGTTTGTACGTGTTTTGTGTCATCACGTGACAGAAACACTGCGTTTATTTGGGTAACGTTATAGAAACTTGCTATTCCTCACAGTGCAACTAAACAAACGGTGTATTATCCCTCCACCTCTACACTAACCATGAATAGCCTGATTAGTATGTTTGATTTCAAGAGGAGTACAGCTCATGTCATAACCTGTCTATGTAACAGTTAAATGTTTTGGTTGGTGATGACTGGAGTCGGGAGGATTGAAATATAGTGACAGTCAGTTTGAATGTTATATTGCATGTTTTATTTACCTTTTGTGATGTTGTGAGTATTTTGGGTGACAGGCGGAAATATGAACGATGCGGACGCAGCCTCGAGGAAGCACGCGAGTTCCCGAGAGCTCCAGAGTGAGTGCACACGCTGCTGTATAAACACAGTCATACTCGCATTTTGGCGCCGATGACGAGACGCCTGTGAATTTCCCAGGAAAAAAATAATGTTTTCGTGTCTTTTAATCATCTTTCTTCAGCTCCCAAGAATGAGGATGCCTATGAAATCGCCATTCCGTTCGAAGACAACAACTTTGATCAGCAGGGAGGCTTTTACAACCAGAATAACCAGAACTTTGTTGGTCAGTTCTGTTTATTATCATTGTTACTTGTTGTTTTAACGAATGTTAAAGGTTTAATTCACCCAAAAGTGAAAATTCTAGTCATTTACTCTCAGTTCAAACTCTCTAAGGCTCGTTCACACAAAGAACGATACATCAATAACTAATGTTACACTATATTGGCATCCACACTAACTCTTATCGCGTCTTGGTTAATAGAGAACAATTATTAAAACGTTATAGTCAGTGTTTGGAGGGTTACAGATTACAAGTTACTCTATTTGAGATGCAATAAGTAGTGTAGCTATTTCAATTAATTTATTAAAGTAATGCAACTGATTACATTGAGTTACTTTTCTAAATGTTTTCAACTGTTAATCATTTTCAAACAGGTAATCCAGGCAGGGTTAACCTTACAGTAATACTCAACACTGAGTAATGTCATTTTCAAAATACTTCATCACTTGAATTAAGATTATAATCATTTATTTTTTAAAGCACAGCCACCACAAAGATCATTCTGAGGTTAAATACAGGTTTAAAACCTAAAATAAATAATTGAGTTGCTATGATGATTCTGAAATCAAATTTTTATGACAGGAAACACTGGCATCTAACAATGCCTTGGAAAAACGGTTAATAAAAAAAAACATAAGCATATAAATAAACCCAAATAGGAAACGAAACGGCTATGGAATAAGCATGCGTTCTATTCTGTGTCCTGCTACATTGGTGTCTCATATTTTAGAGCAGTCAATGGAATTTATGAAATAAGTTTATTAAATCTGTACGTGTGAGTGTGAAAAAAAAATCAGATATAACCCCTTTTGTAATCCTCAACATTTTCATAAGTAAATTTAATTACACATTTTTATCTGTAACTGAGTACTTTAGTTACATGTAACTAGTTACTCCCGAACACTGCTTCAAGTTTTATGCTTGGTGTGAACGGCCCTTAAAAATGTAGATATTCTCTCATTTATTTGTAATATTTAATCTAATTGGTTCTTGTGTATAAAGCATGCATACTTGAGCTTCTGTGTTTACCATATTTGATGTGCTCTATGTACTGTATCTGTGTTGATCGATGTTTATATGTGAATAAAAGCTTAAATTAGTTTTTATATAAAGCTATCGTGTCTCTTTAGAAAACTTGGTTTTCAAAAACGTGTTTCCTATGGATTACCTTTTTGATTTGTACTTTTTGATGCCTGAACGTTTTGGGTTCATACACTTTGAGTGTATGTGCAGAAATGATGAGAGAATATTAAAATGATTTGTATTTTTGTTGAACAGAAATGTTATGTGTTTGAAAGGACACTAAGGCGAGTAAATAAAGACAGGATACATGATCATTTTTGGGTGAACTAACATGTGGTGATATTTGCTTGTGTTGTGATGCAGGTAGTGATCCGCCAGCACCGAGCAGCTCGTACCTGTTAATCACTAACTTGCGGACACAACTGCAGATCTCACTGGAGAAAAATTCATGGCTGCAGAAACGCATCGAGGACTTGGAGGAGGAGAGGGACTTCCTGCGCTGCCAGCTCGATCGGTTCATCTTCTCAACCAAGAGTCAGGAAAGCAATGGTGAGACGAGGACAGAACCAGAGAGAGAGAAGAGATAGAGAGTGTGCCAATATACAATATTTAGAGACATAAGAAAACGTTAGTAGATGGGGTCAAAGGTCGTTTGGGAGAATTGTCATGTTCCACCTTAGTTAGGCTTTGTGTGGTGAAAGACAGGGAGTTGGATTTATAAAAACAATCTGTGCTGATTAAATCTTTCATGTGCAAATTCAGTATACAATCTAACAATCTTATTCCAATCTACAATCCAGCTACTTACGTCATGCCCCATTTGTATGCATTTTAAGTGTATTATGGACTGTGCTGCTACCATCCACAGAAAGAAATGTGATAAACAGGTTTATTTTAAAAATATTCTCTTATGATCATGGCTGCAGTAAATCATCATGTGACGCAGACGTCAGGCTGGGTATTAATACAGATTTCCCAAAGACTGACAGAAAGACAAAAACGAAATGTATCTTTTCCCTGCAGGTAATGATTGCAGGAGTTTTTCTTGGAGAAGGAGAAGAGAAAATGATCGGGGTAAAAACTTATTTGAATTTCTACATGTATAAACCAGTGTTAGTTTAATATTATTTATACTACTTATAATTTATTAAAATAAAAAAAATAGTTCACATTTGCTTATATACAGTGGGGCAAATAAGTATTTGATACGCTGCCGATTTTTCAAGTTTTCCCATTTACAAAGAATGGAGAGATCGGTCATTTTCATCATAGGTACACCTCAACTGTGAGAAACAGAATAAAAAAAAAAAAATCCAGAAAATCACATTGTATGATTTTTAAATAATTAACTTCCATTTTATTGCATGAAATAAGTATTTGATACAATAGAAAAATAGAACTTAATATTTGGTACAGAAACCAAATATTAACCTTCGTTTACAAGGTCAGACGTTTCCTGTAGTTCTTGACCAGGTTTGCACACACTGCAGCAGGGATTTTGGCCCACTCCTCCATACAGGTCTTCTCCAGATCTTTTCAGGTTTTGGGGCTGTCGCTGGGCAACACGGAGTTTCAGCTCCCTCCATAGATTTTCTATTGGATTCAGGTCTGGAGACTGGCTAGAACACTCCAGGACCTTGAAATGCTTCTTACGGAGCCACTCCTTAGTTGCCCTTGCTGTGTGTTTGTGGTCATTGTCATGCTGGAAGACCCAGCCATGACCCATCTTCAATGCTCTTACTGAGGGAAGGAGGTTGTTGGCCAAAATCTCGTGATACATGGCCCCATCCATCCTCCCCTCAATACGGTGCAGTCGTCCTGTCCCCTTTGCAGAAAAGCACCCCCAAAGCATGATGTTTCCACCCCCATGCTTCACGGTTGGGATGGTGTTCTTGAGATTGTACTCATCCTTCTTCCTCCAAACACGGCGAGTGGAGTTTATACCAAAAAGGTATATTTTGGTCACATCTGACCACATGACCTTCTCCCATGCCTCCTCTGGATCATCCAGATGGTCTTTGGCACACTTCAGACGGGCCTGGATATGTGCTGGCTTGAGCAGGGTGACTTTGCGCTCGCTGGAGGATTTTAATTAATGACGGTGTAGTGTGTTACTAATGGTAACTGTTAAGACTGTGGTCCCAGCTCTCTTCAGGTCATTGACCAGGTCCTCCCGTGTAGTTCTAGGCTGATCCGTCACCTTTCTCAGGATCATTGATACTCGACGAGACGAGATCTTGCATGGAGCCCCAGTCAAAGGGAGATTGACAGTCATCTTGAATTTCTTCTATTTTCTAATAATTGTGCCAACTGTTGTCACCTTCTCACCAAGCTGTTTGCCTATTGTCCTGTAGCCCATCCCAGCCTTGTGCAGTCTACAATTGTGTCCTTAGACAGCTCTTTGGTCTTGCCCATACTAGTGGAAAGGCTGGAGTCTGATTGATTGATCGAGTGAACAGGTGTCTTTTATACAGGTAACGAGTTCAAACAGGTGCAATTAATACAGGTAATGAGTGTAGGATAGGAGGGCTTCTTAAAGACAAACTAACAGGTCTGTGAGAGTCAGAATTCTTGCTGGTTGGTAGGTGATCAAATATTTATTTCATGCAATAAAATGGAAGTTAATTATTTAAAAATCATACAATGTGATTTTCTGGATTTGTTTGTAGATTCTGTCTCACAGTTGAGGTGTACCTACGATGAAAATTACAGATCTCTTTGTAAGTGGGAAACTTCGGCAGCGTCTCAAATACTTATTTGCCCCACTGTACTTCCAGTTAGTCATTTCAGTGTTTTAACATACTTGTTTCAGTTCATTCTCAAGGTAACATTTATATTTTTCATTTATTTATTTATACATTTTCATGTAATATTTAGCTTTATTTCAATTATTAAAATGTTTAATAGTTTGATTTAGTTATAATAAAATGATAATAACCCTGTGCAGAACATGAATAAATCCTAACTAAAACATCATACTTTAAAAATTCGAAGACGCTTCTTTTCACTTCTGGCCAAAGTCTGTGCTGTGTTGTCCTAACATGGTAAGATCACATGGGCCAGTTGCACAAACGTAGCCACTATGTTTAGACTGTCTTAAGAATTAGTCTGACCAGATTGCAGTTAGCCGAGGGTAATTAGTCTCATTTTTCACATTCAAGTTAGACCAGTCTTTAATCATTTTTATGTAACTGACTGAAAAATAAAGTTATGGCCAGTCTTAAGGAAATAAATCAGGCAACTAACTTGTAAGACTAGTCTAAGCCTATTATGCAACCGGCCACAGAATTAACTTTAATCATTAATGTTTCAGATCAACAAGTGGTGAGCCAGCGTTCAGCCAACCGTCAGTCATTCCAGCAGAGGCCAACGCAACAGACTTCAGCCAATCCCAAGGCCCTGAGCTCTGTTCCTGGTCCAGGCAGTGCTCAGATAAATTCCATGTATGGATCTCCTCACCCTCAGCCTCTTTTGCAGGGCCACGGTGGCGGCAGCACCAGCAGCAGCTGCAGTAGCAACAACAGGTCCCTCAATGAACTGCAAGGTGGGTCTGAAATGTGTTTTAACCTGTATTTGTGCTATATTGTAATTTTGGTTTATATACTTACTGTATGTCTGCAATAAGCATATTTACAGTTTATCTTAGAAGTTAAGTTCACTATATATTTACCATAAATCCATATGTTGTCATGAGTTTAATATTTTTCTAAAATGTTATTTAGATTTTTTTCGTGTAAATGGATGTATTTTTGCATGATTCTTTGATGAATCAAATTAAAAAGGACAGCATTTGAAATCTAAATCTTTTGTAGCAACATAAGTCTTATTTATTTATGCTTCCACAGAATCCCTCACTCTTCTGGGAGACGAAGAAGAGGATGACTACCTTGAGGATAGCTACCTGGAAGAAGAGGAAATGATGTCAGGAGAGGATGTGATAACAGATAACATGTCACTTCGAAACATCGGCACAGCTGGAAGACCCACCGGCAGTCATCCAGCTCTGAAGAGAAGAAGGGTTTTCAGAATCGCCAGAGGGAGAGAAAGACAGAGAGGTGAGCGTGTGAGGAAACATGACAAACATGTGATCTTTGTGCATCTCTCTCACCTTTTTGCTGTTGTTCTAGTGAAAGATGCAGCAGGTGTGCTGTTCCGCTATAATAAGATCCTGGTAACATACCAGAGGTTAAAGAACATGTCCAAGGCCTTCCAGATCCACGGTGTGGATCGTAATACGGTGGCCTCTACCACACCCATTGCTGAGCTTCTGCTGGTGGCTCCAGAGAAGGTGGCTGAGGTGGGAGAGTTTGACCCATCTAAAGAAAAGCTTCTGGACTACGCCCGGCGCTGTTATATCGCCCTCGACCCCCAGACTCTCAGCAAAGTGCAAGCTCTGAAGAAGAACAACCTCCTCCTGCCCATCTCATACAGGTATTAATACATATATACACATACAGATGCTTAGCAATCATTGTGTTCCTGTTAAATTCGTTTTTACTCTGTCACTCTTCCAGGACATAGTCATTTTACACAATTAATAAACAAAGTAGTTCAAATGAACTGTTTATTATTTATATGCATTTATGGACTATATTGGAAATATCGTTTAATCAATACATTCTTAAGTAGGTTATCTAAAAATAAATATTATATTTTTAGGATGCACAGATATTACAATGTGTGCCAATATTGAAAAGTTGAGAAATAAACTTAAACTTACAGTATGAAAAATAAATATTTAAATGTGCTAAATATTACATTTATCAGTGTTAAATTGATGTTTGTGATTTGTGAAATTGTGATCTTAGAGATGAAGTATGCAGTAGATGACAGCACAAATAATTAAAATGTAAAAATAGTAGTGCTGTCAAATGATTAATCGCATATATAATAAATATATACATGTGTTTGTATATATATACACGTGTGTGTATATATATATGTAAACAAAAACTTTTATTTTGGATGCGATTAATCTTTTGACAGCACAATTATTATTATTTTTTTACGTCCTAAAATGAAGGATTAAAAATCATAAATATCTATTATCTTATTTTTCTTCCTACTGTTACTATCACTAGTCTTTTTATTTTTATATAGCTTCATGAAAGCGCTTTATTTTTATCAGTGGGTTATAAACGATTTGTGTAAATCATAATACCATTCTTAAGTAATAAAAGTAGAATTTTATTCAGTGTGGCAATTTAGATAAAAACACATTTATGTATGATTCAAAACTACACATTATTACATAAGGCGCAAAATCTTGTATTGACAAACACTTACACTTACACTTACACAAAAACTGACCGTCAACTTTTTTTTATGCCTTTCCAGGTTGAAAGTAGCGGATAATCGAAAATTGGAAGAATTAGTGGGGTGATTCTTATCCTGCCATACAGAGAAACCCTTCACTGTCTCCACACATCTCCCATCTCAACCTCCACATTGTGCTGTTCAGATCCGCTGTACTCTGAACCGAGTGTACTGTTACCTCTATTCACTCATAAAGCTGGACGCTCAAAGCTGCCGGTGGGTTGCACACTTGTGCTTTCAGGTTTGGTATTTTAAAAGAGAACCTAGTTCTCAAACCTATTTTAAACCATTGTTTCATAAGACTTTTTAGTATCCCCTAATTGTTTCTCTGGTTAAAGCTCAAGAATTTACACTTTAGTTTTTGTGATGTGCAGCTCTATAGCAATGTGTGTTGCTCAGAAGTTCTCTGTTGGGTCATTAGATCCACTCCGTTGTCCCAATCGTGTGTCCTGGTTCTCCGTATCTCATAGCACTTAATTGACCGCCTGCAAGACTTTTGAAATGTAGGTTCTTCTAAACAGTGGTGCATGCATAGACCCATGCACTCCTCCTATTTTAACACTGTGCTACTCTACGCAAGCAGCACCTGTACGTACAGTTCTCATTAGAACCTCTTTGGATATGATTTGTGGAGTGTTCGTGCATGTCTCCCTTAAAAAGGGCCTGTCTCCTATTAGATGACACTGACTGTTCAGCATGTGCAAAGTTTCTATAGTGTAAATCAGTGATAATACATGTTAAAACAGTTGGTAATAGTACTAGACTAGTACCGCGTAGTGCGGATGATAATGTTATGTGAGGGAGTGAGTGCAGAGATGTTCCTGTTCTACCTGGTGCTGAAGTTTTTAATGAGTGTGTGTCTTTGATTGTGTGTTTGTCGAATTCACCATCTATGTCTGGATGCATGTTGGGTGTTTGTTAATATGCAGCGTGCTTCAGATTAGACTATTTATGGCTCCTTCGAGCACATATTGAAACCTCTAGTTGCTAATAAAAAACAGCAAGTTTCTCTTCACTTCCTTACCGTCAGATAATGTTTGTGGGAACACTACAAAAAGTTTCAGTTTGTTAACATTAGTTAATTAGATGTCATAAACTAAAATGAACAACATTACTATTGTTCAATGTTGATTTATTCCCATTTATACCCTAGTGAAATAGAAATATACTAAAATGTATTTATTTCATGCTAAATATACTTCATATACATTTACATATTTATGTACTTCATAAAATAATATCCTGCAATTGTACTTTTTTGTGCTTAATGAAATTTAATTGTCCGGAAGTAGTGCTGAGGTCTAACTAGGCAAGGCAAGTTTATTTGTATAGCACATTTCATACACAGTGGTAATTCAAAGTGCTTTACATAAAAGAAAGTGAAATAATCATTCACAGCAATAAAAACAAGGAGTTAAAAATAATAAAATAAGGAAATTTAAAATTATATAGAAATTGATTTAAAATGATATAGAAAATAATGCTAACTAGAGATATACCGAAGTGTATTTGTGCTAAAGTGGAACTACTGCTAGTGTACTTTCAGTACATTTTAAATATATTGCATTTAAAGACCAATGTTAATTCAAATATCATACAATCCTCATCAATAGTGACATTAAAACACATTTAGGCTTAATATTAAGAAATGTGCATTGTGCACAAGTAGTACTCCAAATAAAGTTGAATTCTAATTTTGTTATCAGTGAAGTCTCGAACAGTAAATATTTTAATAGTTGAATTTGACCAAGAATGAAATATGGATTTTAAATATCACTTTTTTTATTAGGGTAATGCATTACTTAAAATTCTAAAAATGTATTGGTCTATTGGAAAAGAAACACTAGCCTCAAGTAATTCTTAAAATATTTTTTTGTTAGTTCACGATACCTAAAACAGTAACTAATGTTAACAAATTGAATCTGATTGTGAAGTGTTACAGTATTTGCATTATCTTGTACTTTAATGTCATTTTCCTGTCTGCTACTATTGATTACGGGTCAGCGCTCAAGTAGATTTCAGTCTCACCTCAGGAACCAATCATTTGTGGATATTTCAAGTACAGTTTAGTTGATCACAAAACCATTTTCCACTGTTGTGTGTGTGTGTGTGTGTGTGTGTGTTTTTTATTCCCATATAACCAAGAAGCTGTTCATATAGTCTGGTCTTTGTTGTCATATTTAAAGAAACATCGATTGATTCTTCATATTGTAAATCACACTAAAGCGTTTGATGTCCTACTGAATCATGTACCACTTTACTCTTTCATTCTGATTCTTCTTTCTTAAGGTCTTGCTACCAATGGCCTTGTCATAATTCTTCAAAGTGCACTTGATAAGACTAAAAACCCCATCTGCTAAACCATGACATGTTCTTTCAGGAAAGTCATTATCTGTTTATTTTTAAGGCATATTACAGTTATATGCTAATCAGTTTGAACAGGAAGCAAAGATGGAATTATTCCATGAAAACATAACACTTTTAGCTTTGTTAAAAATCTATATTATGTACATTGTAGACAACCTTGGGTATTGTACACTTTTTGATCTTAAAAAGTAGGCATCCATAATTCTTGATCCTAAATAAAATTAGCACTTTGTTAAAGTCCACTGTTTTTCACGGCTATTAATAATTTGTCCTTTTGCATCTTGTGTCCTAGAGTACACCAACAACTCTTCGAACTGTATTCCCATCAGGCTGCAGTCGACAGCATTTATATTCCACGCTGTAGGGGATCTGATGTTTATAAATAACAGAGAACAAGTAGTTTTGGTGCAGTATTCAGCATTAGATCCAGCTTATGTCTTATATCCTGCTGTTGTGGTTCCTCGGTGAGATGGCTTGCTCAGGACAACAGACTGTAGTCCAAACTTCTGCCTTTGAATGACTCCCCAACTTCCACATTTAAAAAAAGGATGCATAGATGCTCATTTGGAGCAGGGATTGCATTTGTGCCATTTGCAAAGTGCGCCAATGTCCATAAGATATCGGAGAAGTTCAGGATCTTGCCAGACCCTGTTGCAGGGTGTGGAGTAGTACTCTGACATGGGTGAGGCCATAACACCCACATCACCCTTATCAGCTTGTGTATACACACAATAAATAGAAACTTCCCATGAAGTTGAGACGTACATCCATAAAGTTCTTGAAGGCTTAAGTATTTAAAGTAATACTAGAAATTGTAATTGGAAAAAGTCCACCTGAGAACATTGAAGGCTATACATATTGCTTCACATTGCAGCTGTAGCAATGTGAATTTTCATGGTGTCCAGCAGGTTGCGCTTTCTTGCCTTGTCACTGACTATTGTCTCCAGATGAGACTCGGGGGCCCAACCACGTTGTCTGTCTGACAGACGAGTTCCTTCCACCCAGCCTGAATAAAAAGGAGAGAATCTTAAATGGAATTTGTCAAAACATCCATTAGCAATTCTTGAATTCTGCTTGTGACAAAGTTAGTATCTACTAGGAACTTGCTTTGTTGACTAGGAACTTGTTGAACTGTTCCTGAGAACAGACATAGAATATGCTCGGAGTTCATTTATCAGTACCTCATTACTAATACAATCATATTAAGTGTGTGAGAAAAGATGCGTGTTTACATAAACTGTGGTAACTAGGAATGCCCTAGTCATGAAAGAATGGTTATCAGTCTTAAAAATCTCTGAGTGCATTGTTAATCATACTGATCCAAATAAGGAATACAGAGTCTATTCAGGTGCAACTTAAACAGCCATCCCAAATATTGTTCTTAACCTTGAAAGAGTCACATGAATTTCACATCTGATGACAGAAGAAGCCTCTATGGCAAGTGACAAAGCGCCTTGATTTAGAGCCAAATCCAACTGCTTCTGACTTTCACCATACATTCTACCAATCTAGTCCAATCCTGCTCCCGGAGGCCAACCTTGCAGCAGAGTTTAGCTCCAGCCCTAATTAAGCACACCAGAACTAGCTGATCAAGTTCATAAGAATCACAAGAAACTTCCAGGCAGGTATGTTGGAGCTAATCTTTGCAGTAATGTGGCCCTCTAGAAGCAAGATTGACATCCTTGTTCTACAGTGACCTAAATCAGTGCTTCTCAAACCTTTCCTGGGGATCCCAATCACTGCATATTTTGTATGCCTCCCTTATATAACGCACCTAATTCAACTAATCAGCTCATTAGTAGAGTCTGCAATACTTGAACTTGGTGTGACCTGTGAGGAAGACATACAGAATGTGCAGTAGATGGGGGTCCCCAGGACAGGTTTGAAAAGTACTGACCTAGATCAGGGGTTTCCAACTCTGGACCGGGAGAATGCCCAACACTGAACATTTAGTATGTCTCCTTAATCAAACACTTCTGATTAAAGCATATTCTCACCGTTGCTTATGCTACGCCTACGTCGTCCACTGAAACGCCATGCTCTTGTGAACACAACAACAACAGTTAGCGGAAGCTAGAGATTACGGTTTATGAAGTTTTAAAGCTGCAGTCCATAAGTTTTGCCTCTTTGTCACCATCTCTGTTTGAAACCTGCAATTGCAGTTATTTGCAGAATTATTTTCTTAAACGCGAGTTGTGAATCGGCACAGCTCCACCACGGATGAATCTAATGTTTTGAGGAGTATGTGTGGCTGTCAGTCACCACACCGGAGTGGATACTGTACTTAGCCTACGGCAAGTAATATATGAACTAAATAATAATTTTCACCGTATATTGTCATCTGAACAAATAACAAGTCTGACACTTTTGTTCTGACCAACTGAGGAAAAAAGCATTACAATAATTGCGCTACAATTGTGATTAAATCTAACGATCGATTAGCTAACATCACATCAAACCGTGCAAATTATTATTACTGTTATACTTTGTTCTCAAATTGTTCATGTTAACGTGTATGTAGTGCGTATTAGCGTTACATGTAGATTTAAATTTTCTGATGTCTAATCTCTTAATTGTCATACAATTCAAATTTCATATGAAAAATAATTTTAATCCAAAAAGCAAATTAATGTTCCTTCGAACTGGTTCTCTTTGAAATACAAAACTTGTGTAATCCCACGTATGCTCTCTGTAGTCAGATTCACATTTAAAACTGCAATATATTCTAATTTCAGTAACTTGTATTTCATAAACATAATCCTTTATGGATTACAATCCGCGATCAAAATGATACATTTAATTATTCCAGCTGTGAGTAAAGGCTATAAACGATTCGTCACATGCAGCATCCTCACATGCGATGTAGCCTATTAGCCGGGACAGCTTCTTTATGTTTACAGGCGTGACGTAATGATGCGACAGCATGCTTGAATTTCCTGAAAATTCCTAAAAGTACCACTCCAATTAAAAACATTATTATAAGCTAACCGTTGTGAATCGGGCTAAGGTAAGGCAATAGTTTTGTTTGAACACTGGCTGGTTATGTACTTGCTATGCTTGCTTATGATTTAAAAAATATATTTTTTTAATCAAAAAAAGATATGGACTCACTGCAGCTTTAAATATGGATATTTGCTTCAGGAGCCCACCACACAATTTAACATTTTGGGTGAACTATCCCTTTAAAGCAACAAGCTTTACAATAATCTGCTGTGGAAAAGACTATTCAATTCAACTGGTGGAGCAGGGAAATTAATAAACAGAATTAGGTCCTTTGACACTCAAACACAGGTACAATGCCACAAAAACGCCAGCTTATGTGTGCTGCACTGGGATATTTTCTGATACACTATACTTTCTTTCCCATTCACTACCTCTTCAACCTTAAAAAGAACTCGTATACAAGGTCTCAACTCTTCTCACCATTACTCACTCTTCAATAGTCTGTTTTTGCTGATCAGGTGAGGTAAGAAGCACGGAAGATTGGAATCATCTCAAGGATTATGAAACCATTCTATAGACTGTAATCTTGAGCTCTTTAGATGTTCTTAGTATACCTAAGCCAAAACAGTTGCTCTGAAGTAGTGGACTGCAGGAGTCCCTGATGGTCCGACTGGACCCACTGGAGTTTGCTTACCAAATACACATGTATGGATGATGTCATGATCTACAGTACATGCAGAACAAAACTCACTTCAACGTAGGAAGCCGGTTCATGAATTAGGTTGCAATTCCGGGACTATCTCAGTCCTATCCTAGCGTCCTATCTCCCTTTTTCTTTCACTGCAGAATACCAGTACACCATCTTGATCTACCCACACAAGTTCTCCAAGAACGGTTTCATTGTATGCTGCATTAACAATGGAAATGAGTCTCATTAGATGGGCGTTAACAGGTTGGTTATATTTCTAGTCAACCACCACGTGCAGTCATGCAAGTTCCTAAATTAGACAAACAATAACTGTACTATACAAAAAGGCCAACACAGGTTCTACTTTAGGTCACTACTTTATATTGGTCAGGTTTTTCTTTTTAGGCTGACACAACTTAAGTTAATTAAGTTATTCAGGAGCACTTGATAATTAGAGATAATTACAAGTGTGCTGAATCAGAGGTAAATCTGAATTCTGCAGGTAGGTAGATCTCCAGGAACAGATTTCTAAAATGTGACCAAACCTTGGCTTTCCTGGAAGCAGTGGCAGAGTTCTTAGCACTGTTCTTAACCTTGTGGTTAAAGATCAGGGCCCGTATTTATCAAGCCTCTAAGAATTACTCTCAAGAACACTGCTAAGAATTGACCTAAGTGAAAAAAAATGATTGGCTCAAAGCTGCGCTTAAAAGTTAGTTATCTAAACTTTAGGACTAAATCTTAAGTGTCAGTCTAATAATGGGTGCACACCACAAGATAATCGGGCTGATTTGGGGCCGATTTCTTCCCTTGCAACAATCCTAGGTCCTGATTATCTTAGTGGATCTAATGATCTTATCAGATTTTTCTGTGGTGTGAGGTGTGTTAAGACTGACTGAATCCACTCGGGAGAACGTCAGAGGCGCCCCGATCACAAATCTGAAATCCTGCTGTGTGAGGGGAACCCGAGGACAAACATTTGATCTGCAGATTATCACGTGAAAAAAAACCTATACAATCAGAAAGCGAGCCGACAAGGACGGAAGGCTGTTTCCAAACATAGGCTGTATCCAAAATCGCCCCCTATACCTTCAAATAGTTTAAGATAAATCCTTTAATCTTACTACTGGAGCTGCCCGTTTCAAATTATTATTAAACAGCAAGCAAACGTGACAGTCCTTCCGGTGCACTCAGTGTCTGAATTCACTCACTCGTTTTCATTCACTCCTTCATGTGAACTCTTTCTGAGTGGACATTATAATGTAGGGAATAGTGAATGAGGGTATAGGGGGTGATTTCGGATACAGCCATGGTGCAGCACAAAAGGATTTGGACACTATCATTACTGGAGGGTGGGATTTAGTTATTGTTGTTTTTTTTCCTCAAAAGTAATTTATTGTAATTTATAAATCTCCCATGGCTTAATGTTTTATGATTTTTATTTTTTTTCAAGATCTTTGTATATTGTTTATATCAAAGTTATATCTAGTTTTGTTGTTATAATCTTGTTTTTTTTTGTTTATGTTCGAAAAAAATAAAAAATACACTATCATCGCAATTTCTTCCTGCCATTACCAAAGACTGGGACTTTGCCATTACTTTAAAGCCTTAAAACGATTATTTGAATAATTAGTAATTATTTATACTTGTTTACGGAAATGTAATTTTCGTCTTGTTTTTCTTTTCTTTTTTATTGTTTTTTGTTTATTATTGTATTTGATGTAATTTATGTTATTGCCCTGGTATGTTATTTTTTCTCTAAAATTGCAGTAAAAAAAAAAATCTTGTTTATTCTCAAGTCTCCAGAGATTTTGCGAGGTTTCCGTGTTCACAGTCAGGACTCTGATTAAAAATCTGTTGTGTGTGGTGTGCGGTCTGTCACATAACGCTACACCACACTATAGGAGCAAAACGGTTAAATCTAGGATTTTTTTGTCCTCATGTTTGTGGTCTCACATTTTGAAGATCTTATAAGATTTAAAAAATCTTTTAGTATGTACCTAGCATTAGAGATGATTCACGACACTTTTCTGTGCCACAAATGGGATTTTGGATGACGACATACGCATGGACCAATCACTGAATAGATTTCCTTAAGATTATTCTCAGATAAATTCAAATTGACTGGTTCAATTCCTAATAGAGTTTACATTCAACACACATTTAACAATATATAATTTTCAAGAGAATACGTTATGGCAAGGAAACGAAGCGAAGCGTCATCACAACTCAACAAATTTAAGGGTGCCGATAGATTATTATTGTGGGCCCTGCAGTAAGTCAAAGCCCCGGGGCCCAGAGCAGTGTTAATGCGGCCTTAATTATAGTGTATTGACTAGTCAAAGATATTGCCTGTTACTGATGCCTTTGATGATAGCTAGAAGATAATTATTATTATCCATCAAAAATAGACTAGGTGCCTGTCTTTAGTGATGCAGCACAGAGAGCCGCTTCAGAAACTTGCCAAGGCACGGCGGATCAGCTCCGGTGACCGTGGAGCAGTGACGCGCAGCAGAAGCATGCAGTGTAAATAAGGGATTAAGAGATTTATTCATCATGCAGTGTAGATCGCATAATCCTCCCGCCAGACTGAAGTCAGTTGATGTTCTTTGGTAATGTACATGTTCTTTGCTCGTTTTGAATAACTGAGGAAATGTAAGCGTTTGATTAAGTGCTCGTCGCCAAACATTTCAAGAACATTCTTCCTCTGAATGAAGATTCACGCAGCGCATGTCTCTGTCTCCTCAGCGCATCACAAGCCCCTGCTGGCAACTCCTAACCACTTGAGACACCTCTCCAAATGTCTTAAGTAACTGGGAGAGTAAAAGTGATTCTTAGCTTTAAGAAATTTGATAACTTGCTTTTATACTTTCGTTTGAGAGTAGGAGTAAATTTCATGAATTCTCAACACTTAAGACTAAAATTGCACTTTGAGAAGCTTGATAAATACGGGCCCTGAGCTTGTAACCAAACTGTTGAAGTGGCCTCAGGTATAGCAATAGAAATAAATTCTATACATGACAGGGGATCTTTTCTTCTTGTGTTCATGTGATTAGATTTAACTCACCGTCACTACTCTGCTGGTGAACTAACAGAACATCAGCTTTCTCTAAACTTAGCTCATCTGGTTGCTGGGCAACAAATGCTCTGATGCACTGCATTTGTAAAAAGTCTGCAAATGGAAAAAGAGAACATGTTAAATGATTAGCATTAGAATATTTACTTTGACACTGCCGTTTCTTTTTAAAGCAGGAAGTGCACATACCCTGAACCGCACTGAAGTCAATCTCAGGATAAGGACGTGAGAGTGCCGATATCCAGCGCAATTTATTGGCTCTGAGAGATGATAGAAAATGAAAGAGGGGTACGGATTAATTTAACACAATATTCTGCACAACCAAGTTGAAAAACACAAGATTGCCGGACGGAACTGAATTTATGCTGTCCAATATGTGACAAAGTTTGCAAATGTGGAAACACTACAGCAGAGATGGGTAGCAACTGATTACGTAATCAGATTAAAGTACATTTTAAAATATTCGTGATCAGACTAAAGTTACTTTTTTATGGATTACAGGATTACATATTATTTACACAATAGCAATAAATTATTCATAATGTATTGATTCTCCCCAATACCACCTTTTCATCTTTTAAATGTTCCTTTTTAAAATAGCCTACAGTTTATATACACAGTTTTGTGGACATTCACACAGAGACCAGTCATTATTCAGGTGGCTACACAGTATTTGACCGCTGGTTTTAAAAATTATTTCAGGTGTTTCAATGTTGCATCAACTACTGATGAACACATTCATTTTTCTTTGAATTATCACTTGTTTATTTGACCATGTATTACTTTTTTTGTCTTGCAAACACATTAAAATCAGTATTTTTATATGAAGTACCCCTGAGATTTTAAGATAAATATTTTAATAATGAAGTATCACATTTGCATGTTCATGGTTCTCTGAGGTTGGTTATAGCCACATGACATGCAGGAAAACAAATTAAATATGAGATTTTGTCAGTAAGTGTTTTATTTTGATTCGTTTTTAAATTATTTGTTTTAATTTAAAATTTTTATGATTTAATTAATTATTAGCTTTTCACTGAACTCCCTACAGTAGACCCCCTGCGGTTCTTCACAAACCCAGTTTGGGAAACCTTGGCACTTCATGTTGTTGATAATAACAAATGGAATATATTTTCAATATGGTACAATAAGGTCAAAACTAAATTAATCTAAAAGTAGTCTGATTATATGACCTAAAATGTGTAATCTAATGGATTACATTATTAATCAACATTTGTGTCATGTAATTTGGAATCAGTAAATCAGTAACAGCAGGGCTGTCCAATCCCGCTCCTGGGGGGTAGAGATACTGAAGAGCTAAATCAGGAGTAACACATATAAACTCTGTTGGAAGTTGTCCCTCCAGGAGCAAGACTGGACGTCCCTGGCCTAAAGGGATGAGGGCTTCACAGGCATGCACACGTGGCAGCCATTGCATGTTTACAAACTGGCAACAGCTTCTCTCTCGTAATAGACATACACGATGACATACTTACTGGGTATCTGTCCTCAAGAGCAGGGCTTTTTGCGGCATGTGCAGATGAAACAGGTTTTTTTGTAAGGAATGCAGTTTGAACTTGCAGTTCTCAACCCGCACCTCTGACACAGGTGCATGGTCGATAACTGTAAACCTACCCCCTCTGCAAACAGGAAGTTAAGCTTTAATTGCACTATAAAACATAATGTATCATTAACAGTAAAAGCCTGATTTCACTTCTCAGAGACTAAGAATGACAATTGAAGTATGGATGTTAAAGAAAGCCAAACGTACTCTTTCCGCAAGGAGACGAGGAGATAGTCATTGAAAAGGTGCATATAAGCATTTCTCTCTTCTTCCCTGTCTTTCAGAGAAAAGTCTCTCAGTTCAGTCACAGGTCCCTCTCGTACCAGTCTGCGGGACTGACTGATCAATGGAAGAGTCTAAGAGGCACAAAATAAGTCATTATACATTTTGATTATTATTCAGATGGCATACAGTACAAATTGGGTTCCCTAACAAGTGTCATGCTCACCTTGCACTCAAAGTCAACTTTGGCATTGAGGGTCACAAGTGACTCAATGTTCTTCATTTGAGAGATACTTTCATTACTGTCCTGGATCATCTGTTAAGAAACAAGGAAACAGGGCACAGTGGTGAGAGAGAAAACTGCTGAGAAATTCCAATGCAGAGATGTGGGTGATAACTACATTTTTCCAAGTACATAATAAGATAACAAGTCTCACCTTCTCAAGCAGTTTCATCGCCTTAATTGCCTGTGCTTCATCCTTGGTTTTTGGAGCGGATCTCTTTACAATATTCTACCAACAAAGACAAGAGAAAAAATGGAATTTAAAATGCAGCATGCCATATTCTTTGTGACATGAGATGGATGACATCTAATATCATGTTACTATATCATAGACGAAGAAGGCAAAGGAAAGCACGTGCTCCTAGCAAGCATGAGTCATGGCATTTTCTGAAAACTTTATGGAATGTGTCATAAAAAATAGTGAGAGGCAGAATTAAACAAGACGATACCTGCACAAGCAATTTGAGGCGTGTGATTCTTTGAAATGGCAGAATGAGGAAAGACCGTAAAGGCAGTCGTTGGCAAACTGAGTTACGCTCCAACTTTTCCACAACTCGACGGAATTCATGACTCTCATCCCTATGAGAGATGGTGGAATGACACAACGAAATCATATGAATAACAATAAAACAGGAAAAGCCCATTTTCCACTTCAGATCGGTGCAAACGAATACTCACATCAATCTTTGATACGTCTTGTCCTGATATGATTGGTTGGTAAGGTATGGCACATACACATTTTTGAACCGTGGACAGTGTTTGATAATGATGTCACAGACGGTAAAGCACACAATGTCCTTCTCCACTGCTTCTTCCAGCTGAGACAGAAAGCTAAGTGAAAAGAATTCAGATCAGACATTTTAGAACTGACTCCAAGATGCATTCATACATATTTATCGGAGTCTGAAAGTTATGTCAGCAGCGCGATCTAAACATCTTCTTATTTTCAGTAATTCTGTTAACCTAATGATATGATTCTAACCTGTGACTGACGGCTCTAACATCATTTAGCCTGGAGAACAGCCAGTTTTTGTCTTGTGAAGACAGGATAACGTTGAGCGTTTTGGACATGACAAAGTTCTCCATTACGATGTCCAAACTGCGGCAGTATGAAGCTTCAGAGGTCACGACCTCAAACCTCACCTGAAAAAAAGACAGACTCTTCATGTTGCTATCCTTACACTTGTTTTGTTGCAATATACTTTATACACAGTACTAGGACGGCAATGTACTATGAAAGCCTGTTTCTGTCTCAGAGTTACAATTCTAAGTTAACTGACATTATATATATATATAAAAATTCTGACTTTATTGTTCACAATTACAATCAGTTACAGTGTTCTTTTATATCTTGAAATAAGATTAAAGCTTGCAGTGAAGACTGTTACCTGCAACTTAGACGTTATATTTCTCTCAATTGTGGTTTTATATCTCACTCTGTTACATTGTGATTTCAATGTTGCATTTATGAATATGTTGATTTTAATTGTGACTTTCCATTTACTTTATTATCGTATTCGCATTATTGCATATGTATTTCACAATTGTGGTATTATATCTTGCAATGTGACTTTACAACTTATTGTTAAACCTCCTAAAACAATTACCCTACTGTCTACAGTAAATACAGTCATAATGCAATAATGCATAATGAGTTCTGTGAAAACAGTGGACAATCAAGCCAAACTTAAAAATGTAATTTCATTTGATAAAATAACAAAGTGGATTCAACATACTTTTCTGTAAACAAGTTTTCATTTACTATTACTTCCAACCACCAAGATCCTTTTTTAGGTTTAAATATTTTAGTTCCCCTCAAGATCATTGTTTCATCATTGTGAAATGTTCTGTTGCAAAGATAGCTTCAGCTGTTTTTCTTTAAAACAAATACTTTTTATGTTATTATCTAGTACATTGACATGTACAGTATCATAGATTTTTAAGTTTATGACTTGAGCCACTTTTAATGTTTAGTAGGGGATCCTGATCAAATAATTCTACCTCCTGCAGGCATCTCTCATCCTCGGTAAGTTCCTCCAAATCTGGACTGCTCCTCACTCCGGGGAGATCCTGCCACAGTGTGGGTGAGCAAGCGGAGATGGACAGGCGAGGGGACGGGGATCTGTTAATGGACTGCTGAGGCACATTTAGACTTTTAATGGAGATGGTTTGGGTCAGAGTGTGGGGATGTAGGAGGACTTGAGGGAGGGGTGGGAGAGCTCTGTGTGATAGCTTAGGGGAATGATTTGGAGAGGAAGATGCACTTATTGATAGAGAATCAGAATGAGACAGCAGGATCTCTCTGTTCTGGACCACCTCGCTGTACTCCTGATACAACTGAGAGTCTGCAAGAGAAAGAGAAATCATCGAGGTGGTCCTAGAGCTGTGCTTCTCAGATTTTACATTAGATACAAAAATTGACATTAATTCATATTAGCAGGAGGAACTACATAAGTAACCATAATGTGTACAAAAACATAGTGGTTGGTAGAAACCAAACATGTTTACTCTCACTGCAAGTGATCCCATATTTAATGTAGTCTGGGTCAGATTGTCTTTTACCGTCATGGCTTGTTCGTGGTTTGTGAATGGCATTCGACATTTCTATGTAGATTCTTACAAAAAAAAAATAAACTGGTGAATATAAACTATATGTATTTTATCTAACTGTGCATGACTTGTTTAAATTGCATGTTGTCCAAGACCCCCATCAGAACACAAAGAAAAACAATGCTAAATGCACATTTATATAAATACATTTGTTAAATACAGCAAAAAGAGCAGAGAAAAGGCTAAACCTGTCTATGATCCACCATTTGAGAATTACTAGATTGGGAAAAATTACAAAAGGTCAGACAGAGATCAAGTCAGAAAGACATAGAAAGCAAACTAGCACAGCAGGTCAGTGATTCAACAGGGCAAAAAAAGATGTACAAGCCCGAACATCCACGAAAACATTTTTAATACTAAGTGAGCATTTGCAGCTGTTTATCTACAGTTCCAAGTTATGTGCGAGCACAAACCTGTTATTTGCCTGGAGGACTAGCAAAGTAGCATAGTCAGGAATGAGAAAACTTTCCCTGCTCTCTATTTCTTAAACTTTAACCATCCATGTATTAAGAACCATGTATTTCCTATATGTTACAGACAGTTCCAATCATTATGTACACTAGATTGTGTACAGAAGGGTGTGTGTGAAATTGGGATTTGTATGATTGGGAATCGTATGCGTCTTAGTAATGTTTTGATGGATTTTGAAGACTTTAAATAGATACATTTATTTGTAGTCTGTTAAAGCAAAGTCCCTATAGTCTTTGGTTATAGCCATGTCCATGGCATGTAAAGATCAAGACAGATAAATACAAAACAGAGACTTACTAAAGTATTTTGAATTCCTCTTTTTTGTCCTCCCAAGTTTCCTAAAAGTAAGAAGGAGAGAGAGCAAAGGACATCTGTGACAAAACGGTCATCTATAAGACTGTCTACCAAATAAAATACTCTCAGTGGTGATAAACTGCATATAAAGTTATAAACATCATCAAGTCAAACCGAAAAAGAGAAGGCTTCATGCTGTCAATTACATTTTTTGCTCTTTAAGATATTATCAGAGTTATAACCTCAATTTTCAACTGAACAATATGTCCTAAAAAATATCCTAAAAATGCATGAATCCAGATATTAGCACATAATATATGGGAATCATAGATCATAAATTGAGCTGTTTAATGTCAGTCTCTTTGAACCAGTGTGACTTACAGTAGTTTTCAGTAACAGAAAACATTGAAGAAATTCACTAATCATAGTCAGCCACAGTTAATTTATTCCTCAAAAAATATCTAACCACCTGCTCTATTTAACAGCTTTTATTAAGCTTGACACATCTGGGGTAGCCATCTCATGTGAGTGTACATGATTTAAAAAATCTATCAAAAGTACAGTTAACTCTTTTACATGGAAAACATTTTAATAAGGGACAAAATATGGGAGTGTCTATACAGTATACATGTTCTCCTACCTTAGGTCAATTTCACTGCAGGAAACAGATAATTCGTCCTCTTCATCATCTATACAAACCAAAACACAGAGAAATCAGCACACATCACAAGGTTGTTTTTTTAGCAACTTCAGCTTCCCTTAATGAAGACAAGATCAGAATTTAAGCAGCTAAATCTAAATCCAGTAACACTCCATCTCAAGCAAAACAGATACCGTACACAAGCTGTACACATGGGAACCACCTCAAGATTTCCAGTGAATTACTGAAAAGATAGACAAGACCGTATGACCTCTGGGTATGAGCAACGCAATAGCTCTCATGAAAATGTGGCAATAAATAAAAATAACCCTTATGCAATGAGAAATATGATGGAGAAAGAAAAATAGGAAAGTGTACTTGAGGAGGACTTTGAATAAACAAATGAATGAGAATGGTTTAGTTTGTGAAACAAAGGAAATCTGGCAGCTCAGAATTCTCTGTTCCAAGAAATGCTGCTGTTATAGGAGTCTTCAGCGGTCATGACTTCAACTCCCACAAGAATCCTCAGGAGCCCTCTGGCGCTTCCAGGCTATTAAAATGAGCCCCCCCAGTTTTAACTAAACAGTTTTAGGACTGTTCAGAATATTATTTATATCTTTCTGTTGGCATTAGATCCATCATTGACTAGAAAGAGAGACCCATTCAATATGAATGAAAACTGTGAAACAGAACGATAGAAATCGCTGGGATGTTTCATGCTCTCTTTAAAGTGTCTATAGTCACCAGCAATCAATTTGAACATAAAACACCATTCAGGACCCAACCGTATTAGATTAAACAAGAGAAAATGTAGGGTGGAACTTTTCATCCATGCTACTCAAAACAACAGCCCTGTCACATGCAAAATTTAACATATGGTTTATAAGGCCCTGCCATTGGCCTGAAGGGATCTTTACCAAGGTGTGGTAAAGAAAGTTGCTTTTTAGGTAGAGCAAATAATTACATATTCATAATTTTTTTTCTATGTTATTCCATAGCTGAGATTATAAATAAGGATCTCACCATCCTAACATAACTGGAAGTGAAACGTTTGAAATGCTTATTACTGTTCAAATGTTAGAAACACTCAATTACATGACAAGAAAAAAAAACCATTTTAACACCCATATTGACACTTTTTTAGGGGAAGATGACTCATGGACTTCGGTGTTACATTCTTGCGTAAGCACATTTAGCCTCTCTATGTGACGTTACACCACTGGTATATTCAATTTGATAGAATTGGTTCAACATATCTCATGACACATTTAGATCTCTTCTCACTTGAGTGGGAGCAAGTAGGACACTGAATGCCCAAATCAGCCTTCTTATGTTAGTCTTCCTCTCACCTGATTTGTTGAATATTCTCGTCCTACGGTCCCTTCCAACTCCCTCTTCTTCTTCCTCATCCTCTTCTTTGGTTTTCTCTGCTGACTTTCGGAACCCTCGTCTCCTCGTGCGAGCCTCATTCCCCAAATCTCGAAAACTACTAGAGCTTAAAACAACTTCCTCTTTACTCTCTTTCTTATTAGATACTTCTTCTACATTCCCCTCTGCCTCTCCTTCTGAGGGAACCGTGTGCTGGCTAGAACTAGGATCCAGCCAGTCACGGTCCTCATTCAACTCTCTCTCCATCTGTTGTTCTTCTCCTACCTCTATTATTTCTTCCTCTTTCCTTGATTTGTCAATTTCTCTCTCAACCTCTGTTTGTGTGTTGGTTTGCGTGTCTATGTGTGCCACACTACCTCTTGCATTTTCTGTGTCCACCGACTTCAGACCCAGGATCTCTCTCACCACGTTCTTGGCCCATCTAAGGTGAGGAGCAGTAGAGCATCGCTTTCGTTCCTCAGATGTGCTCCATGTGTCATCAAAACCAGAATGTTCCACTGAGTCTCCAGTAGGTTCTTTTGCTCCTCTTTGTATTGCCTCTTCACTATGAGTCTCTGCACCTCCATTATCCTTGGATGACCCTGAAGTTTCAGAAGGTTTTGGTAGAAAAGGTTGGATGTCTTGTTCTGATCGCTCACTGGAAAAAATAATTTGGCCTTCCAGTGATATTACACCCTCTGGTGTCTGGTCATTACTTTCTGCTCCCTCCACTTTGTCCTCATTAGGAGAAAGACTGAGGTCATCCATTGCTCTTTCAATGTCCTGTTCACAGTGTTCAACTTTTTCAAATGCTTCATTTATGCTCACTTCACCTTGATTGTCCATGTTATGACCTGAATTGGCTGCCTCTTCAACAGTAGGCTGTACATATGAATTCTCATTGGTTTGTGACGTGGAATGGGTCTGACCAATCACACAAAAGACTCTTAGGGGTTCTTTTGGAGCATCATTTGCTCCATTCTCTCTGTTCTCTGTAGTTCCTGAGTGTCCAGAGATAGCTTCGGGAACTCGACCTTCCCAGAATTCTTTGCAGTCTTCAAAATCCTCTTCCTCCGCATCATCCCCTCCACTGGAAACCGTTACAAATCCATCATCTACTGATATCGTTATGTTCTTCTCTGCTTCCGATTCTCCCTCACTTCCTCCCTCATTCTCCAAGTCGTCACATCTATTATTGCTTCTCTGTTCATCTCTGTCATTCTCTTCCAAGTTATCGGCCATATTCTCTCTTTCCATCTGCCACTCTGATTCCATGGCTTCTTTATCATAAGCCATGTCCCCATCAATCCTCTTCTCCTCCCTTTCTACGTCCACATCCCTCTTGAACTCCCCAGCCCTTTCAAGTTCTCTATATTTGTCCTCAAGACATTTGCTCTTTCTTGGTTTTCTTCTCTCTGGCTCTTCTTCATTTCCTGTTGTCATGCTTTCTTTGTATATTTGGATGTACCTCTCTCTTACTCTCTCTCTCTCTTTGTCCTCTTTTAAACAAGATTCTTTTCTCTCACTTCGAGGTTCCAGCCACATTTTCCTTATTCTGTTCTTAGGTTTATTTGTAACTCCTTCCTCATCAGCAAAGCTTTCACTCTTCTCTTCTTCCGTCGGTATACTCCTCACTTCCTGCTCTTCCTCTGTTATTTCCTTCAATCTCTCTTTATCAATCCCAGATGTGTTTTCTCTATCTCTGTCCTCAAGGTTCTCTCTCATTGTCCTCCTTTTTTCATTCTCAATATCACTTCCTGAAATCAGCTCTCCACTTTTCTCCATCTTACTTCTCCCTGTCTCTTTGTACTCTTTCCTCCGCCTATCCCTCTCTTCAATCTCTCTTTCAGAATACCTATCCCTCTTTCTTATCCTTTCTCCACCTCTACACCTTCCTCTTTCAGCTGTGTATATGTAAGCATCTCTGTCCATTCTTTTGTCTTTGGAGTCTCTCATTCTATCTCTTTGTTTATCAGTCTCTCTGAGCCTTTCTGAGTTTTCTCCTTTTGGATAACTTATCTCTCGGTAATCTCTTTCTCTTATTGCCCTGTCTTGCCATCTTTCGGCTTCTCTCTCTCTACATCTCTCTCTCTCTCTAACTCTGTCTGCCCTTCGCTCTGCATCACTGTCTCCTTCACTCTTGTGGAGTTTGTGTCTACGTGTAGCATCATCTTCTCTCTTTATTTCCTTACCCCTGTCTCCATCACTGTCTCCCTCGCTTTTTGTATCTCTTTTCTTAGATTTCCCTCCCTCTCTCTGTCTATCAGTCCTTCTTTCCCTGTCTGAAAAGCTCTCGGTCTCTCTTTCCATGAGCCGAGGATAATATCTGCCCTCTCTGTCTCTTTGTCTGTGTCTTTCTCTGTCTGTCTCTCTTTCCCTCATGCCTGAAAGGTCACTGACCCCTGGATAACTTTCTACCCTTCTATCTCTCATTCCAGAGTCAAACTCCTTGTCTAGTTCACTCTGTCTAGCTGGCTCCTCCTTTACAGGCCTTCTCATTTCATTTCTCCTCAGCTCCTCCCTGTATCTTACTATTTCTTTTTCATTTTGCATGTCCATGTCTCTGTATCTCCTCCTTTCCTTTTCTCTTTCTTTTTCATACAGTATGTCCTTCGGTCTTCCCATATGACGCTCTCTTTCATAGTCTGTAAGTGGTATGCTTCGGTCTCCCACTCTGTTTGGTTTTGTCATCCTTGGAAAAGTGTCCCCTTTTCTCCTCTCATTGTCTCGATCTCCATACTCAGCCTGCTTTGGCACTGATGAGCTTCCATTTGCATGTCGATCTCTATTTCTCCGCCTCTCTCTTTCTTTCCAGTCAATCTCTCCATTTCTTCTTCGGGTAGCAGGAAATTTCTCCCTGTCTCTAATCCCATCGCAGGTGTCAGGCTCCATTTCTTTTTCTTGTGTTTTGTCCATCTTTTTATGTTTCCAAGTCTCTTCTTTACCCAGGTCACCTTCGCCAATTTGCTCAAGGACTCTGGTCACAGTTTGCCTTTGATCGACATACCTGTCTACTGCACCTTAAGAGGACTGTATCTGCAAAGTGTCTAGGATGGCCCAATTAATCTGACTTGTTTCCATTGCAACATAGAGAACCTATAAGGGAAGTCAAAATTCCAAGTCAATAAATCAATCAACCAACCATATAAAATTCATATTCCAAAGAGAAAAACTTTCAAACATATTCTTGGTAATCTTTAAAACGTTGGAGTATTTTGTTGAAACATGCCAGGTATACGCCTTAACAGCTTAAACAGTTGCAATTAACAAGTGTTTTTTTTTTTTTAAGTGTCAAGTCAAATGTCTAACATTAATTAATTTGGCAGATGCTTATCTGAAGTGACTTGGATGGATTCAAACCAAGTATAAATTTTATCAGATTTGTATTCCAAGACAACTGCAGCCATGACCTTGGTGTTTCTTGCACTATACTCCACAAGATAAGTTACAGCAACGCAACAGAAATATTGTTCTTGTCAAACTAGTCACTTCAAATCAGTCTAATATACAGTTAGTATGCATAACACACATTGACATTTATATGAGTTCACATAAGTATTCCTGTGGCTCAGTGGTTAGAGAATTGCGTTAGCAGTGCAAAGGTTGTGGGTTCGATTCCCAGGGAACACACATACTGACAAAAAATGTATTGCCTGAATACATGTACATGTATTACAAACATGTAAGTCGCTTTGGATAAAATCGTCTGGTAAATGTTAAATGTACTACTATTGACACTCCTACAAACCAATTCAACTGATAAGAACTCATAACATAACATTTATACAGTTGATACATGACCTATTTTCAGTTCAGCAAAATAAAATGTCAGTACATTTACAAAGAATGCCGTTCAACCAACCACTGCCCTATGCTACTCTTGTGTCTTCTTTAGAGGCATTTCAAGTAATTCATGCCTAGGAAGAGCCGAAACATTATTAAAGAGGGGTTGAAGGAACAAGTCTTCAACATAGATGACTCGTGTCAAGATGTAATGAATCATATGATGCACAACAAATTAACATTAACAGATTTATAAGAAAATGACTGTGATGACTAGAATAAATAGATTACTATTCTCAAGCATGACATTGCAGTATTTGTCTGTGACGTGGACAAGTTTGTTTACAAGAACGGTTTGGTTTACTAAAGTTACAACAAAAAGGAGAGAATGAAAAGTTTTGGAATCATGCAAAGGACTCACCTGAGCATTGTCTTGGGGGATGCTTCTCTGTCTCTCTCTAACTTTTCCTTTGTTTTCTTGACAAAAACAAGCTAGTAGGAATTGCACAACACCCAGACATTCTGCATATCAGTGTTTGGCCATTGAAAGAACCAAAGTTGAGTGAGTTAAATGCTCTACTGAAAACACTGATTTAATTATCCGGCCTACCTCTGTCCTACTTAATGTGTTCACATAAGCAAAAATAGTTTACAACAAAGTAAAAATATTCTCTGTGTTCCTCTCTCTCTTTCTCTGTTTCTCTCTCTCTCTCGTCCCCTCCTCCCGCCCTTCTCAAATTCCCAAACAAGTATGAACAGATTGACACTTATCTTCCTCCCCTCCTTCTGTTTTCCTTATACTTTCCCCTCCAGCAGTCTTGAAGAGTCCAAAAGTAACCGTCTGTTCAAGCTCGCACGCAGCTTTTCTTTACTTCTCATAAACTCAATAGAGTCACAGCGATTGCGCTACAGCGTATTCCAGTAATTCAGTCGTTTACTCACCTCACCCTCACTGGCACTGCATGCTTCTCTCTCACAAAAACAGGAAGTGCACACATATGTGCTGTGATTGGTGGGGTTGAAGATGCTGGGTGTGACTGTTTTCTCAGGTAAAGACATGAGAAAGAGTGAGAGCAAAGGGGGAGGGGTGAACATGTATGAGTGTGTTTTTTACAGTCTATGGTCCATATAAAGTAATGTCGTCTGCAGCTTATGTAACACAAAAGTTCTCAGAAAAAGCTGTAAAAGACACTAGAGCTAAGACGACACATTTGCACATTAGGAAAGATAAACTGGAAAACACACTGAACTATGATGCACGTTTTTTTTTATTCTAAATCTGCTCCTTTTAGACATTGTTTGCTATTTTTGTGCAAAGCCTTTCAAAGTTTAGTTTTGTGTATTTTTAGTATAAACTGTAAGTTTAAAATCTAATTATTTTAAAGTGACGAGTAAGCAATATTGGATGTAGTATTTTTTTGTAATCCAAATGCTTGAGTTTAATTGATCATTTTATAAATGTCTGTTGTTGTAAATAGCCACATTTCCTGTCCTCATATTGAACCACCAGAACAAACTTAAATCCAGAAGTGTGCTGTTATCTGAACGCAAACAAGTAATAATCTAAAAAAATGACACAATCAATGAAATCTCCTGGACAAAGGTTAGGAGAAATGATCAATCATCCACAAGCATGTTCTATGACATGCAAGAAAGGGCTAGTTCAGGAAGACTGCAGTAAACTAATCATGTTTTTTCAATGCAATTACAAAGATAGAGGATATCCTGAAATCCTAATAGGAGAAAAGTAGTACAATCTTGGTTAGTAAGCTAACTAGTTGCCGATCACAAAACCTTACCGCAAGAGAATGTATATAAAACATATAGGCCTACAATATCAAAACACATCTCACAAAAACTAGTGCACTTAAATTATTTTTGTAATAAAAAGATGATGTAATTACTGACAGAATTAACATTGTCACTACATGACTACAGAATTTAGACACAGAACCTATGCTATATAAAGAATCTCACCAGACTTTGCTGGAGACTTATAAACAGTTGTCATTTTCCAATAAATATTCACAAGTTAGGCCCTAAACCCATACAAACTGTTTGTTGTGTTGCTGGTTTTTTTAACAGTTTTGAGGTGCTTAACCATGAAAAACTGTTGATTATTAACTTTAGGATGTCAAAAATGTTTGACAGGATGTTTGTGAGATTTTGCAAATATCTAGCAATGAACATACAATAATTTAGACAACGGTTTACAATGTTTAAAAACATTAAAATGTGACATTTTTATGTTGCAATTATCTATATATTACCAAACATATCTAATAGATACCACCACAAATACATCATTAGCTTTACATGCATACAGTAATATGTATAAAACTGTGGAACAAATATGATTGCCTTGGTGGTTTTCTAATGATCTGTGTTCAGCAAGTAAGCTATGAATGTTCAGACAAAGTTTGTCGTGCGGTTTACTTCCACATAAACTCCACGTCGAACAGGGCAGTTAACTGAGGCGTATCAGGAAAAACACGTCTTGTTTGAAGATGAACTGGATCTACACCAGCGAGTGTCTACACACACAGCACCAGACTCTGATTGTTTGAGCAGCACTCAATATCCCATGTTCACGTGCAGCATTTCGACTTCCGCCTTATGCACAGTCTCATGCGGAGCCCGTTTACTTTCACTTCCGCGTTTGAACACGAACCATTTAATATTTTGAATAATGCGAGCGTTTTAACGCGAATATAGAAAGAAATTTGTTTGTTCAATGTGTGATAATCGATACCACCGGATATTTTGACGTAAGGCCGTTAAGTATTGTTTAAAGACATTAGTGCGACAGTTTGGGAAAGAGAAGATCCCCAGGCTGGGCGGACACAACTAGACAGCTAGCGTTAGTTAAGACCTTTACTTTTATTTATCTACAGTAAACACGGCCATAGGAATTCCGAAAGGTGCGTTTGTGATCAACTCTGTGCATTTCTTTCATTTGATGCATTTTAAAGATGACAGCTTATGCTAACAGCATGTTTATCTGGGTTAATAACTAAAGTTCTTCATTACCGTTTGCTTATTGCTCAACGTTACTTGAACTTGGAGACATGCAGTATTTTGTCTTGTCCTTTTCTGTCATATAAAATAAACGTCAAGTTTTTGGCATTACAACCATGCTTTTGTTGGTTTGGCAACAATTTGTAAACATGCACAATAATAGCATTTTCAGCGAGTTTTATAAAATTATATTTTCAAAATAGCTGCATCTGTCTGAAGTCTTTAAAAACTGATTATATTTTAAGAACCAGCGATGAGTTTCAGAGTGCCCTTAGCAATTTTGACCATAAATATTTCATGTTTCAGGAATTAATCGTTCAAAAGTTTGGGATCAGTAAGATTTTGAGTCTAGTCTCTTATGCTCATCAAGGCAGTATTTATGTGATAATAAAAAATTGATCAATTTTTTTTATATATATATACTTTCAAATATTATTTATTTCTGCGAAGCACTGAATTTTCATCAGCCATTACTCCACACTTCAGTGTCACATGATCTTTCAGAAATCATTCTAATATTCTGATTTATTATCAGTGTTGAAACTGTTGTGCTGATTAATCATTTTTTGGAACCTGTTACTTTTTTTAAATCCGAAAATTCAGTTTTGCTTCACTGAAAAATTATATTTGAAATATAATAAAACAAAACAATCTTATTTTAAATTGCAATAATATTACACAAAATTTAGTTATTTTCTGTATGTTTAAACAAATAGATATAGCATTAGCATAAGAAACTTCTTTTAAAAACATTAAAAAAATCGTACTGATCCCAAAAAATGTTAATGGCAGTGAATACTAACTAATAGCAAAAATGTGAGTTATTATGAAATACCAAAATGTTATTGGAATTAACCAGGAATTAGGACACATTTTTTCTAAATTGTGTCCCAGAGTTCTTCACTAATCATAAAATACCCTGTGCATACGGAGTCTGTATAGTGTAATGTGTATTATATGCATATTTTGTGTCAAGCTACTGTTACACTGCCAACATTTTGTGTGCATGTGTAAGTCAATCATCGGATAAATTCACTGATCAGTGCCCTTTTCCCGTCAGGTGTCACCTGTGAAAGTCATGTTGCTGTCTCTGAGAATAATCACTCCTCTTTTTGTACTACTTGCTGGAGTGCAAGCTGAGTTCATCACAAACAAGTGTAACCTGATTTCAAAAAGCGTTTCTGAGCGAAAAACACTCCAGTTACTGGAGCCTCTCACCAATCAAAAGTAAGACAGGGTTTTTCAAGTTAATCAAGCATTCATTCGGTTTGCAGGTTGTGCTGATCTTGTTAACTGTCTTCATATTCACTCTGAACAGCTTCACCGCAGAAAAACCGGGGGAGGAATATGTATATATTTTTCAGGTGTGTGGAGATGCTGGTGGAATGAAGGATGCAGGTCTTGTGCAGCAACCCAAAAAAGGTGGACAGCAGGTTCGAATTGGGAGCTACACCAGCACACGAGCTGTTAGAGGAAGTATGTGTCATTGCTCGACCTTAAGTGATGTGTTGCCATTTGCTTCTTTTTGCTACAGATGGACTTTCCGGATTTTATCTTTCTTAATGTCTATTTTGGTCTTTGGTATCTCTTTGAATTTATACTAAAATAACAGTTAATTTAGTTTTAATTGTTATTAATGTTAATTTATAATAATGACTACCGGATTGTTCTTTTTATTGTCTGCTGATTCTTCTGTGGATTGTGGCTTTTGTTTAGTTTAGTTATATAGTAGCAGGGATGCATTGCAAGAGAACATTGTAAATACAACACTCATAAAAATAAAACATGCATCAAATTTCACCAAATTACAGAACTTTTTCCAGGTATCACAGGAAGCCTTGTTAGCTCATTTTTGACCTTAGTTCTCCTTTTGTTCTTGGTGCAGGTGACTGGGTTCTGCTCTTCTATGAAGGGGGAGAACAATACGACAGCCACTGTTCAAAAGAGCCAAGAAGAGCTATGATTATGATTTCATGCAGTACGAGCACCACGGTATGAACTTTTTAATGCTTTTGAAATGACAATTTATATTTTTTACTCTCTAGCCCTATAATAATTAAATAAAAATGCATTTATTACTTTTTCATGTATTTTTTTTAATATACACTCACCAGCCACTTTATTAGGTACACTTGTTCAATTGCTTGGTAACACAAATTGCTAATCAGCCAATCACATGGCAGCAACTCAATGTATTTAGGCATCTAGATGTGGGGAAGACGACTTGCTGAAGTTCAGATACCGAGCATCAGAATGGGGAAGAAAGTGGATTTAAGTGACTTTGAACGTGGAATGGTTGTTGGTGCCAGACGGGCTGGTCTGAGTATTTCAAAAACTGCTGCTCTACTGGGATTTTCACACAAAACCATCTCTAGAGTTTACAGAGAATGGTCAGAAAAATAGAAAATATTCAGTGAGCGGCAGTTTTATAGTAGAGATTATAGAAAGGCAACAGTAACTCAAATAACCACTTGTTACAACCAAGGTATGCAGAATACCATCTCTGAACGCACAACACGTCGAACCCTGAAGCAGATGGGCTACAGCAGCAGAAGACCACACCGGGTGCCGCTCCTGTCAGCTAAGAACAGGAAACGGAGGCTACAATTCACACAGGCTCACCAAAATTGGACAGTAGAAGATTGGAAAAATGTTGCCTGGTCTGATGAGTCTCGATTTCTGCTGCAACATTCAGATGGTAGGGTCAGAGTTTGGCGTAAAGAACATGAACGCATCGATCCATCCTGCCTTGTCTCAACGGTTCAGGCTGGTGGTGGTGGTGTAATGAGTGGGGGATATTTTCTTGTCACACGTTGGGACCCTTAGTACCAATTGAGCATTGTTTAAACACCACAGCCTACCTGAGTATTGTTGCTGACCATGTCCATGCCTTTATGACTACAGTGTACCCATCTTCTGATGGCTACTTCCAGCAGGATAATGCATCATGTCACAAAGCTCAAATCATCTCAGACTCGTTTCTTGAACATGACAATGAGTTCACTTTACTCAAATGACCCCCACGGTCACCAGATCTCAATCCAATAGAGCAGCTTTGGGATGTGGTGGAACGGGAGATTCACATCATGGATGTGCAGCCGACAAATCTGCAGCAACTGTGTTATGCTATCATGTCAATATAGACCAAAATCTCTGAGGAATGTTTCCAACACCTTTTTGAATCTATGCCATGAAGAATTAAGGCAGTTCTGAAGGAAAAAGGGGGTCCAACCCGGTACTAGCAAGGTGTACCTAATAAAGTGGCCAGTGAGGGTATTATTAGATCTGGATAAGAAAGAATTAAGCGTTATCATTGATCCTCATAACCAGTGTCGGAGGCAACATGTTTCAAGTAATGCGAGTTATCTAATCCGATTACTTTTTTCAAATGACTAGTAAAATAACACATTACTTTTTAATTTACAAAAAATATCGGAGTTACTTTAAAAAAAATGTAAAGCCAATTACTTTGTTTTTCCATTTATTGACTGACATGTCCCCATGTTGAGAGAAATCAGGAGTGCAAAGGCGTTGTGTGTACTGTGTAAAAATTGTATTTATAGAACTGTAGGTCTAGACTAAATGTGAACATTAATTTACTCCTCTCACCACGCACAAAAACAGATTCAGTATTTCTCAAAATTTGCAAATGCAAACTCAGAATATGATGCAAACCTGCAAGAATTAAATTGAACAAGTTTCCTTATGTATTTATGCTGTTTTATGAACTAATGTCTTTGTTGCTGACCTTTTGCTGAACCATACTAATAAGCAAAAATGACTTTTAGATAAACATTACATTTGTTTCGTTTTTGCATGATCGTGGAGAAAATGTTGAACTTGCGTCCTATTCTTCATGTAGTCTAGAATGGCAGCACAGCTCAAAAGTTTGTTTGAGAATTTTGAATTTACATTTCCTTCAACATGAGGCGTATTCATTTTAGTTTTGGTGTGAAAGGTCTTTTAAAAATTACTTTCCATAAAATAAAAAGTCATTAAGTAAACAATTAGTTACTTTTTGGGGGAGTAACGCAATATTGTAATGTATTACTTTTAAAAGGAACTTTCCCCAACATTGCTTATAACATAAATATTGGTTGTATTTCTGTCAACATCTGAATCTGATCCACATCTATATGATATGTTGTTGCCAAAAATAATGCTAAATTATATACCATAAACAGAGTTAGTAGCATTGGTGCACTATCATGTTTAAACGAAATAATTATCTCCGGTATGCAAGATAGATTTTACCCTTACAATAACCAAAATTACTTCATAATTTCAACTGCACTGTTATTTCTTAGCTCTTATAATTGTATTTTTGTGTGTGTGTGTTTTCTTAGAATGAATTTTCAGTGGTTTTGGAGGACAATCAAAAGGATCGGGACTGTTATTACCTGTTTGAGCTGGACTCCAATGCAGTATGTCCTGTAATCCCATCCAAACTCAGTGCCGGCTCCATAATCCTTATTATGTGAGTGCTTCAACATTCTCACAGAGATCTTCACACCATTAGAGACAGTTAAGGAGCAACGTCAATGTAATACTTTACATGTAATCCTAGTGTATTCTGCTGCCTGGCCGTGTATCTGACTGGTGGATTCCTCTATCAGCGACTGGTAGTTGGAGCCAAGGGAGTTGAACAGTTCCCTAACTATGCCTTTTGGTCAGAGATCGGCAACTTATCTGCCGTAAGTATAGTTACATTTACAATTGTCTCAGTTTTGGTCTTTTTTTGTTTCTTTATGAACCCAAACATTTTTTTATCCTAACAGGACGGATGTGATTTTGTCTGTCGCTCCCGTGGCAACAGAGAAGAAGCGCCCACATATAGAGGCGTGCCTACTGAACCTCTTGGGGAGGAGCCAGAGGAAAGGGATGACCATTTACTACCCATGTGACCAAATCACATCAACCAATGAGAAAAAGCTGGACAGTTATTCTGGTTTTGAAACCCAAAGAGAGATGTTCAGTTCCGCAGGCGTGTTCCTAGTTCAGAAGTGCTGCTGTTTTTTTTGTTTTGTTATGTTTTTACTACCCAATAGCACTTATTCTCTATTTATCCCTTAAAATGTTAATTTGGTGTATGTTAAAGTTTGCTAACTAGTTTTCAAATCTCCAAAGACCCACACATATATTTGATTGTTTGATATTTATGTCAAGATATCATCAACATGCAACACTGCCCCTGTTTTCTCTCTTTATAGGAAGTAAAAGACATCAACGCTGCCTGACTGCATTACTTGTAGTTCGGTGCTTAATCTGTTTAGAACAGGTAAAATTCACTTGTAGTATGAACACATGTTTGATGAAACAAATGAATTTTTAAGCGTATGCTCCACCAACTTAATCAATTATGTTTAAAAATATTTTTTTATATTTTCAAAAATATAAAAAACTAATATTGATTATTTGAAAAATTGTACTCACGAATATGCTTTGCTTTACGTTCCAAATGAGCTATTTGTTGTGTTTGTGTGAAGTTACAAGGATCTGATGAGGCCTATCTCTTCAGCCTGTTACAGCCTGTATGTGATGTTTCTGAATGATGTTATTCATGATAAATTGCTATCATAAAGGTTATTAATAAGATACATTTGAAGAAATGTATGCTTTCTAGAAGATAAAAAGGTTATGGGAGAGACCCATTTGTGGCACATTGCTGTTAATAACAATTAACAGTTGAAGTGAAACAACATGAAAGGTTTGGTTGGTTTTCTTTTCACGTTTACTGCTTGATATTGCATATGTTTATGATACTTTAACTGTGGGATCTATTTCATATGGTATCAATTACTGTAACTCCTCACTGGAAACCACAAGGCAAAATTCCATACCATGACAAAGCAGCCTTATGTTTCCCTTTCACTGCTTTTTAAGTACTGTTTGTTTGAATGCACTGAAGCTTTTTAGTTTTTTTGTGGAGTCATATATTTTCCCTAAACATAACCATGTTCTTGAGGAGACGAGATCATGAATGAGTTTAAACACTCCTGTTTTTGTGGTATATACATCATAGTCTTACAATTATTTGCAGAATCAGGAGGCAGAGAGCTGATGGTTATCAACCCAAGCCATACAAGGTGCTGTGTATAAAAGCTAGAGGCTCCTTGAAAAGCACTTCTAATCATCACATTGAAAATGCTGGTTTAGTATCTGCTTTAATAATTTGAGTCCAGATTAATAGCAGAAAGGTATGATGCATTTGGCTTGGTTCTGATATACTCTACTTCATGAGATACAGGCCCGTGCAAAGAGGCGACTTCACTGTTCTTGCTACTGCTTTATTGTTCTTTACAATTTTAGTGTGGAAATATGAATTTAGTCTGCTTTGGAATTGTTGAGGAGAAAGTGTGAATAAAGTGTTTTATTACTGGTGTGTGTATGCACTTGAGTGGTTCTTCACAGTTTACATTTAGCTGTAGAGAAAACTGGGGGCTTTCATTAAAGCTTTAGAACTTTGAACTGTTCTTTGAGCATTTACAACTCTGACTAAAACACGTCTCACAAGCTTAATTATACATTCTTAACATTTAATATGTAGTTGTAAGTTATACATTTTATATTAGTGGTGTATATGCCATGTTGGGTAAAAAAAGAGTATTATACACATTTACATTTAGTCATTTTGCAGATGCTTTTATCCAAAGCGACTTACAATTGGGGAATACATAAAGCGATTAATCTTGAAGAGGCAAACAGACAGAGGAAGTGCTCGTAACACCAAGTCTCAGGCATTGTTCAAATAAGTACGCTAGCAAGGGAAGGAGAGAAAGAAAAAGTCAAGTAGCGTCGAAAGAGATGCATTTCCAGTTGTTGCTTGAAGGTTTACAGGAATCCAGTCTTCCGGATGGGGGTGGGAAGATCATTCCAGCAGCCAAGAACGTGAACGAGAATGTTCTGGAGAGTGATTTTAAACCTCTCTGTGATGTTACCACGAGGCGTTGCCCACTAGCAGATCTCAGACTTCTGGGACGGATGCACATTACACACACTCACTCTCTTTTGGGTTATGTGTCAGTGTCTAAAACAGGCAATAGTATTAGTCATTAAAAAACACCAAAAAAAAACCAAAGAGTAAATGGTGGGTTTTGTTTGGTGCCAAAAACATGTTGACCTACATCCAATGATAATTGTCACAAGACGTGAATCTTTGATATACACACATTAAATGTAATACAATGAAAATGAAACCTTGGAGTCAAACAACTGCAAACGGTATTTTAATCTGAGAAGATGTATAATCATTTTTATTTATAGTATGTTATGTTAACTTCCTGTGGAAAAAATTATCAAAATGGTGTATCTCTTTCATTTACTTAGAACATTTTAAATCAGTAATTTTCAACAGTATAGTAGTGAAATATATAATAACACAGTAAGTGTGATCTTGCATCTCACAATCTTGTACTGCAGGTATATCTGATCAAACGCACATTATTATGCTTTAGCTTGGGTTGAACAGATCATTTTTGCCTGGATGGAACAACAGCTACGCTAATTGTCTTTATTTGTTTATCTGTTTCTGCCCATCCCGTGGTAACTAAGAATTACACAAGCTTCAGTCTGGATCCAACCCTTAAACGATCTGAGATGACCGAACACCTAAGAAGAGATGATGACAACCCCTCGGAGGACCTCAGAGGAAGCTGTGGAAACCAGGAAAAACATTGTTCAGTATCCACAAATCTCCACCATTCACAATGGATTTAACATAACTACAGGAACTTTTAGGAAAAGTTATTTTGATGACATTATTTGTTCATCCTTCATAGGCTGCCTCCATTTATAAAACTAAAAGTGTCATAATGTAGGAAAGCAAACACTTATTTTTAAATAAAAAGGACATTTAATTACCACTATAGGGCTGCAGAGACTTATATGCTTATTAGGCTTATTAGCCATGACAGTAATAAAAGTAAATTTTATCTGCATCTCAATTACCCAGACAGCACAAATATATCTGTAGGACGTCTGCTAAAGATCTGGGAAACTCGATCTGCTGTGTATTCTGATAAAAGTCTCAGAAGCAGTTTTACATGTATTCTAATACATGTCTATTTGACATCTGACAGGAAATGTCTTAGAGACGTATTGTAGATGAGCAAACACCCTAAAAATTACGTCTTGCATATGTAAATGCAGACAACAAATAGACATCTCAATTGGGTGATTAATAGTGCTTTAGTGTAGAACTTAATGGCACTGGTGTCCTCAAATGTGAGTCTGGAGCCCTACGATGGTTCTCGAAGTCAGAAAAGTTATAACAAGAAGAAAGTTGTCCATGGTATATTTTCACTGCAAAACAATAAGAAATGCCGCAAATATCACCGGAAATTGAGGAAAGCCGCATCACAATCAATCGTTTTAGGCCACAAAAATTAGAAAAAAAATCCTATGAAATCCTGTAGAGACTGATTTAATTGATTATTGCTTTTCCTGTCTGCTATGAGAAACCACCAAGTTGTCCAAACGGCCTGTGTTGCTTTCTGTTCCCGTTAGAGTCCAAATAAAACCATGTGTAACGGGGCCGAGAAGACGAGAGGTGTGCGGATCCATTTGCAGGCTTTTATTGCTAGATATGGTCAAAATCACAGTCAGGGTAGAACAAATGGCAAACAGGTATAGATGGGGCCAGACAGAAGAGTAATCAAGTAAACGGCGTGGTCTACGATCGGTGAACAATATCTAGAGGGCAAGGCAGAGAGATAATCAGGTCACAAGCAGAAGGTCAGGAATCAGACAACCAGGAAACACAGAAAGACTAGACTGAAACTAAAATAAGAAACAGAAAAGGCTCCGTAAAGCAGCTAACACTAGGAGAGTGAAAAACGCAGAACAATACAGAAGACTGAACACAAAACAAACCACGGAATGGCTTGGTAGTAGCTAACATAGGAAAATGCTAATCGCTAAACAATACTCAGGAGGGTGGAAGAGGAAATTAATGTCTTTTGTATGGTGTGTGTGATGGCTCTCAGGTGAGCGTGTGATTGGAGACAGCTGTGTGATCAGTGCAGCGTGTGATTAGTACAATCAGCTGGGTGTGTGTGTGTGTGTGGTCGGTGCAGTAAATGATGGGCAATGTAGTCTGAGGTGGAGTGCAAAAGTGAGTGTAGTGCAAGAGTCCATGTGGTGGAAGGGCAACCAGATTCGTGACACCATGCATGCTTTTATACAATGGAATCTTTTTCTGTTTATGGCAATGATTGATTAACTAAATAATTTACCAGTTATTACATTTGACCTATATTGAGCTATATCACATACAATCTTGCAGTGTTTCATTGGCTGTGTTTTTTATATGCAATTTAAGTCAAATAAAATTGACATGTGTTACGTCAAATGTTTCAATTACTAGAGACATGAGACAGAAATGCTTTTTTTTGGATGAAAGGGGTTTTCCCATTCAGTTCCTCGCTGCTGATGACTAAATATGACTTGACCGGTTAATGTTTTGTTATTACGACACTTAATGGGTACCGCACTTAGCTCTGTTGTTTTGTAGTAAAATGATGACTAACACTGTCTCTATATAAGAACTTGCCAGGACTTCCATTCCATTCGTTCTTTCAGTTTAGTGGGAACAGCCGTTTAGGAGAGACTCTTCATTAGATCCTGGAGGACAGAGGTAAAGCCACGTGCTCTTCTTTATGTCAGTTCTATATTAATATTGTATTGCGATGTAGTTATACAACTGTAACTGCAACAAAAATTATTCAACTGGATACAAATGATAGAATTATATCATAACCTTGCCAACAGTGTATAAACAATATTAATTACATTCACCAATTAAGAATTGAGTTAGAATTAATCAGATGACCTGCTTAAAAGTCATGCATTTATAACAAATACGTGCAAATAGCAAAAATATGAACAAAATGTTGTGCTCACTGGATAATAAACCACAATGCTAATAAATACTAATGCCATTATTTTGATATGACAAAGATAAAGTTAATCTTATTAATAACATTGAGTGGATTAATGACAATAATGTAACTTAATTAATAAAATCTGATTTCAGATACTAAAAGACACCCGAAAATAACTTGATTTATTATTGCCAACAACAGTCTTAGATAGTTGGACAGTCCAAATCCAGACGATTTCCAGTGCTGCTGATACAGGTTCTATCTTGAAATACCTCTTGTCCAAAGAGATTTGAGATTTGAGAACCAGAACGAACTGTTGTAGGCTACTGTATATTGGTTAACTTAAACTCGGAGTATCTTCCGGGTTTGGGTGCTATGATTGGAATACAGCATTATATTGTAGATACATTTGGACGTTACATTACATACAGTGCAGTCTTTTTTTGTTGTTGCACTAAACCATATTCATCTCTAAATGATGCACAATTTATTGCTACATATAATGATACAAATATGAGAAGAAAATGCTTTTTCTGGATGGAAACGCCAAGATGCGCATAAATTCTAAAAACACGCAAAAAAATGTTTCCGCATATTTGAGTAGAATACAGTTTTTTATCCGATAAGAAAAAATGTGCATGAACTACGATGGAAACACATTTACCGAATAAATTCCTCCATGCGCATCGAAAAAGTCATGTGACTTTCATGCACTTTGAGACGGAATAACTTGACTAACCAGCGGACTGATCTCGTTCATAGCATCTATAAGTTATTATGGTAATGAGTAAAGTCTGTCGTCAAAGTATTTCTGTATAATTGTCTTACACGACTGCGTTCCCAAACAGCAGCATCCCCCTCCGAAAGTAATGACCGCATTTATTGTGTCTCGTTTGCTCACTCTGAGGTGCAAGTCATGTATGTCATATATGAAAATTATTAGGTCTATATTCAGTGGCTTCTCCTATATTCTTAGTGATATTTAGTGCCACAGTTTACCAGGGAGTGACGATTTTGTTCTATTTGACTTGTTGGATGGAAACGATGCTTTATTCGCATATGTTTTTTGCGATATTCCAGTTTTGCGCATAGGTTTAATTCGAATCTTTGGATGGATACATAGCTACAACAATTTAAGAAATAAATATTAAATCTGTATGTTGGAGTGTGTGTGAAAAAAAATAGATGTAACCCCCTTTGTAATCCTTAACATTTTCATAAGTAACTGTAATTGAATTACACATTTTTTCTCAGTAACTCTAACTGATTACAATTACTTTTATTTTGTAATTTAGTTACATGATACTTTTTTATTGCAATAACAACAAGGGGACAAAGTCAAAGAATAATACGATAACAGTATAAAAGTATATGCATCTGTAAATCAATACAAGTTCAAAGAATTAAAAAACTAAATAAAATCATAAAAAAATAAAAGTAAATATAAAAACACTTTTTTCATCACAAATCAATTTATTACATCAATTATCCTTTTTAGAAGCTGAGATGTCTTAATAGCTTTGCGGTTGTTCTGTATTGAGGTTAAAGATTCATAAAATATCCTTAAATCAATGGAAAATAGTTTACAATTTGGTACATTTAACATACATTTCGCTTTGTGTATATGATAGCCTACTTCCCAAATAAAATAAGAATTTTAATTATATTGTCCATTTCTACTAGACCAGTATCACAATCCAAAAACTAGACCATTATATCATTTATATCAATACATTTATACAAAAATTCAAAAATAAATAAATAAATTTGAGACCAAAATAGTTTAGTATAATTACAACTGAAAAATAAATGAGAAATAGTTTCCGACTCCTCTTTACAAAAACAACATAAGGGCGAGAATCCTTCTTTGATGATAAACTCATTACATGGGTAAAATCTATGAATTACTTTGAAACGAGTTTCTTTGACTTTATTAGGAATTACGTATTTATTCATATCTGACCACGGATTCTGAAATAAATGCGAAGGATACGTCTGTTTCCACTTCATCATTGCCTTTGGAGGAATACTGTTTTCTCTGGTTAAAATGTTCCTAATATTTTTATCCTTTATAGAAACACCCCCAACTGCAAGATCTAGAAGAGAACCAATTACAGACGTATACATCTTTTCAGTTTTAATACGTTGAAGTAATTTTGGGGAAATACAGTTAATTATTTTTCTATATTCACTGGAAGATACATTTAATCCGCTGTTACTAATAAATTCAGTGTGATTATATAGATCACCTGACTGGTTTAATAAATCTGTGACAAGTTACATGTTACTAGTTACTCCCAAACACTGGTGGTATAGGGTATTGATTTTGCAATACCCTACCACCGCCCCTTTCATGGGCGGGCCATGGGGCGGGCGGGGCTGCGATAGGCTATCCCTCACGTCAATCATCTGCATGCACAATACCTATTGGCTGGTCAGCGCCATCTTCACCCGCGGAAGTTTGTACAGAGAGAGTCGGAGTGCTGTCAGTTATTTTTTTTAAAATATTTTTTTTCGGCACGAATTCTGTTGTTTCGCGTGTTGCGTCGAGAAAGAAGGCGAAAGACAAATAAAAAAATATATTTTAAAGGATGAATTTTGCATCAAGAACAACAAAGCTCGCATAAAGTGCTAGCACCTGACAGCTAACGTATTGTGTAGCTTGTTGTTAATTTAATATTTTTTTTATCGCTCGTAAACTTCATAAACAGCATAGGAAAGGATCACAAACCATTTAAGCTGCAATTTAGCAGCCGGCCTGCTTTTATTATAAGGTTAGTGTCAGCCGTGTTATATATTGACAGTTTTGTTTTTTATTTTGATTAGCATGCTAAGCTAGTTTGCAGCGCGAGCTGGCATTCATCATTCTGGATTTACATCAAATCAACCTCACCCTTCATACAGCATCATTATTGTGTCATCTTCGAACTGTACTAAAACAGGTAAAGTAAACCTTGTAGCCTTTATAACTTGTTGACACTGGCAGGACACTGGAGGCATGCGGATCACTTGAGCCTCTTCACCTGTGCGTGTTTATATGATCCTGAAGAATGTTTTGGCATAATAACTGGAAGGTCACTTTCTCCCCAAATTAAAAATAAAAACCTAATAAATTACATTAGTTAAATTATCAGTTCTATTCAAAAATGTCTAGTTAAAAATTAAGATATTTTTGCAGTGACATTGACAGTTGCACGGTGATATTAAAATAATATAGTAAAATGTTTTAATTTGAAGTCAACACAACAAATACGACATATCTGAATACTCCATAAAATGTATAACGTAATTGCTTCCTTTTTACGTTACAATAATATAATAATGATAATAGCAATTGTATATATTTAGATTCATGCTCATATATATATATCACGTATGTGTGTATGTGTATATATATAGACAGAAGCCTATACAATAATAATAAATTAATTCAAATTCCATTGTTGCCTCCAGATTCACTCGTCATTTGGTTGATAATAATTTGAAGTTAACATTTTAATTTGTGTATAATTTGATATTTTTATAACGGTTAATTATTATTTTAACACATTTGTTAAAGAAAACTAAAATTACTTGCTATAAAAGTTGTTGGAATGGGTGTGTTTTGTAACTGTCTTTTCTTATCTTTTTTAAACTCAGATTCATCATGCTGGGAGATTGTGGCATGAAAGAATGGGAGAGACTAGCGCTCAAGAAGAACTCGGTCACAATTCTTCAGGACTTAGTGGTGGATGACCTGCTGATCCAGTGTCTGCAACAAGATGGAATCCTTACAGAAAGCATGGCTGAAACCATTATGGTATGTGCAAAGTATTAGTATTAGCTTAATGTTAGTTACATATTGGATAGATCTACACAGAATCTGTGTTAAATGTATGCTTTCAGGCTAAACCAACATCCCAGGGCAAGAGTTGTCGTTTGTTGTTACTTTTGCCTAAACGTGGCCCTCGAGCCTTCAGCAGCTTCTGTGCTGCTCTTACGGTGACAGAGCAACAGCATCTCTGCAGACTGCTCATGGACTTCACTGAGAAAGATGTGAGTCGTGCCTTCACTTCAGAATCACACACACTTAGACTGACTTGACATGATTCTATAAAAACAAAATGGATGCAATGATCATGCAATGAGGGACCAGAAAAGTCTTCTTCAGCAAAGACAGCACATCTGCTTAGAACCATGGAGACAGATGTGCTGTATTCATAGGGAAATAAATTCTATCTACTTGTTTTGCACTTAATGGAAGGAGGATAAAGCATATTTGTTTTTTTTATATTGGTTTCTAAACATTATATCATCAACTATATCAGGCATTTTTTTAATACAACATTTTTTCAAGACAATAAGTGACAGGAAGAGTTGTGGGATCAGTCTTATGACCATAAAGATGTATAGAAATCACGTCACCCATAGAGGTCAGAGCTGGGTCAGTGGAATAAAAGAGTGGGAGAGAGAGTAGGACAAAAGGGGATGTTACATTGCAGCAACTTCAATATTATTCACCAGATTACCACACCCAAACTGATTCTTAAAAGAAACTAATACAAACTCTCCTTTACTTTGTTTTAGTGGGTAATGATCTTACTGTTACTGTCAGCATGGTGTTATATACTTAGTGTTGTATGTAGTATGTGTTTTTATCTTCACAGAAAAGCTTTTCGGAGCCATCGCTGTCCCTTCCAACCCAGGAATGTGTTATACCTGCAAAAAGAGTGCGGACTCATGGTGAGCACTTTACTGTGCTTGTGTTTGTGTAGAAAGCACAAATTATGCTTCAGTTTTAAAATGAACACTTGTCAAGCTAAGAAACAAGGCTTTGTGCGTACAATGATGACATTTATGTTGTTCACACTCTATGCCAAAAATCTGGCACTGCTGTAAAATCTGGCACATGGATACAGGACTTCTTATAAAGACTTTGTAAAATTGGCAATTCATTCGCTGGAGATTTGTTTTTCTCTGTGTGTAGTTATTACATAATATACACATAGCCACATGTATGTGATTTCCAGCAAAATCTGTCCTGAAACTCTAAAATCATTGTTATTGGTTTGTCAAAGTATATTTATTTTATGTGCCAAGGCAATATTTACAATATCTTATTTTGTAATTTAATATAACATTTTGTGTCAGCCTTATTTCATTTACCAATAAATATATTTAGTTAAAAGTTGTAGTTTTAATTAGAAATAACAATGCTTGTTTACATGAACTGTTACATTTAGTGCTTTTGGCTAATCAAAAATACCTAAACTAACTGTATAGAAGAAAGTACAGTACATAAAAGCAGTTTGTTAACTTTGTTAGATGAGCATAATATTTTTGAGCTAAATGGGGTTGTTTTTGTGTTTTAGAGTGCATGGAGATGTGTTTGGATGCCGACTCTCCCGAGACCACAGCTGTTCTTCCCTGCACACCGGAATTTTACCAGTCTCATAGATCACAGGTACAAGGACACTATTCCTTTGCACACTCACACAACCCATTTTATTTGCATATATTTTACGCTATGTTAGCACAGTGTGTAACTTCTAAGCTAATATCTTTCCTTTCAGGCATACCCGATGCGCTCCTGCCCGCGAGGACTTGCCCTGGTACTGAGTAACGTGAGGTTTGACTCAGCTAACATGGATTTAGACGTCCGGAGGGGAGGAGAGGTGGATGAGGAGACGCTGAGGAGACTTTTCACGGAACTGGATTTCACAGTCAGCCTGCACAAAGACCTAACGGCAGAGGTGAGTTAGACACGCTGACAGAGTCAGACTGCACTGCGAAGCAAAGTCATTTATTAAGTGTTTGATTTGTTTTTTTCAGGCAATGCGCAGAAGCCTAGAGCAGTTTGCCCAGCGGCAGGAGCATGCAGAGTATGACTGCACTGTTGTGTGTTTACTCTCACATGGAGTCGAGGGATCTGTCTACGGCACTGATGGACAGCTGCTGGAGGTGCGCTTGATTTTATTACCTAATTCTTAGTGATGCACCAAAATTTTGGCAACCGAACATTTTGGAACGGCCAAAATCATTGGCCAAAACAGTGGTGTTTAATTAGCATCTTACTGATTTTGTGAAAATGCATTATTTTATATAGTTACTATATTTTAATTACTTAATATTCAAATAAATCTGTAATGAACAGTTTTTATTACAGCCACCATTTAAATGTTTGTATTTCAATGACAAATCGGAGTAAAAAGTAACTGTTTTTATATAGTTGACATAAAAAAATACAATTTATTAATTAGGTCTTTGTTACACAGGTTACATGTACTTACTATTATAATAGTATACAATGAATTATGCATAATTACATGCAAGTAACCCTAAGCCAACCCTAATAGTAAGTACGTGTAGTTAATTAGTAATGCTCAGTACTTAAATGTATAAGTGTACTGTAACAATGACACTTACACTTATTAAATATTATTACATAAAATTAGTTTTTTTTTATTGCAGTTTTCAGCTAAATGAAAACTTAATATTGATTTAAAAAATGCAGTAATTTTAATATATTAACGTTATTAAATTGTTTGCATACATTAACGTTATTACAATGCTATTACATTGTATTTTTTATTAAACAAAAAAAAACTATTTTAAATTAAGTTTTTAATAAGTCTATTAATTTTTGGGTTTTCGACCAAGTGCTTCCTGAATTTCCAGTTCTGACACATTTTTATTTTGGTTCTTAGTTATGCATACAGGTGTGATTTAATCAGTATGAGTTCCATTTGAAGTAAATGCCTTGCAGAAGATTTTTTACATATCAGAGTTTCAAACATCTCTCTCTCTGTCTCTCAGCTGGACTGGGTGTTTGAGGTTTTTGATAACTCCCGCTGCCCTCTGCTCCAGAATAAGCCAAAGATGTTCTTCATTCAGGCTTGTCGAGGAGGTGAGTTAGTTATTAACCCGTCATTGTTAATATATTTTTACACTACTAGTCAAACATATGGTCACACTTGACTGACTCTTAAAAGTAATGTTTTTTTTTTATTATTGAAATAAACCTGAAATAAAAAGTATAAATATTCGATTGAAAAACCTGACGAATGTTGCCTTAATAACTAACCAAAATAAAGTAAGCTTAAGTTGATGTGATGAAATGACTAAAATTAGAACTGAAATTAAATAAATAATAATAATCAGGGGTGCAAACTAGTCACCTTTCGGCGGAATTTGCAGTTTTAACCTTGAAATGGTTAATTCACGTGAATCATGTAGATTGGGGAGGGGGGGTCTCTGTCATCAGTATCCACGAGTCATCTGTTTCAAGTCACCTGTAGCATCCTATGTTGGCAAAGGAATAGACCCGCCCTTTTCTGCCTCCGATTGGCAGAAAATTATTACCTTAATGTTCTTTCCCTCATCCAACCAATCTCACTCCTGAAGCCTAAGTTTTAGAAGCTGCAGGCAACTGTCATAAAGATTAGTCTGTTTGTAGCTATTTAAATTGTTCACCGTAGAGCAGGACGGAATGCATATGTTTGTATCTGCTGTAAATTATGGTGTTCCAGTTTAAACAGTGATTACCGCGTGAGGTAATTTTCTTTTTTTTTGCGTGAGGCTGCTGTTGCAATATCTAAGTAGATTGTAAGTTAGGTTCTGGTTAACTTACGTTAGTTCGCTACCCTTTGCAAAAATGCTCCTCAGTCTCGACCTTATCATTTGTCTCGCATATTAGTAAGCTATTCCTCTGACATGAAGTCTATTTGAGAACTGTTCGACCTACAAGTAAAGCATACCGTTTAATGTACAGTAATATTAGTATCACTCAGCTCAAGTGGCGGCAGTGCTAGCCGCTAAGCCATAGCTAAGTGTCAGCCTGTAACAGCCTATTTCAAAACGGAGAAACACCTCACGTTTAGCCCGTCAGCTGCTTCAGAAATTCCAGTGCGGAAATTAAGATTTACAGTGGTTTATTTGCCCTGACTAAGTTCATGTAACATATTAACAACAATCTTTGTTGATTGTCTTGTTTCCAGTCCAAATATCTAAAAATTCTTAAATCAAGAAGCATTTTCTAGACAAGTAAAATTATTGTTTTGTTTTCAGAAAAAGAGGTCAAAATTGAGTTTTTTCCTTAAAACAAGCAAAATAATCTGCCAATGGGTTAAGCAAAATAATATTATTTCAAAATGAAAAAAATATTATTTTGACTTTCTTTCTGAAATTTTTATTTTATTTAAGAATTATTAGATATTTGGACTGGAAACAAGACAAAACATTTAAGAAAAGCTTTTTTTGCAGTGTGTAACATTTGCTCCCTATAAAGCAGTTTGACTTGTGTGTGAAATGTGCTATATGTGAATTAACTTGCCTTTACCTATGTTGGCATTTAACTAGTTCAGGTAACCAAACTTTACCACTCACCCACTTCAGTGTAGTTTGTGACCTTTTTCACCCCTGACGAGTTTGCACCCCTGATAATAACAATGCCAAAAGCACATAACAAAATGACTAAAACTTAAACAAAAATTAAAAATAACAATATACACTATTATGTAGTATAAATAATACTAAAATAACACTGGACTTGACTTTGTCCTTTTCTCTTAATTTCTAATTTTAAAAGTTATTTAATCACTTCAGTGTTTGAAATAATTTTTGTATACAAATAGAAACAGAAACAATGTATGAATATCTTTCCAAACAATTTTGTTTTGTTGTTGGTTAATATACATGTTTTGACTGATAATGTATTTTTTGATAAAATATTAAACGAGCTGTTAATGTGATTAGTATGATGTTAGCATCAAGTTAGCATGTTGCTAGTAGTATGATGCTAACAAGCTGTTTTTAACAAGAAGGTAACATGAGTAGCATGATGCTAGCAACAGTATACCCCATTTCATCATGATATATGTTATATGTACTTACAAGTCATTTGCTTGTACTTTTGACTAAGTATACAAAAAACTATAGATCTCTTGTAAGATTTGTTTTGTTTGGATGATTCTAGAGATCTTCATGATTATGTAGATGTATATATGTCAACAAAAAATACTTAGTAGTAACATGAAAATGACTTTTCTTTGGGAGGGTTTGCCTTTGTCATTCTTGTAGGAAGTTGACGGCCTCATGTGACAGGAAGGAAGTGAATACCTTTTTTCTCCCTTGAAATCCTTTATTTGGTTGTTAGCTTGCTTGTCAATGAGACATAAAACATGCATAACATCTAAAATAATACATGCAAAAGGAAAATGACACCTATAACTGCGGCTTAAATGTTAAATGGGTTAAGTATGTGTTGAGTAATAAATAGTAGTATTACCAGACACTTTTATTTATTTTTTTTAAGTGAAAATAACAAATATCCACCAATTAAATGATTGTTTCAGTTCTTAATATGAGGTAAAGATGCACTCATGCCAAAATCCAATCTCTGAAGCATATTGTATGGAAGTGTGATGGTTTGAATTCATTGAAAAGTTAGTTTTATTCAGCCGAAGCATTTAAATAGATTTTTTATAAAGTCTGTTTAAAAAAAATAGGTTGTAAAATAACTTTATTGTGTACCTTTATTGTATTTTAAATTGACACTAACTATTTTAAACTAACACACAAGCAAGCAAATAAACATTTCTTTCTTTTTCAGAGGAGATGGACAACGGCGTGGACCAGTTGGATGGTCAGGAGCGGACTCAATCTCCAGGCTGTGAACAGAGGGATGCTGGCAGAGAGGGGGAGAGAAATGACAAAGAGAGGGAGGAGAAAGACAGAGAAAGACTGAGAGTCAAACTGCCCCAGAGATCCGACATGATCTGCGGCTTTGCCACCCTCAAAGGTTTCAGTGTGTACACATTGTTGTATCTTCATCTGATTTTCTTACCATTCATCATGTCATATGTCACAGACTGTGCAGATTGCTAACGTTTTGTGTTTGTGTTTCAGGCACTGCTGCAATGAGAAACACCAAGAAAGGGTCCTGGTTCATTCAGGAACTAAACAGCACAATCAGACAGAGAGCCAATGACACACACCTGGCAGATATTCTTGTGCAGGTAAATAGTTTAGTATACTGTCTTTTTTTTTTTTATCCAATGATTTATTGTATGGCCTTTATCTAAACAATGTTAACATGTTGGCACATTGATATGGAATTAATTGATCTTCATGCAACATCTGATTTTTATGATCAAGTGTTTTATAAATTTGACCTTATTCACAACTTGTTACAGCTTAATCATGAAAAGTCTGACATTATTTTTTTTACATTGAACAGTTAATTAAACATTGAGAGAAAATCTAAAAGTTTGTTTTTATGTTCGTAACAAAGGAAACCTGTTTCCGTGACCTGATGAGTGATGAATTATACATAAAGGCCTTTTACTTGCTAAAAAGTATAAATTATAATTCGGCTGACAGGATGAAGATTATGTGCAACAGTGTTTTCAGTTTAGATTGTGTTGATAATTTAGAGGCTTAAAATATAATTATTTCAAATATAATACAAAATAGTTTCTTATAAAATTTGATAAAGTAGGCTTAATATGGTTAAAATGTATTTTGATCTCTCTGTTCTTTACAGGTCAACGGTCAAATTAAAAGCAGAGAGGGATACGCACCTGGTTCAGCCCATCATCGCTGTAAAGAGATGTCAGAGTTCACCAGTTCCCTCTGTAAAGACCTCTACCTCTTCCCTAAGTACTACCCCAACAACTAGACACGCATACACACACACACACACTCCCCAGGCACGAAGCACACGCAGAACACACTGCCCTCAGAGCTGTATTTGAACCAGTAGCAGGAGCTCAGCACACGTGTGTACATCCATCACCAGCTGTACGCTCAGCACACAACACAACATACACAGTCATGTAAATCTACTTACACACATTCCATGTGTCATCTTTCACATTCCTCAGCACTATGACAGGTTCATTAGGATGTGTGTGTGCATTATTTACAACTGATTCTCTAAGACAGATCAGTTTTTAACTGATAGAGTTGTTGGTGTTGTTTTTTTTTTGCATGTATTGCATTGTATGTTCTTTTGGATACACTTAGAAAATTTATACTTTTTTTTTTTTGCCTTGCTCCTTTTTTTAACCAATGAAATTGCTAAGAGTGTAGATGCCATTTGTGAGAAAGTTGTAATTTAAAAAAAATTTTTTTTAATGATTTATAGGGGAAGATTGGGGTTAAAAATAACCCCAAATGAAATATATTTTTTTATTCCAATTATTATTAATTTTTTATTCAACAGTTGTATAAAATGCCACACAATTACCATTTTGTTTTAACCAAAGCCAACATTTGATCCGTCTTTTATTTTATCAGATTTATTTGTATTTGTTTGTTTTTCGATTTACTTTGTACAGTTTTTGTTTTCTCAGTAATTCATGTTCTGTATGTTTTGCAAACGTGGAGCCTTTTTATAGCCAACCCATAAATGTGTTTGTATATTCAGAGCAGTTGTCACACATACACGGTTGTATGCATAGACATGCATAGTAACATTGTTCCAGTACTATACGAAACCCCCTCATACCATTTCACTCATTGGATTGGAGCAGAGCAGATCTGCATCTTCCTCAGTGCAGCTTTGCATGCATTGTATCAACATCAGTACAACTTTAAATTAATGTTTTTATATATACTGTAGCATGACATCTGTTAATGTTTTTTAGTAACCCTCTATTCACAATGGCAGCTTTATTGAACTTTAATAGGGCTTCCTGACTCAAAGTTAAACTATTTCGCCATTTTGGTTGGCATATAATAGTTAAAACATTACTAAAATGCATATCAATACACTTGACCATTCTACAGATATTTGTGCAATTACAAACCCTCCAGATTCCAGTTGCATTCTTCCAAATGGTGTTTCCACTCATTTTCAATGTGGAGTATTGTCAAAATGAATTTTATATATCATAATTCATAGTTATGCATGTACATATACATATATCTTTTACTCTTGTGCATTATTTTTCACTTCAAACATTGTGTGCCAACCAATGCAAGTTACAGACTGACAGTATGCTGTTTAAACGAAAAGCATGCAGGTGGCGATAGAGAGCTTTTGTACTTCGTCATTTGGAGGTTCCAGGGTTTAGACACATCCTTTCTGTTCTGTACACTCAACATTATTCCTCCTGGGAATGTAGAGTGTAAAATTGAGTGTGCTGTTTTCCATCTGTGTATGTGTCTTCCTGATCCAGTATGCGTGACCTTTAGGTTAAAGGTCATACCTTTGACACTGCCATCCACTTCACACTTGACACCTTTACCATAGATTATCACTCACGATACTTTTATTTTACTGTATTTTATTTCTACTGTTTTTGAAGCCACAATGTTTGATGTAGATGTACACTTCATGCTGATATTGCTTTCAAGCAACTTTTACTTTGAGTTTTATTTTGATATTTTAACTAACAAGGTTCTTTGAACTTGGTGAATAATATGGGCATAGGTTCATGTTAAACAAACGTTCAAATCCTAAATATAAAGTGAGGGGCTGGTGCAGATAAATCCTTTATAAAAGATTACATTCATAATGGGAAAAAGTGCCATGATTATTTGGAAAAAAAAGTATTTAAAAAATAAAAGACTGGTTATTTGATGAAATGCTAGTTATTTTCCTCAGTCATAAAAAAACGAATTTAAAGTAAGAAACAGAAAATGTATATGCTAGGAAATGTATTTATTTCAGACCCAACGTTTTGGGTTTGGGCAAACCCAACTGTACTGGGTTTGTAAGTGTTTTTTTAATCCTACAGTCATTCCATTGAGAGAATGCCAGCACATTTACAGTACGTTCTCCAAAACCAACCTAACATTGTTTTAAACAACTGCCCTAACTGTATTTATAAGTAATCAATGTATTTCTCAGGCTGTGTTCACCTAGTTTTGAATGTGTGTTCAGAATTGTAATGGTGAAAGCATTGTGACATTCAGCCCTTCAGGTTCTAGTTGTGGTAACAAATGTTTAAAAGTTCCACTATAAAGGTATTCAAACCAACAATGGACATAGATACATATTATATAATCCAGTCCCTGCCAGACCAGTGCCTAGCAAACTTGATATTAAATGGTTACTCACTGCCTTTTTCATCTGTACTAACCAACTATGAAGGGTGCTTAAAGAAACTTTAGGAAAACTGTAATTTTTGTATTTTTGTAATGCAAAACCTGCCATCTAATAAAGAAATACTGTTCCCGAGACCTTTGACTTGCGTTGTGGATTTCTTTATATAGTTGTGTGTTTGATCTTGAGTGTATTGTTTGATTGGTTATAATTGAGTGTCAGCCATGTTGGATGTTATTCTCTGTATTGAATTGTTTAGTATTAGATGTCTCTCACTCCCTCTCTGTTTTTCAGAGTTGTCTTCGGCTTCCGTGGTGATGCATTTTTATCCGCATGCTCGGGTTTCTCTGTCCTGAAGGGCCATCATTGTACCGATCCCGTAACATCTACCCCTCTGACCTGTTAGCGTGACTCCAGCACTGACGCCTTGGCCGCAAGGCCCAGATGGTATGTATATAAATGTGTGGAGATTACTTTAATCACTTTATTTATCTTTAAGCTTTATTTAGTTGTCCACCGAGGTATATCCTGACCAATTGATTGGCAGGCCCAGTTGTGATCTAAAAAGCTACAACTTACCTACACAATGTATTTCAGAAGTCACGAAAGACGTCTCTCTAGGGCAGTACCTGTAAAGTTCGGACTCTAGAAGCCATGAGTTGGTAGATTCATCAGCCCGTTACTCAGAGTAGTGCTTGAATCACAGCAAGAGTGTGTTGTATTTTAAGACTGTGCGGGGCATCTGAGTTTCCTCGCTGCTGCATTGAACGCTGTTTTATTGGGTCACGTTGCCCACCCACTCCCCCTTCCATAACGCATACTCACTCATCATGTTACACGGGTGCCCCCGAAGGGGTGGTGTCCTGTCAAAAAACACCCGTGCTCGCCAGAAGGAACAAAAACAAGAGGTGGAAGTAAAACGGAAATCCAGCTGGGAGGGGTTCAGGACGCAGATAGATGGGGTGGCATGTTGCCGCTAGTAACGGCTGAGAGTGGGGATGTCGTTAATGTGAGATGAGGCGGCGATTAGCCACAGCTAAGAACAGACAAGCAAATCTGAACCTGTGTTATCTATTTAACACAAAACACAAGTACGCTTATTTGGGCTCATCTGTTTCAGTCACTCTCTCTGCCAGCTCTGAGTCTTTGTGTTTTTATTCACTACAATACACTGTTTTCAAAACTGCATTTCTTGCCCTCTTCATAAAATGTATCCTTATTTATTTACTATATCCTGACAGTGCTTGTTTTAGGATTTGAATCATATGTTTCATGTTGACTACAGATTGTGTAGATAAAAGGAATGGTCACCTAACAAGAATTTATCATGGTAGACATAACCAAAATACAATAGACGCAAGTTATTGCTAGCATTGCAAAACTATGACAAAAATCTGTTCATATTTCTATACCTAGTTCTGAAATACCTAGGGATATTAAAATATTTAAAAAGTGTGTTTTAGAGCACTGGAAAAGTTGTGTAAATTAATCACATTTTCTAAATTCTGAAGTCTTATTATGTAGAAATAATCTTAGAATTTGATATGTCAAAATATTTTAGTAACACTACAGAAAGGTTCTGTTTTTTAACGTTAGTTTGCGTCCGTTAATATGAGCTAACGATGTCGAATACTTTTGAATCATTTATTAATCTTTGTTAATGGTCATTTTAACATTTACTAATTCATTATTCAATTCAAAAGTTGTGTTTGTTAATATTATTTAATTGACCTGCACTAATATGAATGTACAATGAGGAGTTGTATTTTTATTTACTAACATTAATAAAGATGATTAAATACTGTAATAAAAGTATTGCTCATTGCTAAAGAGTTCAGAATTGGGATCTTATTGTGTAGTGTTACCATTATCTTTATATTAATATTTTATAAACTTTTCTGTTATGCAGGTAATTTTCAGACTTTTATCCAAAGTTATTTATAGTGCAGTTTATTTATAGTTTTTTTGTTATTCGTTTGTTTTGGAAATCATGGAAATATCAGGGAATTTCAACGTTATGATACCTAGGCCTGGAAAGGAATCAAAGTCTATGAAATGGAAATGATTAAAAACATATAAAGTAAGTTAAAGAAAGTTATGTCAATGTTCATAGTATTTCTCCTAATCTCTGTTAATTTAATTGATTAAAAATGCTATCTATTTGTCGCAAGGTTTTCACGGCCGTGGAATATGTCATATATATAAAACAAAAAAGGAATCCAAAATAGTGATTTTAGGTTCTGGAAAGGTTTTGAAAATGATTAAAACATTAACATTTAATGGAAATTTCATACTAATCTCTTAACTCTAAAGTATTGCTCTTTGTGAGTGCAATCTTTATCCCGTACTCTAGGATCGGAAAAATTCTTTTAAACAGCTCAAAATGATTGAGAACCCTGACCTTTGTGTTTCCAGTTTACTAATATACTAAATTTGCCAATGCCATGTATTGGACAGAAACTATGGATACCATGATGATGTTTTGAAAGGGTTGTGAATATTTGCATGCTTGGGTTGTTGGTGCAGTGTATTACAAGTAGGCCTTCTCTGCCAGTTTGTGGATGGTGTGTTCCAGTGTATCTAATTGAAGAATCACGCGTCTCAGCATTTTTCTCGCAAGTGTGTGTTGCGGGTACTGTAACATAAGAGTGAGACAGCGTGTGTATCTCGCGCTTTGAGCAGGGTGGTGTGTGTAACTGAATAAACGGGTAAGAGTCGGTGAGTGTATGTGTTTCATATGCTGTAACACAGGAGTGAGACCGTGTGTGTTTATTTTTGGCTCAGTGCGAGCGTGTCGATGGCTGCCGATGCGTCGCAAAGGAAAGCTCTGAGATACCAGCAAACCCTGGTCAGTCACTGTCTTTCTGTGCTTCTTTCTCTCTCCCGTTGTTTTGTTGTCTTACGCCGAGGCGTTTCGCTGTCTTGCTTTTGGTGGGGGGCTTGCTGAGGTTTGTCGTGGTCAGTCTGGTTTGTTCTAATCTAGAAACGCTTGTCTGCCCATAATATAACTCTTTATATAATGGGTCTTAAAGTCTTTCACTTCACTAGCCTGGGCTTTAATTGATTTTCCGTTCTATTCTTAGTGGGGGTGACACACATGGAGCTCACTGGGCTGTTCTAGCACAACTCATGAATAGGTATGAGAATTGCCGTAACCTGTGTCAACACGCTGTGGATTAAAGACGATGTGTCTCGTAAACTTGCATTAGAGTCAATACAATGGATTTATCAGATGCTTCTTGGGAGAGAAACATGTTTGTGTGTTCTGCTTTCCACTTACTTGCTTTTTTAATGCTTGTTAGTCATTTTATGATTACTTCAGGCAGCATTTCGTGTCCGAAATCTGTTTACCGGCATCATTTGGAGTGAAAAAAGTCACCTCGAATGCCCTTGAGGATTATTTGCAATGACGTAGACTTGCTGAACTAAGCAGATGTGTGGACCAAACCTTGTGATTTGTGCGTATTCGTGCTAACCTACGCACTACATCTGTGCTGCTATACGCTAGCAGAAACCTGAGCATGCAGGTTAAATATACGCCTGGCCCTGCTGCTCTCGATGGCTGCTATACGGCCGAGAGGAACGTATGGTAAGCTGGTCAGGTGCATTGAGCTATTTGTTAGACTTTGGCTCTATTGGACAGCTTATTAGGAAGGCCCAACGGTTGTATTAAAGTAAAAGGAAATAGGTTGAACAGAAAAGGTCAAGTGTCAAAAGAAAGCATGTGAGAATAGTCGTAAATTTGGTGCGTGAGAAAGTGAGACGAGGGGGCGAAAGAGCGTCAATTCTTTAGCTGTCAGTTTTGCACTGTCACAAGTAATTAAGTTCCCACACACAGGCTCCCCTCAACCTTCCATTTCTCCTCCTATCTTCCTCTCTTCTCTCGCTCGCGAGTTCCCACATTGATTTTTCTCTCCTGCCGCACAATATGGGAAGATCGCCAGGGCTGGGAGCTTTTTTTAACCTCTGTAAATTTTATGCATAAATGCATTACTGCCCCTGCTGTCCCCTTTCTGTCTGTCTCGCACACGCAGGAGTTTCCTGTAGGGAAAATGATCCAGTCAGAGAAAAACTTGATCAGTAGCCTTTTAGGCTTCAAGTGAATGATTTCCTCTTTATAATCAGATTTTACACTGTTGTTATTCTGTTACTGCTGAAAGAGTGTTTTTCACTCACTGTATTATTACAAATGTGTGTGTGTTTAGAATTTGCCAGCTTAAAGGGATAGTTCATACAAAAATAAAAATTCTGTCATTAAGTCATTCCAAACCTGTAAGACCTTCGTTTATCTTCAGAACACAAATTATTATATTTTTTATAAAAAATTCGAAATTTCTGACCCTGTGTAGACCGCAACGCTACTACCACGTTCAAGGCCCAGAAAGGTAGTAAGGACATTGTTAAAATAGTCTGTGTAACATCAGTGGTTCAACCGTACTGTTATGAAGTTACAAGAATACTTTTTGTGCGCAAAGAAAACAAAAATAAAGACTTTATTCAACAATGTATTTTAGTATGCGTAACGCATGCTGATGCAGGAGCCGCCATTCTGACGTTGAACGTCCATCTCTTTTAATTCATCATCTGTATATTTTGGTTCAAACAAGTAGGGCTGGGCAAAAAATTGCAAGTCATCCTCTGTCAAAATCTTCAGATGTGTACGTAGGCTGTTTTATATACAGCATGTGTCTTTCTTCCTCTGCTTGTAAACAAGGCACAGCGAATTTGTGTTCTACGTCAGAACGCCGCTCCTGTATCAACAGTACCACACGCATATGTCGTGATACTCTCTTGAATGCGTGTCAAAAACTGACACGGAAGGGAAGTTGTTGTTGAATTAAGTAGATGTTTTTGTTTTCTTTGCGCACTAAAAGTATTCTCGTAGCTTCATAAAATTAGTTGAACCACTGATGTCACATGGACTACTGTAACGATGTCTTAACTACCTTTCTGGGCCTTGAATGTGTCAGTTGAGTTGCTGTCTACACGGGGTCAGAGAGCTCTCGGATTTCATTAAAAATATCTTAATTTGTGTTCTGAAAATGAACGGTCTTACAGGTTTGGAATTAAATGAGGGTAAGAAATTAATGACAGAGTTTTCATTTTTGGATGAACTAACCGTTTAAAGGGATAATTCACCTAAAAATAAAAAAATCTTTTTTTTTTTTACTCATGCTGTTCCAAGTCTGCAGAACACAATAGGAGATATTTGAATAATTTTGGCAACCAGATGTTTTTGGTTACTCAGACATTCCGGTTGCATTTCATTTTACCACATGTACTAGGGATGCAACAATACAGTTAGCCCACGGTTCAATACCTCTGTTTCTAACCACGTTTTTTTGGTTCGGTTTGGTTCTGATGGCTTAGCGATTTTTAAAACCAAATTAACAACACAAAACTCCTGTACACTTCTGTACGCCTGAAAAAGACATGGATATGTCTGCTTAACATTTATTTTGAGAGAAGTATTGTTTTTCCTATTTTTGCCCAGTTTGCCAATGGATTGGACATCATGGAGCGCTATAAAAACATGTAATGTCTGATTCATTCATACTGGATTCCAGAGATTGCCCTTGGGACAGAAACTTCACATAAGCATCACAGAAGTAATAGAACTCATGACGTAACAGGAAATCAATAATAAGGACAAAGTCATCCAGTTATTCCTGTAGCTGAGTAAAAAGAAGATAGAAATATTTTGAATGATGAAACATAAAGACAATAAAGGGGGGTGTTTCCTCTTCTCAGGGCGTAAACTCACAGGCACATACACACACACACACACACACACACACACACACACACACAGAGAGAGAGAGAGCCAATTCAGAAATAAATAAAATGCGCAGAAGTTGAATGCAAAAATTCAATACGTAACTAAGCAAGTATCGAACCGTAGATGTCGTACCAAACAGTTCAATATTATATTGAGAATTGTGACTTCTCTAATGTGTACTTGCAGTATACTTACCTAACAAAGTACTGGTAATACAAAGTAACTACATGGTGAAGATTAGGTTTAGTGGTAGATTCAAGGTTAGTAATTACCCAGTTATTATAATTTATATTATAAGTACATAATATGTACATGCGGAACAGGACTGTAATAAAGTGCTACTGACATTTGTATTTCATAGAAGAAAGTCATAAAGTTTTGATGTGAGTAAATGATGGCATAATTTAAACGGAGTGTCTATTTACACTAAGTGCAAATAACCCTCCTTGTTGGCAGAGGCTATTTACACTAACTCCGCCCACTACCATGGGGTTGGGCTAGACAACATTACAAAAGATTCCTGATTAACATTAGCTGCAGCAAACGTGTGTAGAGGTAAAGTTTGACGCGATCGACCCGAGTTTGAATATTAGTTCTTCTCCCTTTTCACATTACATATCGCATCAGAAAGGCATTTATTTAAAAAAAAAAAATAACGAAATATTAAAAAAGCATCACACAGTCTTTATTGGGTTACGAGTAGGTGTAGGAAGGGCTTTATTGTACCAATAAGGTGGCTTTCATTTAATAATTTTAATAGAAATGATAATTTGCACTCAATACGTTATTATGGTGTACTGTTTTATAATGTATTACAATAATAAGGAGCAGATATCTGTCACTATTTGCACTAAGTATAGCATAAATAAAATAGTTATTTTTACGTAGTGTATATAGAATCTATCGCTATTTCTATCACTATTTCCGCTTTCTTCTGTGGAGCACTAAAGACAGTGACAACATTGAATTTCATTGTGTAGACAAACATTACGTGTGTTCTACAGAAGAAAGTTTAGGGGTTTGGAACAAATGAGGGTGAGTAAATCATGATATAATTATCATTTTTGAGCAAACTATCACTAAAAATGCTGAATGGTTTCTGTGAGTGTCAGGTTTAGAGTTGAATGATGGAAATTATAATTTGCTTAGTGTGAAACAAAAGCAGTCAATGAAAATTTTCCACCATGATGGAAAAACTAATGATGGTGTCTGGTCTTAGATGACCGATGTATTCGTTTACAGCAGTGTTTGCTCATACTAATGTTAAACAGCACCGCGTGTTGTTTTTAATGGTCACACTTAAGTGATTTCACTTCCAGGTCAGGCAGCTGCGGATGACCTCTTCTTTAGCACAGAGGCCTCTGGGAGTCTGACTGCTGATTGACAGCAATGAACAGACTGAGAGTCAAATGGAGAGAGTGGAGGAAGTGTGCAGGAAATAAAAGGGTTGTTGCGTTTGAACTTTCACTTCATTATTGGGCAAAAATGCTAATAATAATGTTCTGAGGATGAATTGGCATATTCCTGGGGTCTGGTGAACGGCAGACTAGTCTGCTGAAATATCAAAATTCAAACAAGTTTGTTTTCCAACTCTTTTTGCTTAAGGTTGTGTCCTGTTTTTCTTGGTTGAATAACTTTTTAATAACTTTAACTTTATATAATTATTGATAAATAGAAAATGCTTACCTGATCAGTAGTATATGTACTTTCAAAGTACATGCTGTGTGAAAATATGTAAAACTTAATTTTTCTTTATTTAAATGTACATAATCTCAATAGTCTGTTCAGCATTATATAGTTTTTATGTAGCCTTATAGTTTATATATTTTTTTACCATGGACAAAGTCGAGTCCACTTTAAAGAGAGCTTTTTTACATGTTTTGAGGGTGTGTAAATTCTTGATAGGCTGGTGTTAAGAAAAATTGCACAGTACTATCAATCCATGCTGGGTCTTACAGAAAACTCTACATAAATGTGCCTAAATGTGTGGTGTGTTAACTTCATAACCAGAATATGTGTCCAAAAGTAATAATAATACAGTTTATTTCAAAGACTCCGGGAACAGATCTGCAATAATGTTTTACTTTGTATTTATTCTCAAACTTTTTCCAAAGCATTAACAATATTTTTTATTAATACAACTCTGTACAACCGCAAAATTGTATTTTTCCCAACATTAACTCTTTCCACCTAAATACATAATGAAATTACGCATAGCAATATCAATAATAATAATACAAGTAAAAAAATAAATAAATGAAAACAAATGTATACAGGTAAAATTATAAATTAAATATGAAGAAATGTTTTCTCATTTAATATCCTTCAGATTCAATTCAAAGCAATTAACACTGGTTAATTGATAAATCAACAATTAGATAAAACATATCTAACTCCTGGAAGTTGTATAAATCGGAAATTGTCCAATAAAATTTGAGCTTTCCAATTTATGAAAGTGCCATACACTATAAAAAAACAGGTACATAAGCTAATACTGGGGCAGTACCTTTTCAAAAAGTACACTTTTGTAGATTTTAGGAACTAATATGTACACTTGAGGTACTAGTATGTGCATTTAAAGTACCAATATGAACCCATTACCAATAAATGTGTACCTTTTGTAAAGGGACCGCCCCACTGACAGCTTTTGTACCATTTTTTCTGAGAGTGTGTAGCCAATAGACAAGCATTCCGCTGAGACTAAGCATTATATATTAATGTTTATTAAAACGTTCTTTTATAGTCATTTTCAATTTTTATTTTGGGATTTTGCCACTTTTAAATGAATGGACAGTGTAGATGTGAACGTGGTGATGTCACTTTATGTCACAGAGCTGGCATCAATCAACACCATTAATGCAGGTTTAACTGAATTCAACTTAAGCACAGACGACAATAAATGAAATGACGCAGAAAACGTGTTCACATCCAGACACCTGCAGTGGACTTCAGCTGACCGCCAGACAGGATTAGGAAGCCGCAGTCCTGTGAATTAACAGCTGCTGACAGCCCAGTGTCAACCGCAGTCTGTAAATGAAGTCTGCATTGCATTATGGGTAATGTAGTTTACTTAGATGCTAACCTACAGGGCACCCCCTATAAGGCAGATACAGTTACTAATATCTGAATAGTTTGTGAAGGTTAAAAGGAGAAGGAGAGGAGGAACATAGGTACATAGCAGACGAAAAGGAAGAGATACAAAGACTGACAGGAGAAAGAGCACGATGATAAGGCAACCCATCAACACTTTTGAGACTGTTTTGAATTTTGACCAGATTCTGGTGAGATTAAACATTATAATATTGGTATTTTTTCTAGATGTAAACATTTTGGTAACTTGCTATACTGTACAGGATTTCATTCACTGGGACTAATGGATGTTGATAATGTTCTATTCTATAACTTTTTATGGAAATCTGGGGACAAAGGTCAGTCTATATTCTAGCATTGTCTAGAATTTTTTTATTACTAGATCATTTTTTCAAAGTATTTTTGTTTATAAATGTACTGCTTAAAGTTTAGTTGCTCATTGTCAAGTTACTACTTACTACTAATACTGAATGTAAATGTCAACATTACATAATTTGTTATTACATATGATTTAATATTAATTATTAATATGCATTATTTGATAATGTATTGTTTTATCAATATAATTACTTTGATATTAAGTATACATGTTTGTTGTTGAAAAAGTTATGATCAGTCTTGATCTGCTGATCAGTCTTTCAGTAAATGGGTCAGATTGTATTATTTTACTTACACACACACTTATACACACTGACCGTTATATTTCTGTTTTTAATTAACTCTCAAAGTCACGATGTCCTTCGGTGCTTATGTCTGTTAGCAACTTTCACTCTCTCGGCTCTGTCTGTCTTCCTCTCTCTCGCTCTCTCTTGTCTTTGAGCCTTTTTTCACTAAGAAGAACGTGTTGGATAGTATATTTTTGGTAAGACCAATAATTTGTTGATTGATTTCAGTTGTTCAGAGAAGACTATATCTGATCTTTCAGAACTGAGCTGTGGGGTCAGGCCATGTGAGTTTTAGGCCATGGTTGTAAAGTTAAGCCGGCACTGTGGAAATCAATTCAACGAGGAAACAGGTATTTGATTGAGAAAAAGAAAGAGAGAGAATATGTTGTCATACAGTAAATGTTTTTCTGTTACAGAACAGTCTCTCTCACGCGGTCAACTGGAATCAGTGTACTGACTTCAGAAAATTGAGGAGACAATGATAGAAACAACCTTGGGTCTTCTCTCTATCTGACACAAACTCTGCTATCTTATCGTGATAACGTGATAGATGAGAAAAGAATTTAAAAACTGAAAGTCTCCTTATTATCAGTTGTTTTTTTTACTTAGGGTTTTTGTTAAATTGGTCATTCAAAGGCATTCGATAGTATGTGTGTGTGTGTGTGTGTCCACGCCAATATTCAAATGCAGTGTATAAATGCTGTTGTATAGCTGGATGTCTCATACTATGAGATGCTCTGTGGAAGAATGTAAAACCTGTATACAGTATGTTCAAGACTGCAGCTACACATGAGGTGGGTTTGTCTCTATTATGAATGCATAACATAGAATTCAGCATTCTTGTCACTTTCATTCTAATTATTACATTTTAAATGAATTCTAAATGCAATCATTAAGAAGTATTTACCAAATCTACTGTTTAATCATTGTTTATGAATGAATTAATACATTTTTTCTTCCATTATTAGTGAAAGAGAATAACTATGCTAATTAGCTGTGTTGAAATGGATATACATTCTGGATTATTATTTAATATGAACTTCCGAAAAGTTAAAACATTTTATTGGACTCTTCATTTGGACCTAAAGCAAACACATAAAGTAGATAATTCATTTAGTAACGTAGCACACTGCTTGTCCTGCAATGTTTTAATTTATTGGTATAAGTCTCACTCATCAGGTCTGAATGGTACTATAATGGTTTGGTTGAATGAGTTCTGTACTCAAATTGTTTGTTTTTTTTTTGTATAAAGCTACCAAAAACAGCTGTTTATGTACTTTGTTGGGAAAAATAATTTGTGATAAGATAAATGCCCCCAAATATTTAATTTATTTAAAATCTTTATTTATTTAGTTGTTTATTTATGCATGCATGCACATTTTTTAGATATAATTGATCATTTATTCCAATTGTTTTAAATAAATACTCAAGTATTTTGAATTGTGTATATACAGTATATTGATAATTTCTTGTTTTTGAGTGGGCATGAGGGAGCTGAATCTGATCCTTCCAGTCTCGCACCATGTGGGGTCTGTGCGGCTCAGGAATGTATGTATGTAGGCGTGTGTAATGGAAGGAAGGTGAAGAACGTCTTGGTGGATCTTTACTGGACAAAATCGACTGTGTGGTCTATCCTGATGGACAGCCCATTACTTTTGCATTTGTGTCTTCGTGTAGCTCACCAAGAAATCAAATATGGCCTCCATTTCGTGTGTAGCGCCCATTTCTAATCGATCCCCACGATCTAAGCAAATCCCGATGGACTAAATCAAGTACTGCCCCATGTTGTTTCGCCATTAAATAAGCCGCTCCGATATAAATCACAATAGAGAAGATAAGACTGTTGCAATTTCCAATTCATGGCGACCTTAATCTGTTCTTTATTTCTTTTGGGGTGTTTGGCTTTTAAGTTGATGCAATATAGTTGGGAACTGAGTACTACATTTTCGGCTGAATCTTGTGCATGTGCGTGTACTGTACGTATGATTGAGAGTGTCTCGGGGGAGCGCTTTTCCATTCTGCCCTGTTAGACAGCCTTACTATTTCTGTCTGACATATATAAATGACTGTTACTCACCACCACACACACACTTACATTGATTCCCTTCACGTTCCTACCTCCACAAGTACGCACATGCACACAATCACACTGAACCAATGTGCACTTTTGAGAGCTGTGAAATCAAAGGATTTTCCACCATTAAATTGCAGTTATCCACATCATCAAGAGTGACTTTTTCCCAATATTTGTTTTGTTCACTGCAGATTTTCCTTCCAATTGATTTTTGTCACCCTGCTGATCAATGAGGGTGTGGTCATTTCTGTTCCTGGTAGAAACCAGCATTCTGTCTTTTTCAGCTGTATGGAGAATATCGGGAGCAGCTGGGTAATGTTTCCAGACGGGAGGCCACACGTCTGTTGACTGAAAGGCAATGGAAGAGGCATGCTGCCGGCAATGCCAAGGCAACCAGGAGAGGCCACGGCCGAGCATATCATGCCAGCCTGGATGCGGGGCCCATGGCACCAGGTTTAAGCCCCTCCTCCTCTACAAAGAAGCCACGCCCCCATTCCAAATGCCAGGGTGAGTGGCAAATGAAAACCCATTCTGTTTGCTTAGAAATCTAGTGCACTGGTCTAAAGTGAATAGCTGTTAGAATGTGTTTGCATTTCAGACTGCCTGGCCCGGATCCAGAGGTATATTGTGACAAAGTTGGGCGAGGACTGGATCTTCCTGGTTCTTTTAGGTCTCACTATGGCTCTGGTTAGCTGGAGCATGGACTATGCCAGTGCCAAGAGCCTACAAGGTAGATAGTAGAGTTGGTGACACTTAAAGCCTGTATATATTTAAGCAAAAAGGTATGAGATGCTCTGTTGTATTCTGAAATAGTTGTGGCCTTATTGTTCAAATATTGTTTTACTATTTAGACAACACTTTATAATAGGGTCCCAATTAGTTCGTGTTAGTTAGCGGATTGACTAACATTAACAATGAGCAGTCTATTTGTTACAACTGTTTGTTGTTCGTTCATGGTAACTTAGGTCCATTAAAGAATATTAGCAGATGCAACTTATATTAATATGTGTTGGTAAATATTTAAATTAACATTAAGATAAATGCTTTAGAAGTACTAATGTCTAGTACTAATGAACTAATGTCAACAATTAATACCTTATTAAAGAGATAGTTCATCAAAAATATCTTAAAGGGTTACTCCACCCCAAAATGAAAATGTTGTCATTAATCACATTAATCACCCCTATGCTGTTCCAAACCCCGTAAAAGCTTCGTTCATCTTCGGAACACAATTTAAGATATTTTGGATGAAAACCATGAGGCTTGTGACTGTCCCATTGACTGCTAAGTATATACACTGTCAAGGCCCAGAACATTATGAAATACATCGTCAAAATAGTCCATCTGCTGACAGTTGTTCAACCTGAATGTTATGAAGCAACAAACGTAGTTTTTGTATGCAAAGAAAAAAAAATTATGACTTTATTGAACAATTCGTCATTTTGGAGAGTATCCACTGGACGCAAACTGCGTATGCTATTCTGTGTCAGCCTCACCACACAGATACACTGTTTTCGTTCAACGTAGAAAACGTATCCGTGTAGTCAAGATAAAAATGTAGTATGGTTTTGCAAAACATTCAGCTTTGTCATCACAGGAATTAATTATATTTATATATATTTTTCATATTTTAATAAAATTTCACAATATTACAGTTTTTACTGCATTTTTTTTCAAATAAATGCAGCCTGGGTGAGACTTATTTCAAAAACAAAATAAAAAATTGTTACCAACCCCCCCCAAACTTTTGAAATAATAATAGTGTATATTCTCTGATATGTAAGCTGATAATAATAGTTGGCTTCTATGGACGGTGGCATCTGTGCAGTGGTAAACACAGTAGCTGTTTTAGATAAGGAGGAAATACTGAACAGCAGCCAGGAATAGAATTTGGATTAAGTTTTAGAATTAAAAGTATTTTTTTAATGTAATCAAATTTAAATAATTAATGTGTAATTAATGTTTTTCTCATTTTAAAACAACATAGTATCAACAATGGATAAAAGAGTAATAGCGTCTGTTTATGAAACATCAGATAAAACTGAATGCAAAAAACCCTTATCTATGTAAATGTATGTATACACTATATTGCCAAAAGTATTGGGTCACCCCCTTCTAATGAAAGGTTTGACTACTTTAATAATTTCCATGAGTACAAATATTAATGTTTAAGCATATAATGTTATTCTAGGGAATTGTGTGCTTCTAATTTCATAGCAACAGTTTGGACAGGACCCTTTTTTATTCTAACATGACAGTGACTCTGTGTATAAGACAAGAATCAAAGAGAAATGATAATTCAGTCAGTGTGGAAGAACTTGACTGGTCTGCAGAAACCCAGCTGAACACCTCTGGTGTGAAATTAAATTAAACTAAATGCAGACCTTGAGCCAAAAACTCATCACCAAACACAGATGACTAGTACATTCATTATATGGACAAAAGTACTGGGACACCCCCTTCTTTAGAAGAGAAACACTTCTAAACTGTGGCAACAAATAAATTCATGTACTTAAAAATTGTATTTCCACCACATTTGCAACAGTTTTGAAGTGTATGAAATGACTGTACCCATATGTACAAGCCCAAACTTGTAAAAGTTTTTTTCATCTGCTGAACACAAGAGTAGATCTTTTACATTTACATTTATGCATTTAGCAGACGCTTTTATCCAAAGCGACTTACAATTACATTCAGGCTATACATTTTTTTTGTGAGTACATGTGTTCCTTGGGAATCGAACCCACAACCTTTGCGCTGCTAACGCAATGCTCTTACCACTGAGCCACAGGAACACTTTTGAAGAATGTGGGTAACCGAATAATTCCTGGGAGCCAGATTTACTAGCTGCTTATTTAGCATGCATATTACTACCAAATTTACTGTTTATTAGTCCTTCTAAAGCACATATTAATGCCTTATTCTGCAAGACCATATTCTAGATCCCTTAATCCTGCCCTATACCTAAACGTTACAACTACCTCACTAACTATTAATAAGCAGCCAATTGGGAATAGTTTTTAGTTTATAGTTAGTTAATAGTGAGAATTGATTCCCAAACCTTTTCCAGGAAGACTAAACAATGACAGTTTTAATTTCAGGGTGAATTATCCCTTTGAAAGAGTTTTTTTAATCAAGTTCACTTGTATTCTCTACATTTGTAATATGGTGTGGTGGCCTAAATCAAAGGTCATCGCTGACCATCTTGCTGTGAGTGTCTCTGATTTAGTGTAACTGCCAATTCTGAGAAAATCTATTCTTTGTAGCTGAAGGGATCACCTCGGAGAGCCAATTACTGATACTGGTAACAGAGGCAGAGTTATCCCATAAGGACAATTCTCTTGCCAATTGTAATGCAAAAATCAAATGATAAATGTATTGTTATTGCATTCACAATACTTAAACCGTAATACACATCATTTTTGCATTAAAAACTGTCAGAAGAAAATAGCACAAAATGTTATCTTTAAGGATACATCACCTTGTCCTTGTCACTAGGGAAGTACTCTCACATGTACAGATTTGTGCCTTAATTAAAGCTAAATATTGTAATAATTCTAATATATAAAATAATATAAAATATTCTAATACTTTTTTACAGTAAGTATAATTCATTAAGTTTAATCAGCACCCAATTTGATGTGTTGTATCATAGATGTGAGCAAATATAAAATGTCCTATGGTGAAACTTTTCTCAATCGTTCTGTTTTTCTCTGTCAGCATATAAGTGGATGTACGGAGAGCTGAAGGGGAATGTGGCTCTGCAGTATCTGGCCTGGGTCTCATATCCCATCATCCTCGTCGTGTTTGCATCCTTCTTCTGTCATCTGGTCTCTCCACAAGCTATAGGTTTGTGTATCTCGTCGTCCTCTCATTCCTGCTTTTATTACCCTGTATTATTTCTGTTCGTCCTCTGTTATTTACCCTTGTATTACAATCTCTGTTCTGGTTCTCTGCTCACAATGTCACAAATCATTTTTTTGTCCCTCTGTTCTGTCATCTCTACTCAGCTATTATGCTTTATATTCAATTTTTGTCTCGTTTTTGTCCTCAATCCACCTCAACCACCCACCCACAACCCTTCAAATCTTCCTGCCCTCTTTTCAAGATGTGATCATCACGGTCTCATTTCCTCTTTCTTTCTCTCACCTCTCCTCACCACAATTGTTTTGATAGTTTCTCATGTGCTTCACGTCAGACTAGAGGATACACGCCAATCTTTTTTCATCTTTTATAATCAGGGTGACAAGATCTACACTCTGTGTGAAATTGTGTTTGTTTTATGGATTAATTTCATGCGCATCGCTCCCTCTCTCTTGAAAATCTTTTCCCTGTCCCTCAGGCTCTGGGATCCCTGAACTCAAGACCATCCTCAGAGGTGTGGTGTTAAAGGAGTATCTGACGCTCAAGGCGTTTGTGGCTAAAGTCGTCGGTCTAACAGCTGGGCTGGGCAGTGGTATGCCCATCGGGAAGGAGGTGGACCTCTGCTACATTTAATATTTATATTGTTAGATATAAATATGATTGTTTTTATTCATATCTATCCATCTATCTATCTATCTATCGTTCTATCGTTCTCTCTGTCGCTCTATCTATTGCTCTTTCAATTGTTCTCTATCTATTGATCGGTCGATCGGTCGATAGATCGATCGTTCGGTCTATCTCTCTACCTCTCTATCATTCTAGCGTTCTATTGTTTTATCGTTCTATCTATCGTTCTGTCTATCTATTGCTCTGTCAATTGTTCTCTATCTATCTATCGATCTATCCGCCTGTCTGTCTGTCTGTCTATCTATCTATCTTTCTATTGTTCTATCTATCCTATATATCTATTCTATCTATCTATCCATCTATCTATCAAACCGGTCTGTGTATCCATCCATCCCCATTATCTTGTTCTAATATTCTTCTGTTCATTCATTGGTTCAGTTATCTTGCTAACTGGTTGCATCACTAATTGCGGCTCTTTGTTGTATTCAGAGAAATGAATTTTGTTACATATACTCTCCTCCTAGATTGTTCATCTGCTGCAGTTTTATTGATTCATAACCTCCATTAAATCCTCAGGGTCCTTTTGTGCATATCGCCAGTATATGTGCGGCAGTGCTGAGCAAGGTCATGTCCATCTTCACCGGTGTGTATGAGGTAAAAACCAGCCCCTGTGAGCTAGTTCGCCTGTGTGTGTGTGTGTGTGTGTGTGTGTGTGGTAAAAGCTTGTGCGTTACTCGTCTGAAGCTGCTGACCTTAATTGCTGATCTAGGATCAAGTTACCTCTCATTGGCATATAAATTCCCACTCCACATCACAGCCATCACGAGTTATTTTATGAGTAGACAGATGCCAAAACTGCTTTTGAATGTTATACTTGGTTTAATATTACAATTTGTCTGCGTGCCTAATGTTTTTGCATTGAAATAAATGTCATACTAATTGCATATTTCTCTCTTCTCATTCCCTGTATTCTCTTTTTGTCCCCGTCTCATTGTCTCTCCCCAACAACACCTCATTACTTTTGTCTGTCTGTATTAATAGTGATGGTATTTTTTTGGCATGTGTCTTGGATGTGTCACCCAATTTACCCAGAATAGTGCCCATGTTCAGGATCTGCTGGTGTGTGCCTGTGCGGTGGGAGTGGCCACCTGTTTCGCTGCCCCAGTGGGAGGCAAGTCACGCCCACTTTTACCCAGCATGCATTGTTTTGTATTATCTATATATGCACCCTGTATATTTGTTTAAAACATGATGTTCATCCCTCTCATCTCCTTTCTCTTTTTGTGTGTGTGTGTTTATGCTTTGGTTTGCCTTTCTTTGCCACACTGAACGAATCCACACAATTGTGTATTCACATAATCCTTTTGTTTTTCCTTTGCTCTTTATCCATCATTCCCTTTATTTCTCCTTTGATTCGGCTCTACTCTGTTTTATTTCTCTTTCATGTTTACTTCTCTCTTCCTCCCACGCAATGTACCCGCTGACATTCCTAATCTATTCTTATTTTTACATCCCTTCATCTCCCTCCCCTCGAACACTCTCGTTCTTCTTTTCTGCCTTCACCTCAAACTCCCTCTCTCTCTCTCTCTCTCTCTCTTTCTCTCTTTCTCTCTATTCTGTCTTGGTGTCAGTAGAACCCCTATGGTTACACAGACATATTGACAGTAGGATGTGCTGTTGGGGTGGGCTGCTGTTTTGGGACTCCCCTTGGAGGTAAAAATCTCCCCTTCTTTCTATCCCCATTGTTTTCAGTTCCTCATCCTTTTTTTTCAGCTTGATGCCTGTTGAATAATTAAGCTCATCAACGCTTCACAGTTAAAAGCACCCGTGTGTTATAAATTCATATGCTGTGCATGTTTTATGTGTCTTAAAGAGTGTGTATACTCAGAGGAGAGCGTGATAAAAGAGTGTGCCAGAACATTTTAAATACTTTTAGACAGCGCATGTGGATTTTAGAAAGTGTTTGTGTGTGAAGCTTGTATAACTCTCTCATGAAGTATTTTTTTAAGATCAAATACTTATTAGAACTATAAGCCACTGGTAGGTTAATTCAAGTGTAAAAAGTGTACTCTTTTACTGTGATTTTGGTCTTATCACTATTTTATGCTATGGGCCTATTGAATGCTTGAATCTGATTGGTTAATGGACGTTCTATGGTGTGCGATTATTCTCAGGGAAACGCATGACATGTAGTTCCAGACAGGTGTTGACCAAATTACGTGTTCATATCACTTCACCAAACAACCACCGAGGCCGCATTACCACCTCGGGTGTGCATTATTTTCTAATAATTAAACGGCCCGTCATCAATTATTCCATAGATAATATTTATTTATTTTACTTTTTTTCTGGAGCCTTGGTTCCAGAAGTGTTTTGTAATTGTTTTGCTTGTGTGATTTCTCTACTGAATCATGGGCAGCATTGTTTTTTCATCAGGAATAACACTATTAAACACTGTTATGTTATCTAAGAAATAAGTTGAATTAGTGCGGACTGATAGCTTCAACAAAAAATTACAGATTACACTTTGTTTTAAGGTACAATTTTCACTATTAACGATTAAACCATTAATTACTTTTGCCTCAATAAACTCCTAATTTACTGCTTATTAATAGTTAGTAATGTAGTTGTTATGTTTAGGTATTGATAGGATGTGAGATGTAGAATATGGTGGTGCATAAACAGCCAATATGTTACATTTCTAATAAGCAAGTATGTAATCGTGAGAATTGGTCCCTATACTAAAGTGTTACCCAATTAACCAATGGAGAAAATGAATGGGAATTTTACTCATGGAACATAAATGTATTGCATATAGTGAATTACTTTGGTGATTTGTGCATTCTGACCTGCCTGACACCGCAACACTGTCTCAACCAATAGAGTGAGTTTGGGGCAGGGCTAACTGTTTAAATGATCAATGGCAGATGGGGGAGTGTTTGGGGAAATCTGTTTGAAAACAGTCATTACCTTTGCAGTATCTTTTAGTTTTTTTTATTATTAATCAAATTACTTATCATTATTATTGTTTGTTTTAGTTATTACTTTTCACCTCTCTTGCACTCTCATGTTCTCTTTCTAAATTGCTTTCTCTGCTGTTATTTAACTTTCTTTTTTATCTATTTTTACTCTTGCTCTCTCTATCTCTCAGGTGTGTTGTTCAGTATTGAGGTCACGTCGACATATTTTGCTGTGAGGAATTACTGGAGAGGATATTTCGCAGCCACATTCAGTGCCTTCATATTCCGAGTACTGTCCGTGTGGAACAAAGATTCTGGTGAGACGCACACACACAAACAGAAATGATAAATGAACAACACAATTAATTTCATGCTACATGTCAAGCTGTCCACTGCTTACTGAGCTCTATAAATGAAATACATTCTACAACATTTATTTCCAGTCCTCAGTTTTGATCAGCCAAGCAATGTTCCAAAAGTGATGATGTACAGTTCAACAGCACTGAGACCTTTCACAGATTGTTTGTTTCAGACAGACTTTCGGTGGTTGGGGTTTTTCAGTGACTTGTTTTGCAGGTTATATTGTTACAGCAGTAGATGAGTGAGTCACTGAATTATTCACTCTACTATTTCATTCCATATAATTATGTTTCAGTAAACAGACACCACTATTGACTTAAAGTCCAGCAACATTTTATCGTGCTTTATCTTCATTTGTAACTATTGCATTGGATGAAAAAAATGTCAATATGTCAATATTGCATCCACTTAATATTGAACTGTTGTATAAAAGCAATAGTTTTTGTAGTTGTAAATATTAGTACAATAGTGATTTTGACTAAATATGACTAAAACATGTTCCCTGTCGATACTCCACTCGTACTGCGTCTTGTAAAGACGCATATGGAAAAAGCCTTCTTTCTCCTGAACTGAAGTCTTATTCAATCACGCAGTGAAACTGCACGACTATTGGTTCATGCAGTGGTAAAAAAAACGAACCAATGGGTCGGCAGCGGAGCTGCACGAAACTATGGCGACGATACCCGCCAGATCCCGCCAAAATGGGCGGGGCATCTGGCTATATAAGTGGTCGTTTCGCCATAGGATCCTCAGATTTTCTTCTCCTTCAGCGACGACGACTTCGTCTACACTGACCCAGAAGCCTACTCGCCGTTGACACGCCTCGCAGCTGGACCCAGCGACCTCGATCTGCTCGGCTGATCCGCCTTTCTACGCGCCCCAGCATCGCAGCAGTTCCAGTCCCGTTCGCTTGCCGCCATCCGGGCGATTATCGCGTAAGTCTCTAAAAGAGCAAATCGGCGTTCTAATGCTGCGCCGTTACTGCGGCTCGTGCAGGTCTCCCCTGCACGCCGATGACGGTCACAGCGAGTGTGTTTCCTGCCTGGGGAAATCCCATGCAGATGCCGCGCTCTCTGGCTCTGATTGTTCTCACTGCGAGAGCATCAGTCTCGCCTCTCTGCGCTCGCGCATCGCTTTCTTTTCTGAGAGCGATCCCGCCCCTCGCGCCCTCCCGTTTTCTTCCTCCCAGGGACCTGTGGGAAAAAAACAGCGGGGCAGAGGTTCTCAGCGCCCGGTTGAGAGCGAGCTCACGCCGGCTCAGATCCCGCGTGCCTCGCTTTCGCCACACAGAGAGGTGTCTCCCGTCCTTTTTTCCCAACCTGACCAGCGTCCCTCTGCAAGCGTGAGCGATCTGGTCTCGTTCGGGGGAAGTGACGATGAGCTGGCCGATGACAGCATGTCACTGGTAGCTTCAGATGCTGAGGAGCTGTCGGGCTCAGTGACTGACCCCGCCCCCTCAGGTTTGCCCGCGCCCAGCGCCGCCAAAGCCGGGATGGATGCGGAACTTTTCCGTGTCCTCTCAAAAGCGGTTGAAGAGCTGGGTTTGGAGTGGTCTCCACCAGAGGAGCCCTCTCGCAGCCGTCTGGATGAGTGGTTTCTGCCGGGGCGCCGTCAGGCCCCTCAACAACGACCATCGCCGTTCTTCCCTGAAGTTCACGACGAGCTCACGAGATCTTGGCGCTCCCCTTACTCTGCCCGCCTCCGTACTTCCGCTTCATCCGCCCACTGACGGCGCTGAAGAAAAGGGATAAGAGAGTATGCCTCAACTGGATGAGTCAGAGGCTGCACATCTCTGCCCACCCACTGCCATCGGCTGGAAGGCGAAGGCCAGTCAGCCGTCCAAGCCATGCAGGACCACTTCAGCGCTCGCTGGACGCTCCTACGCTTCAGCTGGACAGGCAGCTTCGGCGCTCCCCTCTATGGCGGTTCTCCAAGTCTATCAGGCCAAGCTCCTCTCTACCGTAGATGAGTCTGAGCCTGATTCTGCGACTCTCAGGGAGCTGAGAAGCGCAACGGACCTGGCTTTGCGAGCCACCAAGACTACCGCCCAAGCCATAGGAAGGTCTATGGCCAGCCTGGTAGTGCTCGAGCGCCACCTGTGGCTTACGCTGACGGAGATCAAGGACGCGGACAGGGTCTCCTTCCTTGATGCTCCAATTTCCCCCAGCGGCCTCTTTGGACCTGCGGTGGAAGGATTCGCTGAGCGCTTCACAGAAGCACAGAAGGCGTCACAGGCTATGCGACACTTCCTGCCCAAGCGCTCCAGCCCAGCAGCTGCTCAGTCGCCCCAGGACTGCGCCGACTCAGCAGCCCGCGAAACCTGCACCTGCCGTTTCCGCCCCTCAGCCTGCTAGGACTCAGCAGCCGCGAGGGCGTTCATGCTCAGCCAGATGCCACCCCCCTCCGAAGCGCCAGGGCCCCCGACCCAAGATAGCGTTGGACCCTGCGCCTCCGGCGTCCTCCTGATCTGCAGGACAGGAAGAGGAGAGGGTCGAGTCCACACAACGCATGGCGTCACGGACGCTTGCATATCAGGGTGAATCAGGCCTGAATAACAGCCCTGACCCCCTGGAAGAACCCACGGTGGCTGAAGAAGGGCGTGACCATGGGGTTGGTCCACACCAGGAAAGTTGTCACGACAGACGCCTCCAACACAGGTTGGGGGGTGCTGTGCGAAGGCAAACCGACCTTCGGCCATTGGTCGAAGGCGGAGAGCGGCTTCCACATCAACTGCTTGGAAATGCTAGCAGTTTGTCGAGCCTGCCAGTTTTTCCTGCCGGACCTAATAGGACGCCATGTGCTGATTAATATGTCCTGTCCTAATAGGACGCCATGTGCCGGACCTAATAGGATGCCATGTGCACCACAGCATGTCCGTGGTGTCCTATATAAATCACCAGGGAGGTGTCTCCTCGTAGCGCCTCTTTATTCTGGCAGAGCGCCTTCTGGAATGGGCTCAGCTCAACCTGCGCTCGCTGAGGGCAGCACACCTGCCGGGCAGACTGAACCAAGGAGCGGATATGTTATCTCGGAGCAATGTCTCAATTGACCGATGTCAAAGGAGTGGATGCTCCATCCGCAGGTAGTTCAGAAGATCTGGAAGACCTTTGGCAAGGCAGAAGTAGACCTTTTCGCCTCCAAAGACAACTCTCACTGCCCAGCTTATTATTCGAAGGACAGGGACGCGTTGGCCCACGACTGGCCCAACCTCCTCCTTAATGCATTCCCCCCGATCGCCCTGCTTCCACAGGTCGTCAGGGTCGTCCTTTATGCATTCCCCCCGATCTGTCCCCCGAAAGGACCTGTCGACCTGTCCCCCGAAAGGACAGGTCGTCCTTTATGCATTCCCCCCGATCGCCCTGCTTCCACAGGTCGTCAGGGAACAGGGTCACAAGGTGCTATTGGTGGCCCCCTTGTGGAGGAACCAACCTTGGTTGTCAGACCTGACTCAGCTACTGACAGCAGCCTCCTGGCCCGTGCCCCTGAGACGGGATCTCCTCTCTCAGGCGAACGGAACAATATGGCACCCTCGACCCGAGCTGTGGGCTCTCTACATGTGGCCGCTCAACGGGAGCCTACTGGCCTCCCAGAGCGAGTGTTAAACACCATTTCTGAGGCTAGAGCCCCGTCTACGAGACGCCTCTACGCCCTTAAGTGGTCTGTTTTCTCCACTTGGTGCCTCAACCGTGGTGAAAACCTCTCTACCTCTGAGTTAGTGGTGGTTCTGTCCTTTCTGCAGGAACTGCTAGATAAAGGATGTTCTCACTCTACACTCAAGGTGTTCGTAGCAGCTGTAGCGGCCTTTCATGCCCCTATAGCGGGCCAGTCGGTAGGCAGAGACAACTTAGTTGTCCGTTTTCTGAAGGGAGCCAGGAGGTTGAATCCACCTCGGCCCCTTACTGTCCCCACATGGGATCTGCCCACTGTACTGAGGGCCTTGAAAGGCCCTCCCTTTGAGCCGCTACAGTCTACGAACCTCCGGTCACTTTCGCTGAAAACTGCTCTGCTACTAGCACTAGCGTCGGTTAAGCGAGTTGGAGACCTGCAGGCGCTCTCTATTAGCCCTGCCTGCCTGGAATTCGGGCCTAACGACTCCAAGGTCGTCCTGAAACCAAGGCATGGTTACGTACCTAAGGTACTTTCAACCCCGTTCAGAGCTCAGGTCTTCACGTTCTCCGCGCTTCCTCCGTCTGAGGAGGACCGGGAGTTATCCTTGTTATGCCCTATCAGAGCTCTGAGAATCTACTTTGAGCGTTTCGCCCCTTTTAGGCGTACGGAACAGCTCTTTGTTAGCTTCGGTAACCGCGCCAAAGGGCATCCGGTCACGAAGCAGAGACTCTCTAAGTGGATAGTGGATGCTGTCATGCTGGCATACTCTTCTTTGGGCCTGCAATGCCCCATTGGAGTACGAGCCCATTCGACTAGAGGCATCGCCTCGTCATGGGCGTGGTCTAGCGGTGTGTCCATTACAGAGATTTGTGCGGCGGCTGGCTGGGCCACTCCGTCCACATTTGCTAGGTTTTATAACCTGGACATACCGGCCTTACAGGCCAGAGTCCTCTCTGCTTAGATGAGCTTGTAATCATACGCTGTGGGAACAATCCTGTCAGAGATTTCTTGACCGCAATGCGCTCAGGCTCTCTGATTGGCACCCTGCATACTCCGGTTAACTGAGTATACAGGAGTCATATGGAACGATCATCCAGGCCGAGCATGACCTCTATGAGTTTAGCTCGCTTTAGCCTGAAGTATACTACTTACTTCCCTATGGGCATTTATGCTTATGGAGGTATATACAGTCGTTCATCTACCCTAGCACGGCGTGATTAAATTCAGTTCCCATATGCGTCTTTACAAGACGCAGTACGAGTGGAGTATCGACAGGGAACGTACTCGGTTACTGTCATAACCTCGGTTCCCTGAGATACGGAACGAGTACTGCGTACTTTGCCGTGCCAGGTAGCTGCACGACTCAGTCGTCGCTTCAGTCGAAGTAAACCTGAGGATCCTATGGCGAAACGACCGCTTATATAGCCAGATGCCCCGCCCATTTTGGCGGGATCTGGCGGGTATCGTCGCCATAGGTTCGTGCAGCTCCGCTGCCGACCCATTGGTTCGTTTTTTTACCACTGCACGAACCAATAGTCGTGCAGTTTCACTGTGTATTTGAATAAGACTTCAGTTCAGGAGAAAAAAGGCTTTTTCCATATGCGTCTTTACAAGATGCGGTACTCGTTCCGTATCTCATGGAACCGAGGTTACGACAGTAACCGAGTACGTTTGTTTTTTCCCACAGTTACGATAACAGCGTTGTTTCGTACAAACTTTCGTATGGATTTCCCCTTTGACCTTCAGGAACTGCCAGCTTTTGCAATAATCGGGTGTGTGGGTTAGTGTGTGTCTATGTACAGTATGTGTAGTTATTAATTATGTGTATGTGCATCTTCAAATCTATGTCACATTTTTTGACTTCTAGGTGATGTTTCTAAATGTGTTTGTAGGATCTCGTGTGGGTTTCTAGGGGCGTTCTTTGTCTATCTGAACAGACAAGTTGTTCTGATCATGAGGAGACCGACGGCGCTTACACGATTCCTCACTAAACAGCAAGTCGCCATTTACACAAACTCTTTTTTAAACCAATTTTAACTTTAAAATTAATTTATTGTTAGTTTATTTCACTTGTATTGAATATGACATTGATAGTGACATTAATAACATCAAAATGTTATGACAATACACCATTACAGTGGTAATTATATCTGAGTGTGTTTGTTTTAGCCGCTTGATTTACCCTGGTGCCGTGACACTAGTTATAGCCTCCTTCACATTTCCTCCGGGCTTCGGCCAGTTCATGGCTGGAGAGGTGTGTATTTGCTTGGCTATTTTGCACACATGTATTTTAAGTAGATGTCAATAGAGCAGTGTTACTGAAACTTAACCAGTTCAGAAGCCTTTTCTTTTGTTTGCAAGAACCACATTTGAAAACAGCCTTTGAACATGCACTGAATTATGTGGTTTTTATTCATCTCATATTACTGATATTTTTATAGATTGCTTTTCATTTTTTTGTGTGTAAAAAATTGCACCTTTAAATTGTGAGATTACCTACACTTCCTACACCATTCCATAAGAGAAAAGGATTTCTGAACTTCTGAATATGGCTACTTCATTGTAACAAAATGTAGCCTAGATTAGCTAGTTTATTGAACCATAACACTGTCATTAAAGAACTGCTTGAGACTCACCAAGCAGAAGCTGTTTCCCTTCACTGCTGCATCTTTTATATGTGGCGTCTCTGTTTGTCTTTTGTCATGCAGCTGATGCCCAGAGAGTGCATTAATTCACTGTTTGATAACTTCACGTGGACAAAGATCTGGGGTTCACCAGCTCCACTTGGATTGGGTAACTCTGCTGCCTGGCTCCACCCACAAGTCAGCGTCTTCGTCATCCTTCTCCTCTTCTTCGTCATGAAGGTGCTCGTTTGTTGTAGAAATATTTCTGGGATTAAATTACATTCTATATGCTGTGTAAATACTCATTTCCTTTTTGTCTCCCATGCACTTATAGTTCTGGATGTCTGCGGTCTCTACTACAATGCCGGTCCCTTCTGGAGCCTTCATGCCTGTTTTTATATTGGGTCAGTCATTCTAATTTATTAGCTTATCATGTAACATTCTGAGACCTAGAAGTTAATTTAGCTTACTATATTAGAAGTATCATTTTGTTTATATCTCAGTGTTCATAAGTCCTGATGTAACTTAAATAAAACATTACATTTAAAACAAATATTTAGTGGGTATGGCTAGTATAATATAAATCTTGTGAAGCCTGACTTGTAAAATAATGGTCAGAAAAATGCATATATATATATTTTTAAATGGAACAGTTAAATTATATCAAAATAAAAAAGTGCTTATTTTTGTACTTTTATGTATCATATAGGTTGATATAGGAGAATATGGATATTTAGTAATTTTTTTACCGTAAATATATCAAAACTTAATTTTGGATTAGTAATATGCATTGCTAAACTCTTCGTTTGGACAACTTAAAAGATGATTTTCTCAAAATATATATATTTTTTTGCACCCTCAGATTACAGATTTTCAAATAGTTGTATCTCAGCCAAATAATCTGATCCTAACAAACCATACATCAATGGAAAGCTTATTTATTCAGCTTTCAGATTATGTATAAATCTCAATTTTGAAAAATTGACACTTAAGACTGGTTTTGTGGTCCAGGGTCACACATTAATATCAGTTTTCATGCTATATCTTTCGATAATAGCAGTAGGTTCGCAAGATGATATTTAAATGTTTAGTTTTATGATTAAAGCTCTATTAAATATAGATAAAATAGTTTTTTTATTGTGGGGGCAAAACATATAATGTTTTGATTTAACGTACAATACAATGATGAGGGAGATATATAAAAATAATCCTTCCTCAAAAGCCAGATGTATCATATCAGTTCCTAACATTTTAAAATTATTTTTCTAAAAATGATGTCTTGATGAAGTGCAAGTAGCTTTAGTCTAATAAGTGTTTTTCTTGAAATATTACTAACAATATACAGGTGCATCTCAATAAATTACAATGTCATGTAAAAGTTCATTTATTTCAGTAATTCAACTCAAATTATGAAACTTGTGTATTAAATTAATTAAATGCACACAGACTGAAGTAGTTTAAGTCTTTGGTTCTTTTAATCGTGATGATTTTGACTCGCATTTAACAAAAACCCACCAATTGTCTATCTCAACAAATTAGAATATGGTGACATGCCAATCAGCTAATCAACTCAAAACACCTGCAAAGGTTTCCTGAGCCTTCAAAATGGTCTCTCAGTTTGGTTCACTAGGCTACACAATCATGGGGAAGACTGCTGATCTGACAGTTGTCCAGAAGACAATCATTGACACCCTTCACAAAGAGGGTAAGCCACAACCATTCATTGCCAAAGAAGCTGGCTGTTCAGTAGAGTGCAGTAGAGAAGAGTGCTGTATCCAAGCATATTAACAGATAGTTGAGTGGAAGAAAAAGATGCACAACCAACCGAGAGAACCGCATTCTTATGAGGATTGTCAAGCAAAATCGATTCAAGATTTTGGGTGAACTACACAAGGAATGGACTGAGGGTGGAGTCAAGGCATCAAGAGCCACCACACACAGACGTGTCAAGAAATTTGGCTACAGTTGTCGTCAGAGGCGTCTTACCTGGGCTAAGGAGAAGAAGAACTGGACTCTTGCCCAGTGGTCCAAAGTCCTCTTTTCAGATGAGAGCAAGTTTTGTATTTCATTTGGAAACCAAGGTCCTAGAGTCTGGAGGAAGGGTGGAGAAGCTCATAGCCCAAGTTGCTTGAAGTCCAGTGTTAAGTTCCCACAGTCTGTGATGATTTGGGGTGCAATGACATCTGCTGGTGTTGGTCCATTGTGTTTTTTGAAAACCAACGTCACTGCATCCGTTTACCAAGAAATTTTGGAGCACTTCAAGCTTCCTTCTGCTGACCAGCTTTTTAAAGATGCTGATTTCATTTTCCAGCAGGATTTGGCACCTGCCCACACTGCCAAAAGCACCAAAAGTTGGTTAAATGACCACCACATTGGTGTGCTTGACTGGCCACCAAACTCACCAGACCTGAACCCCGTAGAGAATATATGAGATATTGTCAAGAGGAAAATGAGAAACACCAGACCAAAAAATGCAGATGAGCTGAAGGCCACTGTGAAAGAAACCTGGGCTTCCACACCACCTCAGCAGTGCCCAAACTGATCACCATGCCACGCCGAATTGAGGCCGTAATTAAAGCAAAAGGAGCCCCTACCAAGTATTGAGTACATATACAGTAAACGAACATACTTTCCAGAAGGCCAACAATTCACTAAAAATGATTTTTTATTGGTCTTATGAAGTATTCTAATTTGTTGAGATAGTGAATTGGTGGGTTTTTGTTAAATGTGAGCCAAAATCATCTTAATTAAAAGAATCAAAGACTTAAACTACTTCAGTCTGTGTGCATTGAATGTATTTAATACACGAGTTTCTCAATTTGAGTTGAATTACTGAAATAAATTAACTTTTCCACCACATTCTCATTTATTGAGATGCACCTGTAAAAGGTGTTCTTGCATTTACTTCATTCAAATTAGTAAATATTTCACATCAAAAAGGCATGTACCATGTGGACATTTTTAGAACTAGCTATACTAAAAGCTTTTGGTTGCTAAATGTATAAACTATCAGTCAGATGACAGAAGGCAACAGATTTTTCAGCAATGTTTTGATCACGTTAATAATTTAGAGGCCTTAGATTAGAAATTTGCATAGAAAATATGATACCGTAGGCCTTTCAGGGTAAAAATAATTACATGATGAGATTCTTATATTAATTTGAATTGTAATGTGACTGAGATAATATGATAGTGTTTCTGAAACAAGCAGGAGCAGCATTCGGCCGTTTGGTGGGTGAGATCATGGCTACGCTGTTTCCGAACGGAATTCTGTTTGATGGGATCGTGTACCAAATCCTGCCTGGAGGCTATGCAGTGATAGGTCTGCAAATATCCCCCTTCCAGCTAGTCCTTCACACCACTAAAATCCATTTTTACTCTTGTATGCTTCCCCTTTCAAATTTTCTGCATCTGACCCCCTGCTTCTCCCTGTGTGTGTGTGTAGGGGCAGCAGCCATGACAGGAGCCGTCACACACACAGTTTCAACAGCAGTCATCTGCTTTGAACTGACGGGTCAAATCTCACACATCCTGCCCATGATGGTGGCCGTGATTCTCGCCAACATGGTGGCACAGGGTCTACAGCCTTCTCTTTATGACTCCATCATTCAGATAAAAAAACTGCCCTATCTTCCAGAGCTCGGCATTGGCCACATCAGGTACCACTAACAGATCTCTAGAGACTGGTGTATTTTTAGACATGATATTAGATATGAATATATGATAGTATCTCTGACCTCTTTTCCCTCCAAACAATATAACTTCTTTAGAGGTTTATTTGATGGTTCTGTCCCACAGAAGGGAAATGAAAAAAATCATTCTTGGTCTTTTGGCATAAAATATCTGTCTCTCTCTCTCTCTGCATGGCAGTAAATATAATATCTTTGTGGAGGACATCATGGTGAAGAAAATAAAGTTTCTGTCACCTCAGTCCACTTACAGAGAGCTGAGAGATCTCCTGGAGTCCACGTCTCTCAAAACCATCCCGCTTGTCGACTCCAAAGGTCTGTGTTGGGTGAACAAACCACTTTGTGTTCATAGTACAGATTATATTTCCTATTGAAAAGGCCAGTTTAGGCCAGCTTGAATTTCCTGTTCAAGATGGTAGAACACCATAGAATGGAAACCCGTATCCATCTAGTAAAAAACTGGTAATTCTGAGGGAAAAAAATAGTCACTTTATGAGAAATATAGCCACAATTACAAAGACAAAATCACATTGTGACGTGTTGAAGAAGGTTGTAATTGTGAGATATAAAGTCACTCTGCGAGATATAGTACAGAAAACCATTTCCACCTCAGAGTAAAAAATTAAAAAGGTAATTGTGCTAATCATAAATAGTCAGTTTATGAGAAATAAAGTCCCAGTTCCAAGAAAAATGTTGCAATTAAATTCTCAATTATGATATAGTCACATTGTTTCAATTACGAAAAATAAAGTTGGAATTAAGTGAAATAGTCACAGTTGTGAGATTTAAAGTGACATTGCAAGAATAGATAAAGAAAGACACAATTATGAGAAAACAGTCACAACTCTGAGATATGAAGTCATTATTCTTTATATAGTATAGAGGCCCATTTTCACATTATCAGAAATAAAGTTGAAATTGTGAGAAAATATGTGACCCTGGACCACAAAACCATAAGGGTCAATTTTTCGAAACATCATCTGAAAACTGAATAAATAAGCTTTCCATTGATTTATGGTTTGTTAGGAGGTATTATATTTGGTTGAGATACAACTATTTGAAAATCTGCAATCTGAGGGTGTAAAAAAATCAAATTATTCAGAAAATTGCCTTTAAAGTTCTCAAATGACTTTCTTATTACTAATCAAAAATTACATTTTATATATTTACAGTATGAAATTTAAAACAATATTTTCATGCAACATGATCTTTACTTAATGTCCTAATGATTTTTGGCATAAAAGAAAAACGTGGAAAAAGAGTCAAGATGAAACATTGAGCAGATATAAATGAAATGCTGCAGTCAACACTTATGTTTTCAGCCTATTGGATTGCTTTAACTGTGCAGCACCATTTTTGTCCACGCTTGTAGATTTTACAAGCGAAAACCGAGGATATTACGTCATTGATAGGCGACCATGACCATGGAGGTACAGGGACGAGTCAATTTTTAAAACTGGAATTTCTCCAAATTTACAAATCTATGGGCACTTTTGGAATAATGCAAGTACACAACTGCATGAAATATATAACACTGTGTAAGTGGTTTGGGGATATTTTATTACAAAAATCTTACATATTGTACTTTTAAGTCCAGGGTCACATATATAAAAACGCATTATCAGATATGAAGTTGAAGTTGCAAAAAATAAAATCACAATTATAAGAAACCCTCAATTGTGAGTTAATAAAGTCACATTGCGATAGATAAAGTTGCAGTTATGTGATGTAATTATGAGAAACAATCGCAATAGTTAGATGTCACTGTAACACTTTAGTTTAGAGAACACATTCACTATTAACTAAGTTTCCCTGAATAAACTCCTAATTACTGCTTACTCATACAGTAGTAAGTTATGTTCAAGTATTGGGTATGGTTAAGGGATTTAGAATATGGTCTTGGAAAAATGTGTTTTATAAGTACTAATACAAATCCAATATGCTAGTGATATGTATGCTAATAAGCAACTAGTTAACATGAATTGTGTTCCCTAATCTAAAGTGTTACCAAATAAAGTCGCGCTGCAAAATATAAAGTCACACTGTGAGAAATAAAATCACAATAAAGGGAAACAAAGTTTGCAATTATGAGGTATACATTTACAATAACTTTTTTCCTCTGAGGCAGATACAGCTTCAATAACACTTAATTATAGGGACCATTTCTCACTATTAACTAGTTGCTTATTAGCATGCCTATTATTAACATATTAGCTGCTTATTAGTACTTATAAAGCATATATCGTGCATGGCCATATTCTACATCCCTAATCCTATCCAATATCTAAACTTAACAGCTACCTTACTAACTATAAATAAGCAGCAAATTAGGAGTTAATTGGGGCAAAAAATGTAGCTAATGGTTTGTTAATAGCGAGAATTGGACTTTAAAATAAAGTGTGACCGCAGCTTCTGTACCATAGTCACGCTGTTCATCAGCAAAATTAATTTGGTTAAACTAGTCTACCAGTTAGTCAGTTAATGAATGCTGATTATTATTTTCCGCGCCCAGAGTCAATGATTCTATTGGGCTCCATTGAGAGTTGTGAACTTCATGCTGCCTTGGATTGGTGGCTCTCTGCCGAGAGGCGGGTTTATATCCGAGGTGAGGGCGTGTCCAGCCTGGGGTCACAGGTCAACTGGGAGTCCTTCACCTTTGTGGATGAGGAAGTTGGAGAGGAGAATGGAGACAAGGTGAGAAGAGCTCCAAAAGTGTGCTCACACACTGTTATTCCCAGGAAAACCCCTAAGAGAACGTCTTTCTTCTCTGTTTTTGCTTAGAGGTGGATTTTAAGTTCTCTGATCTGACATCACTAAGCAGAGCTTTATGCCAAATAAATGTTCTTTTTTGATAATCCAAAATTGTAGTGTACTAATCTTTGGCTGGAACTAAAATGATTACAGGGTAACACAGTTTCTGAAGAGTGTAACGGCCCACCGGGGTCCACCAAAACCACAGACGTCTCCACTAATCACACCACATCTGGTGAGTTTATGTTTATTGCTAAGTTCTCAAATGTTCTTGCTGATTGGTATCCGACTCTACATCAATTCAACCATTTAACATACAGACCTTGTGTTAGAATTCAACTTCATTTATACCAGCTAAATATTTACCAGAAGAGGTGTGTGATATCAAGACTTAAATAGTCTTAATAGAGTCATATGATGCTATTTTAAAGATTATTTTGTGTATTTGGTGTAACAGAATATGTTGACATGCTTTAATGTCCAAAAAACACATTATTTTTCAAATACTGTACATTATTGTAGTTCCTCTATGCCACGCCGCTCTCAAACCTACAAAGTCCCTCCTTGCGACAAGCACAGTCTGCTCTGATTGGCCAACTGACCCAGAATATTGTGATTGGCCGAACACCACAAGCACACGTTGGAAATGTAACGGCCCTTACTATAATCGCGAGCTTCGGCTTTCAAAACTAAAGTAAAGAAAGGTAATAATGTCCTTAGCTTTACCATCAGTTCAAGCCTGAGAGGGGAACAGAGTCACACAGTGATGATGCTCTTATGTATTTGCACACAAGCCGTGGTTAAGACAGCTGACTCCACTGTGATGTGACCCCCCCCCCCCCCCCCCTCTCTCTCTCTCTCTCTCTCTCTCTCTCTCTCTCTCTCTCTCTCTCTCTCTCTCTCTCTCTCACACACACACACACAGCGCGCAAAACTCCGCATTTGAACAGTCAATTGCAAATACTTTATTAACAAAACATACATACATTTGCTGATTCAGAAGTGCCAGATTGTCATAGCAAAGTCGGAATTTACTTTTCTTTTCTTTTCTTTTTTTAAATAGCCTTTGTGCACAGCCTGCCTTGTACTCTCCTAGGTTCACAAAACTGTCGTCCATAAAATGTGTTGCACAAATTCGAATATTTGGGTTGTGCTGTTCTGTTGTAAACAAATCTTAACTAATGATTCCTAAATGTATCTACTTTCAGAAGGCCAAATAAAGTGTTTTTGCTCAGCGTCTCCCTGTCATGGCTGTTTCAACACTACTGCGGTTACTGAAACCACGCCTTCTTTGCGTGAACATTTGGGCTGCATTAAGCAGATATTTCCCCATCGTGACGTAGACATGTGGGGGCGTGTTTGAATGAGCCGTTTTAGCCTGGTCTGGATCAGGCTTCTCTTTTAGATAGAATAAATCTGCTTGTGGATACTTTGAGCTTTGTAACTCTGCAGATCGTATACATGCACAAGCTGCATAACACACTAAAGAAAAGGAAAACAAGAAATCCCATCATATGACCCCTTGAAATAAGTGTTTTAAATCGTCACAATTAAATAGTGAACCAGTGTTATTTATCCAACAGGTGCCCTACAGTCTATGAGGAGGACTCTTCATCGTCTTTTCTCCTCATCTTCCTCATCAGGGGAGACTGAGCCAGAGGTGTTTTTTAGCATTATTGTCACTTACCAGGACAGTGTAACTGCTGAAGACATGAGCAGAGTTAACATGGCGACAAAAGTTTAAAACAGTAAAATCAATCTATAATCCTGAGAAGCCTGAGAATGCACAACATTTTATTTATTTGTTACTTTGTAGTAGTACTCCCTTAAAACGTATACATAGTAAAAAGTTATAATAATACAAAATAAACAAGCAAACAAAAAGAGAAAAATAGAAAAGGTATCTGCTCTGCCTATTACATAAATGCCTAAAATTATAGACTTATGATATTAAATTGGTGTCCTAATCATAATTTCATACTATAACTATCTGTATTGGTAAATACTATAAAATTAATTGCTTTTAACTTTTGGTACTTTTCATCCATGTAAAATATTTCTTTAACAATTTCTGTTTAATGATGTAGCTGCGAATAGAGAGAAATCTAAAAACTTTATATTCTTGCATTTTAAAATTCAGTTGAGACTCATTTTGTCCTTTTACTTTCCAAAATGATCAGCTCACACCAGCAGGTGGCGTTAAACATGCTGTGCACTAAACAAGATGAAAAATTGAAGGAGTTATTTTTAGTGAATTATGATGTTATCCTCCAAACCTTCATGTACCACTTCTGACCCTCCGTCTACCTCTCATTCCCCTCTCCGTAGAGCCCTGCAGCTCCTCCTGTAGTTGATGACATGACTCCTGAAGAGGTAGGGTGATTAATTTTTATTTCATTTATTTCCAGTGTAGTTCAGACATACGGCCACAATTAGCACATCTGTGAGCTGTCAGTCACGCGCAGTGACATCCTGATCCTGATTATATTGTATTGGGGTGTTCAGATCAAAGCCTGGGAAGAGGAAGAGCTGGATAAGCCGATTGACGTTGATCAGATCCGCGTTGACCCCTCACCTTTTCAGCTGGTGGAGAGAACATCTTTACACAAGGTAATCCACAATCCGATTGAGAAATACTGTGTATTATATTGAGGATTTATGTTTTTCAAAGTGAATCATGATTTAGACCTTTATTTGTATGTGAATGTCAGTCCAAAGCTCTCGTTATTTCATGCCCTCAGGGAGATGTATTTTTTTGATAAAAACAACATAATTGTATCCTGCATTCAGGAGTTTATGCGTATGAGCCCCAAAACACTAAAATTATTATTTTTTATTTTCTTATTATTATATAATCAAAACAACAACACTAAAAATAAACCTAAACAACATTTTTACAATAGTTACTATATTTGTAAATATTTGCTTTCATATAATAATAACAATACATTATGCATATATAAAATATCATTTTATTTAGATATTTGATTTAATGTGGTGATTAATTAGTCTAATTAATTGTAAATAAATCTCACATCAAATTTGGCAGAAAAATAAGTAATTTTTGTGTTAAATGTGAAAAGCATCAAATAGGCAAGAAATATTTTACTTGATTCAACATAGACGTTATTACACATTAGGTTTTTAGGCTGCAATGGACACACACATATATATATATATATATATATATATATATATATTTCAGAAGCACTTGAATAGCATCTGAGTTGGTTATATTTACAGACATTTATTGCAGCTCAGAGGTATTACACTGAAATTATAATTGCATAAATAATGGCATGAGATTTATGGGTTTTAAATGGATATGGATGTTTTTAGTAATATGTAAATAGGAAATTATTTTTTTTATAAAATAAAACTCTAAATAAGAAACTAAAACTGGCAATAAATGTCCTAATGAGTAATTAATTGAGTCATTCATTCATTCGATTCGTTCAAACAACTAAATTAAATAAATGTCTCTCTTTATGAAAGGGCTATTGAATCATTAGTTCACCTGATTCATTCAAGATGCGGATTTACTCAGAAACTAAACACCATAATATAAATATGAGACAAAGACTCCCAAATATATCTTATTGTATATTATGATGCCCCAATATCTTACATTTCAGGTGCATTGTAACTGGATTTTATCAAGTGTGTCATGCAATGCATCTTGCTTATCACTAATCATTTGTATGAAATGTACTAATATATATACACATACGTGCTTGAATATACTGTTTGCTTGTTTGTTTCAGACTCACACTCTGTTCTCTCTGCTGGGTCTCAGTCATGCGTATGTGACTAGTATCGGTAAACTGGTTGGAGTGGTCGCACTAAAAGAGGTAAGGATAGTCTGTGTCTACATGTATTTTTGCATACTTCCTATCATATGCTCGAGTGCTTGAGTAATTAATTCTGCTCGTCTCTCTTTTTCACTCCCAGCTCCAGAAAGCAATCGAGGGTTCGACTCGTAGCGGAGTGCGACTGCGTCCTCCTCTGGCCAGTTTCAGAGACGCGAGACGCAAGGCCAAAAAGCTTTCTCATTCCCCTTCCGTCCCATCCTCTCCCACGCGGGACAGAGAGCTGTGGAGCGAGGGAGTGAAAAGAGAAACTAAAGACGAGTCCGCTGATAGTTGTATCCAAACAGCCGACAGGGATTGTGATATAGTCACAGACAACAGCAGCACCTCTCAAGAGCAACTACCTTCCCCTTCATCTTCCACAGTCCCGCTCTCCTCTCTTCATTCTGTGCCTGATGGAGAGGTGGATGCTGATAGAGAGAGTGATGAGGAGCCTTTATAGGCCTATTGTTTGTAATCTATCAAATTCAGCCCTCCAGGGGGAGGCAAAGCAGATTATGGTGTCCCTTTTGAGCCTAGCACAAGCCGCAGCGCGTTGCACAAGAGCTGCACCTTCAGACGCACAGACTTACTTCTACTCTCCTCACAGGACTCTCTACACTCTTTCTTTCTACATCTTTTTTTCCACTTGTTGTCTATACATTTGTACATACGGACAGTCGGTCTGACACATCTCACTGAATGTCTTCTCCTTCTTTGCAAGTCGATCCTCGTGTTTGTCTGCTGTACCTGATATTACATCTGTAAAAATGAAAGATTTGTTACCTTAACAAGCCATTTGTATTTGATCTGACCCTTGTCTTGGTGTAACCTAATGTAGTCAGGTTAATTCAGTCATACTAAGTCATGTTTTTACTTTTAGTTTGTTTTTTATTGTATAGATGTGAAATTTAAAACAATATGTCAGGTTCAATACAAGCTTTACTCAATTCAGTGATAATGTTAGCTATAACTAAAATTATTATAAATAGTTTTTATAAATTGAAATAAAGCTGAAACAATATATAAAAATGAGAAGTTTGTCAAATTAAGTAAAAATTCTAGAAACCAGTACTTTTTTGTTAACACGTTACAATAAGGTTCCATTTGTTAACATTAATGAACTAACAATGCAAAATGCATTTAAAAATGTTTAAAATGTAATACATCTAAAAATGTATTAGTTAATGCTAATTTCCACATTTATTAATACTTTATTGAAATCTAAAGTTTTATCTTTTAATGTTATTTAATGGACATGAGCTAACATAGGAAGTGAATTAAAGATTAGGAAGATTAATAAATATTGTAGCAAATGTATTGCTCATTAGTTAATGATAGTTGATGCATTATAGTTAGCTCATGTAACCTTGTTGTAAAGTGTTGCACTTTTTACTAAAATTAGTAAAATTAAAATGATTACATATAATAATAATAATAATAATAATAATAATTAGAAATGCTATAATAGTAGCATTATATAATGCTATTATAATAGCATTTAATACAATAATTATAAATGCTATAACAGTATGTACATAAAACTAAAATAACACTGGCTTAATAAACAACATTTGTGACAATATTGATCAGAACAACAACATAAACTGTCCTTTGTTTTCTTTAAAAGTAAAAATCAATGTTAATCAATATAGTTTTTTTGGATTTAAAATACAATTAAAGTCAAGATTATATTTTGTATAAAAGCACCTACATTAATTCTTCTGTGTGAATATGTTAAGCTGTAAATCTGTGTAAATCATAATTGTTACCGTCGTTTTTGTGTTTATAGCATTACAAAGTCATCGTAACAAAGTTGTGAATTTGTATAATTTTACACAAAAGTTTAGAAATTGATTTTATTCTCACTAAAACCAATGCCACATTAATATTTGCTATAATCTTGTGGCTATAATATTGAAAGACTGTGCATTTTAACATTAATCTGTTGACCCCATTCACTTCCATTGTAAGTCCCTCACTGTAAGCTAAATTTGTATTTTTTTTAAAGAAAAGTTAAATTAATTTTTGTGCCACATCATTTTGTCACAATATTGATTGATCTTGTGCTGAACCTGGTATATTAATTTAATCAGACATTCATTATGAAGCTGATTTGTTTACTACATAATTTAAGCTGCAAAGTCATTATCATTGAATTGTTGTTTGATTATTATAACTACTGATGAATATCGGATTAATTTTTATTTGTTTTAATGGTCTGAATAGCATGCAGACTTTTTTGCCACGTCTTAAAAATACACAAAGTGCGCAATAATGCTTTGTTTGCTTCATTTATTCTTCATTACTTTGGGGAAAATAAAGGAATAGCAATATTCTTGAAGGTCAGGGGGGTGTTTTGTTCGTGCAGGAAACAGAGATGGGTAAGAGAGAGTCCGATGGAGGAAGAGGAGGAGCACGAAGAACTGTCTTAAAACCTTCAGTAAAGCATGCATAGATATATGGATCACAGAGCACTTCTTATATCACACCTCTTACAGCTCACTCAGTCCCAAATGAATAGATTTGTTTCTGTATAGCTTGACTCCATGTATTTCAACGTAATCATAAACACATTTATCACAAGTGTTTCTTTTCCAAAGTATTACTTCTGAATATGAATCTTTCACCAAGAGGAGACAACACAGGGTTTGAGTAATAGACAGAGATATACGAAGGGAAAGAGAGGAGGAGAGAAAGACAAATACGCTAGTTTATAGAAAGAAGGAAAGAGGTAGAACAAAGGACATGCCAACAGATAGTTTTGTAGTGAAAGATGGCAGTAGAATCGTACAAAAAAATCCACTTAAGATCAGTTCATCTGTAAATACAAATGATAAACAACTACATCCAAGGAAATACATTTGGCTTTTTGTTATTTATTCATTCGGATATTCCTTATCTTACATAAAAAGCAATAAAAGAGAACATGACATCACTCCTTTGGTTGCAGCAGTATGACCTGGCTTTTTGTGATTGCCATGTTGATCATGTGATCAGAATCTGAGGGATTTTTCAGAAATAGAATCATGAGAATGTAGTTGTGGAATTACAGGCACAACAGAGTAAATAAAGAAGTTGGTGCTCTTGAATTGACAAGGTCATTTAATATCCCTTTGGTGACTAATAATGTAGAGCCAGAGCACTAGTGTCTTGTTTTCATGTTCCGAAAACAATCATCTTAGCAACAAGATTAACACTGCAACAACTTTACAGTAAAACTCAAGTCTTCTGAGGTTATTTCCAATTCAATCGATAACTGAAATGCAAGATGGCATTTCTCAAATGGGATGTGTTTGCGATAGGGATGGGCGATACCTCAAATTTTATTTTCGATCCGATCCGATATTTCAAGCCGAGTGTCGTCGATATCGATACCTCTAAACTAAACTGATATTTTCAATTATTAAACGAATATAATCATAAACATACTGATAAGAAATGTATAACCTGAATGCACTGTTTAAAAGCGTCTTCTAAATGCATAAATGTAAATAATCAGTATTTATACTAGCTTAATGTTAGATTTTAAACCAATTTATTTTTTAAACATTTCATAGGCCTTTTTTGTTTACACTTTCAGAAATAAAATATACTAAAATTGTATTTTATCCCCTTTACCTGGGCAGTAACCTCAAAGGTGCACCTATACCCCTAAAAGGGAGCATATTAGCACCATACAAGTTTGCATGCTTTAAGGGTAGATGTTACAAAGGTGCACCTTTGAGGGTACCTCATGAAAAATTTAAATGGTGTTACATAAATACTAAAATGTATTATTAATATTATTATTACCATGGTCAATTTGTGGTTACTGCAGTTTTACTACAAATACTGTGGCAAACTGTGGTTACAGTAATAAAACCATGTTAATTTGTAAAAAAAAAAAAACATGTACATTTTTGTAAAAGGCTGACAGGCTGCTGTACCCCTAAAGTTGAGACTTTTTAGCATATTTTTTCAGACAGATTAATTAACAGCAATTACAGAACATAACAGTCCATTTTAACTTTTAACAACTAGTTTAAATACATTTACTTGAACAAACTATCCTATTTAAAATAGATATTACATAAATAAACCTGAATGAACCAAGATTAAGGTAAGTCCAAGGTAACCAAGGTAAGTCTCAAGCTCACCAAAGCTGCACTTATTTGAACAAAAATACAGTAAAAACAGCAATATTGTGAAATGTTACTATTAAAATAACTATTTTCTGTTTTAATATATTTTTGAATTAATTTAAAATACATCTGTGATCAAAGCTGAATTTTCAGCATCATTACTCCAGTCATCAATGTCACATGATCCTTCAGAAATCATTCTAATATCATTTGCTGCTCAAGAAACATTTCTGATTATTATTGCTGCTTCATATTTTGGTGGAAACCGTGATGCCTTTTTGTCAGAATTTATTTTATATATAGTAACAATGATATGTAATGTAAAAATGTGGCAAAGGTTTGTTAAGATCTACTGATACTTCTGATGCTTTTGGGAAACGTAGCCCTATTTGATGAGCCATGCGTCAGCAGCGAGCGCTGTCTGTGATTGATTGGTTCTGTCTTTCAGCTTTTACGTGTGTTCCGATGAGCAGGAGAAATGGCTCTATCCAACACAATTACTTGCTATAGTCTATTTTCCACCTAGAAGCTATTAGTTCATTAAGGTTACAATGGGTTATAAACATAAAGACTAATTTATTCTCTTTATATGTTTTGGACATCTGCGTTTGCACATCATTACTTCACTCAATAATGTAGAAAACTCATTGTTATTATAATTTAACTGGGAAAAATAATGCTTACACATAGATGTAGTTCTTGCGTCATTGTGTGATGATGTAAATTAACTTTGTTTCTTGTTTATTTTGTATTTTTATAAAAACAACAACAATATAACCAGCTTTCGGAAAAGAATCGTGCTGATTTCAAAACCACATACTAATATGAAAAATAGAAGATAATTAAATCATTATGTTTGACTATCATTTTGCTTCATGATTAAAACAAAAACTGATGAAGATGAATGATGACGTGTACAGTCTGACACAGGTGCATCTCAATAAATTATAATGTCGTGAAAAAGTTAATTTATTTCAGTAATTCAACTCAAATTGTGAAACTCGTGTATTAAAGAAATTATATTTCTGATTTTGGCTCACATTTAACAAAAACCCACCAATTCACTATCTTAACAAATTAGAATATGGTGACATCCCAATCAGCTAATCAACTCAAAACACCTCCAAAGGTTTCCTGAGCCTTCAAAATGGTATCTCAGTTTGGTTCACTAGGCTACACAATCATGGGGAAGACTGCTGATCTGACAGTTGTCCAGAAGACAATCATTGATACTCTTCACAAGGAGGGTAAGCCAAAAACATTCATTGCCAAAGAAGCTGGCTGTTCACAGAGTGCTGTATCCAAGCATGTTAACAGAAAGTTGAGTGGAAGGAAAAAGTGTGGAAGAAAAAGATGCACAACCAACCGAGAGAAGCGCAGCCTTATGAGGATTGTCAAGCAAAATCGATTCAAGAATTTGAGTGAACTTCACAAGGAATGGACTGAGGCTGGGGTCAAGGCATGAAGAGCCACCACACACAGACGGGTCAAGGAATTTGGCTACAGTTGTCGTCAGAGGCATCTTACCTGGGCTAAGGAGAAGAAGAACTGGAAAAAGTTTTTTTTTTTTATTGGTCTTAAGAGGTATTCTAATTTGTTGAGATGTGAATTGGTGGGTTTTTGTTAAATGTGACCCAAAATCATCAAAATTAAAAGAACCAAAGACTTAAACTACTTCAGTCTGTGTGCATTGAATTTATTTAATACACGAGTTTCACAATTTGAGTCGAATTACTGAAATAAATGAACTTTTCCATGACAGTCTAATTTATTGAGATGCACCTGTATTCTCACCAAACCAAGTGATACCATTACAACCAAAGGTGCATTTATCTCAAAATAACAAAGAGATATCATACAGGCTGTAAAGTTAAATCCCTCCCTTATATAATTCTTAAATAAACAAATGGGCACATATTATTTCATGTGAGCAACTTTTGGAGTTCTGTATGCTTCACGTAATATAAGAACTTATGACACTGAATACAAATATAGCAGTTAATGTTTAAGTTTTGCTACATGCAATGATGTAGACTCTTTTTGTTATATAAGCTAATATAAAACATTATATTAAACCATTATGACATACAGCAAGATGTTTAAGAAAAGGTGTTAGATTTTTTCAGTGAAAAAAGTACACAAATACTGTACACAAAAATCTGTCAGAGCCTCCTCAAGAGCCCAGCAGTGAAATAATATGTACCCCAACATATACAGGAGGGAGTGCACACAATTCTGTAGAAAAATAAACATTGTCCCAACATTGCATAAATAATCAGTCAATAAATAAATTAATTCAAGTCATTACACTTCATATAGCTATTAATGCTATTTCTTCTCACCACCAAGTTTGTATTACACACAATTGTCAAATGTGAACATATCCTCCAAAGAAAGGTCGTTGTCCTTTTTTAAAAATCCTTGGTGAATCATGCATGACATCACAATGCAGGATGATGTAGTTACTTCTGTTTCTGATCCGGACGTCTGCTCCTACTTTGGGATGCATATGCTTCGTGTTCATTTACGAACAAATGCACAGTCAACGCAAAGTTTGTAGCATCATAGTTCATCAGTGACCATGACAAACAGGAAGACGCCTGTGTAGTTCAGAAATTCCAAATGGCCTGAGATGTTCATGAGCTCACTTTCAACTTGAATCAAAGTCCATTTCCATTCTCATTCTGTGGAGACATTGTTCCTTGATATTTTGGTAAAGGATATTTACAGTATGTGAGTCCAGATCCTGTTCTATTCTCCCCTTATTATATAGTGAAAATAATTGTAAGCAATGGAATACATATTTTGGAACAGAAATTATGACATGCTTTATTATAAAAAATAAAGTAATCATCAAGAACTGGTCCTGCAAGTGTAACAATAAGTACTTGTACGAGACGACAGGAATGTTCAATACAAAACTGTTTACTGTAGTTTAATTCTGTTTTAGTAATTTGAGGTTATGAGGCATTACCTATCCATCTTTATCCTCTCAATGGTCATATATCATGAGTTTGATTAATCTAGATATTATAACCATCCTTAAGCCAATGTTTGACTGAACCAGAGCAAAAACAAACATTTCCATGGGAATAAAAAGATGACACATTTGGGATCAGAACTCAAGTACAGAGGAAAGTGTGTCTTTATGCCTCATAAAAGAGTTCATTTTCAATCTAAAAGGCATCTGTCCTTCAACCAACAACCAATGCAAGTGCAAAAAGTTTTTTATCCCCCAAACCTTTCTCTCGTTTAAGCAGCCAATCAAGTTGCTAAACACACAGATCTCAGCTCAGAGTACTGCGGTCCAGTGCAAATATCTATCCAGTGTTGTATAGGACTCCAGAGTTCACTGACAAACATCATACATGCCAAACGACACACAGAAGTAAGCACGCTATGTTACACTCCAGTATGAAATATATCTGTGTTCGTGTGTGTGTATGTGTACCTACTTAACCATATTTTGAGGACAAATTTGTACCAAAAAAGTGAGGTAAACCTGATAAAATTGTCAATTTATATATTTTTTTAAAATGCAGAACGTTTCCTGTGAAGTTTAGGTGTATGGCAATAGCACATACAGTTTGTACAGTATAAAAACCATTACGCCTATGGAATGTCCCGATTTAGATAGCTAAGTAAACGTGTGTGTGTGTGTGTGTATGCGTGTGTGTGTGTTTGTGAGTGTTTGTGTTTGCATGTGTCCTATGTGTGTGTGTGTGTGTGTGTGTGTGAAAAAGTTTGCTTTTCTACTACAAAAAATAAATACATTAAATAAATAATAATAAATAGAAATGGGCCCAATTATGTGGAAAATGTGGAAAGTCTAAAAATGTTTTTTTTTAATAAGTTGGGTGATTTAATCAATAAAAAATTGTCTCAGTTATTTCATTTTGAATGTTGTATAACAGTGTGGGAGAACATCACAGGTATAGGTGTATATATTTGTGAATGTACACTACCGTTCAAAAGTTTGGGATCAGTAAGATTTTTGAAATAATTTAATTATTTTACTAAGCAAAGATGCAATTACTTGATCTAAAGTGACAGTGAAGACATACCCATGAGATTTATATTTAAAATAAATGCTGTTGTTTTAAACTTTCTATTCATCAGATAATCCTGAAACGAAATCTATCATAATTTCCACAAAAATATTAAGCAGCACAACTGTTTTCAAGATTGATAATGATAAGGTTTCCGAAGGATCATGTGACACTGAAGACTGGAGTAATGGCTGCTGAAAATTCAGCATTGGCATCACAAGAATACATTTCAATTTCAAATATTAAAATAGAAAACAGTTATTTTACATTGTAATAATATTTTTGTAACATTACCGTTATTGCATTTTTTTCAAATAATGCAGTCTTCAAAAATCTTACCGACCCCAAACTTTTAATTGGTACATACAGCATCTATTTGCTTGAGTTAATGAGGGTTTGAATATCTTACACATTGAATAAACAGCTGACAGAAGTGTGTAGATTGTACAGTGGTTTGTTTCAGTTAATTGATTTTTGTGTTTTACAGCACAGAAACATCTATATTGAACCAGTGTTTCTCCCAGCAGTGTCATAAACTGCCAAATCGTATTTGTTTTTATATATGTAAAGGATTGTATTTGGAAGTATACAGGGTGAAAACTGAAGAGGAAAATGGATAATGTGTGTTGTATTGAGTGTATTTGATCTCTTATGGTGTGTGGGAAGTGAAATTCTGAAGTGCATGGGTTGAAAAAACTTGTTACTGTCTATTTTACAATTATATATTTAATTGTTTGCTGTTTTCTTAGAAAATAATCATATTATTATCATCATTATGGTTTAATTAACTATAGTTTCTTTATTTTGAATAACGAGTGCCCTCACTCCTTTTAAAAGCATGCACATATTTAACCGAATGTTCTTCATATTCATCGTCCTGAATTACATACCTCCAACTTGGTTTTCCTCATTCTCTCCTTTCTCAGTCCCAAGGATTTCCCATTCTGTGCCTTCCTTTTTCAGACATCCATAATATAAGGCTTACAAAAAAAAATATATATTTCACTTAAGCAGTGCAGTGACTTTCAGTTCTGCTTTTCCATTTTGGGTTCGAGCAGTCACTTGAATTCCATCACAATGGTGTTTGATTCCTGAAATAGGAGTTGATATTGTTTGATTATGCTTATTAAAATGTCAAAACAAGCTCAAGTCTCATGGCCACTTAGTTGGCTGCCGTGACGTCTACAGGTGGCGATTCAGACTCCTCCTCTCTTTCCTCAAGCTCTTCAATTACAGACGGTGAGACATCAGACGCCTTGCGCTCTGTGCTGAATTCTCCAGTGGCTTGACCTGGACTGCTTCCTCCCATTGAGGTCACTTCCTCTCTCTGCGTAACTGGAGATGGAATTAGTGTCACTGGTACTGGTTCCATACATAATGTAATATCTTCCTCCTGGAAAAGAGGCTGGATGTAAGACTGGGTACGAGTAATTTCCTGTTTACAGCTACAGTTTTGAATTTCTGTGCCGGAATTTGAAACCAACTTTCAAAACATTTGTTTTGTAATTTAGTTTAGTGGCTGGTCTGAGACTTGAACAGGTTTTGTTTTGGGACAAATAACATTTGGGACTCAAATAAACATACCTGACTCAGACTCATACCTGATTCCAACAGTAAGAGGAGTTACAGAAAACTTAAGACAGGATTCATACTTTTCTAACTGCTAACAGATATAGCTTTAAAAAAAAAAAGTAGTTTTTTTAATATATATTAAATGTCTGCCGAGATGCTGCTGTTCTCCAGAGATTTTGGTGCTGAAATGTAGCCATTTTTATTGGATGTTCAGAATCATAAGTCTGTGTGGAGTTGTTCAGCACTTAGATTTAATATATTAATTAAAATATACTGCAAACTGCACAACAAACATGAAAACAACAACATAAAAGGACAAATACACTTTTCACCAAAAAATAATAGATACAGTATACTGCTAAAATTAGGGCAATATTAAGAAGTATTTTAAATTAAGTACTATTATAGTATTTATTTATTAATATTTATAATTGTTTTTCAGTTTTGATTTTACTTTTGGTTGAAGTTTAAGTAATGTGCATTTGTCATTATTTGAGGAGTTAATTTGCAAAAACAGATAAACATTAAAAAATTATTGCCGTGCATTATTCTCCATATATAGCGTGATCTGAGCCCTAAACATGTTGTCAAAAAAGCCAGTATTGTCCACTTTTAAAGCATCAACGAGATCAAGTTTTACTGCAGAAACAGATAATTCCATTTTAGCTAATCGACGAGGCTACTTTCACTTTGAAAAGACATGCTAGCTGAGAGGAGTTTCATCAACGCTGACTATAAGTGATAAAGGATGGATAATTTCAAAGAACTTGATGAACCTGTAATATCTTCGTCAGGGCTAAAAAAATTATAAAACTGAAATGATTTCACTGAGCCTTGCGAAAGCAGCGCGTTACAATGGTGTGGGAAAAGCTCTGTGTATTGCGTGTAATCACATCCATAAATCTATGATCACAACAACAATAACGTTTGTCAGGCATCTACATTGTCATTTGAGGAGATTACAAAGATTAAACGAGTGTTTTTTTAACTCTAAAACATTAAATTTGGAGTTATCGGCTTTTGCCAAAAAACAACTTTGGGAGTTATCTGCTTTTGCTATAAAACAAACTTTTAATATGTAAAAAAAATACTTTCAATAAACTTTTTTTTTTTTTAATTACCTGTATTTGTTTAAGTTATTATTACTTAATCAAAACCCAACTGCAGTTTGATTGATATTGGAATGCGCAATGAAAAACATACTCGTTTACTAACGTAACCTTGGTTCCCTGAGATACGTAACGAGTACTGCGTCTTATTAAGGCACTAGGGGAAACTCCTTTTTCTCCGATACTGAAGCCTTTTTTTACATTTTACATTTATGCATTTAGCAGACGCTTTTATTCAAAGCAACTTCCAATTGCATTCAGGTTATACATTTTCATTAGTATGTGTGATCCTTGGGAGTCGAACACACAACCTTTTGTGCTGCTGACACAATGCTCTACCACTGAGCCACACAGGAACAACATTTTAATAACGCAGTGTAACTATATGGCCATTAGTTTGTGCAGTGTGTTGAAAATTAATCAATGGCTCGGCAGCGCAGACACGGCCATGTTTTCTGATTATTAATTTTCCCCTACTGCAATGTAAAATAAATAAATAGGCCTAAATAATAATAATAATAAATAACCACTTTTAAAGCTGCAAAAGCAAATTAAGTGTACAAGCCTGAAGTGGCCATGGGAAGTTTGGGAGAATCCTCGGTGAGCAGTGCAAAACAGCTGGTGTAGTCAGGGCTTAATCTGAACGAACCCGGTCCGGATCGGCACATCTGAATTCCGATCATCTCATTTGACGGATCCTCTTCCTCCAGTGAAAGACGTTCGAGTCAGGGTTATTATAGTTATATAATATATTATAAATATTGCTTTCAATTTTCACTATAAATTTCAGTTTAGTTTTTATTTTTTTATAATTTGGTTAATTTTAGTTTAGTTTTTATTTTTTGAACGGTTTTCTACCCTATACAGGTTAGTTTGCGTTTTAATTCGAGTTTTAGTAATTAAAGTTTAGAATAAAATAACACTTCCAGAGCACAGACCAAAGACATTTTAATTTAAGCTTATTGACACAAACTACTAGCGACACTAAATTAAAGCATGCTGAGATTAATTAGAAAAATTATATTTATTTTTGATTATTGTATTTAGTTGCTGTTGGTTTCGTTTTGCTTTCGTTTTCCATTTATTTTGATATTTTTTAAATTCTCTTTCTGCCTAAATGCCTTTATTTTCGTCAAATAAAGTTATTAATACGACATATTTTACAATTTAAACATGTATACAACATTTATTATATTTAAACTAGTTTTTAAACTAAGCATTTTTAGAAGCAAAAATAAAACATTTCATAGTCGGAAAAAGACTGATGTGGCTCGTTTAGGTGACTTGGTTTGCTTTTCATTAAATACAATGGTTTTATAGATTAAATGAAACAAACCTATATTGACCTAAAAAAGTCTATAATCTTACCTTTCAGAAGCGCGTGTCTGGCTTTAAAACTCATCGGACATCACCGGCAGCGAAAGTCATCCATGTCTGGATAGTTTTAATCGTTATGAGGACATTTATGAATGTACATTATGATGTTTTCCATGTAGAGTAGCCTATTGACGGCACTCAGTTTGGGGGTGACGCGGGAGCGGCATTACTATGAAGCTAAGTTCATTTAGATTTAGTGTAACTAAGGGGTGATAACTTGTTGATATGAGTGCAATAATTCCAAACGAATGCCCAAAAGATTAACTAAAAGTCTTTGTCCTTTTTGCTGCCCTGACTGTGCTGCCGGCCTAGACGACTGAGTTCGCCTAATATATGCATGCGGCGGCCCTGTGTAGGCTATTGAGCCGTGCATTATGTCTTGTGAGAGCAGAGCAGTTCACATGTCGCGTCTTTTGCGTGTTCAAGTTCTTTATTTCAAATGTAGATGTGCTGCAAGGGTGGTCATTATAGAGGATTTTTCGTTTATGCACACTATAGGTCAGCACAAACGTCTTTCATTGATGCGTTAGGAGGGGGATCCAACAAAATGAGGTGACGGATCGGATTTCGGAGGTGCCTGGTGACAGGGCGAGGGGGATTGAGCCTCCTAGACCCCTTCAAGAAACGAACAACCAGGTTGTTCCTGCCCACTGATTGTCCATCTATAGGAGCGTGTGAGGCTGCTATAGCTGCTACATAGACCTTGAGCGTGGAAGGGGAGTGACCCTGTTCCAACAGCTCTTGCAGGAAGGACAATATCAATGATATGTCACATAAAACTGGGTCTGCGCCATGGGTAGTACATCATGCGGAGAAGTCAGACCACTTAAGAGCGTAGAGGCGTCTCGTAGACGGTGCTCTAGCCTGAGAAATTGTATTTAGCACACTCTCTGAAAGGTTCGAAGGCTCCCACCGAGAGGCCAAAGATGTAGCGCCCATAGTTCGGGCTGGGGGTACCAAATCATTCTGTTCGCCTGAGAGAGGAGGTCTCGTCTCAGGGGAATGGGCCACGGGGCTGCAGTGAGCAACCGAGGCTGCTCGGCGAACCAGTGCTGGTTGCTCCAGAGCGGGGCCACTAACAGAACTCTGTGCTTCTGTTCCCTGATTCGCCTGATTACCTGTGGGATCAGGGCGATCAGGGGAAAAGCATAAAGGAGGAGGTTGGGCCAGTCGTTCGGCATCCTTGTCCTTCGAAAAATAAGTTAAGTGGTTGACCTATGGCCTGCCGAAGATTCCCCATATTTCCTGAACCGTTTGTGGGTGGAGCATCCCCTCATCTTTGGGGACATTGCTCCGAAATAGCATGTCTGCTCCCGAGTTCAGTTTGCCCGGCACATGCGTTGCTCTCAGCGAGCGCAAGTTGAGCTGAGCCCACCTCAAGAGGCACTCTGCTAGAATAAACAGGCGCCTCGAGGAAAGACCGCCCTGGCGATTTATACAGGACACCACCGTCATACTGTCCGAGCGAACTAAGACGTGATGCCCCTCAGGTCTGCCCAAATATACTGCCGAAGGCCCAAATATACTGCCAGCATTTCCAGGCAGTTGATGTGAATGTGACCTTCCTTTTTCGACCGGATGCCGAAAGCCGGTTTGCTTGCCCATCAGGCCCAGCATCCTTTGAAACGCTTTGAGAGGGCGAGGGACTTTGAATGAAGAGTTTGAATGAAGCCGCGAGCTGCTGAATGGCCAGTGCACATTCTGGTGTGACTACTGCCCTCATTCGGGCTGAGTCGATAACTGTTCCCAGGAATGAAATTCGTTGGCTGGAGGACAACGTGCTCTTGGCAAAATTGACCCTGAGTCCTAGGCACTCTAAGTGGCTGAGGAGCACGAATCTGTGAGATAGAAACTCGTCCTCCGACTGGGCCAAAATTAGCCAGTCGTCGAGGTAATTCAGGATGCGGATTCCCATCTGTCTCAGTGGGAAAAGAGCCGCATCCATGCACTTCGTAAAAGTGCGGGGAACCAGGGACAGCCCAAAGGGGAGGACTGTGTATTGATAAGCCACTCCCTCGAAGGGGAATCTCAAGAACTGACTGTGGTGGGGGCTTTCTGGATGTGAAAGTAAGCTTATTTCAAATCCAGCAAATAGAACCAGTCCCCTGGGCATTTTTGCGAGAGGATCTGCTTCGATGTAATCACCCTAAAAGGCTGTTTCAAAAGGACACGATTCAGGTACCGGAGATCGAGAATGGGTCTTAGACCACCATCCTTCTAGGGGACAAGCAAAGGATGGCTGTAGAAGCCTGACTCGCTCTGAGCTGGTGAAACCGTTTCCACGGCTCCTTTCGCCAGGAAACTCATCACTTCGGTGCGCAGGACGTGAGCATTGCTGCGCTGAAACGGTGTGGAGACTACGTTGCCAAATCGCAGGGGTCTCCGAGCGAATTGAAGTGTATAACCTCGTTTTGTTATCCCCAAATCCCAGTTTGACACAGATAGCCTGCCAGGCCTCGGCCCGTGTGGTGAGGGGTTGAACTGTTTCGAGCGGCAGGCCGCCTAGCAGGGGCCTGTGGCTCGTGATAAGGGGAAGAGGAAAAGTGCTCTCTTTTTGAATATGTTTGTGTTTTTTTTCTCGCTATAACAGCTATTGTCTGTGTGGGCACTATGTGAAAGGATCCAATGTTCACAACAGTATTTTTAACAAACACTCTGCCGTCCGCACTCAGAACTGAACAGGGTGCTAGGAGGTATAAGAGGCTTTTTGAGGGGTGGTCCGGCTGCAGCGGGACTTAGCCCTTTCCTCTTCTTGTCCCATGAATCAAGAAGACGCCTGAGGCGCTGGGTCCAGCAATATCTTGGGCCGGGGTCCCTGGCGCTTTGGTGGGTGGCGTCTGGCTGAGCATGAGCAGCAGGGCTCGGGCTTGGCGGCTGGCTAAACAGCTGGTGGCGCGGCTTTCGCTGGTTGCTGAGTCGGCGCCATCTTGGGGCGAATAGAAGCAGCTGCAGAACTGGAGCGCTTAGGCAGGAAGTATCACATTACCTGGGACGACTTCTGTGCGGCTGTGAAGCATTCAGTGAAGCCCTCTACTGCATGGCCAAACAGGTCGGTGGGGGAGACCGCGGAGTCAATGCAGGGGACCTTATCCGCATCCTTCATCTACGTCAGGTTTAACCACAGATGCCCTCGAGCACCACTAAACTGGCCATGGATCTGTCGATCAGCTGGGCTGTCATTTTGGTGGTGCGCAGGGCCAGGCCGGTCGCACTGCACAGCTCACTATGAAGTATGGTGACACAAAATAAAACGTGGCGATTTTCTAAGCAGATAAAAAATGATAACTATAATGTATGGCGGAAGAGCACTTCGCAGCACTTCGACCTTTTTTATCTGCTTAGAAAATCGCCACATTTTATTTTGTGTCACCATACTTACTCGTGTAACTACTCATGTAACCGTCTTTAAATATGGAAAACATGGAAGTGTTTGGTGGCTACTAAATTCATCCCTGTTTGGATCCTAAGGAATGAATGGTGCTAAGCTAAACGCTAGCATAGTGGTGCCGCGCGCTAAAGCAATTAAGTGCACGCACTGAGACGGGAGAGGTACATATCAACTCGTATAAGTTGAGGTAAGAATATATATTGAAATATGGAAAAACGGTGGTATTTTCCTTTAAGCGCTTGAACCCTGGTAATCGATGCTTGCAGCTATATTTTTATTTTATTTCAGGTCAGGTAATTATTGAAATTAACAGAAATAGTTTTTGATAGTTTTAATTAACAATACCATCCCTCATTTCAGACACAGTATAGTTTTCAGCTGTAAGTGGATCATGTGCAATGTTAATGTGATGAACTACACATGTGGTTACTCTCTTATGACACCTGTGTGAACTGACCTTAAACATACATAAAAAATTATGCTGGGACCAGTTTGTCAAGAGAAATGTCCAAATAACTAGAAAAGTTAGTTTTGAGAAAAGGTCTAGCAGATATCACTTGATATGTTGATGTTAGTGCTAAAACATTCAGATATTTTTAAGTGTGGCTTAAGTGTCATTTACTGCACATTTTATTGATTCATTTTTTTACTCACTTTGATCTCTTCCTCTTCCTGGGCTTCCAGTAAAGGTGAGTGATCTGTCGTTACCTCCTCTGTGGGGGCTGTTAGATTTCCATCTACTGCGACAGGCATACCCATGTAGCCCACCATGTCTGCCTGATAGGCCTCTGTCTGCGCTGCCCCCCACAGATCCACTAATGGAGGGTGAGTGAAGGGCGGCAGGCTGTGGATGGTGCTGTTGGGAGTAGCTTGTAAAGACTGATTGGCACTCTGTAGTCTTTGCTCCAACATCTGCAAATAGACAGAAAAACTGCTCAAGTCGCCATTGCAGCAAAAGATTGCAAGCCAGTCTTTCAGCTGCCTCTTTTCCCCATTCATTTTATTCATAAAAAAAAATTGACATAAACCAAACCAACCAGCCCCCAAATTACAAACTTCGATTTAAAGGGTAAAAAAATATATTTAAATTATGCATATTTATAACAAATATTATAAGGAATGGACTAAGCATCTCATAAAACAATAGCAATAATTGATCTGAATTCATAAATTAGTATTTATACTGATCATATGTCAATAGTTTAAGACAATCTAAAACAATATATTTGCAATAAAGCTTATCACAAAATTACTGAAATGCATAAACAGTGTTTATACCATATCATAATATATTTAAAAATACTTTTAGTGTATAGATTTGTCATTTTCAAATAAAAAATATCTTATAGATCTAAACATATTTAAAAAAAATCATTTATTTTATTTTAATACATTTCAAATAAAAGTGCACAAATGGGGTGAGGGTCATGCTTAAAAACTATTTGCCATCGAATTTATTTATCTTATCCAATTTTCAAATAGATTTTTCTGACTTTGTTAGATTATTTATTTGTGATGTTTCATGGAATGGGCAATCAATTAAACATCAAGCCAAAATCACAGAGAATGATGCCTTCTACAGAAGTGTATATCATCGTTTAGCAATCACAGAGTTCATAGTAAGTAAGTAAGGAATGTGATTTTTTTTTACTCTGTTGTGTTACAATTGCAATGGCTGAAAGGATTTGTATTGTTTGATTCCCCATTTGCTCCAGCTAGACCTCAATTACAGTAACGACCAATGCTTCTGGTTAATGGCTGAATGATGGAACCTGGTTAAGTTTTTACTGCTCTCACGGCTGATCCTGGGGCTGCTGTTGAAATGACCGCTGGGACCTGTGCTGTTCAACACCAACATGATGCCACAGTCAGCAGAGCAAGAGACGTCGTTGTAGTAGATGCTAATTGAAATGGTAGTTTTGTAACTCACCTGTTGTTGATACTAATATAAGATCTGTTGTAGCACAGCCTTATGGGAGTCCTATGTTAATGTGCCAACAAATTGTTGTTGCAGAGGCATATGGAAGATACATTTTATGACTCCTCTGTTACTAATACAGGAGATGATGATGATGCAGAGACTTTTATCCCTGCTTCACACCTATGTGAAGCGATGAAGGTGCACATTTTGCTTTCACACTGACAGTGTTTCTACAACATAATAAAGCTCTATACAAAAAAAATATGTGATTTATGAGTTTCTAAATTGAGAATTTCATAATTGGCATAACATATAAAAGGATTATTGGGAGTTTTGTTAAAAAACTAAAATCAATAACACTTTACATTAAAGTGTCCCTATTGTGGGTAATGAAAGGTATATATTTTGGGTTTTGGAGTCCCCAACAACAGGTTGATATGCATGCAAGGTCAAAAACACATTCATTGTCTTATTTACTCAACGAATCCCAAACGATTTGCTCAACGATTAATTTTTCCAAACCCCTCCTTTGCGTGATGCTAATCTGTGGTGATTGGTCCGATTGGTCTCATTGTCATTTTATCAAGCCTGTAATGCCTGATAAAGCAGCGTTTGTGAGCGCAGAGCTGCTTTGTGTACAGTGTTACCAGGGAAACAGCTATTTTACCATTTCAAAAGTGATATATATATATATATATACATGTTTTCGGTCATGAAAGGTCATTTTCAAAAATCCATAATAGGGGCACTGAAAAAGATGCATTGATCTTAGTTAATGTTAATTTCAACATTTACTAATACATTAATACAAATTTGTAGCTGTTAATATTATTTAATGAAAATGAGCTAGTATTACCTAACACTAAAGTTATTTTATTAACTGATGTTAATAAAGATTTATAAATACTGTATAACACATGTATTGATTATTGTTAGTTAATTAACTCATGTTAACTAATAATATCTATAAATTTAGGTTTTACTAATAAATTATTCAAATTAAAAGTTTTGTCTGTTAATATTATTTAACGAATGTGAGCTAATATGAACCAACATTAAAACAGTTATTTGTATTAACTAATGTTAATAAAGATTAAAAATACTGTAACATGTATTGCTTATTGCTAATTAATTAACTAAATAACTAGGACCTTATCGTAAAGTGTTACCATTATTTAATATTTCTTTTTTTCTAAGAAAAAATTATAAAACAATATGTCAAACAACTTAAAGGTTTCTTTTCAAGAACTGAATAATTAAATGTATTTATTGTGATATTCAGAACAGTTATGTCATTACATTTTTGACCTCATGTCCATAAAAAAATCTAAATGAATTTTAAGTCAGAAATTACAAACATTCTGATCATAGAAGAGGCGTATTCATTCAGTCAAGTCACTGAATTGCACTTTTGAATAAATTAATAGCTCTGAACATATTATGTTTTTGTGTTAATGTGGGTAATGAAATAAACATGCACAGCTTACGCACTGCTAGCACATGCAGTATGAAATGGGCCTTATGGGAGTTGTAGTTTTCTCACTGACCTGTTGCTGTTGTTGATACTGCAGGAGCTGTTGCTGCTGGTATTGCTGGATCTGATGCAGGTTCTGGATCTGCTGTAACTTGTTCTGATATTGCTGCTGTTGCTGTTGGGACAGCAAGGGAGCTGCTGCATTTGGGTCATATCCTCCCTCAGTCCCGACAGCCATGACATATGAACCAGTGGCAGGAGAGGCCACACCAGACTGTTCATTACTAATTGGCTCCCAAGCATCAGAGGAAGAAAGGCAGTAAAGACCATGGGAGACGTAATTGTGAGGCCACACCTCTGCAGAGGAATGGTGCATCTGGTCTGGAAGAGATGGAGAAAAAGAAAGAAAACAATACAAATGAAAACGTCAAGGGTAACATTCTGTATATTTTATCCTAGTTTAAAATCTTAGATACTTTTTTACACAGCATGTGCTGATCTGAGTTGCCATCTGGTGATTATTATATGGCTACTTACCAAATAAATAAATAAATGGACATGAAATATTAAGCTGAGTTGAAATTATTTTATTATGTTAGAAGAAAGAGAACTCAGAGAGACATGAGAGAAATTAAGGACATAAATTACCAATATAATCAAAATAAAGGTTTATAGAGAGTAATGTAATAATCATTATTATTGATTAGGGCCTTGCATATGAACCTTAAAATAAAATATTCCTCAGTAATAAAATAAAGGGTTGTCAAAGTACACCAAAATAATAAGAATAAAATATATTATTTTACATGTTTCATCATTTGGCTGCTTTTAGATTCACTTTTATGTTACAGTCAAAGAAAAACACTTTTATGATGTTTTGATTGAATACAATGGGCAGATGTTAATATATTTAAGCCCACATTCATAACAACGCCTTTTCCATTTCCATTATTTTCTCTTTGAGCCAAATGCTGTGACTTTCAACCTAATCTGCATGCAACTACAAGATATTTTCTAAATTATATACGATTATAAAACAATGTTGAATAATAATAACAGCACATTCTATTTCTGTGGGTGAAATCTCTTGCCTCAGCATACCCATGGCCATCATTGTGAAATTAAAATGAGTGTTCACTCATTTTCACCCCTTCGGCAGGGCAGAAATTAGATTCTTTATTTACTGAGGAAATGGCTTTGTAATGTAGCATAACAACACTCACTCATACACAGACTGCCCACTGAGCTTATTCTTCTCTATTCTCTCAATAGACCCTCTATGGCAGCATCCTTACTGGAATGAAACCCCAAAAATGTGTGATTTGTGCTCTACAGCAAATAACTTGACCCACAAATGATTTCAATACAGGTGACTTAAGAGGAATTATGCAATACTATACAACTAATATGCATAAATACAAATAGCAGTACATTTTACTATAGTATAATGTAATGCTCAAAGGTGTGTATATATTTATATATTTATTTTTGTGAAAACATTGATACATTATATATACACTATATTGCCAAAAGTATTGGGTCACCCCCTTCTAATGAAAGGTTTGACTACTTTAGTAATTTCCATGAGTACAAATCTTAATGTTTTAGCATATAATGATATTCTAGGGAATTGTGTGCTTCTAATTTTATAGCAACAGTTTGGACAGGACCATTTTCTATTCTAACATGACAGTGACTCTGTGTATAAGACAAGGATCAAAGAGAAATGATGATTCAGTCAGTGTGGAAGAACATGAATCGTCTGCAGAAACCCAGCTGAACACTTCTGGTGTGACTTTAAATGCAGCAATATTTTCAAAAATATTTTTTAATCCTAAAACCTTTCAAATCTAATCTAATCTAAACTCATTTTATTTCTATGGATCATTTTTATACATTAGGTTCTGGAGCAGAGTTCTGGAGTTGGAAATCTGGTTACATTCTTATATTCTATGACTTGTGGCACATATGTTCCAGATGTTGATGAGAAACTACCATCTGGATTTATATAAGCCTTTTGTTCTAAACTTCCGGGCCTGAGGAACTAGTGAGAGTATTGTTACACCTCTGCCTAAGCGTATGACATAATTATCACATTATCTGTATGTCACATGTCGTCATTTGGCATGCAGATGGCTTTGGTTGTTCTGAGCTCTCATGTGAGTCTGTAAGGCTGTACTGAACTGTTCAGTGGATTAGTTCTCCTTCTCCTGAGAGTCACGGGTCCCTGACCTTTATTTATTCATTTATTCAAAACCCAATGTGCACTGCATTCCAAATCAGCTGCAATATAGCAATCCCACCCTATCTATAGGGGGCACTCTTCTTAGAAAAAACTCTTAGCATAAGACTAAATAAAAGGAAAACTGTCTAATTTTTCAGTCCTTACGGAATTATTTATGGATTTCTAGCTGAGATGGAAAGATGAGTTATTGAAAGAAAGTGTTTAATTGCGGTTTATGACAGCACGTTGCCTGAATAATTGCAGCATTCTTCAGAGCTCACACTGTGACATGGAAGTTCTGTTGCTAAATTGATTTTATTCCCAAGTTTAGGCAGGGTTTCCAGCCTAAAGCTCAGTAGGAAGAAGCACAGTAATTATCTGTGCTGGCAAGTGCATGCTGGGAAATGTAGTCAGTACCTCGGCTGGTGATGCTTTCCTGGTTGGCCTCACTCAGGTAGGCTATGCTCCCCTGATTAGATCCAACGCTTGTGCTCTCGCCGTCCATAGAGGTCCAGGCCAGCAGCGTCGCCTCAGAGATTGCAAACTGCTGAAGCACACCTGACAAAATTCAGGATTAGATTGTTTATTGTTGGCCATAAAAACATGTAAAAATTCAACTACTGATTATAACAGGACTAATTATGGCATGTTTGTGACTGATATTCATTTGACCTTCAGCCACTAAAACCACAAGTATTTGAACCATATATAATTATTCGTATAGATTAAAATATAAAATTTTTCCAAAAGTCAGGGGGTTTTTTTTCAGGAAAATTTATATTTTATCCCACAAGTCAAGTCAAATCACCTTTATTTATATAGCGCTTTTAAAAATACAAATTGTAACAAAGCACTGCACAATATCAAAATAGGAAAATTGTGTCAATAATGTAAAATGACAGGATTTAACACTCAATTTTCAGCTGAATACATTTCATTATTGAATTGAGTAATGGCATTGTCCAGTTCAGTTCAGTTTACATAATATTTGTGCAATCAAGTCGATGATTTTGCTGGAAATTAAGATTCCCCAACTAAGCAAGCCAGAGGCGACAGCGGCAAGGAACCAAAACTCCATCGGTGACCGAATGGAGAAAAAACCTTGGGAGAAACCAGGTTCAGTTCCCCTCTGGCCAGACGAACCACTGGTTTGTTCCAGAAGGACACATTACATTATTACCAAAAATTATTTGAAATAAATGCTGTTTAAATAAATGTTGTTTATATTCATCAAAGAATCCGGAGTAAAAAAAAAAAGTATCAGGGTGTAATGAGCAGTCCACTGAAGGCGAGCGTAGTGATGAACCCAAGTGCAGTTTATTTACATAGTGAAATCCAAAATCCAAACATGATCCAAACAGACAAAGACTTGACTTGCAACAGACTTGACTTGGCACAGACTTGACAAAGCATGAACGGACTAGACTCACCAACAGCAGGTTACAACATTAATACACGACTCAGAACAAGACAATGACATGGCTACTTATACAAACAGAGTGGGTCACATGACATAAACAAACCAATGAGAACATGACACAATGAACAAGGGAACCAATAGCAAAGAGACATGAGGGCAAGGGAAGCAAGACACAAACGAGAAACTTTCAAATCCCTTTTTATTTTTTTTATGGTCACATCACCACAGCACAAGTGCCTTGGTGAGTGAAATTCTTACGAGCGTGCTCCAGACAGTGCAAAAAAACAAAACAATTTACATATGGACAGTACATATTTACAGACTGTACAGAAGACAATGTGCAAAATACACATACATATACTCAGTACACACAGTGTACTATAAAGACATACTTAGTTACCAATACACATTATACACCGTATGTACACGTCTACATTATGTACACATCTATACATAGTAATATGTGAAGGTGCAACAGATTATACATTTACAGCAGATTGGTTGTGCAACAGATAGTTGTGCAAAGGTGCAACAGATTATGCATATGCAATGTTGTGGATGTGCTTTGTATGGTGTCCAGTGATAGCAGATGTGTTAGTGCAGTGTGTGCTTGTAGTCCGGTAGAACTGTGTTAAAGTGCAGTGCATGGCATGTTGTGTGAGTGGGAGTGTGATGTAGGGTGAGTTATTTCTGACTGTTCATCAGCCTGATAGCCTGAGCGAAAAAGCTGTCCCTCAGTCGGCTAGTGCGCGATCGGATGCTGCGGAGACGTCTCCCTGAGGGCAACAGAGAGAGAGCAGTCTGTGGGACAGGTGGCTGGAGTCTTTGATAATCCTCCGGGCTTTCCTTGTACACCACCTGGTGTAGATGTCCTGGAGGGAGGGAAGCTCACCTCCAACAATGTGGCGGGCAGTTCGCACGACCCTTTGCAGAGCTTTGCGGTTGCCAGCGGTGCTGTTTCCAAACCAGTCGGTGATGCAGCCGGTCAGGATACTCTCCACAGTGCAGGTGTAGAAGGATCTGAGGATGCTGGGGCTTGTTCCAAACATCCTCAGCCTTCTCAGGAAGAAGAGGCGCTGATGTGCCTTCTTCAGCACTGCATCTGTGTGAGCAGACCATGTGAGATCCTCGGTGATGTGAACGCCGAGGAACTTAAAGCTGTTTACCCACTTCACAGGTGTCTTGTCGATGGTGATGGGTGTGTGTTCTCTGCTCTGTCTCCTGTAATCCACCACCAGCTCCTTGGCTCCTCGATGTTGAGTGAGAGGTGGTTCTCCTGGCACCATTTAGTCAGGGTACTCACCTCCTCTCTGTAGGCCGTCTCATCGTTGTCTGTGATCAGGCCTATCACCGTTGTGTCATCGGCAAATTTGACGATGACGTTGGAGCTGTGTGTTGCTGTACAGTCGTGTGTGTACAGGGAGTACAGGAGTGGGCTGAGGACGCAGGCCTGTGGAACACCAGTGTTGAGGGTCAGGGGAGATGAGGTGTTGTTGCCCATTCTGACCACCTGAATTCTGCCTGTCAGGAAGTCCAGGATCCAGCTGCACAGAGATCTGTTCAGTCCCAGAGTCTGGAGCTACGCAACCAGTGTGGCAGTCACTATGGTGTTAAATGCTGAACTATAATCCACTAACAGCATCCTCACATAGGTGTTCTTATTTTCCAGGTGGGAGAGAGCAGTGTGCAGTGTGAAGACAATAGCATCGTCTGTGGAACGGTTACTGCGGTATGCAAATTGTAGTGGGTCCAGTGAAGCAGGCAGCACAGAGAAGATGTGTTCACTGACGAGCTTCTCAAAACACTTGTTGAAGATGGGGGTCAGAGCAATGGGCCTCCAGTCATTCAAGCATGTGATTTAATTTTTCTTAGGTATGGGCACAATGGTTGATTTTTTGAAGCATGAGGGAACCACAGACAGAGAGAGGGACAGATTGAAGATGTCTGTAAAAACCCCGGCTAGTTGAAAAGCGCATGCTTTGAGCACACGGCCTGGTATGCCATGGCTTTACGGATGTTCACCCGTTTGAAGGATCGGGTTACATCCGCGACAGAAAGCGAGAGTGGACTCACCTCTTCTGCAGCAGCCGTGGGAGCGCTCTCTGTGTGGGCGGTGGTGTCAGCCTCGAAACGAGCATAAAAAGTGTTGAGCTCGTCCGGGAGAGGCGCGGCAATTTTCACAGTAGCTGGTTTATTCACTTTAAAACGTGTAATGTTGTTGATGCCCTGCCACATGCTTCTTGGGTTGTTGTTGTTGAAATGTTCTTCAACTTTGTTTTTATATTGGCGTTTGGCTGCTTTGATGGATCTCCTGAGATCGTAACTGGCTTGTTTCCGATCTTCAGTGTTTCCGGCAGATGTCCACGCTGACAAGGCTGATCGAACATCGCTGTTAATCCACGGTTTTTGGTTGGGGTAGATACGGATAGTTCTGGTCGGAACAACATCCTCTATACACTTCCTGATGAAACACGTGACCGTATCTGAATACGCCTCTATGTCCCAGACATGTCCTAGTCCACGTGATCAAAACAGACCTGTAGTATAGCGTCCGATTGGTCCGACCAGCATTGGATTGTCCTGAGGGCGGGTGCTTCACGTTTCAGTTTCTGCCTATAAGCAGGCAGAAGTAGAACGGAAGAGTGATCTGATTTGCCGAAAGGTGGGCGGGGGAGGGATTTGTATGCGTCCCGGAAGGGGGAGTAGCAGTGGTCCAGGATACGATCTCCAAGCGTGTTGATGGTGATGTGTTGAAAGTATTTTGGAGCTATTGTTCTGAAGTTGGCTTTATTAAAGTCCCCCTGTAACAACAAACCCCGCATCTGGGTGCACGGTTTCCTGCTCACTTATATTCCTGTACAGTTCCTGTACAGTGCCTGGTCTGTGTTGGCTTGAGGGGGAATATAAACAGCCGTGATTATGATCGCTGTAAATTCCCTCGGTAGCCAGAATGGTCGACATAGAAGCATATGAAATTCCAGATCAGGGGAGCAGAAGGATTTAATAGAGTGTATGTTCCTTTCATCAGACCACGAGTTGTTGATATAGAAAGAAACGCCCCCGTTTCTCGTTGGTATGAGATGCGTGCCCGCAGTTCACAGAGTTTGTTATCCAGTGACTGAACGTTAGCCAGCAAAATGGTTGGGAGAGGAGGTCGGAAAGCACGGCGTCTCAGTCTGACGAGGACGCCAGCTCTATTCCCTCTTTTTCGGCGGCGTTTCCTCGGTCGTGCGGCCCAGACAAAGGGCTCTGATGCCGTGTCTGTGAACAATCCACCGGCATTCAAGAACTCAAAGTCCGGTTTGCGTTGCGCGACGGAGGAACCATTGTTTAAAAGCGTGTCTCTATCGTAGACAGTTATACTAACAACATCTAACACGTAAAACAACAAAAACAACAAATAAAACATACGAAAAACTGCAAAGTTTTTACGGAGCTCGCAACACGGCTGCCATACTCGGCGCCATCTTGTCTGTGACTAAGTGGTAAATGACTAATGACTAAATTCAAAATAAAAGACATGAAAACAAGAACATCGAACAGAACCAAAAACAGACCTTACACAGGGTTTCCACAAAAATATTAAGCTGTACTATTTTTTACATTATTAATAACAATAAATGTTTCTCCGCCATATTAGAATGATTGGTCACACACTTTATGTTAAGTTCCAATTCTGGCCATTAACAAACCATTATCTACGACTTTTGCCTCAATAAACTATTTATAAACAATTAATAGTTAGTTGTTAAGTTTAGGTATTGGATAGGATTAGGGATGTAAAATATGGTCCTGCGGAATATGTGCATTATAAACAGCCAATATGTTAATAATAGGAATACTAATAATAAGCAACTAGTTAATAGTGAGAATTGGTTCCTATACGAAAGTGTTACTGCATGATTTCTGAAGGATTCTGGAAACTGAAGTAATGGCTGCTGCAAATTATGCTTTACCAATAAATTACATTTTTAAAATGATTTTAAATGAAAACAGCTATTTTAAGTTGTACTAATATTTCACAAAATTACTGTTTTACTGTATTTTTATCAAATAAATGCAGCCTTGGTGAGTAAAATGTATTTCAAAAACTTAAAAAAATAATACCAACCCAAACCTTTTGAATGGTACTTCATATTATATATAATCAAATATACATATACACAGTAAATTACCCAGTGTTAAATCAACACTGCTTGGTGTACATATGGGAACTGGTGTTGATTTAAATATGTACTGTCGACAGGATGACCCGAGCAATGGGTTAGTAAGTGACACATAAGAAATCATAGGTATGATGAAGAGGGTTTTTATTTTTTTCTCCTCTTTTCAAATATGAAAAAGCCAGCAAAGAGTGCCTCAACAGCAAAGTATCCAAAATAACAAAATAAATAATATATATCATATACAGGCTCATTCAGCTAAACCACCAAGGTCTGAACAGCATCTGTTTGCACGTATCAAGCAGGCTGCCACATACAACAATACTACAGACCTCCATGAATACACTGAGACTGTCACTGCCTACATCACCAAGTGCATTGATGATGTAACGGTCACAAAGACTATCACTGTCCGGGCCAACCAGAAGCCGTGGCTGACAGGGGAGGTCTACAGACTTCTGAATGCTCGGAACGCTGCCTTTAGAGCTGGAGATGAGGAGGGCCTGAGGACAGCTAGGGCCAACCTATCCCGCGGCATCAGAGAGACCAAGAGACAGTACTCCAGGAGGATAGCCCATCGCTTCAGCGACAGCAGAGACACTCGGAGCCTGTGGCAGGGAATACAGACCATTACGGACTACAAGCCCCCACCACAGACCTGTGACAGCACCATCCCCCTGCTGAACGAGCTGAATGCCTTCTTTGCTCGCTTTGAGGCACAAAACAGCACCACTGCACAGAAGACTTCACCTCCTCCCGGCGACCAGGTGATGACGCTGTCCTCGGACAGCGTGAGGAGATCCCTCAGCAGGATCAATGCACGCAAAGCTCCAGGTCCTGACAACATTCCTGGGCGTGTACTGAGAGACTGTGCAGTGGAACTCACTGATGTCTTCACAGACATCTTCAACATCTCACTAAGTCAGGCTGTTGTCCCTACATGCTTCAAAGCTACCACCATCATTCCAGTCCCGAAGAAGTCATCTCCATCCTGCTTCAACGACTACCGTCCAGTAGCACTCACTCCTATTCCAATGAAGTGCTTTGAACGGCTAGTCATGCAACACATCAAGTCTGTCCTCCCCCCCTCCTTGGACCCCTTCCAGTTTGCATATAGGTCCAACCGCTCGACCGATGATGCCATCGCCACTGCCCTCCACCCAGCCCTCACACATCTGGACAAAAAAGACTCATATGTCAGGATGCTGTTCATAGACTTCAGTTCAGCATTCAACACAATCATCCCTCAGCAGCTCACTCACAAATTGGCCCAGCTGGGGCTCAACACCTCTCTGTGCAACTGGTTGTTGGACTTTCTGACCGGAAGACCTCAGGCAGTACGGGTCGGCATTAACACATCCAGCACCATCACACTGAACACAGGGGCCCCCCAAGGATGTGTGCTGAGCCCCCTCCTCTTCACTCTGCTGACCCACGACTGCACACCGTCACACAACTCTAACCATTTCATCAAGTTTGCGGATGACACGACTGTGGTGGGTCTCATTAGCAACCGAGATGAGACAAACTACAGGAGCGAGGTGAGCCGCCTGGCCGGGTGGTGCAGGGACAACAATCTCTCTCTGAATGTGGAGAAGACGAAGGAGATTGTTGTTGATTTCAGGAGAGTGCACACTCAGCATGCTCCTCTGACCATTAACGGTGCGACTGTGGAGAGAGCGAGCAGCACCAAGTTTCTGGGTGTGCACATCACAGAGGACCTCTCCTGGACTAACAACTCTGCAGCACTGGCCAAGAAAGCACAGCAACGTCTCTACTTCCTCCGCAAACTCAGAAGAGCCAAAGCCCCGACCCCCATCATGTGCACTTTCTACAGAGGCACCATCGAGAGCATCCTGACTAGCTGCATCACTGTGTGGTATGGCGCCTGCAACGCGTCCTGCCGCAAGTCCCTTCAACGGATAGTGAGAGCAGCTGAGAAGATCGTTGGTGTCTCTCTCCCCTCCCTCCAGGACATCTACAGCACCCGTCTCACCCGCAAAGCCCTCAGCATTGCAGGTGATCCCACCCACCCGACACACAGCTTCTTCAGTCTGCTGCCATCAGGGAGGAGACTGCGGAGTCTCCAGGCGAGGACCAGCAGACTGAAGGACAGCTTCATCCATCAGGCTGTCAGGAAGCTGAACTCCCTCCCGTCCTTGCCCCCCCTCCCCTCTTTTACCCCACGCAACACTGAACTCTGACACTACGACCCCCCCCCCCCAATGTCCATACCCCCAGGCCCCCCCCTTACAACCGTGACCCGCACCAGTCACTTTATGCAGCACTGGAATGATCTCTACCTCATCCAGCATTATCTGTAATCTACCTCTTCTGTCAGTCTGATAAAGACATCTGCACAGTTTTTGTTTTATTTAACTGGTTTGCACTCTATCTGCCATGTACCTTATGCCACTTTACTTTATCTATCTCTTTTTATTGTCTATTTATTTTTATTTTTCTGCAATGTCCTTATTTGTATATCTGTATAGTTTGTATGTACATATAGTTTAACTGTATTTATCTGCATTTGAACGTCTACTGTCAGTGTTTAATGTTAAATGTATGCACCAAGGGTCTGAGAGTAACGCAATTTCAATTCTCTGTATGTATGTACTGTACATGTGGAAGAATTGACAATAAAGCTTGACTTGACTTGACTTGACTTCAGTCTTCTTTCAATACTCTCAACCAACCAACCAACCAACCAACCAACCAACCAACCAACCAACCAACCAACCAACCAACCAACCAACCAACCAACCAACCAACCAACCAACCAACCAACCAACCAACCAACCAACCAACCAACCAACCAACCAACCAACCAACCAACCAACCAACCAACCAACCAACCAACCAACCAACCTTACTCTTTGTTCTGAGCCGGTTCCAACCTGACCTCATGGTGACTTGGGAGCCATTTTATATCCTAGGCTCCACCTCCGGATCATACCATGTTGGAGGTAAAACCCATAAGTAACAATACACATAGTTAACCAAGAAATTAAACAAACATGCATATTACTAAAATAAATAACATATCTCAACATCTTACCATTCAACATATAAACTTTAAAACAAACAATTTAATATTGGCAGGTATAATGGCTGTGACCCTGCTGATGTCACACCTAAGATGGCTGCCAGTGTTTGTATAAAAGTCCAGGTTGAACATTAAACAGGTTTGGCTCTACCTAACCAAACTGGTAAGTGTATAAAATCTATGTTATTATATTTCCAATAAATGATGCCTGATGAACACATGTGTCTGTGGTTATTTCCATGTAGCAAACAATATTAACGAGACTTATTCTCAACAACACTGTATGGGTGTATGTGTATGTCTCAGTGCTGCACTGTGACATGTACACCAAGCGGTGTTGATCTAACACTGGGTAATTTACTGTGTAGGTAGTAAGTGTAGATTTTTTATATATTTTTTTTTTTACAATTTATATACTTAACAAATTAAGCAAAATTATTTTTTTCCAGTTGTGTTTACACACATTTACATTTACGCATTTATCCAAAGCAACTTACAGTGCATCCAGGCTATACATGTTTTGTATATGTGTTCCCTGGGAATTGAACCCACAACCTTTTGCACTGCTAACGCAATCCTCTACCACTGAGCCACAGGAACACCCCTTAGCATTCCTGGAAAATGTAACTAAGCACAAAATGTACCACGAGCGGTACGTGGAACGCTAACAGGTTTTAAATTACGTCTGTAATGGACAAATTCAAGGCACATTTTAAAAAAAACAATTCCATCAGTTGTTCTCATCCCCGAACCCTAATCTCGGTCCCCTGACTGTGGAAATACTATAAAGAAGCCTCATCATCTGAGCGATTGTGTCATGAATAAGAGATAGCAGCAAACATCCCAGACACATTCCCGGCATTCTCAAAGTCATAAATAAGGTATGATGAGTCATTCAGTCTGATTTACTGCATTCAGCAGCAGATGATCTTAACGTGGATAGTGCTATCTCTCTCACCTGATTCTACAACAGGCAGCTAACCACAACACGGTTCAGCATGTCAAAAGAAGAAATAAGTGCACTCAATATATTTACTTTATGATTAAACCCTAGAAGGGATAGTCCAAAATATTAAAAAGTCTGTCCTCCCTTACCCACACTTTGTCATTCCAAACACCTGTTTCCCCTTCATGGGAACTTCGAACTGCGTCCCCTAGGGGTTGCTATGGGGAAAGCCCTCAGCTTGACTCATGTCTGAAGATACTGAAGAGACATGTAAAAACACCACTTATTGGCCGGTGACAGCCCATGACGTCACTACCGGCGTGACCACAATAAAAGGGTCGCCGGGAGAATACATCATCCCTCTTCTTCGTCTTCACTGACTGGTCTGTTTGAAGCGTGCATTCTGGTAGGAATACAGTTTTCCTTTATTATCATGGCGAGCACTAGCAAGGCGTTCAAGAAGTGTGTGGATCTGTGTCCTTGTTATTTGACACCCGATGACACACACGATTGTTGCGTCTTTTGTGTGGGCAAGGAGCATGCACGTGATGTCCTTAAGGGGGCAATCTGCGTGCATTGTGAGCGGTTCTCTATGAAAAAGCTCAGCTCTCGTCTGTCCCTCTTTTCGAGGAAAGAGGGTCAGGCGTCTGCTTCCCGCGATTCGGGACCCACCGTGGCCGAGGCATGGAGGAGAATGAAATCGTGGGCTTGCAGGTGGATCTGGCTGATGAGTTAGAGAGGGAGCTTTCCCTCTCGCACGAGTCGGCCGGGAACGAGGGTGAGCCGCTGGATTATGATGATGCGATCTCTCTGACATCATCTGATCCCGCGGCTAGTGCTCTGCTGGGTTATGCCCAGAAGCTGCCCTGCGTACGAAGAGCTGCTGGAGGTTATGAAATGCGCCACGGCGAGGCTTCACTTGCCGTGGGAGCGAACCAAGATGGCGGCACCGCCGGGACGCCTCGATGAGCGATACCTCTCCAGCCATAAACCCCCAGCTCAGGTGAGCCTTCCATTCCTTCCTGATCTCCATACGGAGGTTGAGAGGGAATGGAAAAAGCCGTTTTCCTCTCGCATCCACAGGTTTCAGCATACTAGTTATGCTAACATTGCCAGGATGCGTGAAAGCGGCTATGAGAGGATGCCACCTGTAGAAGAGACGCTAGCTAACTATCTCTCTATGGGTGACACAGCTTGCTGCACACCATGGCAGTGCTCCAGGCGTACCAGGCGGATCTGCTGAAAGACCTGGATAACGGTCAGGGCTTGTCACCTGACGAGGTAGCTGAGCTGCGCCGCACCACAGATTTGGCCCTCCGTGCCACCAAGCAGGCTGCCACTGCTATGGGCAGGTCCATGGCAGCCATGGTGGTAAGGGACAGGCATCTGTGGGTGAATTTGGCAGACCTCGAGAAGAAAGAGAAGGGGGGTCTTACCATCGGCCCCTGGCTTCCCCTCTCCAATTCCTCTGCAACCACCATCTCCGCCACCTGACAGAGGTTAGGTGGGAACCTAGACTGCAGTCAGACCGGACCTATGATGACTTTGGTCAGGTTCTATGTTCATCGAAACTGCCTTACTGATGGTCTGGACCCGAGGTCTCCTCAGAGGTTTCTGTGGAACCTCCTTGGTCTTCAGGTTATTCTGATCTGCAAATCCCTGGGAATCCGATAGCTCCTTATCAGGCGGACCTCTTGATGTGACTGTTGGTCGAGCCAGCATTGCTCCCCTCACCTTAGAGGTTCACTTATGAGCATGCCGCTCCCTTCTGAGCATCTAAGTTTCTGAGGAATGAGTTCGCCACTCTCCAGAGCTCACTGTTGGTAGAGCTAGCATTGCTCCCCTCACCTAGAGGGTCATTTATGAGCATGCCGCTCCCTTCGGAGCGTCTGAGTTCCCTCTCATTTCTGTGGAGTGAGTTCTCCGCTCCCCAGAGCTCTGTGATAGATTGCTCTCCTTGATTGGTCGAGCTAGCCTTGCTCCCCTCACCATAGAGGGTCACCTATGAGCATGCCACTCCCTTCTGAGCGTTTGAGTTTCCTCTCTCTGAGGAATGGTTTCTCCGCTCTCCAGAGCTCCTCATGGGTAGAGCTAGCACTGCTCCCCTCACCACAGAGGGTCACCTATGAGCATGCCGCTCCCTTATGGGCGTCTGAGTTCCCTCTCATTCTAGGGAATGAGTTTTCCGTCCTCCAGAGCTTGCTGTCGGTAGAGCTAGCTTTGCTCCCCTCACCTAGAGGGTCACCTATGAGCATACCACTCCCTTCTGAGCGTCTGAGTTCCCTCTCATTCTGAGGAATGAGTTCTCCGCTCTCCAGAACTCTGTGATAGGTCACTCTCTGTGTTAGTTGAGCTAGCATGGCTCCCCTCACCATAGAGGGTCACCTATGAGCGTGCCGCTCCCTTCTGAGCATCTGAGTTCCCTCTCATTCTGAGGGTTGATTTCTCCGCTCTTCAGAGCTCCTCTTTGGTCTAGCACTGCTCCCCTCACCTAGAGGGTCGCTTATGAGCATGCCGCTCCCTTCTGAGTGTCTGAGTCCTCTCTTATTCTGAAGAATGAGTTTCTCTGCTCCCCAGAGCTCTGTGATAGGTCTCTCTCTTTGTTGGTCGAGCTAGCATTGCTCCCCTCACCATAGAGGGTCATTTATGAGCATGCCGCTCCCTTCTGAGCGTCTGAGTTCCCTCTCAGCCATAGAACGTTACCCATCTAGATAAGTGCACACTCTAAGATCTTTGGGCACTTTCTAAAAATCCACTCAGTGGTAAGATCGCACATCAAGTGTTCTGCGTTCTTTTCTAAAAATCCATATTATGGTAAGTGCGCACGCTAGACTTTGGGCAGTTTTTTTAAATCCACTCAGTGGTAAGTTCGCACATCAAGGTTCTGCGTTCTTTCTAAAAATCCTGTACGGTAGGGTTACGCGCACAGCTTCATGCCTTTTTTTGAGTTGGTCAAAGCCCCGGCTTCTGCCTTGGGCCCCGCTCCCTTTGTCCCATATATTTTTGGTCCAAAAAAAAAAAAAAAAAAAAAAGGGTGTACCAGAGGGTCTGTTGAGACAGTTCCCTCAGCAAGCTCGTGCAGAGCAAGCGGTAGCTTCTGAGTGACCGGCCAGTACCTAGTTACTATCACTAGGTGCTTGGCCATATCCCCTTAAAGGAATCCTTCTGATTCCAGACCTTTGAGCTCTACCCTGGGTACGGTAGTCCCGGCACCCAGCAGGTAAGGATTTTAGGGTACGCAGCTCAGGTTTTTTTGTCCGTAGGGGATAATGTCACTGACAGCCATCAACTGTCCCGGGGGCAACTCCCTTAGCCTGGTAGAATAGGCTTAATGCTCGCCTTTTTTGCGAAATTGGTTTGCACTCCCTTCAGCATGGTGGTGTGGGTATAGCGTTCCCCATAGGGACCCCTAGGGGACGCATTTCAAAATTCACATGAAGGGGAACGTCTCAGGTTACGTATGTAACCATGGTTCCCCGAGTGGGGAACGAGACACTGCGTCCCCTAGGCTTTGGGCCATGCTTCGGACGCAAGCTTCAGATGAAGAAGCGGATGATGTATTCTCCCGGCGGACCTTTTATTATGGTCGCGCCGGTAGTGACGTCATGGGCTGTCGCCGGCCAACAGGTGGTGTTTTTACATATGTATCTTCAGACACGAGTCACGCTGAGGGTGTTCCCCATAGCAACTCCTAGGGGACGCAGAGTCTCGTTCCCCACTCGGGGGAACCATGGTTACATACGTAACCTGAGACATTTTCTTTCATCTGTTGAACATGCATATTGTTAACCAAATGTTTCGGTTCCCACTGAATTTTTCATTAGATAAAATATACAATGGAAGTGTTTGGTCACATGAGGTGAGTAAAGAATGACACAATTTAAATTTTTGCATGGATTACCCTTTAAAACTTAATATGTTATAATTTGGTATTATTTGTGAATATTTTTTTTATATAGCCTGCATACCTAGCATGTATTCTCTCTTTCAATGTGCTGTTTGGATTTATTGTGTTTGTATTTAACAATAATGCCAGTTTGGTTTATACAGTTTAAAAAAGGAAAGTTCTCAGTCAGCCACCATGATTAAGTGATCTACAAGCAAAAGTGTCTGATAACAGGGAGATTGAACCTACAACAATTTAGATGTTTAACCAGTAGGTTCCACTTCCACATTGTGGGTCTTCTGTCAGTCATTTCTAAGCACTAGAAGCACTATTTTCTATCTATTAAACACTCTGTCTCTCACTGTCACGAATCCTGTCCATGCACTCTCTGTTACTCACCACCAGAGATCACTCGCTCACCACATGGACTCCTGCACCACACTACGGTTGCACATCAACGAAGACTACATTTCCCATTACCCATTGCACTGACGTCACACAGCTGATTGCACTGATCACTAATCACACAGCTGATTGCACTGATCACACTCGATATAAGCCTTGGACTTCCTCTCTGTCATCGCCTAGTATTGTATAGCGTTTATCTTAGCAATAGCTACTCTACAGAGCCCACTCAGTCGTTCTTGCCTTGCCTTGCCTTGCCTTGCCTTGCCTTGCCTTGCCTTGCCTTGCCTTCTAGTGTTTTGATACCTGCTCGTGTACCTGGATTATCTCTCTGCCTTGCCCTCTTGGATATTGTTCGCAGACCTATGCTTGCCCTAGGATTACTCTCTGTCTTGCCATTTATATACCTGTTTGCCAATGTGTGACCCATGCTTGTTTCCGACCATGCCTCCTAATAAAGCCCTGCAAATGGATCCTCATGCCTCCCGTCTCGTAACACTCACCTGCGGCGAAGCGAGCCTCCTTCTCTCCGTCACTGAGGTCGCTGTACGCGTCATTCTCCAGCTTGCGCTCTTGTTGGAGGTGTAGACTGGAGGTGCGGACTCCTGTGCCCCCCACGCCCACCGTCTGCATGCCCCAGTTCTGCCACTCAATCATGTGAGCCACGCGGCCCTGTGCCATCGCTGTCGGCTTTGTCACCTTGTCCTTCATAGAGCGAGACACTCCTGAAGTGGATGGACAGACAGAAGGCGGATGATGGGATAAGAAGGCAGCGAGAGGATGATTTTTAGATTATGGAGAGAAAGAGGGGGGAAAATGAGAAGAGAATTCAATGAAGTAGATTTACAGTATGAAATCACCTGCTCAGAGACTCTACGGGGTATATGGATGGATGTAACATGTAAATTGGGAATAGACTAGCATGCTCAGAGGTTGCGCTATAATATTATTCTCTTACAGACTGAATTGCAAAGTGCCCATCATTATCTATGTTTGTCTGTCGTGATTGTTTTAGTTTCACTGATTTTATTATTATATAAAAGTATGCCATATCATAGAAACTATCACTGTGATGTTACTTTTCCAACTTGAGGTACTAATATACTTTATACAGTATATGTATATGTACCATTTACAGGTTTTTTTTATATTTATGTTTAATTATGTTTTTAACTTTACCAATCTTGGTAGTCTTGGATTTACTAAAGGATTAAGGAAAATAATTTTTACTATTATTTTTTTAATCACAATTTCTACCCATAAAATACATTTTAGAGCTTGGTGTTTCTAGAGAAACAAATCCACGTCTAGAATTCTCACATTTAAAATTAGATATTTGTAAGGTTCTAATAAAATCCTTGTCTGTTAAAATGATGAAAAGCATTTTTAATTATTAGTTTTACATTTCTACAGTCAATGCAACCTCTCTATGTGCTGTGTTATAATGTTTCTGTTGGTGAAAAATATGTGTAAGATTTAAATGAAAATAACTTCCATATGAGATATATAGATAGTTATGGTATGGAAAAATAAATAACCAAGTTTTAGTGTCAAGGGATGGGAATTTATCATGCTGGAATGACTTCTTTCCACACTAATGAAGATCTAAACACAATAATAGCCTTACACTTTCTCCTGCATTTTCTTTTATTGGTTTCAGCTTATTCAATGAAGCGACATCTGTGATATAGTAAAGCCAGGCTGTAACGATCTGTTTGACTACCAGTAAATTCTGTGTGGAGCCTTTATATAAAATACTGAGAAAAAATAAATTGCTCTTTGCCATTTGGACAGAATCTATACTGTATGTACATATTTTTTTTTTTACCAGTGCATACATACAGAGATAATTCTAAAATCCCCTAAGCTCTGAGGTAAGGCCTAATGAAATGATGAACATGAATTATTAAAGTTGAAGTAAAAGGTCTTTCGGAGTAGGGTATAGACTGCACTGCACTTCACTGCGCACAACAGAACTACAAAAACACAGACACAGGAGTCTGAGAAACAACAATGTTATAAGATACACACACTGACTGATCTCTGCACTTCACAAGCACATTACATACAAGAACCTGCCTCTCCCATCAACTTAGGATAAAATGAAAAGCCATATGACAGTGCATTATGGGAAGCATATCGCTTACTTTTCAGGAAACTATTCTTATTTGGATCTTGGAATTCACCAATGGCACGAGCCATTGGAGAGTGTTGTAAATGGAAACGATTGGTGAAGAGGGAAACCCATAAGGGTCCATGTTGGCTCCATCCCCTCCATCTCAGTCTGGAGTCAACATGGGGTCAGTTTACCATTTCACAGGACAGACACACACCTGACACACCTGTCAGAGAGGACTTAGCCAGAGCGCCGATTCCATAGGCGTTGGAGTTCCGCTTCTTCAGCCGAGGGAGGATTGACGTTGTGTCCTCCATAGACAACTGAAATGAAGGAAGGCATTCAAGAGAGAAAAATGGGACAGAGGAAAGGAATGGTGAAGAAATAGATGTTTTCAATGGAGTAGGAGCAGAAATGAAATGCAAAATTTTGAACGTGGGTTGCAATTTATGGAAAGGAAAGAGGTGATAAAAGAAGTTAGGTAGAAAGTTAGCAAAGTGTTTTTTAGAGGTTGTGAAACTACATTTACCAACTGTCTGCTACTTAATTTATGTCCATTTGCATGATGGGAAGTGTAGTCTTTTGTCATTTACGTCCGCAACAAAGTCTAACTACTACGACACACCAACAAGTCACCGCAAAAAAGAGACTGATCAAACTGAGGGATGGGGTGTGAGATAGGAGACAGCTACTGTGATTCAGAGGAAAACAACGAAAGGAAAGAAATGGAGGAATGATATTCACAACACTTACATTTATTCCATCCCATGAAAAGTCTGTTTGGCCATGCTGAGAGAGAGGAAGGAGGGATGAGGAAATAAAGGGATGGGGATAGACAGAGTTGAAGAAAGAGGAGAGCAGAGCAAGAGAGATGGCCACAGAGAAAGGAGAGGAGAGAGAGGGGGATTGTGACAGAACAAGGCATTTAAAAAACATGTGAAGTTGAAGGAGAAATAGAGAAATAAAAAAAGAACAGAGATGAAATCAAATTCTGAGAAGCTGATTTATTGGCCGGACTAACAGAGAGGTGAAATAAAAGAAGTAGTTCAGCCAAAAAATTCAGTCACCTTTACTTATCCTCATTGTTAATCCAAACACTTCTTGTCACTTTGAAATACAAAATGACAAATAGTGGTTGCTGTTTTTCCATGCAGTTACAATGAACTGGAACTAAGCACCATTAACGTATCGTAAAAGTGGTCCATACAGCTTTGTGTAAGGAACAGACCAAAATGGGTTCACCTATACACTTCCTACATTTTGGTCTGTTCACAGTTCACAAAAAGCTGGCTTGTAATATAGCGCACATGTATATTGGGCGACGTTTATAATAAAAATTATCCAACTACTTTTACATCCTTGAAAGATTCAATGATTGTTCATTGACAAAAAATGGAAAAGAGCGATTGTTTAAAAAAAATCTTATTTTGTGTTATGCTGAATAAAAGAAGGTATTATTTTGATGGTGATTGGAATATGAGGGTGAGTAAATTATCACAGTTTTTTTGTTTTGTTTGTTTATGTATATATATGTGTGTGTGTGTGTGTGTGTGTGTACTATCTGTAATAGACTTTGATAGTAGCAAGACAATTACTAGATTTTTACTTTTCTGAAACAAATGCGAGAAGTACCACAAATGTGTTGCCAGGGTGTTTCTATGTGGTTGCTAAAGTATTCTTGTTTTAGCACATTCATGCTAAAACAATTCATGCTTCATTCCCTTTAGCACATTCCTTCCATTAAAATAAGAATTTTATTGTAATCAGTTCATCATCTGCCAGGTGAAAATCACAAGTCTGATTGCTTAGAAAAGTAATAACACATCTCTCCTCAACAAGCCGCAGGATTTGATAGGCTACATTGCATCATTCATGTCTATAGCAGAAACTTGCAGGATGAGTTACAAAGTGTTTATTCAAATCCCCAGCTGTAGGTATGAACAATAGTAATAGTGAAGTTTGCTTTGGCAAGCACACAGAAGCATTCAGAAAATAGATTTTACATGAAAAACTACGGCCTCACACTTATTGCATACTACTAATACTCAAATCTGGCTCGCGAGATCCACTTTCCAGCAGAGTTTAGCTCCAACCCTGATCAAACTCACCTACCTGTGATTTTCTAATGATCCTGAAGACACTGATTAGCAGTGTCTCAGTTACTCAGGTGTGTTTGATTATGGTTAGAGCTAAAATCTGCAGGGAAGTGGATCTCGCGAGTTAGATTTGAGTATACCTGGCATAGACTAATGGACAGATAAAAGCCATTGGCAAAGCTTATAGTAAAAGCAAGACTATTTCTACGTTGCCTTTAAGAAACTTGTTTTTATAATACAAGACACAGTCACAAAGAAAGCAAATACAGGGAGTAGGGCTGGGCGGTATATTGAGTTTGTACAATATATCGATATATTTTTATAAGCGAAACGGTATGAAGCAATACCGTTAATATCGAGTTTGATACGAGCGCATCCAAAGAAATATCTATAGGGAGGAGGACACAGAATGAACTGATGCGGAGAAAGTGCATAATACATTTTGCTCTAAACATGTGACAAGCTTTATATGAAGGACTATAAAAAACTCGAAAGATATAGTAGACTATAGTTTATAGTTTCTGTTTAAAGTGGCTCGTGCTCGTCAGATGCTCTGACAGAAAGGCCATGTTTGCCGCTGACAGAGATGCGTTGTTTTGAGCTATGTGCTGTTTTCCTTAATGCATAAATGCTACTGCAAATCAGCCAAAAATACAGAGATATGAATTTCTCATATTTTCTAATTTTCTCAGATTCTCATATCACCCAGCCCTAACAGGGAGTCTAATGCAGTCAATCCATGTTGAAAACACGATAGGTGGAGAGAATGAATGCTGTAATAGACTTGACTACAGTCATCTTTCTATTTTTGCCAGTATAGGTAAAGAGATACACTAGCCAGGAAGGTTCAGGGACAGAGATCAATCCGAGAGAGCTGTGTTTACAAACTATTACAGATCAGATGTTTTGTATATAGCACAAAAGCCTGTGGATGTTACACTACATTTAAGCACATATTCATTTGTAGCGAGTGGGGGTGACATGTGCTCAGTGCTGTCATGATATTTGTATGCTGAGTAATATGAAGTCACAAACATTAAAATAGTTTGGAAACCTCCTGAAGAGCACAAACTTCAAACACAAAATCAAAATTAAAATGTACTTTCTTAATATACACTCAACGGCAACTTTATTAGGTACACTGTTAGTACCGAGTTGGACCCCATTTTGCCTTCAGAACTGCCTTAATTCTTCGTGGCACAGATTCAACAAGGTGTTGGAAACATTCCTCAGAGATTTTGGTCCATATTGACATGATAGCATCACGCAGTTGCTGCAGATTTGTCGGCTGCACATCCATGATGCAAATCTCCCGTTCCACCACATCCCAAAGGTTCTCTATTGGATTGAGATCTGGTGACTGTGGAGGCCATTTGAGTAAAGTGAACTCATTGTCATGTGCAAGAAACCAGTCTGAGATAATTTGAGCTTTGTTACATGATGCATTATCCTGCTGGAAGTAGCCATCAGAAGATGGGTACACTGTAGTCATAAAGGGATGGACATGGTCAGCATCAATGCTGTTTCCTGAAACAATGCTCAATTGGTACTAAGGGGTCCAAAGTATGCCAAGAAAATATCCCCCACACCATTACACCACCACCAGCCTGAACCTTTTAGACAAGGCAGGATGGATCCATGCTTTCATGTTCTTTATGTCAAATTCTGACTCTACCATCTTAATTTCGCAGCAGAAATCAAGACTCATCAGACCAGGCAACGTTTTTCCAATCTTCTATTGTCCAATTTTGGTGAGCCTGTGTGAATGGTAGCCTCCGTTTCCTGTTGTTAGCTGACAAGAGCGGCACCCGGTGTGGTCTTCTGCTGCTGTAATACATCTGCTTCAGTGATCGATGTGTTGTGCATTCAGAGATGGTATTCTGCATACCTTGGTTGTAACGAGTGGTTATTTGAGTTAATGTTGCCTTTCTATCATCTCTAACCAGTCTAGCCATTCTCCTCTGACCTCTGACATCAACAAGGCATTTTCGTTCACACCACCGCCGCTCACTGGATACTTTCTCTTTTTCGGACTATTCTCTGTAAACCCTAGAAATGGTTGTGCGTGAAAATCCCAGTAGATCAGCAGTTTTTGAAATACTCAGACCAGCCCAACAACCATTCCACGTTCAAAGTCACTTAAATACACTTTCTTCCCCATTCTGATGCTCGCTTTCAACTTCAGCAAGTCGTCTTCACCATTTCTAGATGCCTAAATACATTGAGTTGCTGCCATGTGATTGGCTGATTAACAATTTGTGTTACCAAGCAATTGAACAGGTGTACCTAATAAAGTGGCCGGTGAGTGTATGTTGCTGTCTAAAAGTGCACAATTAATCAGTAGCCCACATGTTGCTCCAAAGGAAAAAAGCTTTCTTTTCAATGATTATTACTGTTGGTTACATTGATGCACCAGTAGGTGGCGACACTTGATAATTTTTATAAATGGATCATTTGAATCATACATCCGACTCATTTAAAGACATTGATATTCATTCAGGAAGAACCACCAACCGTGTTTTCTTATTTTATGCACTCGACGGTTCGGAATGTTTCTGCTTTGGCTTTGATTTGAACTAGCCTATTTTCGTTGACGGAGCATTAATAGACTAGGTAAAAGCCAATATTCTGTATAAAATGTAAGTATGTAACCATTATCGTAGATATAACCAGAATATTTAGTTTCATTCAGAAATGCGTCAAATGTGGATCTAAATTCCTTTTCTAATTACATTGTTTGTAGTTATCAGGAGTTCAATCAGGTTGCCTACTTCAGAATCAGAAAAGGGTGACAGATGAAATAACCGTGTGTATTTACTTATTAATAAGAAGGTATGTATCTCATGAAAAGAGCTTTTGAATTTCACATATTTTGTCTTTATGCTGCAAACCCTGTCTGATAACGGAATCAGATTTTAAAGCTTCCAAAAATGAGAGAGAGAGGGAGAAAATCTCATACATATGCTTTGTGTGAGATAAAATGAATGCTTGCCTTACTCATTCAAATTTATCAACAATATGTATGAAGACATTCGGAAAAAAATAAGCAAGCAAAGTGATGTGTCAGCGGTGATACTGAGCATTCATTGAGCAAAATCATCATCTCTCCCTTAAGCACAGACCCAGAACCAGTCTCCAGTGTCACTGCACAGCTGAAGGCAAATACTATAAGCCTGCTTTCTGGGTCAGTTCTTAAGAGTGTGAGGCACAAAATACACAAACTTAACCAAAAGTAAATGCTAACCACTATAACAGAAAACTACAAACCAGATTGGGTAAGCAATAAACTACATGCCTTTATCTAGGCTAAAGGTGCAAGCAATGTCTTTCTGCGGTTAAGGAGGAGAGCTGGCTCACAACCCTAACTGAGATAATTTCTTCCTGTTTTGGACACCTTTGCCTCCTTGGAGCAGGATCCTTTCCCCTTAAACAGGAATTTGTGGTGTGGAGTGTCAAAACGTATCAGCGCGGTTGAGAGATCTGTCTAATTCAGTATATTTATGTTTCTATAATAGGCAGCTCACTTACCTGTTCCCCATCCTTCTGCACGGGAACTCCATCTGCTGCTGGAGAGAGAAGGAGATAGAAAGTGTAAATGATGGTGCTTTGAGACTCAAATAGGAAAAGTATAAGTATTTTGTGATTGGAAGAGGTGGCTGTGATATAAATATTTTAAGGATGTTACAAGATCAGGGAGTGATTTCTTACAATAAAACACTGTAAACTACATTAATGCAGTACAGAACATCTACTGCCTACATTTCTTATAAATGTAATTGTCTCAGTTATAGTAATTAGCGTTGGCTGAGAACTTGACACTTGTTTATTATTTGTAATTAATTTTCTCTTAGCCAGGTTAATGGTGTTATTGAGCATAATTGGTTGCACTGTGTGAAACTAAGCTTTATTAAAATGACAAAAAAATATTATACCTTAATATACTTATATAGGCAAAATAGTACAGAAATTATAAAATCTTTTATAAACATTTAAGAAAGGTGAGTCTTTTAGAGTTTAATTGTGGGGTTATCACTGGTGAACTTTTAGTATGATTTGTCATGGACATAATTCAATATGTGCTAGATTAATCCACGCAAATGTAAATTCACACAGGCAGTAAAATGAAACACATTAAATAGAAGACATAGAAAGCACTATACTTTTAATACTGATGTTGCAAACAGGAAAATCACTGTTTAACCATTAATGTTACTGCATATTTAGCTTGAAAAATATGCATAAAATAAGCTTATGTCCAAAATAAAAAACAAAAACAGAGAGCTCTCATTTAGACAAAAACAGAAACATCTTCAGGAATTTCACATTAAACAAAGGCAATGCTAAATTGAAGTTGTTTAAAGATTGATCATGTTCCGTGATATTTGTTAATAAATGATAATGTTAAATGGTTACAATTATCCACAAAGTTTGAACATTTATTCATTTAAGAGAGTATAATTTAAAAGGTATCTGTATTGGTATCGATATCAGCAATACTGGCTTTGATAGTACTTGGTAAAAGTAGAATTTTAACCCTCAACTTATAACAGTAAATCTGTATATATAAGACATGCTGCTCCATCACAGTCATTTGTTCACTGTCAAGCCACATTCCAGAGTACTTCTATGCAGTAAACGAATGGCAGGAAACACTAGTAAGGGAGAAACATTATCAATAAGAGCAAATGGTTAAGGCAGTCAACAACATAAAATGACTGTGCATTGAAAGCGTAATTGAATCAGATCCCAACACCTTTCACCTGCCTACATACATGCTGTTCTTTTTCATTATAAATCACAGCTTGACCTACGGATAAAACACTGCAACAATAGAGAAAAGAGAGAGAGGGAGAGTACATGTGGAGGTGGCAATGCAGAGGTAATCACGAATCCAAGTAAACAAAAAAAGAGAGTGAGAAACTCAGTTTTCTTCCCCCAACCACTGCAGCGTAACATTATTATATATTTTATTAGTTATCATGCACTGGCCCACTTCATAAATGCCCTAATAATATAATTAAATAATTACTCAATCCATTACCTAAAAAATGATGGGCAAAACAGATATGGTGGAAAACAGGTCACCTGTATTTGGGCCTGAACGAATCCCATCATTTTATTTATTTATTTAGCTCCTTCCTTACGCAGACTAATCCTGATTCCACAAAAAACTTAATTACAGAAGGCCCTGTGCTAATTAAGCTTCGACAAAGTTTTGGTCTTAGGGTGATTTCTCACATTAATAAATGCATAATATTCTTTCATAATCAACCATGACATGGGCTAGGGTAGGTAACCTAACGCTGTGCTAATTATGTTGGGATATTTAGAAAGGATTTTGTTGTTGGTGACCTTCCCTTGTTTTTCAGAGAAGGTGTACGCTTTTAGATGCACTTGTTGCACTATGTTGCAATTAATTAAATCATGTGTACATTTTACTATCAAACATATACACTCATTCAGATCCTTCTCTCCGCTCTCTGAGGCAGAAGTCACTAAACTCATCCTTTCCAGTCATCCTACTACTTTTCTGCTTGATGCTATTCCATCTCATCTCCTTCAAGCCATTTCTCCTGCAGTTGTTCCTGCAGTCACTCACATCGTTAACACATCCCTTAACAATGGAGTTTTTCCCTCAGCATTTAAACAGGCTCGTATAACCCCCTTCTTAAGAAACCCACTCTTAACCCAACTCTTTTAGGGAACAATAGACCAGTTTCCCTTCTACCTTTCATTGCAAAAACACTTGAATGAGTTGTGTTCAACCAAGACTCTGCCTTTCTCACACAGAACAACCTCCTGGACAGCAACCCATCTGGCTTCAGAAGTGGACATTCCACCGAAACTGCCTTGCTCTCAGTTGTTGAAGCCCTAAGACTTGAAGAAGCGGCTTCCAAGTCTTCAGTACATATCTTGCTGGATCTGTCCACTGCTTTTGACACGGTCAACCCTATTGAGAAAGGGCATCTCAGGAACTGCACTCCAGTGGTCTGAGTCTTACCCCTCAGATAGATCCTTCAAGGTATCTTGGAGAAGTGAAGTATACAAGTCGCAACATCTAGTTACTGGGGTGCCTCAGGGCTCAGTTCTTGGACCACTTCTCTTTTCTGTCTACATGGCATTAGTAGGTTCTGTCATTCAGAAACATGGCTTTTCATATCACTGCTATGCTGATGACACTTAACTCAACCTCTCATTCCATCCTGATGATCCGACGATAGCTGCTCGTATCTCAGCATGTCTAACAGACATTTCTTACTGGATGAATGACCATCACCTTCAGCTCAACCTAGCAAAGACAGAACTGCTTGTAGTTTCAGCAAACCCATTGTTTCATCATAATTTCACCTTCCTATTAGGCTCAACAACCATAACTTCTTCAAAAATATCCAGAAACCTTGGAGTTGTGATTGATGATAAGCTGAATTTCTCAGATCACATTGCTAAAACTGCTAAAACTGTCCTGTAGATTTGCTTTATACAATAGTAGAAAGATTAGGCCCTTTCTTTCAGAATATGCAACATTATTACTTGTTCAAGCTCTTGTTCTGTCCAGACTTGACAATTGCAATGCTCTCTTGGCAGGTCTTCCAGCCAGTTCCATCAAGCTTCTACAAATAATCCAAAATGCCGCTGGAAGATTAATCTTTAATGAGCCGATAAAAACACACATCACACCTCTGTTCATAAATTTGCACTGGTTACCAATAGCTGCTCACATAAAATTCAAGGCATTAATGTTTGCTAATAAAACCACCTCTGGTTCGGCACACCTTTAACTAAATTCAGTACTAAATTCTGTATTTTCGTCTAGGTTTCTATGTCCCCTGTAGAAGCTTGCATTCTGCAAGTGAATGATGCATTATTATGCCATCCCAAAGAGGCACAAAATCACTTTCACAGACTTTTGCATTAACTGTTCCCACCTGGTGGAATGACCTGCCCAACTCAATCCGAGCAGCTGAATCCTTACCCATCTTCAAGAAACGGCTAAAACACATCTTTTCCATCTTTATTTGACCCTCTAAAACAAGCACTCTCTATTTTAATTATATTTTATCTATGTCTTTTTATTTTAAACACACACACACACACACACACACACACACACACACACACACACACACACACACACACACACACACACACACACACACACACACACACACACACACACACTTGACCCTCTATCAATTGCATATTTATTCTGAAACTGCTAGCTTTTCTTGAAAAACTAACACTAGTTTTCTTTTTTCTATTATATCTACTTGTTTCTTTAAAAAACAAATCAAAACAAAAACACTAGGTTTCTTTTTTCTATAGTCTATCTACTTGTTTTCTTTAAAAAATAAAAAAAATCAACCTTGCAACGTTTTAGGCTAACGAGACTGGTCATATCACTTGCAGGTTGTTGCTCTTTAGTTGGTTGTGATTGCTTCTATTGTCCTCATTTGTAAGTCGCTTTGGATAAAAGCGTCTGCTGAATGACTAAATAAATAAATGTGTATAAACAGGTGAGATTGAAAATAAGAGCAATTGAATTAATCGAAAGTGCATATTAAATTATTTTTTTAAATTGAGATCATTGTCTGGCCTTTATATCTAACATTCTTCTAAAAGTTAAATTAGCAGCCAGCAAATAAACTTCATGGTTCACAGCTGCAACTTAATAAACACTAAAGGCTATTTTACAAAAGTGATGAACCTTTATTATGGGTGCCATCAGAATGAGAGTTCAATAATATTGCTTTCTCCAGTGAAAACATCATCTCATCTGAATCTGGAGAGCCACATGCACAGATCAAGTGCCATTAACAAAGGAAAACAGTCAAAGACTGTTCAAAACAAATATGTTGCTGAAATTAGATGTGAGAGAATAACTGGACTTTTTCACTGAAAGAAGATTTATTATGGATTATGGACTGGTAGTTAGGCCTGAAGTGATTACTTAAAGTTGAAATACCTTAGTGATGTATTCATTTCTTACAAACACACAACATTTCACTTACAAACACACAAGACATTAATACATTTAATGGAATTTACTTGTGGATTATTGTAATGTTTTTATGAGTTGTTTGAAGTCTAATTCTTATGGCACCCATTCACTGCAGAGGATCCATTGATACACAAGTGATGTAATGGTACATTTCTTCAGATCTGTTCAGATGAAGAAACAAACTCATCAACATTTTGGGTGGCCTGAGGGTGAATCAGATTTCAGCTATTCTTCATTTTTGTGATTTTTTTTCAATTTGTTTAATTTATGAAGTTCTCATTAATAGAATAATTAGTGCAAGCCAACAAATGCCTTATGTATGTGTTACACAATGTGATGCAGAAATAGAAAGCAGAAATAGAAAGCAGTGTAGTTTGATATTTGAGAAGGGAAACTGTAGTTGATCTCTCTGTCTGGATGACAGAGTAGCTCGGTGGTCTCTGGAGTGACGCTAACGTTGTGACACACTAACCTACTGATACACTAACAGTAGACATTTTATTCTGTCCCTTTAGAGAGTACTCACTGTCTTTGTCAAGATCAGGAGCCAGACATTATAAAGATAAATCCGTCTGTCTGGACCAATTAAATTCATGGTTTAAATGGCGAATGTGTGGCTTTTAAGCATACATGTATTTACTATGTGGGTATACAGTGGGACAGGTAGGGGGCTCTAAAATCTGGTAGAAATTTTGGTAACCTAAGCAAGATATTTTATTTTGTGACTGGAATGAAAGTCAGGTGGAGCATACATCTAAAAGAGGAGTATCTGGATCTGTGTAGACATAAAGTAATGTACTTTAAAGTGTTTTTTTCTTTTCAGGAGCACAGTCGCTAAATGTTATGAAAGCTTGTTTGATATGAAAGGTTATGAGAGATTAAAGTGAGATAAAATGTAAAATAATATAAAGAGATATAAATGTACAATTGTGACATAAAGCTAGAACTGTGAGAGATAAAGTCACATTGTGAAATATAGTTACATTGCAAGTGCAAAAGTTCCAATAATTAAATAGAAATTCACAATTGTGAGATATATAATCACACCACATTGTCACGCTTTGAAATATAAAGTCGCTTTTCCTAGAAACAAAGTTGCAGTTGTGAAATATAAATTCACATTGTGTGACAGAATACACACTGGGAGATATTGAGTCATATTTATAATCAATAAAGTCACAATAATTATAAATACAGAAATAATTATAAGATATAAAGTAACATTGCAAGATAAAGATGACAAATTCTGGCAAATAATTGACAAATAATTGACAGATATTAAGTCACAAATTTTAAATGAGCAATTCCAAGAAACAAAGTTTATGTTGCAATGTGTACTCTCATTTGGATATACAAAGTCACAATTACAATAAATTAAATTGTAAGAAATAATGATCAAATCATCAGATATAAAATCAAATTGCAAGATCTAATATCGCAATAATGAAAAACAAATTCACAGTTGTGAGAGTCAGGTTGTGACATATAAAATTGAAATTACTAAAAACAAAGGTGCAAAAATTTAGCAAAAGTCATGTTGTGAGATATAAAATACAATGAGAGATATGAAGTCACAACTGTGATAAATAGGATATTGTGAGATATATAGTCACGCTGAGGTAGAATGGGGAGGAGGAATGTGCATACAAGGAATTGAATGAATTGACAATGAAATGTATTTAGAATCTAATTGAACCCCTGATGATATGCCATTAATTGCTCTAACTCTAACTCTGTTTGGAATACAACATACTAAACAAACTCCTGCTGACCTTATGACTGATTTGATAATCATTGGGAATTATTATAAAATGTCTTTAAAGTTGAAGAAATGATAATGAGGTACTGCAGCATCTAATCCATTCTCTCAGCATCCTAGAAAACAGCAGCCAATTCAATTAAAGCTGTGAATGTGGCACTCATCATCCAGCTGGCACACACCCTTAATGACCTTGAAAGGACCTCAGCTAGCTAACTACACTGAACAACACAGATGATTCAACCCGAATGTCTGACAAAAAATAACTAAATTCCCATGATTTATTATAAAAAAAACAAACACAGAAGCCCCTTTGCATGTCTGTAATAGCTCTTTCTTCTCCTCAGTACTTTATCCCCATTCATCTCTTCCTCATTACACAGCAACTGTGGGTGCTTCTCAATATCCCTTCTCGCTTCCTCACTCCTCCATCCTCCATCCTATGACCCGGAAACCAATCGAGCTCAGCCATCTTGAAGGACATCTCAATTCTCTAATTGCACCACGAGGAGGCGAGGTACGAGGAGTGAGGAGCCTTCCAGAGGAGCTATGAGCGAGGATACACAGGTGTATCCTATGCGGAAGTCTTTTTCATCAAAAAACCTGACGCACTTGTACATTCTCCTCCCCCTTCTCATCTGTTGTATTTATATTTTACCTTTGCAATTTAAATAAACCATACATGTCATATATTTCAACTGGGCAAAATATTTATTTTGAATGTCTTAAAAAACAAACTTTAACAACATAAAGGCTGATCCATTTTGCGCAGCTGATGATGCTCTGAAGTGACGCTAAAGGGAGCTAGCATATATAATTTCACTTGATTCAAATCCTCCGTCCTCACGTTTTTTTCCGTGCATCCTTCCCTCGCATCCTGAACGGGTGGAGCTAAGATGCAAGGAAAGGAAACGAGGATGCACAAATAAGAATTGAGAAGCCCTAGGATTTTCTGGTTCCTCCTTCACTTTTGACCTTTCACCTGTCCACTGAATTAATCACCTCCTCCAGATAAAACATATTTCCCTGACGTAAATCTTAAGGTGCCTAAGGCAGTGTGTGCCCTAGATAACAATACACACATAGTAACACACCTTTGGGATTCATTTAGCCAAGATTAACACGTCATACACACACACACACACACACACACACACACACACACACACACACACAATCCGTTTGGCTCTAAAGTAACTGCAAACCTCTCGGCATTCACTGCTTTTGTATTTGTGAGCATTGCAAACTGGGATTTGAATTGCACACAATAATATCAACCATATTGCCATGTATTTGTAGTGGATTTACATTGCCTAGAATTTATGTTGCAAAAAATATTGTTTTGGCATTCAGGTTGAGATTTTGTAAATCTATCTAAGCTTCCGTGATAGATTTTTTTAAATCATGCCAAACAGAATTGGAACTTACAGCTTGCTGAGCAATTTTCAGGTTTCCTGGCACAAAATGTATTTTAGTAAGCTGCTTTACTGAATGTCTGTGCTGGATGTAGAATCCTGAAACAGGATAACAAAGGTGCAAATTACACAATCACATAAGTACTATAAATAAACATGTCTCCACTCTATTTAGTTTGTATGGCCAACATAAACAGTTGAAATCATTCAATCTCTTCCATCAAATTCCACCTTATTTCATTAAATCATGAAATGAACCATTAAAAGCTAGGCACTCATTCAGCTAGTCATAATCATTTTCAAGATCTTTTTGTTCAAATTTCATCAATAACCAGGTGAAAAGTTTCTATATTTATAAAAGTAAAAGTAAGCCACCCTTCTGCTATATTGCACTGAAAACTGGAAAGCAAATTCATTTCATTCAGCACAAACAATCCAGGATGATTTGAACATGGTAATAATTAGGGGGCGTTTACACAATTTTCAACTAAAAACAAACTTTTTGTGTATTTTTGGCCATTCATTTACATGCTAACAGTTTTTTGGGCTCCTGAAAATGCTAATTTGTGAAAGTTTAGAAAATTATACCATTATTGTATCTGTGTGAACTACAAAAATATATGAATTTGTGAAATCGCCGACTACTGGCCTGGCATGCGAATCTGTGTGAACAAGGATTGTTTTGACATTGTTGTCATTTGTACTTGCAATTAAAAAATGCCAGGGAAAGACCCCCCCTTTTTTGTTGTATGCTGCTGTCATGTAGTCATCCCATAGAGATCAGCACCCTTGGCAACTTCCTTGTAAATACATGCTTTTAATAAAGCTGCTGTGTGTGGTTAACTCAAATGGACAAATGGTCTTGTCAGCAAACATTTGACTTAAAAGGATCTGACAAAAACATGAGCAGACTGAATCCTTTATATGACATGTCTTCTCCAGGCAGTCATACACTCATTGTATTGTTCTTATTACACAAAAACATAAGAATTGAATCAGTCTCCCTACAGGTTTTTAGAGCTAATAGGAGAAGAACTAATGAATGTCATTTTGTTTCAGCCATTGCCAGATCAAGGCAAGGGGCATGAGGCTTAGCTGATCTAAACTACCTAGAGGAATTTTTGTTTTCTGCCATGGATGTACCATCTTTGAAGTTTAGGTATAATAAGTCTTATATGGCTGCCATTTGACAATCAACTGATATTGGCAAATTCTTATTTCATGAGCATAAACAGAGAAATAGATTTAAAATATATATAAATAAAAAAAAAAAAATTGTGTGACACTCTCATCAAGTTTGTTTCTTGGTGTGATATAATGGGATGTCCATTTACAATCAACACAAAACTGAGTGAAATGTAAGTGAATCAACTTTGCTTAACGTGCACACACTAAATACTGAGTGGAAGGAATGAGGTCCTAAAATCTGGAGGACGCAATCAGTTAACATTCATGCACAGTCCAAAAGATCTACCAATGACTATCCTAAACTGTGACGTTGAAGGCAGCACACGAGATCCCTAAAAATCAATTGTAACACCATATGTTATAATAAAATATTTGCAATTTAACTGTTAGATTATTTTTTTTCTCAAAATATATCAATGCAGAACAATTCCAGATGGTGTATTTACAGTGATCCCTCTCTTGAGCTTATTTTTAAACTAAATGCAATATAAACATTAAAATAAATTCAAAATAGTAAACGGTTTTTCACATTCTCACAAAAGTTTAAAATACTGTACTACAGCTTTAAAATTTGCATTCTATTGTATTGAGGCAAGCGATCAGACTGTGATGTTTACATTTACATTTAATCATTTAGCAGATGCTTTTATCCAAAGTGACCATAAATCAAATCCCCAACAGTTTTTTATAACGATAAATAAAAAGAAAGCAAAACAACTTGTAATAGAAAAATAATAGAAGGTGCTAGTGTTAAAGGGTCAATTTGTATTTGTTTTTTAATAAATAAAAAGAAAACAAGCAGAACTGATAGAATAGAGCAAGGGATGTCAAACTCAGTTCCTGGAGGGCCAGAACCCTGCAGAGTTTAGCTCCAACCCTAATCAAACACACCTGATCTGGTTAATCAAGCAGAAACTAGAAAACTAGAAAGTTCCAAGCAGGTGTGATTTGGAGCTGGTTGGAGCTAAACTCTGCGGAGCTGTGGCCCTCCAGGAATTGAGTTTGAGACCACCGCGTTAGACGGTCAAGTATTTTTTATATTAAATAAGTAGATAGAATAGAAACAGAATACAGGGCTGGTGTTAGAGGGTGTAGTTTTGATATTAAATAAGAAAAGTAGATAGAATATAAATTAAATAGAGAATTGCTAGTGTTAAAGGTTCAAGTGTAGATGGAAGAGATGTGTCTTTGAGAGCCGTTTCTTGAAGATGGCTAAAGACTGTTTGGATCTAGTTGGGAAGGTCATTCCAGGAGGGACAGTTAAGGTAAAAGTCTGTGGAAGTGATTTTGTGCCTCTTTGGGATGGCACTATAATGCAGCATTCACTTGCAGAACGCAGGCTTCTGGAGGGCACTTATAGTCTTGTAGTAGGATAGTAGTGAATTTAGGTAGAGGGGTGCAGAGCCAGGGGTTGTTTTGTGGGCAAACATCAATGCCTTGAATTTAATGCGAGCAGCTATTGGTAGCAAGTGCAACTTGATGAACAGAGGTGTGACATGTGCTCTTTTCAGCTTGTTAAATACTCTCTGTTAAAGAATTTATATCTTAAAATTATGTCATCATTTACTCAAGTAGTTCCAAATCTGTATGAATATCTTTGTTCTGCTGAACACAAAGGAAGATAATCTGAAGAATGTGGTAAACAAAGCAGTTTTGGGGCAACATTTACTTCCATAGTATTTTTTTTTCCTACTATGGAAGTCAATAGTGCCCCAGAATAGCCTGGTTACAAACTTTCTTCAAAATATCTTCATTTGTGATTAGCAAAACAAAGACATTCATACAGGACCGGAACTAATTGAGAGTGAGTAAATGATGACAGAATTTCCATTTTTGGATGAACTATCCCTTGAAGTCTATGTGATGCATTTTTCAGGATCCTTTTCTTTCAGCCAGGCCTTAAACAAATCAATTAAAATGGAAATATGTTTTCTATATTCTCATTTTACAAACCTCCAAACCTTCACTGGGATTCCCAGTATTATCAACAACAGCATTGCTTGAGGACTCACTGCTAATGATATCCAATCTAAAACATTCCCCAGTATCATTACTGCAACAAATTCCCACGCATGCATTAATTGACTTCCAAAACACATTATTTTCCTATTTCTTTCTTTCTTTTGGTGCATTTTAATATTCGCCTACAAGATCAATTCATCAAATATGTCCAGGGAATCTGCAGAATGCATGGACAATGAGAGCCATGCTTGTAGCAGTCGCTGCATAATAAGGAGCAATATCAGGCGAGCATATGATCCTGTACGAGGCGACTCGTTTTCCCCAGCGCTTCTCTTCTCTCTGATACCTCCCCTGCGGCCAAGCCACGGCGCAGCTCTGCTAGTAACGACGCAGAGCTGAAGAGGAGAGGAAGGATGAGCGAGAAAGAAGCGCGGCCGTGCGGAACGAAGAACCCGCATCAGCCACATCGCGTCTGCCGCAGCTGGAGTTATTATGACAACCACCGCTAAGAGAGACTCTATCCGTCTCTGCCTATCTGTTAACGGAAGACAGGAATTCCGGAGACTGTCAGCTCGTTTCAACACAAGCGTGTGTTTGAGAGAGAAAGCGGCAGTGAATTTCAGCTCGTGACCCGTGTAATTAATGCCCAACCGTGTAACTGTATTTCTGCAGCATACTAGCCCAACGATTCATCTATTTCTATAAACCACATATTGCGCTTATTCGTGCGATGTCTGTATCGTGCACTGTAAGAGCACTGCAGCTCTGTGAATTCATTCTCTTTCTTTGAGGTACTCCAGCTTTCTGTCGCATTAGTCACCACTGAAGATCATAGCTTGAGTCAAACTTCGTTTGCGAGGGCGTTGTTATTCAACGCCGACAACAACTGAAAATATTGGCTAGTTTTGTGCGTCTGTGAGAGAGCGCGCGCGCTTATTAGTAATCATATATAATTAGGTGGGTGTGTCCCTTAGTAACATAATATTAAATGTTTCGTATTAATACCTACGTATAAGCATGAGACCAGGCTGCATAATATCACAAATTCCATACAGTCCTACCAAATGAGGCGAGAAATGCGTTAAAGGCTGCTCACTGATTCTTATTAGTGTGCTGAAAGTGCTTGAGTTTATTCAAACAATAAGCATAAACTATTTTTATATGTTATTTTTAGGTAAATCTTTAAAAAACACGTAAGTTGTTTAATCTGAATTCCAAAACCAACATTTTTGAATGTGTTAAACGATATAAATAACATAGCCTACGAACTGTTGAACAATGAAATGAACCTGCAGCAGAGAGGATATTCAAGTTAGACCCCTATTACAAAGATGCATAATACAGGCTAGGCTAGTAGCCTATGGGCCTATATTATGCAAAAAAAACAGTAGGCTACATTAATTGTGTATGATGTCCATATATACACAGTATCCAGATGCAAAAATACCTGGTTGGCATGCTACATCTGCTGAGAAGTAGTGCAGTGCCGGTGGATATTTTTTGAGGCCACGAGCTATGGAGTAATCATTTTTAATAAGTTGAAAAACAAAAGTGAGAATTGTGTGCCAGGTGGCTGTCTTTAAAACAAAGTGTTTTAGGTACTAAGAAAGTAGTTCAGTTAAAGTGCAGTTAAACTGCTGTTTGTTTACAGTGGACATTAAATGAAAATCACCCTATTGTTATCTCAATGCATGACTCTGAACTGTGAACTTCATTGGGTGAGCTTCATTTTATATTTAACAATACCAAAGTAAATGAAAGTATACTTCATTAAGGCATAATTTCTTCATCAAATTCAGTACACTCGGAAGGTCTAGGAATTCAGACACTATTATTAACTGTTATTCGGTGATGTGTGTGTGTGTCTTACAATGGTGAGATGACCAGAAGTAAATAACCATCTTTAACCATAGGTCCTGGACACACCAGGGGGCTTCACTTTCAAGGATTAGGATTTCATGTAATTATTATGCAGGATTATGTAAAATTATTCAAATCAATATATTGTTATTATCAATATAATAATAATATAAACCCCCCATAACATTTTTCTTTCTGATTGTTTCTCAGTTTTCTTTCACAACAACAATCAATAAAAAAATATAAAAAACAAGCAGCTTTGTCATAATTAGCAGCAAAAAAATCATTTTAGTTAAAAATAGATTTACAACGTTAAAGTTAATTTAGATTTAGGATGTTCTTTAAGGTAGTATACAATAATCATTGTATTAATACATTAAAAATATAATTATAATGCTAAATAAAATACATAAAATAAAATAAATTTATGTTTATTCAAAAATTTTAATTATCTTAAACATTCTCTTTTGGCTTACACTGATGACCGAACTGAAGTAAATTTAGAAATGCTGTAATTTCAGAGAGACTTTGTAGAAATCAAACAAATAAATACAATTGTTGTATATAAATGAATAGTACTTATATATGTGGCCTCACATGGACATCAGTGCATATTGAAAAAGCTATTTGATTCTACATAAGTATGGTTGGTTGCTCCTCATGATAATGGGCATGTTGAGATCATATGACTAGCGTAATACATTACTATTTCAGTGAACACCTATCACTTCCAATTGTGAATTTGTTGACCTTGATAATCCCCCCCCACCCCACCCCCCAAACCATTTAAGCGCATAACCCACCCCACAGCTGGTTTTATTGGTATACTAAATCAAGCAGTCACCTCTCAAGAAAAGGTCAGACTCGGATTGGATTCAGTTCAGAATAAATTACTAATGGATCTGAAGCATGACAAACAGTAATGCTATTTATTAGGATGTGCAACCAACTACGATTGAGGTCAGGGTGTATTTTTTTCAGCAATGTGCTGATAATCTACACGCACTGAAAATGAACCTGTAAAAAAGAAAAGAAGTGTACTACTGATCTTGCTCAGATTGATTCATAAGCATATCATTCCAAACAGAGTGTGTGTGTGTGTGTGTGTGTGTGTGTGTGTGTGTGTGTGTGTGTGTGTGTGTGTGTGTGTGTGTGTGTGTGTGTGTGTGTGTGTGTGTGTGTGTGTGTGTGTGTGTGTGTGTGTGTGCTTGTCTTCATAATCTTTAAGAATTTTGCTGTGAAATCTTTATTGCTTTTTATAAGCTAAACTTTAGAATAACTTTTATATTGTTATTAATATTTAAATGTGAACATTTACTGGACTAATACAATTAGGTTTATTTGATTATCCATACATCTTTTTTTTAGACAAATAATTTTTAAAGTGTGAGAATCAAATATGATGCAACAGGCTGTTAAATATCATCTGAAACATATTATTAGAAGATATAGAGTGACAAATGTATTTTATGTAAGTCTCTATACTATTATAGATTACAAGCTTTCAGAATTTCATCTTACTTTTTGGACATATAAATATCAGCAAATTGCACCAACTTGCATATTTTCTAATATTGGGCCTCTGAATAAAATTGAGGTCATTTATTTATTCTCCTCATGTGAGCTCCATATTCTCTTATACCTATATTATACTCTATGAGCCATAAAAGCACGATGCATCAAATATGATACACATACAAACTTTTTTATATATAGATTTTGTCTAAAGGTTCAATAAACTATAAATGACAAATATATTTTTCTGGCTATTATTTTAAATGTCATGCTTTACAGAGTTAATACAAAACCTGCTCTACACACATAAATGCAAACCCAGTCATAAAACTCCCTGAGGAACAAAACCACTCTTGCAGCGAGTTTAGTTCTGGGAATAATCACACTCTGCATGTTAAGTATCACATTAGACGACCAGTTATTTTTGAGTCACACTTTTATTCACTCACTTATGATGCTGGACATTTTAATACAAAGCATGTTCCCCATCTGGGTTTTGAGTGTGTGTGCGTGTTATTTGCTGTATTATTTGCTGTCAGACAGCTGGAGACACGACAGCAAGGGGATCATTATGAAGCTCTCGCTGTGGACTCATGCTAAAGCCCATGGCATGCTGCACAGGGTTCAGAAACTGCTGAGCGTACCTGCCAGAGGCACAACAGATCTCGCTCATCCATACATTAAAGTCTCAGGTATCTAATGTGGTTAAAGCGCATTTGATCTGTGCAGGTTTCTGTTGTTAAACTAGTAATCTATAAAGGTTCATTGAATTAATATAGCTAATTGTTTCCATGCTTTGTTTAAAGGGATAGTTCACGCCGAAACTGATTCACTCTCATGTTGTTCCAAACCTGTATGAGTTTCTTTCTTTATTTTCTTAACATAAAAGAAGATATTTTGAAGAATGCAACGGTTGTTGGTCCCCATTGACTTCTATAGTAGGGAAATAAATACTCCCTAATAATACTCTTTTGTGTTCAGCAGAAGAAAGAAACTCATAAAGGTTTGGAACAACTTGAGGGTGAGTAAATGATGACATAAGTTTCATTTTAGGTGAACTTTCCCTTTAAGATTGAACACTGTTCATTCACATAATAGAATTGTATAGATTTGTATCCCAAAATGAACTGCAGTGCATCTTTTTAAAGACAAATAGCAAACAAGAAGAAACAATAATTCCCATGCTTTTGACTCAGGATAAAAAAATAAGTGTCTTTGGTTCATGTGTAGAATGCAATGCGATTTCACTATGTAATGTGATTTCACTTTTTGGCACTAACCTAAATGGCGTTTGACTAAATAATTTTGGGTATCAGAGCGAGTTATTTCACAGAGGGATGAATGTGTTTTTCAGTCTGATTCGGTTGTTTTATAAAGCACCTCTCCAGTGTGATTCCAGCCTCACAGTCTGGCGTCTGGGTCACAACTGAGGATGTGCAGAATTATTTAGCAGATATTTGGAGAAAGTATAGGCAAACATACTTATTCGATGCCAAAAGACTTTAGGAGAACAAACCAAGACGCAACCTCAAGTGATTTTTGACATAGCAATAAAGCCAGAGATGATGCAGAAAATCATGTAAAAAAGCCATTGAACAAGCTTTCAAAATAATGAAAAGTTATTGCTCTCTGCTATGAGGGTAATATTACATGTTTGAAATTCTGCTGTGCCATCAAATGATGAAATCAATAAGCACAGACGACAATATTTTTTTTGTGATCACATGATTCATAAATGCATGAAAACCTAATTTATCGCTATGATGAATAGTGGTTGTTGTTTTTGTACCTTTGTGATGAGACTGTGATAAGGAATGCAAGAACATGCATTTATTTTCATGGCAGCTCATAAGCCCACACATTTCTGCACCACATCTGTCATTGCAACACAATAGCAAAGCTTATTTGCATTATCGCAATGCTAAGCTGTATTTGTTTGTTTGTTTGTTTTGAATCATTAACTACAGTGATCTCAACAGGATGAGAGTGTGTTCAGTCTTTGTGACGTCCACTAGCTTTATATCACAAGGCTTCACTTTACAGATCAATACTGGGCTACGGAGCTGGACAGAGAAAGTGGTAAACACCCAGAACACACACACACACACACACACACACACACACACAATAATGCAGATGAGGATATCTCGTATAATGCCTTACTCTACTTAGTAAGTGTAGTTAGACTCTGTTCAGATTTTCCCTTATTATTACTAAAGTATACTTGCAGACTCAGTGCCTCTTGTGTGAAGATCTAATCCTGTACAAAACTAGATTCATAGTCGTAAATTTCCTAAATAATACTACTACAATAACTCAAATACTGCTTAAATCTCAAATGGTATTAGACAGACGTTTACTACTTTGTCAAAAGTATTGGGACCCCCTGCCCAACCTCAAAAATGAACAGGTTTTTAATTCCCATGAGCTCAAATCATAAATGTTAAGCATATTATGATATTTTAGGGAATTGTGTGCTTCTAATTTTATAGCAACAGTTTGGACAGGACCCTTTTCTATTCGAACATGACAGTGCCTCTGTTTATAAGACAAGGTTATAAAAGAAATGATGATTCAGTCAGTGTGGAAGAAACCCAGCTGAACACCTCTGGTGTGACTTTAAATCCAGAACTTGAGCCAAAAACTCATCACCAAACAAAAATTACTTGTGCATATGGGTACAAGACACTTCCAAAACTGTTGTAATTTTTACTAATTTTAAATACATGAATTATGAGTTTTTGGCTCACGGTCTGCATTTATCTATCTATGAGTGTGTGTGTGTGTGTGTGTGTGTGTGTGTGTGTGTGTGTGTGTGTGTGTGTGTGTGTGTGTGTGTGTGTGTGTGTGTGTGTGTGTGTGTGTAAAAAGTGTCATTTCTAGTGGCAGATTCCCAAAAAAAATTTGTCAGCCAAACCTCGATGTTGTAACAAATTTGCTTTAAAGGTGCAGTAAGCAATTTTTGAAAAACGCTTTTGACCGCAGTGTTGGACCATGTCCCAAAACACACTTGCAGCCAATCAGCAGTAAGGGGGCATGTCTTGTAATGATGGAGAAAAGAGAGCGCACAATTTGAGTGTACAGGACAGATATTAGCAGATCGACTATAGATAGAGAGAACTGGAACATAAAAAGAAAATATCGAAGGAACAAAACATTAAAAATAAGTATTTTCGATCAGGAAAGAGGTAAAAATCGGAGCAGCTTTCCAGCGGTGGAGAGAACTCAAGGAACAGGAAGGGCTCGAATCGGATGCCGGGGGTTGTGTTGTTTCTTCTTGATAGGTGAGTAACGTTGATTTTGCATTGTTTCACACAACTTATCCGTGTTGGCTTTTGTTTGAATGTGCTTCTGTATCATCTTCGCTTGTAATGCGATCTTCGTTGTAATGCCAGGGTTGTGTGGGGCAGAGATTTTAAAATGGGGGCAAGGTCCTGTTGGGCTACAGACGTGTTTGTTTTGGTGCTTTCAAATATCTACATTGTTTGTCAAAAATCAGATTTTAAGTTTATATTTCAATAATTTAACAATACATTAATATGAATCAGGGTTCAATTACATTAGTTAATGGTCACATGACATACAGGCCAAGAAATAAAATATTTCATGCTTTTTATTTAACATTTTTAAAACAATTCAACACAACAATCTACTTCAAAAAGCACACACAAATATTTTAATCAGACGTTTGTGGCAATAGGATTTCAAAATTTGATTGTGAGCACAATTATTTTTGTAGCAGTTGCAATTATATATATATATTAGGACATAAAATTGACCTTGTATGACACTGGATAGTAATAAATGATGGGGGGGGGGCTTATTTGATTTTTGTATTACCACATTCTGACACATAAAGTTTAGATGGGTTAGTTAGTTTTATGTCTTCATTTTTTTATTAAAAATAAAAACAAAGAAGCAAATTACAAACAATAGGACAAAGATGCAAGTTAAGTAAAGAGTGTTTTAATTTTTCGGTAGGTATTTAGGTTCAAAATAGGAGAGAATTTGAATAATTAAATGTAAAATAAAACACTGCCTTCAACTCTATATATTGAATATACATTGATCCTTTTTTAAAGCTGCAAAAGTTATTCAGTCAAAAGAAGTATGCAATATTCTTTTTCTTTTGATGTTTCATTAAGATTAACAGCATAGCAGCAGGTATATTGGGCTGCTGTCACTATAAGACAGAATGCACAGGTTCAATATACTGATGCACAGTCCCTACTGTTTTCATTCTTAACTGACTGTGTTTAAATGAGTACTCACCAGGAGGGTTTTTAAATTTTAATGAACACTGAATTGTTGTTGGATTCTGTACAATTATGAGTTAAATTAAATGGAGAAGCCTCCCCTGCAGCATTTATTCAAACAAACACAAAATGTAAAATATATGACCCATCAGAGGGATAGACACACATTTATGTTTGTGAAAACAGGATTTTAATCTCATAGTACAGAACCACATATTCAAATGAGGTTCACAGTATGTCATTAGTAGTTCGGCTGAATTGATTCTGGCGCTTGATTATGTACCTCAAAACAGAATGTGTACCGGTCCCGCACAGCGTATTGACCTCTATTTTAGTGCTGCGCTGTGTTATAAACACTATTTATCAAACCCTCCTCCCTTTTCCTCCCTCCTCTCTTCCGTTCCTTCCCTGCTTCTCTCTCGCTCTCTTTCCTCCTCTCTGTGTGGATGTGAGGCAGGTGGCTCAGCAAGTGAAGTTTGACACAGTTTCTACGTCTGATGTTTAACGCACTGTAGTGCTGATGTTGAACATGCGCGTGACTGTTCTCGGCCAAAGTCAGCTTGTTCTGCACCACTTCTCATGACACAATGCCTCTGAAACTTAAACGATGTCAAAATGCAGGAAACTGTGTAGAACAGCATTTCCCAACCTTCACTCATAAGGCTCAATTACCTCTTCATCAATACCTTATAAAGAAATATGTTATTTTTTCAATTATATATTTTACTGTATATCATTCATCACTATCATTAATAATCAATTAATATTCTAAAATATTATTTGTTTGATACAATATTACTACATATTACATACAATATTATACAATATTACTACATATTACATTTTATTGCATTATTTCTCCTTAAAGGGAATTGAAAAACAGTTAACACAATAAATAGCGTGCAAACTAACCATACTGAACAAAATTATAGACGCAACATTATAGTTTTTGCCCCCTTTTTTCATGAGCTGAACTCAAAGATATAAGACTTTTTCTATTTACACAAAAGGCCTATTTCTCTCAAATATTGTTCACAAATCTGTCTAAATCTGTGTTAGTGAGCACTTCTCCTTTGCCGAGATAATCGATCCACCTCACAGGTGTGGCATATCAAGATGCTGATTAGACAGCATGATTATTGCACAGGTGTACCTTAGGCTGGCCACAATAAAAGGCCACTCTAAAATGTGCAGTTTTATTGTATTGGGGGGGTCCGAAAACCAGTCAGTATCTGGTGTGACCACCATTTGTCTCATGCAGTGCAACACATCTCCTTTGCATAGAGTTGATAAGGTTGTTTATTGTGGCCTGTGGAATGCTGGTCCACTCCTCTTCAACGGCTGAGTGAAGTTGCTGGATATTGGCAGGAACTGAACACGCTGTTATACGCCGATCCAGAGCATCCCAAACATGCTCAATGGGTGACATGTCCGGTGAGTATGCTGGCCATGCAAGGACTTAGATGTTTTCAGCTTTCAGGAATTGTGTACAGATCATTCCAACATGGGGCCGTGCATTATCATGCTGCAACCTGAGGTGATGGTCGTGGAATGTATGGCACAACAATGGGCCTCAGGATCTCGTCACGGTATCTCTGTGCATTCAAACTGCCATCAATAAAATGCACCTGTGTTCATTGTCCATAACATACGCCTGCCCATACCATAATCCCACTGCCACCACTCGATCCACAACGTTGACATCAGCAAACCGCTCACCCACACGATGCCATACACTGTCTGCCATCTGCCCAGTACAGTGAAAACCGGGATTCATCCGTGAAGAGAACACCTCTCCAAAGTGCCAGACACCATCAAATGTGAGTATTTGCCCATCAAGTCGGTTATGACGACGAACTGCAGTCAGGTCGAGACCCCGATGAGGACAACGAGCATGCAGATGAGCATCCCTGAGACGGTTTCTGACAGTTTGTGCAGAAATTCTTTTTGCAGTAGCTGTACAGCTGGCTGGTCTCAGACGATCTTGGAGGTGAAGATGCTGGATGTGGAGGTCCTGGGCTGGTGTGGTTACACGTGGTCTGCGGTTGTGAAGCCGGTTGGATCTACTGCCAAATTCTCTGAAACGCCTTTGGAGATGGCTTATGGTATAGAAATTAACATTCAATTCACGGGCAACAGCTCTGGTGCACATTCCTGCAGTCAGCATACCAATTGCACGCTCCCTCAAAACTTGCAACATCCGTGGCATTGTGCTGTGTGATAAAACTACACATTTTAGAGTGGCCTTTTATTGTGGCCAGCCTAAGGCACACCTGTGCAATAATCATGCTGTCTAATCAGCATCTTGATATGCCACACCTGTGAGGTGGATGGATTATCTCGGCAAACGAGAAGTGCTCACTAACACAGATTTAGACAGATTTGTGAATAATATTTGAGAGAAATAGGCCTTTTATGTACATAGAACAAGTCTTAGATCTTTGAGTTCAGCTCATGAAAAATGGGGGCAAAAACAAAAGTGTTGCGTCTATAATTTTGTTCAGTGTAAATAGATAAATTGATGGATGGATGGATGGATGGATGGATGGATGATGGATGGATAGATGAAAATGAGTACATTACAAGAATTAAAGTTGAGGTCATAAGAATATTCGATCATCTTTGACAGCAAAATAGGATGGTTGCTTTTAAAAAGAATTCTGTTAGACCAATAGAATACAGAAACTGATCCCACAAACCTTTTAAGCAAAGGCACCAAATCAATGCTGTTAAAGATCTGGTTTTAAAGTGTATTTATTGCAGGCTGTAGTAAAATACTAAGTGGAAAATCAATTATTATTAATGGCAAGCCTACATTTACCAACTAATCTCATCTGAGATGCCCGATAGTATTTTTTAAATATCTAATTTCTTTCTAAATCAGATTATGTTTGACTTGAAGGTGTATTTAAATGGATAGTTCACACCAAAATAAAATCTGTCATTATTTACTCACCCTTATACCACTCTAAACCAGACTTTCTTTCTTCTGCAGAACACAAAAGAAGATATTTAGAAAAATGCTGGCAACCAAACAATCAGTTGACTTCCAATTGATAGACCAAAAATTCCCAAAATATCTTATTTTATGTTACAGAACAACATGAGGGTGAGTAAATGATGACAGAATTTTCATTCCTGAGTGAACTCTCTCATTAATGTGCCACAGAACCAGCTGATAATTTGGATTTATTCGTCAAGTGTGTGTCGGATTCAGGATGGTCCCAACCTGATTCCCTCCTCTCCCTCACACACATTCACCTCAGTTCTCCTGCATGTATCACCCCTCCCTCCACCTCTCTCTCCATCTCCCTCTCACTGCAATGAAATTCTAGCATGTTTGCTATCTCTCACTCTCACTTTCTATCCGATTTCAATGTGCAACACGATACCACAAGAGCCTCTCCAACAGTAGAAATCTTCGCCCTCCGTAATCGCCGTAAACAAGCTCTATCACTGCATGTCATCGCTCCATCATCTCAGCCTCCCACACACAGACACCATGCAGTAGCATATATCAAGAGATGTGGGTTGGAATCCACACACACGCACACACACACACGAGACGAGTCCGCACACCCCAGTAAACACACAATGTGACAGATTAGACATTTAAATCAACGTTTCCCTCCAACAGCCAAATTCGTTTCACACATCTCAAATGTGCGGCGAAAAACGCAAGCCACAAACCAGCATCCCCCTTCCCGCTGCTGTAATTACCCCTTACACTTAATACACCCGATCACGTACACCCTGCCGGAAAGTAGAAGAAAAGAAGAGGGTCTTACTGAGGGTTCGAGAGCCGATACATCCCATGGTTTATTCACAAAGGCCCTAGATACAAGCAAGGAAGCACTAGCCTTTCACCATACATTATCTCCTCTCTCTCCTTTCTCTTTTCTGGCTGGTGATTCTCTCCACTCATGCTGCTCCCTCCTCCTCCCTCTCTCTCTCTCTCTCTCTCACTCGCTCTCTCTCTCTCTCTCTAGGTTTAATATTCATTTTATGGGTTAATTTTTTTTTAAAGATTTTATTTATGTGTATTTGTTGTAGATCATAGTTAAAAATCATAATCTCACTGAGAATTGAAAATGCAAAGTTGATTTTTGTGTGTATTTGTGTTTGTGTGTGCCATACAAGGTTTTGATTGTTATTGGCGCAACTGTGTGCTGCTGCACGGATGGGATTCTCTCGCCCCGTATCACTAGAGGGCTCAAACAGCTCCCACAATGCAGTACAGATGTCTCTTTCTCTCTCTCTCTCTTTGCCCTGACCACTGGACCCAGCTCAGACAAACACTCATTACGGCAATACTGGAAAATCATGCGATATCGCCACAAGATATTCCCGCGAGGCTCTCAAAACTTGAAAGCGCTCTCTCTCTCTTTCTCTCTCCCTCCTGTCATTCTGTTCATTCTGGTCCCCCCCCCCCCCCCCTCTGTCTTGATGGCAAAACACACAGGAGGAGTGGCTTTGTTATCTGGAGATCACTGCCGCCCACTCTATCTATATCACTCTGCTTTTTCCTTTCCTTCTTTCCATCCTGACCTGCATATTCGTTTAATTACCATGAGGTGATGTCTTTATCTTTGCTTTTCCCTCTTTCTCATTTATAATGCATGCATGAGGCTTTTTATGTATGTATTTGTCATACGCTCAGTGATGCAGAATGGGTAGAAAAGAGGGAGGGTCAATCCGTTTGTACTTGAGTTCAGCCAGAGAGAAATAGAGGGGTTGAGAATAAAAAAAACAGAATGAGATTGAAAGTAGAAGAGAGTAAAAGAAAGGGGCAAAGGAGAACTGGGGGAGGGAGATAAAGCATAAGAAGGAAATTTGGACAGAGAGGGAGAAAGAAAGAAAGAAAGAAAGAAAGAAAGAAAGAAAGAAAGAAAGAAAGAAAGAAAGAAAGAAAGAGAGAGAGATGGAGGGTGGGAGGGAGGGAGGGAGGGAGGGGGATGATTAATTCTCTATGTACACAAAAAGATGGCTAGACCCAGCAGTCCAGCTGTAATCTACCCAATCCTGGAGAGTCTTACTGTGCCCTGGCTATTTATAGATTACCGTCTCTTCTACTATGCTTGTGTGTGTGTGTGTGTGTTCTCAAATGTAATGTGGTGTTGCTTTGTAAATTGGCCTGCTCTATTGTACTATAAGCCAATGAATTCGTCCTGATGAAATTAATTAGAATTCTCAATTTGATCTGTGGACAATAATATATGTTAATTGCTAGACTGTGAAAGCAGGATCTCTGTGTGTGTGTGTGTGTGTGTGTGTGTGTGTGTGTGTGTGTGTGTGTGTGTGTTATGATAATGTAATTAATAAATAAAAAAATAGAAAATGGTTTATTTGTAATTACTTTTTATCACAATACCTTAATATCAATGTTAAAGCTGTAGTATATGTGGAAATTAAGAAATGGGTAACACTTTACTTGAACGGGTGTGCATAAGACTGACATGACACCTTCATAATCCTGACATGACATTTCATGACAGGTTTTTTATGCATGTTTATGACAACTTTCAGTAAGTGTCATTCGCTCAGTTATGTCATTTTTAATGAAAATATGACATTATTTGACCTAACCTAGGGGTTCCTTTACCCCTAACCCCTAGTCCATAACAAAGACATCTAAAACAATGTCATATTTGCATTAAAAATAACATAACTGAGCAAATGACACTTAATGACAGTTGTCATAAACATGCATAAAAAACCATGTCATGTCATGATTATGAAGGTGTCATATCAGTCTTATGCACACCCCTTCAAGTAAAGTGTAACCAATAAATGTTAATAAAAAATAAAAAAAATGTTCTTTGGTAGTTCATAATGCCTACTATATTAAAAAAGTTCACTTTTATCTTATTGTATAGTGTTGTAAAAATGTAAATAGATAAACAGATATATATATAACAAAGTATATAAGTTTCTGCAAGTATTAGTTTTAGGGGTAGAGGATAGTATAAGTCCAAGAAAAGTCTTCAATGTGACAAATGTGTGTCTGTGTAAGTTAGCTGCACATATGCTCACAAATATCGAATGCCATGTTTGTATCTAAAGATACAGCAGGAGAAAGGGATTTCATGTCCAATATCCTCTCTCTCTCTCATTCGCACACACGGACATTCATTGACAAAATGCAATCTCTAGCTCCTTACCCTAACCCTACTCATCAGAACAAAGCACCTCACCCAAACCCTTACCTTAAACCACACACACACACACACACACACACACACACACACACACACACACACATTTTGTTATCTGCCTGAGTTCCTTACTTCCAAATTTCTTAGTGCCCCTCATACAGTACAAACATATGTCAACACACTTATCTCTCAGTGTGCCATTATTAAAGTCTGTTCTCTGTCATGGCATTGAGAAGGAATGTGGAGGGCAAAAAAGAGTGTACACTGTGTATACTCTCACATTAACATGGCAACTCAACGGATACCAGGATCAGAATTGTCTCCACGTGGAGCCATCCCACCCAAGGATGAGCTTTCCCCACCCTGGGCCCATTCTGAGGTTAATAAGCAAAGCAGTTTTAATTCAAATATATATAGATTAGAACCATGAAGTCAACATAACTGTACTGCTTTTTTTCTATCTAAAAAAGGGTTGTGTTAAAAATCCTTAAAACCAGTCCCAGTCAGTGATGTGAGCCAGTATGTACATGTGCTCTGACATGTTGCACAGAACCGCATGGCAAAATATACGTGGACACGGCCTTCTAATTAAAGTCTGATTAATTTCTATGAGGACAAGTCTTTATACTATGTTATTGCTACAAGAGAGTGTGCTTTCAACTTTGTTGCGACAGGGCCCTTTTTAATTCCCTGCTTGTGCACAATATATGGTCCTTATAAAATTGTTTACTGAGACCTGTGTGGAAGAACATGATCGGCTTGCACAAAGCCTAGGCCTGACACCCATTGAACACACTTTTGGAATGAATTTTAACGCTGACTGCAAGCCAAGCCACATCGCTCAACAACAGTGTTTGACCTCTCTGATGATCTTTTGTCTGAATGGGAGTCTCTACAGTACCCATGTTCCAACATCTAGTAGAAAACCTTCCCAGAGGAATTTAAGCTGTTATAGCAGCGAAAGGGACGGATAAATACTTTTCGCCACGCTTTGGAAATTAAATATTCAACAAGAGCATCAGTGAGGTCAGACATAAAATTTCAATTCTTTCCGAAGGTCTTCAGTACAGGATCATGACTGTTTTTTTTTTACAGTCTAGTCATGTTTTTCCACATCAGACATAATAAATAATTTATTTTATGTCTCGATTGCACTTGGGGATTGCAATTTTGAAGCAGAAAAGGCCCACATCAAACTGTTGCAATAAAGGGTAACACTTTACTTGAAGGGGTGTGCATAAGACTGACATGACACCTTCATAATCATGACATGACACATGTCATGAATATGAAGGTTTTATGCATGTTTATGACAACTGTCATTAAGTGTCATTCGCTCAGTTATGTCATTTTTAATGCAAAGATGACATTATTTGACTTAACCCTACCCTTACCTCTAACCAAGGGCGTCGCTAGGCCATTTTTAGGGGGGCTTTAGCACCCCTAAATTTCTGCTCAGCCCCCCTAAAAATCTTGTGATTCTTCCCCTTTAAATTTCAAATGAAAACGGCAGCAGACTTCGGCTCCTCCCCATCTTTCTGCGCGTTCTTCAATCCACAGACTGCGGTGACGCAGAGGAAAGGACAAGGTGTGTGTTTATCGATAGATTGTTATAATATCTATGCAGTTGTTTGTCATAAATACTGTTTACAAAAAGTCATGGGAGAGCAATCGGTTTCCAATCTACTGTAAAGTTTTCGCTGCATTCACCACTCATCACACCACAGCTGTTTCCTTCAGCGAAAGCCCTTAACACATATGAACGCATACTTTATAAAACGATCACGTTATTGCTATTTGTAAATATTTGTATTTATTTATTATTATAGCCTCATTGGGGGCTGAGCCCCCCTAAAATGAAAATCCTAGAATCACCCCTGCCTCTAACCCCTAACCCATAACAAAGACATCTAAAACAATGTCATCTTCGCATTAAAAATGACATAACTGAGCGAATGACACTTAATGACAGTTGTCCTAAACATGCATAAAAACCCTTCATATTCATGACATGACACAAAATGTAATTTGATTAAGATTTGTCTTTGCTAAAGTTACTGGAATTACCAAACCCGTTAAGTAGAAAAGGGTGTCCATATCATTTTGATCTTTGTGAGTTGATTTGGGGTATGATTTGGAGATTAATTAGTATATAAGTCACATCGATCTGTGCATGGAGTACCACAGGGTTCAGTCCATGCACAGATCCATGTGACTTATAGACTAATTAATCTGTGCATGGAGTACCACAGGGTTCAGTCCTAGAACCTCTTCCATTCTTAATACAGGACCTGTTCATTTCTGAAAATACACAGCATCGCTGGAACTTATTATCCAGGTACATATTTTTCCTTCAACTGTTACAACAATGGCACACAGCTCTACTTCTCAACTACTCTACTTGACAACTCCACAGTAGCTGCATGGATGTCAGACTGCCTGGTAGACGATTTGGCCTAAATTATCGAAGAATATGTCAACTCAATCTAGCAAAGACAGAGTTCTCTACTCTTATCAGTCAGTTCAGCAACGCAATGCAATTTTATTATTCAGCTAGACTCATGTACAATAATACATCCAGGACAACTGAACTTCACAGAGCATATTTAAAAGATGACCAGGTCATGCATATTTTTATATTGTTCAAAAACAGTTAGATCTGACCATTTCTATCTGAGCATGCTACACAGCACCTTGTCTTAAGTCTCGTAATCTCTAGACTGAGTTACTGCAGTACACTTCTAGCCTTCCTTCATGCACAATCAAACCTCTACAAATGATGCAGAATGCAGCAGCACATTTAGTCTTCAATGAGCCAAAAAGAGTGCATGTTATACCTCTCTTTGTCTTGCTTCACTGGCTGCCAGTTTCCTTTTATACCAAGACAATGATGCTCACATATCTTTCACTTTGTATCCCTTTCATCTCTAGTATGTACTTTTCTGACTAACCTTGAAATTTGTATAGCAGTATGTCTCATATTACTGGCTCTTTAGGATGAATCACTTATGTCTTCCAAGTCACTCTGGATAAAAGCTTCTGCTAATGAATAAATAAAAATAACTATAATGAATACTATAACCTCCATTTTCTTTCTCATGCACATGTGCACACACAAAGGCAATTGGAAAGGGGCCTCTGGATCGATATGCGTTTGTTATTTTGTTGTCTTTTTTGAAGGCTATCTCCGACAGTACTCATTCAATTCTACTTTGAGCAAAGGAGGAGGCCGGTTTGATACATACTCTATGGCACTGATTTATATCAGCGGTGGGCTCACTGACTCTCACACACAAGCGCACAGCAGTGGATTACATACCCTCCTGAAGCACAAGCTGCGTGCTGGATTTAGACAGCTGTGAGTATGAGTATATGTCGTTTATCACACTCATACACAGGTAAACATACATGCGCACAAGCAAATCTGCACATACTGGTAGATCTGGATCCAGGACTGACAGATGAAGTTTGACTCATTATTTGATCCAGTCGTGACTCTTGAGAACATAACACATACATGAAATCTCTTTTAAATTGGTGTCTCTGTGTCACTAACTTGAAATGCTCAAGGAACTCCCATCCCTCCTCTATAATTTAGATGTTCCCTCTCTTGAAGTTAACCTACATTCCCTCCCTTCTTGTCTAGACTCCTGTCTATCTTCTCATCATCATCTCTTCCATGTATCTGTCCAAACTGCTTCATGTATAAGGCTTGTCAACTGTCCATATGCTAAACATTGTTGTCCATCAAACATGATCTGCGGTGTATCTGTTTTATAAACACCAACCATGCCCAGGGCAAAATCACTTTGCATCTTTCTTTTCTCTTTCTTCTTATGTCCTGGTAAAAATACTAAACTTTCAGTAGAGACTGTGTGCTGGCATCTGGTGGACAGTGATAGTAATACAACCATGTTTAACCATGACTTAAAGCAGCAATGAGTCAACTCAAGGAGGTCTATAATACAGTAGAGAGCTGTCCCTATCTATTATCTGTCAGCTGAATCTTAAATGCCATGTGACTGTTGACACTGGAACTAAAGGCAAAGTATGACCTAATGCTGATGACAAGTTAAAACAAATGAACTAAAATAAAATATATATATATATATATATAAAAAATACATTGTAATTAAATATTGTCCTGACGCTGATGACAACACAAGAACACAGTCTCAAGCTAAAATAATAAATAAATATGAAATAAATAAATTATAGTGTAATTAAATAATTCAAATTTACAAGCTGCAACAGGCAAAATAATATAAAAAAGAACAAGCATATGAGGCAAAAAATGTATTCTACTGAAATAATTTGTGTATACATACAGTGAAAACATTGCATTATTTGTAATTTCACTATTAAAAACTTTAAATAAATATAGTTTTTGCAAGCAAAAATTATGAATTAACATAATTTCAGGTGAAAAACAGTAAAAGGTACAACAAGCATAATAACTCATAAAATAACTATTTATAAACAGGCCTATATTTTTTCATGTTTATTATCAGTAATATACATTTAAGGTGTTTGTGTTCCATTTTCTATTACTTAGCTCATTGCATTATTTTAGTGTTGTGGTGCCCTTATGGCTTTTCTATTCATGTGCATGACCTGGGCACCATTCACATGAGTATTGACAACGTTTTATGAACAGATAACTTACCATGAAAGTGGCATTTTATTTACCACCTGTATTATTACGGGAGTTACAGTGTAAGCACATTTTAAACTAAAAAGCAGATTCTAAGTAGACAATATGTCATGTAAGGGAATTTATGGCTGTAAGTTATAAAATATACAGATGCCGATTTGCCATCCATAATACCTGAAACATTTCCACCGTAAATTTTACAGTGAATATCTGGCAGCCAACCGCCTTTTTACCATAAATTTAACAGGGTATTTTTTTCACTGACTTCACTGAATTAGAAAAGTATCTGCATGCTTCTCCCCAACAAGCTGCAGAATTTGAGCTATATCTTTCATAATGCAAAAATACATGACAAGATTGATACTGATGATTAGGGGATTGGAAAACCCCTAACTGTGAACAATTGCAACAGTGAAGCTTGCCATTGCATACACAACTTTTTTTGTGTGTAAATTGTGGATTAGCAAAGCAAGTTTCCATTTACCTTGATATGACATATCATGAGTGGTGGGAATGAAAAGTGCGTCTGTTTGGTATGTACATGATTATGTGATTGTGCACATTTCTATGAGAGAAAACAAAAAGCATTGTTTTTCTGAATGCACAGTCTCTGTTCCTAAGAGAAAAGGCAGCTGAAGGAGGAGAAAGAGTAATCTGACTCTTCTGTTTCCAGTAAATTCGGCTGAGCATGTCACTGAATGAGCATGCTAAAGTTTTGCTGTGAAGTACATTACTCGTACACTATGACTCATAGCGAGGGAGGGGAGAGGGAATGTTCCATGCTAAGTCTTGGCTGAGCTCCAGGCTTCACTTTGATGCCAGAGGGTCTCCTTCTGTGCAAACTCACCTTCAAACTGAGGGATCCGAGGGCTTGCAGAGAGCGTTCTGCACGTTTACCTCTCCCAACCTCATAATCGACAGACATTACACATGTTGTCTTTGTCTTTTAAAGTCTCAGTCTTTTCTAAAGCAACCTAAATTTTGCTGTCGCACCTCTATAACCAAGCAAAACCGGATGTTGACTGGGATTTGGATTCTTATTGAAGTATCAAAACAAGCACTGTGTTTAATGACCGCTTTTTCCATAGTAACAAAATCCTGTTGTTGTTTTGGAGCTCTGATTTGGAATGACGGCCATATATTCCCCTGATAGTTCCTTCAGCATCTGTGCTTAAGGGAGCCTGCGATGGAGAGTCATGCAGTCTGAATGAACAGCAGATATTTTCCAGGCCACTGTGTGAAAAAAGAAAAAACATTAACAGGCCCCAGGAGGATAAAGAGTGTTAGAGAGAGAAATATTGAAAGAGAGAGAGAAAGAGGGAGGTTAAAATTAACAGATATGCAGGATGGGTGGAACTACCTTCCTGCAGGATGGTCAAAGAGCAACTATATCCTTACATGAGCATTATTCTCTAATGCACCTTGAACATACTAAGCAAATTCCCTGGTTAAATTATCTATATTGCTGGTCACCAGCATATAGTATGTTTTGTTTGGGACAGAATGATAGTGTTTTGATCTGCCTAGCAGTCACTTAACTAGTTTCAGTAGAAAGATTTTGCATTTGGCTTTTTGGGAGGTGGGAGGTATGGGGTATGGGGTATGGGGTATGGGATGGGGGGGGTTGTGGGTTCGAATCTCACCTCGGGGGGTTGTGGGTTCGAATCTCAGCTCCGGCAGGAATTGTCCACAACTGAGGTGAGACCCTTGAGCAAGGCACCGAACCCCCAACTGTTCCCTGGGCGCCACAGTGTCGGCTGACCACTGCTCCAGGTGTGTGTGCACTTGGATGGGTTAAATGCAGAGCACACATTTCACTGCTGGTTATACTCTGTATAATTGTGTATGTGACAAATAAAACATTCTTCTTCTGCTGAACTCTGTTAGCCATTAAACAGAGATATTCATAAAATGTCCAGGCTGCTCTTTTTCATTCAACGAATGTTAATGGTGATCCCTAGGAAAAAGAAGTACACTGTATTGCATACTTTTAAAAAGAATGTGTATTACAGAAATAATGCACTTTGAAAGAATGAACAATAGCAACATTGAAGCTTGCCATGCCAACAGACACTTACTTGCATGTTAACTGCAGTTAAATAAAAATGTATTATAGTTTAAATCTATATAAGTGCAATTACAGTTAGGTCCATATTTATTTGGACACAGGCACAATGTTTATTATTTTAGCTGTTGACCAAAATATATTCAAGTTACAGTTATATGATGAATTTAGTGCACACTCTGAGCTTTAATATGAGGGCATTCTCATCAAAATTATTGGAGGAAAGGTTAAGGAATTACAGCTCTTTATTACCTCCCCTTTTTCAAGCGACCATAAGTAATTGGACAGTTGACTCAAAAGCCATTTCATGGACAGCTGTGGGCGATTCCTTCATTATTTATACATCAATTAAGCATGTAAAAGGTCTGGAGTTGATTCTAAGTGTGCCAGCTGCATTTGGAAGCTGTTGCTGTGAACCCACATCATGCGGTCAAACGATCTCTCCATACAAGTGAAACAGACAATTGTTAGGCTTCAAAAACAAAAAAAAACATCAGAGAGATAGTAGGAACATTCGGAGTTGTCAAATCAACAGTTTGATACATTCTGAGAAAAAAAGAATGCACTAGTGAGCTCAGCAACATAAAAAGGCCTGGATGTCCATAGAAGACAACCGCGGTGGATGATCGGAGGATCCTCTCCATGGTAAAGAAAACCCCTTTCACAACATCCAGCCAAGAGAGGAACACTCTCCAGGAGGTAGACATGCCACTGTCAAAGTCTACAATCAAGAGAAGACTTCACAAGAACAAATACAGAGGGTTCACCACAAGGTGCAAACAAGTCAGCTGCAGTAAGCCTAGCAAAGCATCACAAAGGAGGAAACCCAGTCTCTGGTGATGTCTTTGACTTCCAGACTTAAGGCAGTCATTGCTTGCAAAGGGTTCTCAACTAAATATTAAAATGTAATATTTTATTTATGATTATATTTATTAGTCCAATTACAATTGCTCCCCTGAAAATGGCGGGACTGTGTATAAAATTGGTTGTAATTCCTAAACTTTTGATGTTATATTTTTGTTCAACCCCTTGAATTAAAGCTTAAAATATGCACTTCAATTTCATCTTGACATTGGCATTCAAATTGTGTCAGTGTCCATATATATATATATATGGACTTAAATGTATTTGAAGTTTAAAGTGCTTTTTGTCCCACGTATTTGTAATTTCATAATTGCTAATATAGTTGTAATAACAGCTTTGTAATGATAAAGTTTAAAATGAATGTATTTGAAATATAATAATCTTAAATGTAACACTGAATAACACACTATAGTTAAAATATTCAAGCTCTTTACATGTGCTTTAGTACGTTAGTCAACACATCAAGCGTGACTAAAGATGATTAAAACAGAATTTGAAATGTACTTTAACGTAAACCTTTTAATTTTACAAAGTGTACTTAAATCTGTTAAGAATTAATGGTCCCACTTTATATAAGATGGCCTTAGCTACTATGTACTTACATTTAAATTAATAATTTGGTACAATGCACTTATTGTGTACATGTTTTTATATTGCACTTATATTTTAAAAAAATACCTGCATGTAATTACATCTGTAAATAATTTCTGCAATTACATTTATAATTACACTGTTGACACTTCCCTTACACCTTAAAGCACCCTTAAACCTAGCCATACCACCAAACCAGTCCCTAACCTTACCCGTATCACACCACAATATCAGCAAAAGTATTTTGCAATACAATATGAGCACAGTTAGTACATTGTACTTATTTTTATATATATATATATATATATATATATATATATATAAGTACATAGTTAAGGCCACCGAAAGGATACTGTTATTTGTAAAGTGTCTAAACGTGTATAATGTTATTTGTTAAACTTGTATTGTAAATGTGTATTTGTTATTTGTTAAATGTGTTAATTGTATTCTGCAGTCTGGAGCTCACTCCCAAGCTTTTTCTCTCACCACGGCACACGTGCTGTTGATGATGTGACAATAAAAGGGATTTGATTTGATTAATATAAAGTTGGACCGAATCACTCATGAAAATGGGCTTTTATTTCTTTAATGTTATATTATCTGCACAGTTGTACTTTGTAAGTATAGCATGTACTTTTAGGATTTGAAGTAGCCTACACTGAAAGTGTACATTTAATACAATTAAGTGCATATGACTTCAGACAGCTCTGAAAGTATATGTGAATACATTTACATTTATGCATTTAGAAGAGGCTTTTATCCAAAGCGACTTACAATTGAGGAATACAATAAGCGATACATTATAAAGAGGCAAACAGTCACAGGAAGTGCTTGTAATACAACATTTTAGGCATTGTTCAGAGCAAAAACTAGCTAGACAGGGAGAGGTTAAGGAAAGAGATCAAAGATGTTTTTTTTTATGAAGAAGTAGAAGCAGAAGTCAAGTGAAGATGGAAGAGATGAGTTTTCAGGTGAATTTTCAGGGATTCAGCATTCCGGATGAGGGTGGGAAGTTCATTCCACCAGCCAGGAACGGTGAATGAAAATGTTCTAGAACGTGATTTTGTGCCTCTCTGTGATGGCACCACGAGTCGTCGCTCACTCGCGGATCTCAGGCTTCTGGAGGGGATGTAGATTGTCATAAGGGAGTGGAGGTAGGAGGGTGCTGAGCCTGTGGATGTTCTATATGCAAGCATCAATGTCTTGAACTGGATGCAAGCTGCAACCTGGAGCCAGTGCAGGGAGATTAAGAGAGGTGTGACATGGGCCCTTTTGGGTTCGCTGAAGACCAATCGTGCCGCTGCATTCTGAATCATTTGTAGAGATTTGATTGTGTTTGATGGAAGTCCAGCCAGAAGAGCATTGCAGTAGTCCAGTCTAGAAATTACAAGGGCCTGGACAAGAAGTTGTGCTGCATGCTGTGTAAGGAAGGGCCTGATCTTTCTGGTGTTGTGTAGTGCAAACCTGCAAGATCGAGCAGTCTTTCCAATGTGCTGTTTGAAAGTGAGCTGCTCACTTTCATTTGTGTGAAAAGTACCCCAAGATTTCTGACTGAGCTTGATGGGGTGATTGTTGTTGAATATATATGGATGGTAAAATCATGTTGAAGTGGCAGGGAAGACAAGAAGCTCAGTCTTTGCCAGGTTGAGCTGTAGGTGATGTTCTTTCATCCATGCCGACATGTCTGCCAGGCAGCCTGATATCCGTGCAGCTACCGTTGGATCATCTGGTCGAAACTAGAGATAAAGCTGTGTCATCAGCATAGCAATGGTTGGAGATACCATATGCTTGTGTGATGGGACCCAGTGCTGTAGTGCATGTGTAGAAGAGGAGTGCTCCAAGAACTGATCCAAGAACATGAGGATCTGATGGTTAACCGTGTCAAAAGCAGCAGATAGATCCAACAGAATGAGAACTGATGATTTGGAATCAGCTTTTGCAATCCGTAAGGCTTCAGTGACTGAGAGTAGCGTCGTCTCAGTTGAATGTCCACGTCTGAAACCTGATTGGTTAGTATCCAGTAGGTGATTCTTTGACAGAAAGGAGGATAACTGGTTTAAAACAACTCGTTCAAGCATTTTTGCTATGAATGGAATGAGAGAGACAGGTCTGTAGCTATCTGTGAGTGAGTGAAATGTTAAATGTAGGTTTTTTGAGCAGTAGGGTTACCCAATCTGTTTGAATGCATTGGGGAAGGTGCCTGTGAGGAGAGATGTGTTGATGATGTGTGTAAATGCTAGTAAGAGTGAAGGAGAGATTGCTTGGAGAAGATGTGAGGGTATTGGATCTAGAGGACATGTTGTAGGATGGCTGGAGAGGATAAGTTTGGATACTTCGGCCTCCGTGAGGGGACAGAAGGAGAAGAGGGGTGTTTTATCAGTAGATGTGGTTGGTTTGAGTTCCTGCATGTGTGGAGCTGGGAACTGGCTACTGATTGACCTAGTTTTGTTTGTGAAGAAAGTGGCAAAGTCGTCGGCTGTTAAGGAGGTGGTGGGGGGTGGTGGAGGGGGACAGAGGAGAGAGTTGAATGTTTTGAAGAGATTGTGTGTGTCAGATACGCTGTTGATCTTTGTAACAAAGTTACAAGCAGACGAGAACACGTCTGCAAACTCTCTTTGCAACCGGGCTACATCGGTGAGCTGGGAGGGTGCGAGGTGATCCCCCCCCGGGGCCAGAGTGAGTGATGGAACTTTGGGGCACCACCGGCGTACATTCTCGTGAATGCCCGGCCAAAAAAACCGGGCCATTAAACGGTTCAGTGTCGCTGCTTGACCCAGATGCCCTGCCATAGGATTACAATGAGCCGCCTGGAAAAGCATTTCCCGACGGCTTTTTGGTACCAACAACTGGGTTGTATCTTGTTTTGACTGAGCGTCCTGCGTCACTCGATACAACCTATCTTTTAATATAGCAAAATAGGGATAGGAAGGGGGCCGTGCGGACTGGAGAGGCCGGCCGTCAATGGAACGGACCTGGTCGAACGCGTTTCTTAGCGACTCGTCCTGGGACTGCTCCAGGGGAAAATCATCACGCTCCGTGAGGATTAGCCTCTCGACCGCGCTCCGTTCCCCTGGTGCCGCCTCAGCGGGTCCTGGCTCAGCCTCTCCCGTTCGCACGGCCGCCTCCCCCTCCGGCTTCTCTTTTCCGCAGGAGGCATCCACACACAAAACTCCCAATAAAATTTTAAACGCTGGCCAATTGGTTCCCAAAATCAGCGGATGCCGGAGGCGGGGGTTAACTGCCACCTCCACCTTATGCTTTTGCCCCCGAAATTGGATGGTTAACAGCACTACTGGGTATTTCACCACGTCCCCATGTACACACCTCACCCGAACCATGCACCCGAACCATTATCCAATGCCTCGGGCTGAATTAGGCTTTGATGGATCGAGGTCTGGTTACATCCTGAATCCACCAAAGCCCAATAAGTACCCCCCCTAATACTCACAGGTATTTGGTACCCGCCAGCTTGATCGGGGGCAGCCTGTGGGGCGTCCGGAACCCGGACCAGTGTCCCCACCTCCATCACTGGACACCGATCGATGAAGTGGCCCGGGTCCCCGCAGCGCCAACAGGCCGGCCCAGGCTTCCCCGCCACCCTAGTGGCGGGAAGTGGGACAAGGAATTGGCGTGGAGACCCCGGAGGAACGGGAATAAGCGCGGAGCTCGGGCTGGCTGACTCCGCCTCCCTGGCGTGGGCTCTCACGGCCGCCGACTCCGGTGCCGGTCCTCCTCTCCATCGGGGCTGGGCTCGGGGAACCACGCCGGCACGGGACCTGGGAAGGAAGATAGGGGGAGACACAGAAGGGGAGGGGAGAGAGAGAGAGACGGACGGTAGGGTTTCGCCAACCCCATGGCACGCCACCATCTGGTCCTCCGCGAGTTGGATGGCCTGCTCCAGCACCACCTGGTCGATGATATAATCGACGCCGCCTTCCCCGGCCAACAGCCATCTGCGGCAGGCGTCCCGGAGCTGGTGAGCCATCACGAAGGGCCGGCCGTTCTCCCCCAGCTCCAGCGAACGGAAGCGCTGGCGATGCTGCTCGGGGCTCCGGCCGACCCGCTGGAGGAGGGCTCGTTTCAGGTCTTCGTAGACCAGGAGGTTCTGGACTGGCAGCTGCTGCGCCGCCAACTGCGCCTCCCCGGTTAGCAGGGGGATGAGGCGCACTGGCCAGTCCGTTTGGGGCCACCCACATGCCGCCGCGGTCTTTTCAAAGAGGTCGAGGAACGCCTCCGGGTCATCCTGCGGCCCCATCTTCTGTACCGGCATGTGGGTGGGCGGGGCCGGAGTTGTTGAACTCTCCCCAGCCCGAACCTCCCGGTCCATCCAGCTCCGGAGCAGCTCGCGGTCCTCCCGCTGGTTCTGGACGAGGGCACAGAATCTTCTCTCCTGGTCTGCCCTCATGTCCATCAGCGCTTTGTGGTGTTCCTGGTGGAGTCCCGCGAGCGATTGGATGACCTCCGCAAACGGCGTTCCCGTTGGTGAGGACATGATGGCAGCGGCGTTCCGGCTTCCTTTCCCGGGTTTCGGCACCAGTGTAACAAAGTTCGTAGGAAGGAAGGAAGCGGACAGGGTTGGCTCGTGAAGACTCAGGTGTTTTTATTAACACAGATAAACTCACACAGGTGGGCACTCTGCGTCACCCGGACACATCAACTCTCTCGGTTGTCTCAGCGATCACTTTCTGTATTCGTTCCGGCTGTCTCTCTCTTACAGCTCGTGCGCCCGAGTCTTCACTCCGTCTCTCTCAATGAACTCCCGTTCCACGGTGGCTTTTATCCGGTCTCCACGCCAATTACTGCAATCAGACACAGGTGATCCTCATTTTGCACTTGACCCACTTACTTACCGCTGTCTCCTGAGTCTTTCTCCCGCTGCAGACTTCGCTGAACCACGCCCCCCTCGCCACAATCTTGTTGTGGAAGTATAATTCTGAAGCCTTGGTAGTGTGGACTTCAGCAGAGAAAGATGAAAGCAAAGACTGATAGATACTCAGGTCTGACGGATCTTTTGATTTGCGCCATTTTCTCTCTGCTGCCCTGAGTTTCACGAGGAACATCAGATAGCCAGGAGTTAGAATAAATAGTACATATTGTATGATTCTTTAGGATGCTTTTTGTACCTTTTGGAGCTTGACAACCTCTGGTCCGCATTAACTTTCATTGTATGAAATATAGAGCAGCTCATACATTGTGCTAAACTTCTTTTTTTTGTGATGTATGGAAGAAAGTCAGTCATGTGGGTTTTGACTGTCATTAGATTATATAAGTAATGATTGAACATTCATGATATGTGGACTATCCCTTTAATGCCTTTCGGGTGACCCTGTTTTCTTCGAATTAAACTGGAACTGGCTGTGGAAAATAGTGTGTGCAGCAAAATAGAGGTTGACCACGACTATTAAAACTAACTTAACTTTAGAAGTGTTGTTTTTGAGTGAGACTCCAGGTTTTGTGTCAGTTTGATCGTCTCACTGTGCATTGCGTGTTCCCATCTCTTTACTTCTGTGTCTTGCCAACCAGTCCATGTGTCTGTATCTAATAAACCCCCAAACATCCTTTGTCTTTCTCTCCCTCTCTTTGGCTCTCTTTCTCAATCACTTACTCACCCTCTCTGCCCTTACAAGGAAAGGCAGGCAGGGTTGATGTCATAGAATGAAGAATGTTTAAAGAATTCAAAGGGGGCGAGACTGAGGGAGAGAGAGGGAGAGAGAGAGAGAGAGAGAGAGAGAGAGAGAGAGAGAGAGAGAGAGAGGGGTGTTTTTTGTAATACGCATGACCTGTGCGAAAGAAAAACAAGAGAGAACTTGTTAAGACGGAGGGATGGTGTCATTCCTTTAAGAGACATGTAGGGGGATGGTCCAACAGCTGTGCATAGAGACTGCAGAAAAAGTTATCTTCGAAATCACGCAGTTTTACAGGCCTACAGAGAGAGATACAAGAAGAGAAGGAGAAGGAGAAGGAGACAAGTAAGTCCAAGATGTTTTCAGTACAACAAGACTGCTGTAGATTGTTTGACCTTTTTATTTAATCACTGTCCAATGGCTAAGATAACCAAAAAACTAATGAATAAAAAAAAACTAATTATATATGCAATTAAACGTAATTAAACTTTAATCGATAGTATTCCAAGTCATTTAGAGAGTTTAAGGAAATTTTGCCAAATATTTAATGGATTGAATCTAATTTCTAAATGCCACAAAACCTGGATCTACTTGTGCAAATATATTTTTTAAATATGTTATATATGTATGTATATTATATGTAACCAATGAACCACATACATTACATTTATACAGCTAGTCCTCCTGGGTAATTTTATTTTGTGAATGTAGAAATGCACATTCCAAGTCAGACAACCACAAAGTGACCATAAATGTTCTGCAAATATATTTTTGAAAACTATTTAGAATTTAAAACATTTTAACGTTAAAAAAACGTTTTTAATCTTGATTTTAAACATCTATTTTTATTTTATTTTAAAAACAAACTTTTTTGAAATACTTTGCCTGTAAAATTTATTTTAGTATTTTTTTTCTATTAGGTATGCTATTTTAAGACTATTTTAAACGAGAAGATACCGTACATGTAATATTCCTCCCAAAATGAATTGGTCACATCTAACTTTTTAAGGTTGCTGCGTATTAAAGAAGGCAAAAAAGTGATTAAAACGCCTAAAAGTATAAAAACTGAAGAAAAAATTCGCAGATCTCTTAACAGCACCGATTTTGTCCCGCCTCCAGCGGTCGGGAGAATGCGGAAGCGTGAACCGGAAGTGTGTCAAGAGTCGGTACATTAGGAAAAAGTTCATGTGGGCAGATCAGATTCGCTGATGATCATCCCCACGAGAGCTTCTTAGAAAATTAACAGAATAATGCCTAACGCTAACACTGCGCCATAAAGCGATAGACACTTAGAAAAGATACGCACAAAGCGGGGATATTTATCCATAAAACTGTAGGGATTAAAAATAGACGCGGTGTCTGTATAGAGTACTGTATTGTTTTTGGCATAACTGCACCTTTCCAGAGGAAAACGAACTGTAAGTGCCATTATTTCACCTTTTCTATACTGTGTAGCCTAAGGTATAATGACACTGGTTCGTCACAGATGACTGCAATTGTATTTGCATCAAAACCACAAACCTTGTATCGTATGCATTCACAGTGGTTTGTAATAGACATAGGCTAGTTGTGGTGAAATATGATTGTATGACATGAAACGTTGTTTGTGTGGTTTTTGACTCGAAACGTATTTTACCCCTGACGATGATTTTCATAGTCGCTTTGTAAACTATTGTCATCACTAAACAATGTTTTATATGATATAACATGCATGTAAAGTGAGAGGTGGGGCGCGTGCATGTGTTAAACAAAAGCAATCTTATTCATAAATGCGTCCACCTAAAGATTCATGGCTGGAGTTAGTCAAGTGGGACTATCTCCATAATTTGTGTTATATTCAATAGGAGCTGTATTTCTCTCTTGTTCCTGGGTTTGCCGTCAGATATCCATATAAGGTGAAAGCAGCTTGTCTTAGCTCGTACTGTTCTAGCGTCTGATAAGCGAACATCAGGAACAGGTAACTTAACGTTACACAAAGTTTTCCACGTCTGAAGAGCGAGGCCGTGATCACGTTACGTTAACTCCGTAGCCTATTTGAGGCGAGAGTGGTGTAATGAATGAACGCAGGATTTGTCGGGGTGGAGTCCCTAAAGATGACAATGGGGTTAACTGGCCTTTGTGCGACGCCAGTGTGATTTTAGGATGTTCCAGTTCAATGGAACATGTGCTGAATGCACTGGAATGAAAGATCTATCAGCGCAGATTATAATAACATGGTGCCTCCATTTTTTTGGAACACATTTGCTCCATAAAATATCAATATTCAGTGCAACAGTTTGTTTGTAATCATAGTGTTAATAATTTAATTGGAAAACAGATGGGTTGTATTCTGATTGGATGAGCAGCTGCCAAATACAGGCACACCATGACAAAGTTAGATTTAGGAATAGTTCATGAAAATGTCCTCACCACCTTAGGTCAAGATGTGGAAAGCAGCTTTCTGTTGGTCAGCGTGGTGAATCCGCATAACCAACTTGGGCCCGTGGGGAAATCTTTCGCTCTCACACACAATATCTCCTATCTTGTTCATTCTTATTACAACAATGACTAGATGTTGCTCTTTTTTTTTACTGAACAATATTAAATGTGACAGGACTTGAGTATTTACTACTACATCATGTAAATATTTGTAGCATATTGGTTTCATTTAAGATAATTTTTTTTTGTTCCAAGAAAGCTATTATTTGTTGTGACTTTTTTAACAACATTTAATAAAATATTTTCATGTCAAGAATACATTTTAAGTCCCACAGAAAACAAGTATGGTATTCCACTGACACACTTTATGGTGTAATGACCCACTTAATAACCCCAATATACCCCCCCCCCCCCCCCCCCATGACGTCATTATGCGAGCCAAGGATAACCCAGACAGATCGTGGGTGTGCCGTACGCTTTTCACCAAAACAATAGAATCCCGCTGCTTCTGGAGTTGTCACTGTACCAAATTCCAACCGAGTGTCTTTGTGCATGTTTAAACCGGATTGAAGAAAGCAAATTAGTCTAATATTAGTCACTGTAGACGAGTATTGTCGTAGGAGTGGTAGTTCATGTTCAGTATGTCAAAGCTGACATTATCTTACGAAACAGACTGTAAGTTGTGGTGTCATACGTTGTGGTAAGTTAACAGCTCACTGTGTGTCATCTCGCTGTATAATGTGTAAAGAGCTGATCCTCTTCAAAAACTATAACTGATCAGGATCAGCACACTATTCAAATGCACAAGTCTTAATAAAGCTGTGAACGCTTATTTACATACTGTGTTAGTTGCAGCTAATCTGCGATTTGATGGAGAAGAGATGAAATCATCGATAGAGGAAGCCAGAAAACCGCAATGCAGAAAAGTACTGTCAGTTCCCAGCCAGAGAGGAACGATGACACATTTGTTTTGGTCTACGGTCGATGTGTTAGGCTTTTTATTTACATTTATGCATTTAGCTGACGGTTTTATCCAAAGCGACTCATGAAGAGCTTTCTGGCCTCCGGCATTCACAGTAAAACATAACTCACTGCAATTTCAACATGTCTCGTTATTTATTTCTTATGTCTCCAGTGTGGTGAAGAATTTGCCTGTCTCATGCACTGATCATCTAGTTTCCAAGTTTCCCTCTGAGGATAACGTTTACAGGCCACAGTATCCATCAAGGCTGCATAAGGAGGTCTCAGGGATCTAGATCAGCTGCGTCGTCTCTTTTCCCCAAAAAAGAGCCAGACTCTCTATATCACATAGTTCTTCTGATCAAGTGATGAAATGCAGACACATGCGTAAGGCCACTGGAATCTTTATATTGCAGCTGTTTCTCTTTCCGTGGCGCGCACACTGTGAGAAGGTGCTAGTTCGATCGAATCATAATCCTTTGCTGGAACTCTATAGTGGGTAATGAAAGTCACAGAGTGTTTTCCCTGGGTAGTGTGTTGACTGGTTTGAACTGCATTGCGTTAAAGTTAAAGACTTGTTTTTTTATGTGATGGATCTCCTCTCACTAATGTATTGTTTTCTTCACATTATCAGAGAGTCTAGCTGTGTAGTCAAACCATTACTGTACCCATGGAGACCAAACACTTTAGCCAAAACTGGCAGCTGGTGACCTCGACAGGCAGAGACCATTGTCCTTCCACGGAGACTAGTTTTACAATCCTTCTTTTTCTTAATGTTTAATATCGTCTCTAATCTAAATTTCTGTAGCGAATGTTAATGAATGTGTGCTGTCCCTGATAAACACAATTCAAAAAAAGTAATATGCGGTTATTTATTAATTATTTTTTTTAATTAGTATTGAGTCAACTTTTTATGTCATCAGCATTTTGACAGGTCAAATATTTAAAGGTTAGTTCACCCAAAAATGACAATTGTCATTAATTATTCACCCTCGTGTCGTTCCAAACCAGTGAGACCTTTGTTCATCTAAACAGAATTTTTATTTTTGGGTGAACTATCCCTTTATTTGCATTTTATATAATTTTATAATTATTTTTACAAAAAATGTATGTAAATATTGTATTTTTATATGGAATGAAAATTAAATATATTATGTTATTCCTTGACAATTTAATGAATTTTTTTTTTGCTGTATATTGTAGTAAAACTGTTTGGTGTTTTTACCGTCCCTAATTTTTACGAAAAGTAACCGCTGACCAGAAGGAATGATTCTCCTAACTCATGTTGGTTGTCAAGGAACGATGGATAGGTTGTTGTAGCAGCGCTAAAGCTAACAGGAAATGTGGCCAACTTGTGGGTCTCCTGTTCTCTATGGTGCGCTTCGCTAAAGGGAACTCAGAATTAAGGATGTGGTCATCCTTTCCAGTTTGCGGCAGAGGACACTCACAAGAGCAAGTCATTGCTGTTTGTTTTGAGCACCGCTGCTGAGGATCACTTACTTAAAACGTCTCACAGGAACATTTTCAAGTTCATTTTAAGTACCCGCAAGCTTGTATTGATCTGAAGATGGAGGCCGTGATGAGAATAAACATTTTGTACCTCCAGGTTTTGTTATGGCTTGTTTTGTGTCCCGTGTGAATATTTCATCAGAGCATGCACTTCTGCATTATTAAACTCCACATCTGAACCAGAGGAGAAAGGGATCTTTACTTCAGACATTTTGGGAATATTTGTGTGAACTGGAGCTCTTCTTCTCAGGCCAGAACATGAAATTGGCTGTTGTGGTTTTACGTTGGACTAAATTGCTTAATGATTCATAATTGATCCCCTTGATAAAATCATTTGCCAGTTTAGATATTATGAATGGCTGTCAGTGGACTGAACTGCTTTGCGATATTTACACGCTACAAATTGAGTTGGACATGGCCCAAACAAGTCAAGATGAGGAGGTGTCAGTTCTTCTTGAGATGCTGAACTGAAACGATGAGAACGAGAGTAGACTGCCATGCAGTGCATGTTTCTTTCCTACCTGACCTAGAATAACATGATTTGGCAGGTCATAACATGGCAATCAGGATAGAATAACAAAAATGTGGCTCCAATTAGTAAAACTAGAAACTAAAGATGTTCTTTAGTCATGAAATCCTTGTACACATCATCTGCCTCGGAAGGCAACAGTGGGTTGAAGTCGAGAGATAATGGACTAGGACAGGACAGCCTGCAGCCGATGTCTTGAAAGTGTTTGCCATCATCCGTAATCCATACTTTCAAAGCACGAGTCTTTGATATGGTTCACTTGTTGTATTACGAGAACTATAGAGGGAAAAAAGTAATGACTTGGGGTCAAATGAGACTTGGCTCAGTGGCAGCAGCAGGAGGAGGAAAAGGGGTATGAGGTAATACCGTCCTTTTAATGGCGAACATGCTTGAGGTAAATATTTCCACATGGCTCATGCCATGAGAGCACTTCTGCGCTATATCACATCCACATGTCTCTAGCACTTTAACTGTTTCTAGTTGAAGCTCCATTGACCGAGGCCTCATAATGGGAAAGTCATGGTATGACTTCAGCCCGATAACCTCGGTTTGGAGAGCTTGCTTGTGTGCACACACAATCAAAACAGAAATTATATCCGCCAACAAGAGGACATTGTACTGTGTTTTTGACCATCTGTGTTCTGTGGTGTCCTGTACATCATTTAAAGGGCCCTATCATGACATATAATATTTTATCTTTTGACTTAAATGGACATCTTGTACTTTGAAAACTTAACTCTCAAAGCTCAAAACACGTGATTCCCATAAGAGCATCTTGTGAAACTAAAGGCACTACACAAATAATGTCTTATTTATATCATGTTTATACTTTGTTGGTTATAAATAAATTATTTGTGAGCATGCAGAACTCTATAAGCTAATATAGCTGATCTAGAATATTTTTTTAGTTTTGAAGTGGATTCTGACTAACATAAAATCCTCTAGCAGGCCATTGTGTTCACATAATCAACAGACATGTATGTGTTTGGCTACAAAGCGGAACGCTTCAAAAACAGCATTGCATATACAATCATCTGAAGCCTTTTCAATGTTTCAATCCAGTCAGTTGAAGAGAATAAAATTGTCACTTCTTGATTAACTTATAGCTAAATATCATGAAGAAAAAATTTGCTGCAGTAGGAGAAGGCACTGTATATAATAGTAAAAAAATATTTTTGTAAATTAGTTCTAAAAGTTAATTATAACGAAGTACTTTGACGAGACTTTCCTCAAGTATTTTAGAATGACAACAAAATTTCGGCTGCTGTGAAATGAGATTGGTCTGTTGGTTGGTCCAGTTTAATGCTGTCCCAATTTATTCTCTAAAAGTGTTTCCATCATAGTTTATATGGATGTTTCTTACCAGATAAGAAATCTATCCTACTTGAGCACATAAGTTTTTTTATGCACATTTTTAGAATTTATGTGCAGCATGGTATTTCCATCTAGCATTTTTTTATGTGATATCCCAAAATGCACATAAAAATAGGTGGATGAAACATACTGAATGCTCACAAAATATGCATTTAAAAGCAGCGTCTATCAGCAGAAAGGCTGGTATTGTTACATTTATTTATTTTTTTAGTATCCACTACCTAAACACTAGGTGAATTAATGAAGTAAAACATGTGAAGGTTTGTGCTGTTACTGGTTGTGTGTAGCACCTACTACTCTGCACGTCCTTCTGATGCATCCTAATAGTATGAATAAGTGAACACGGTTTATTTTAACAAGGTAACTTCATTTCAGTCGGAGCATGAACCGGTTTTGCAGAGAGGCCGTTGTTGAAGTATCTGCGGTTAAAACTGTATTTGCTCATTTAACATATGAAGAGGGCATTTCTTAAAGACACAGGAGCAAGCAAGATTACACAGCTTGGTGAAAACCCTGATAAAGTCTAAACCACTCATATTTTAATAAGATTAGGCCTATAAATGGACATCAGAGGGCACAAAATAATAATACAAAAAGTGATGTGTGAACCCTTTAAGAAATGAATTGTTGAAAGCAGAATTCTGAGAGTGAGACTTTTCTCACTGGATATGAAACCAAGTTAAACACAGTGCGGATATGAAACGAGGCAACATAAATATAGACAACTTAAAAGTACCTGAGATTAACAAAATGAGAAGTGAAATGCTTGGCATCTAATTCGTGAAAATCATTTTTCCAGGATTTTGGTACAGGATTTCCTTGTTAAACGTCACCCAAGTTAAGCAAAGTGTTTGAGTACACAGAACATTTTCAGATGTGTTTCATTCTTGTTGGACTTTGAACTGTTTGTAACTTGTTCATGTTAAAGTTTAAAAAAGGAACTTTAGTTTTGATGAATCGGGGAACAGCATTGTTTACCATAATGTATTTACTTCCCTGCAATTACTGTGAAGTCAGGTGCTCACCACATATTCAGCATCATGTGATACATATATACCAGCCATTCTTTCATGAAAGGAATTTCCCACTCATGCTCAGGGTGTTTCAAAGGAACATGTTCAAATTTAACCCAGATGGCTGACTAACCTACACACAGGTGGGCGGCTCTTTTGAGAACCAATTCCGTAAGGAGCAAAACTGCTTCAGGCACCAAAGCTACAGACCACTTGCGAAAAGATTTCCCATATGCTGTAAAGCCAAACTATGCCACCAAGATCCATTTTGGTGTTTTTTTTTGTTTATCGCAAAATTTTTGACATTAACTGTGCCGAAAAATTCATCTGAAATGTAACACTTCATCGACTACATATTGCTGTCATTTTCAGATCAAGATGGCTGACTCTAGCACTGGCAAGCCTATTGTGGTCACTTCCTCCGTCTCCCTCAAAATGACTGCTCCTTCTTTCTACAATCAACCCAAAAAGTTTTCATCTGTCGCTCCGCCACGCCCCAAAGGTCAGATGGCCCCATCACAGCCCTCATCATTTATAAGCACTGGTGTTATTGGACGAGTTGGAGAGATGCCCCCACCCCCTTCAACTCTTTGTGAGGGTAAGGCAATAAAAAGTGTATTTTAAAGATAAAAAAAGTATTTTAAAAATCTCATACGTGCCAGTTTTTTTTAGAAATGTGCATTTTGTATAAATGTTTTATATGAATTTGGAAAACTTTTGTACATTTTTTCAAAAAAGGTTTTAATAACCCTAAAATGTCATGTAGTGTAACCATCAAATAAAAATAATATTATATTTTTTTCTGACACGTGAGTGTAGAATTAATGATTCGTTAATTTCCTTTAAAAGAAAAGTTAAAATATTTGTCGTTTTTTTTTTACTCCAATATCATATATTAATTAATACATATTTAAAGGGATATTTTCAGGGAGTTGCACCACATGTAATAATACTAACTGAACTAGCCTTGCCGCCCTATAAAAAGGTTAAATTATCTGATATTTCAAGAAAATTATTGACCTTCTTGACTCATGAGTATCTGCAGTTGTATCTTTCTGATATCATTTCCTGTTTAATATTTTTCATGCATGATAGTTGCGCCACATGACTTTGATTTAAAATATTAATAGGCTTTGATGCAATCATGTTAAAATATTTTCATTTAGTTCAAAAATAAATATACCTATAGAAATAATAATACTAATTACACTATTTAATTTTTCTGAAATCCTTCATTATGGTATCAATAATAGGTTGTTGATCCTTTATTATGCATTGAATGTGAGGTGCTTTTAAGAAAGCTAACCCTACTTGTTTTTCAGACTTAAGCTTTGTTTATCTTTGCAGTTACTGCAACAGATTGCACAATTGTAGTAATTCTCTTCTCACCAAAATTACAACATGTGCACTTGGCAACAGAGTGCATTTTCAGACATGACTGTTAAAATATTCACTTTTGAGCCAAGTGTTGAGCCAAAAGCATATAAACAACCAACTATGACTTGAGGGATTAAAATAGCATTTTTCTGTCTTGTGTCTGGCATATTCATTATCTGTATGCTAATGTATATGCAGTATGTAGATAAGCTATGCTATCATGCTTTGTGAAGAGTTGAATGAACAATGCAGACAGAAATTGTTTTGTTATTGTGAACTGGTGCGAGTGTAATGAAATTCACTGCCTCCGTTCATTAGACTTCCCGCCTCCTCCTCCTCCACTGGATGATGCAGAGCTTCCAGCCCCTCCTCCAGAATGCCAAATCACACCCCCTGCATCTGATGCCCCTCCTCCTGCATTCCCAGCCCCGCCCCCTGTTGCAGTAGACCTGAACCTCCCTGCACCTCCTGAGGAGTTAACCTCTGCACCTTCTGCCTCCTTCCCCCCACCCCCACCACCTCCTCCGCCTCCTCTCCCTGAGACCGGTGCTGGCGTCAGCTCTCAGGTAGGTTTCCAAATACTTGATTTCATTTCAACTTGATTTTAATCTTTACAAGTCTTTTCTTGTCCTTACAGCCTTTACAGAGTTTCTTACTTTTCCTTTGACTATACTGCACTATACTGACTACAATGTTTTCCCTTTTAATTTTTTGATAACTCCATTCTGACTAGAGATTGCCCCAAAAAAAAAAAAACTGAAACTGAAATAATGATTATTTAGGTTAATGTTTTATTTTTAACATTCAAATAAAAAAGTATACAAACATTTCAATTGCATATTAGTCTTTTTTTTTTTTTTTTTTTTTACAACTTTTTGACATAATTACTTTTTTTTTTTTTTACTCCATTTCATTGTTGAAATATAAAGATTTAAATTGTGGCTGTTGTAAAAAAAAACTTTTCTTCCATGATATATTTATTCAAACATACCATAAATAATAAAGACATAATTAACAGGTTAAATAATGTCATTAATACGTAACGTAGAGCAGTATTTGATTAAATGCTCCTCTTTTTCTAGCTAACTAATGAGTTATTGGCCTTGAATGGTTTTATGAAATATAAGCTTATGTGACTCCTTGTTTACAAGCTGTTTTATTGACAACACTGATTGGGCTATTACGTAAGACATGATACATTTCAGTTGTAATGTTTCTTTCAACATACCTTCTGATGTTAATTTTGTGCTATAACTTGTAGAAAAGATGTGTTGTAGGGGTGTGACGAGACACTTATCTCACGAGACGAGACTGGGTTCACGAGAATGAGATGAGATTTAATTTTTTTTAAGATCCTCAATGATGGAAAATAGTCTTTCATTCAACTAAAAAACACAAAATGCAGAAAATGTAGGTGAATTTTGAAATCAACTTATACTTTATGAAATTAAACTTATTTTTTAATGAATTATATGCAGTAGGCTAATAAACAACATGTAAACTAGAGCTGCACGATTCTGGACAAATTGAGAATCAGTTTTTTTTATAAATTAGAGATCATGATTCTCTCACAAAATAACGTAATTTACTAGTGGTTTTGACAAAATGTTTATTGCTTGAGTCTTTTAAAAATATATATTAATTTGAACAAAAAATTGAATGAAAGAGTCAGTGTCTCACTTCATAAAGACTTGTTTCACTGTTGAAATCTCCTGAATGAATGATTCAATGCCAAATACCTGTTTTAAACGTGTTGTCGCCACATCCTGGCGGAAGATGATAAACGTTACAATACAAGTGTTAAGATACTTACGCTTTGATCGCTACTGTAGACAATTAGTGTTTATACACAAACTATAAACTTTTATCCCAGTACTTCTGTTATTTAAATGCCTGTAGGGCTGCAGCTAACAAATATTTTTATTGTCGACTAATCTATCGATTATTTTTCCATTGATCTATTATTTTCTCATCAGTTGATGAATTCTTTAGTTAAACTATTAATACATAATAACAGTAAATGCTGTTATTAATCTAATATTTGATTCAAATGTTTTTTCATAATTAATACTAATTAACAAAAAATAAATAATAATAATAATAATAACAACAACAAAGAAGGAAATAAAATAACAATAAAGAAAGATAATAACAAGAAAAGAGAGAAAAATAAATAACAAATAATTAATAAAACAAATTAAAATGAATGAAAATAACAATAAAAAATAAGAAAAGAGAGAAAAATTCTAATAATAATAATTAATTAATAAAATAGAAAGAGAATTACAGAGCAGTGATACAGTCAATAGAAATGCACATTATGGCTGTATTCTCAGTTCTGTTTGGGACTGACAGCAGGTGTTTACAGGTGAGAGACTTGAAAGGTTTTATTTATTCAGCAGATTAAAACATCTGCTTGAATACATATCTGTATATGAATGAAAAGCTAAAGTCACAACCGCATTCAGGACACGAGAGCGACAGAATAAAAAATGGCATCAAAACACAGGGAAGTTTTATCACAGCTAACAGCCCGTTTTTAAATGAATGAGCTCAGTCGAGGCTTGTCCTGTACATCACACAGTTAAACAACTAATAATGACATTAAATGCTTTGTTAGCGAGTGGAGAGAGAGTGTTTGGTGCGCGCGTCTGAGAGCTTTCGTGATAACGCGTGCGCGCACACACACACACACACACACACACAGCACTGACGGCAGCTCTGGTTTAAGATGAACGCGAATCATCTCTCTTTCTCCGTCTCCGTGAGTGCATTAAACCCATCATGATTATATAGGCAACTCGATGTCCCGTGCTGTTCCGTTCATTCAGCGCAGCTTTACATGCGGTTGTGAATCCTGACAATGAAAAGTTCAGCTATATATGTGGTTCTGACGGTCGTATAATAATAGAACTCTCTATGAACTCTCTGTGAAGTGAATGATGTTGCCATACTAGCCTTTACCTTCTGCTCTAGAGTCTTGTTTGTGTTAAACATGGCAGAAAACCAGTCTTAAGTAGGGATAACTGCAGGCTGTTTTTAATGATTAATTGTGCAGCTCGAATGTAAACATTGCACAATACTTGTCATGTTCTCGCGAGACCATTCGGATCTCGCGAGATCTCGTGCCACGGGATCTCGTCACATCCCTAATGTGTTGCCGTTTAATTTGAACTGAAGCAACTTCATCTGTCACGCCACAATAAAGGGCACCAAAATGTATGAATTTATTGTTTGAATTTTGTTATAAAACTGGCTAAATTTGAAAGCTGAGGCAGTTTCATATCAAAAGTAACAAAGCAGAGAAATCAATATTGTGACCCTAGCTCCTACCTGCTGTAGCCAATGGATGCCCATTGAAGAAGCACTAATTAAAGGTCATGTTTTAGCCAAAGATTTCGGCCACCCAAACCCTTTTTGTTTACCAAAATTGTTGTGCACTAATTCTCACTCATTATAGCCTGACATGGCATTCAATCTAGTGCGTTTTACAGTCTTACGTTATTCTAATGACTCTCTTTGTGTTAATGAAGAAGAACGGAAGGTTGAATTGAGCAGTTTTCTGGAGTAATCTCTGCAATCCTGTGAGACGCAGTTATGCATGCTGCCTGCTGACTTGTCCATATAAGCCCTGGCTCTATTTATGGATGTGTTATTGTGGTGAGTGTGATGTAATTGGTCTACATCATCACTCTCACAGGGCCTTGTTCAATCAAACAGACCTGCTGTAGCTACTAAAAGAACAGTAAAGCTCCAGTGTGAATCCACTGCATAAACATTTTTTCCTTAAGATTTTACAGATGCACAAAACTTGCTGACTGGTTGCTTAAATGACTGGTTACTTTTCTAGTTTACCCAGAAGTGAAAATTTGCAGAAAATATGCTCATCCTCAGACAATCCAAGATGTAGATGTGTTTTTCTTCATCAGAACAGATTTTTACATATTCAACATTACGTTACTTGCTCACTAGTGGATCTTCTGCAGCGAATGGGTGCCGGCAGAATGAGGGTTTAGATAACTGAATAAAACATCACAATAATCCATAAGTAATCCACACGACTACATTTGATCAGTTAATGGCTTGTGAAGTAAAAAGCATGTATGCTTATTAGGGAATTTTTTTTTAATTTGTAATTTGTATTTTTTTAAATTTTAAGCTATTAATATAATTCATAATAAATCTTACTTCAATGAAAAAGTCCATACCCTGTTGTCCTCTTACATCAAATTCCACCAACATACTTGTTTTGGACTGTTTTAGCTTGTAAACAGTGCTTGTGCATATTTCTCTGCTGATTCAGACAAAACTACGTTTCAGTGGAGAAAGCAATATTATGGATAGGGGATGGTTTGAAGTTGATATCTTGATTAATTTATTACGAACGCACAGGTTCACTTCACAAGATAATATATGCAGTAATTGATTAAATTGATGCAATAAACGATACAAGTTGCTATGAATGACCAAAGAAGTCAATCTAACTAGTCTGTTGCTGTTCGAGTAGCTGGCCATAGTGCCTGATCCCGAATGTTTTCTAAATGTTAAGGCTTGGGATGTGTCTTTCATTTCCACTGTCAAGCTGTGCTGTTATTTGTCATAGTGCACATTTCTTTGAACATTGTGTGGTGATTGTACAGTGCTGTGGTTTTCTCCGAGCAAGACTGTAATTTATTTGTGTTTCTCAGCTCTTCCAAATCATCATCCCTCTCATTTTGGATTCACATGCATATTCTGCCCTTTTATTTTCACACATAATTTGATCAAATGACTTTAACTAGGCATTATTTGTAATCTAGGAACACTTTTCAAAAGGCATCCTTATTTATATCTGTTCTTCAGTTTAGTTTAGTTTTTTAGCTCTGACCATGTCATTTTCTTTTTCACGTATTCCTGTTTTATTGCTTTGTAATCTATCCTACCCTTTTATTGCCTCATATTTTATATACTCGTTCTCTTTTATCACAACATCTGGTTTCATGGCTGATTCACCCTTTCTTGTCATTCTCCTCTCCTAAACCCATCCTCTCTGATTCTCCTACACCCCACACTCATCTCGTCTCTCCAATTCTCTCCTACATTGTCTCTTGTTTTGTTCTCCATAGAGGGTGTTTGGGAAACAGACCAGTTTCGACAGGCAGTTGGGCTCTTTGACCAATATGTTATCAGAAATGGAGACGAGCGGACCTTTCAATCCAAAGGTAACTGCAGAGCCTTTGACTTCTAATGTTGTAACTTGAGCTTCAGAGCTCAGCCATTTTTCTTTAATTTGTTAAACCGTAATGAGATGGTTTGCCCAAAAATTACAAGTCTGTATAATTGACTTGCCCTCATGTCACTTCAAAGCTGTATGGCTTATTATTCTTTAGTAGAACATTAAAATATATATTTAGTAGAATGTTCATGCTGCTCTTTCACATACAATGAAAGCATACAGTGATGAAATATTACAAAACTACACAAAGGTAGTCCAAATGACTCTCTAGCATAGGATGAGGTAAAGTAAATATTATTATGAGGATAAACCAAGTATTCATTTTTGGTAGGGGTCAACAGACATGGAGTTTTTGATGTCTGATATCAATATTTTAGAGCAAAGTGGCGGATGACCAATATAAAGCCAAAGTATATAAATATTGCAGTATTTACTAAAATATAAATGTAAAAAATAAATAACTTGATGTGAAAATAAACCTGTAAAATAGATTCATACATTAATTCTGTAATCCTATTATAATATTTTCACAGATTAAGAAATTAAACTGACTTAACCTAAGAATTTTGTTTACATTTTTCCATGACCATAACTGGATAATGGAGCAACAATTATTTTTCACAACCTTGCAACATTCTGACGCCACAATTTAGAGATTTTGTAAGACTTTGAAGTTCTTCTTTCCCCATCAGAGGTGTGATCAGGGCTCGAAATTGCGACCATTTTGGTCGCATATGCTCCCGAAATTTAATCTGTGCGACTCCAAATATATTTGGGAGCATTTGTGCGAGTACAAATAATTGCTGCGGTGCGACCTCTACAGTTCTCTGCTAAACGTTCAAGAATTACTGCACAGCATGTGCCACGTGACCGGGAGCTAACGCAGGTTAATCTTTTTATTCGCGCGCTGGTTTAAAGTGTGCTATTTCTGAGCCCGTGCTCTCCGAAACGCGCGAACTAAAAAGACTGTCTAACAGCGCCTGATTACTCAACCAAGTTATCTTTTGAGCCAATACTGTCAAAACACACAAGGTTTACATATAGACTCAGTTGGTTATGTTTAAAATGAAATTAAACCGGTGAGTGGAACCGAAGCGTGCCTGTATATTAGATGCGTGCAGCTCTTAAAGGGACAAAACTAAACAGGCAGCCGACTGTCATTAAAGGGATAGTTCACCCTACAATTTTATTTCTGTCCTTATTTACTCACTGACATGTTGTCCCAAACCTGTATTAATTTATTTCTTGTGGTGAACACAAAAGAAGATATTTCAAAGAATGTGGGTAACCAAACAGTTGCTGGTCCACTTGATAGTAGGATATAAAAAAATACTATGGAACTCACTGGGGACCAGCAACTGTTTGGTTTTCCACATTCTTCAAAATAGCATGTATGTTCAGCAGAGAAAGAAACTCACTCAGGTTTAAAACTAATTTTGAGTGAGTAAATGGTATTAATATAAAACACTATGACAGAATCGACAGACAGATGACCGAATTTATTCTTTAATGTTAGAACAACAAAACCATAGAGAAAAACATAACTCGCTACTCTTGACTGAAAAAAAACAATACAGTTACTTTAATAGGAATCAATCTATAGTGTTTTATTTTTATTAATTGTTCATCAGGGGTGATTCTAGGATTTTCATTTTAGGGGGGCTCAGCCCCCAATGAGGCTATAATAATAAATAAATACAAATATTTACAAATAGCAATAACGTGATCGTTTTATAAAGTATGCGTTCATATGTGTTAAGGGCTTTCGCTGAAGGAAACAGCTGTGGTGTGATGAGTGGTGAATGCAGCGAAAACTTTACAGTAGATTGGAAACCGATTGCTCTCCCATGACTTTTTGTAAACAGTATTTATGACAAACAACTGCATAGATATTATAACAATCTATCGATAAACACACACCTTGTCCTTTCCTCTGCGTCACCGCAGTCTGTGGATTGAAGAACGCGCAGAAAGATGGGGAGGAGCCGAAGTCTGCTGCCGTTTTCATTTGAAATTTAAAGGGGAAGAATCACAAGATTTTTAGGGGGGCTGAGCAGAAATTTAGGGGTGCTAAAGCCCCCCTAAAAATGGCCTAGTGACGCCCTTGTTGTTCATTCAATTTCTTGAATGCTCCTACTTAATATGCCTATTGTGCCTGATAATTAAACACTGTTTGTATATTATGTGTATCTTTGTTCTTATTTTTTCATAACAAAGATAAAATAATGGCAAAGATTTTTTGTCTTCGCCCACTTTGGCCTAAATATCCACCATTCTTATTTATATTTTGTTTCCTTGAAAGGCTTTGCCTTTATAATAGGGAAATTAGTTTGGCAGTACTGCTCAGACAAACTGGTAAAACTAACATGACAAAGAACTGTGATAAAATCGTGAAATGTCTAAAAATTAAAAATTGATATGATATTTTTGCCATATCGCCCACCCCTACTTGGAACTGACCGGTTTTGTGACCGCACTTGCACAAACTGCATTGAAATAATTTTCCAAATTTTCATTTGTGTGGAAATATTACCAAGTCTGTAAACAGCCATTAACAGAAGCCAGAGACGCTGAAGACGGACACAAAGAACATAAAATACTGTAGCAGCCTGAGCAAGCTCAACGTTCACTATGCAAAATATAGAAAGGAAATCCTAAATATTGAATTGGGAGTGGGGGGTCTATATGAATGTATTTCTGAGGGGAACTATTTCGAGAAAAGTTTAAATGACATTTTCTTCTCATCTTGCATGTATAAAAAACAAAGCACTGCAGCTTAAGGATCAGGTTCATTTGATGAAGCTTTTAATCATCAGGAAGGATGTTGCCCGCCCTTCAGCTCAATTGGCGGTTGTGTTGCTCCTTAATATTCAGTGGGTGCTCCTAAAATAATTGTGGTGCTCCTAACTTCTTGAAGTTGGGAGCACCAGTGCTACCAAGTAAAAAAGTTAATTTCGAGCCCTGGGTGTGATGTATATCTATTTGTGTTTGTTTGCTCAGTTGCCTAGCCAGTTTTCATCAGCACCAGCAACAAAGCCTGCAGCACGACCACCGACCGCTCCTAAGCCTGCCCTTTCCTTTCTGCCCCCTCCTGAGCTGCAGGATCGTCCTCCCCCCGCCCCTTGGGCTGAGGAGCTACGTGCCCGAACACGACCGGCCAATCAGTATACAACATCTGCCCCCGCTCCTGCACAGTCATTTCCTAAAGGCCCAGCTGTGGCTCCAAAGACCAACTTCCCTCCCAGTCAGCTGAATTCAAATTTTGGGTCCAAAACAGTTAGTCCTGCACCTACTGGAGGAGCAAAAGGGTTTAACCACGCCGTTAAACCCCCCGCCCAAAGCTCTTTCCCACCACCTCCACCTGCTGCCCCTCCTGCTCCTGTTCCTCCACCAGCGAATATTCCCGCCCCTGCACCTACATTCAATCACTCTGAAAAATCTCCCATTGGCAGTCAGAAAAGCTTTGCTCCGCCTTCTCCCGCTGCACCCAAGACATCACCCGTCTCGTCATTCAACAGACCAGCAGGAAATACTGTTCCACCAAAGGTGGGTGTGTTTAAGATTATGTGACGCAGTTATATAAATAAAGATAAGGTAAGGGAACAAAGTCAAAAGAACTGTGGAAAATAAAGATATTTCCTGAAGAAAGTACCAGTATTCTCAAGGTGGTAAAAGACTAGTTTAATGGCTCTGGGTAGGTTAAGTTTTAGGCTTTAGTTTGGTGAATGAAATGCTAGATGTTAGAGCGGTTTTATTTTTTGATGTCATAATCACTTCACACGATTGGGAATAAGAATTGATGCAAAACTGACTTTGCAGTGTAAATGATTAAACAGAAGCATAAAATAAAAGACGACAACTGTAATATCCAAAGAAGTTATTGGTTAGATTTTAAATGGTGAAAATGATTTTTTTCAGCATAGGTGCATTTAAATGATCGAACATGCAAGATTTGTTTCTAATTAATTTTGTTCATTTTTCGTTTTTCTGTTCATCATAGAATTTTACAAATGAATCCATCATTAGTAATTAATGATGTCTGAAGGATCGTGTGACACTGAAGTAATGATGATGAAAATTCAGCTTTGCCATCAGAGGAATAAATTATATATTCAAATAGAAACTTATTTTAAACTGTAATGATAATGATTTTTTACAATATTACTGTTGTTGATCAAGAAAATACAGACATAATACACAATAAAAACAATACATAAAAGCCATTTTTTAAGATACTTAAAAGATATAAAGTTTTCAAAAATAAAACTAAAATGATGGTTTGAATGGTTATTTCTGATGCTGTTGTATTTCAGGTGTCTGGTTCAGGTTCAGGTTCAGTTCCTGGCGGAGCTCCTCTCACTATGAGGGAAGTAGAAGAGCTGGAGAAAATGACTAAGGACTTTATCAAAGACATGGACAAACATCCTCCTCTGATCACCTCTCCAGCTACAGGTACATAAACACTATCAGCTCTCCTCCTACACACAAGCTCAGCTCCACACCCTTAAGATTTTATTTTATTGAATTCATTCTGATTTCAGTCATTTCCTGGGTTTGATGTTAATTTAAACCTCGGTCCATAGAGGTCCATATGGCTCTTGTTTAACACACAGCAGTCAAGCTATGATAAACACTGACTGTGCGATGGTGCCTGACGTCTCTTGCTCTTTCTCCGTCTCCCTCTCTCTTCATCAGTCTATGTAGGTCTTCAGTTTGATATAGCTTCTCTATCTCAGTTTATTACTCTATTATCAGTGTCTAAACAGCACAGTGCTTCACCTCTCCCGTGTCTGGATCTCTCTGTTAAAATGATTTCACTCTGTCTTTGTCAGTATTGAGGGTTTGTTTTACTTAGTAGCTAAGATGTGTGTGCAGGTGAAAGCTAAAAATACTTTTTGATCCGTTTATGATTTGATCAACCTACTTTCACATACAGCTGAAATAAGCAGTGTGATTAGTGTTTTTATAGTAAGAGTTTGTAGGTTTATTTTTAAGCCTGGTGTATTCTTGTTTATAGATTGATTTCTTTATTGCCCAGTTAGATGTTATGAACCTTTGCTAAGCCCCGCCCCCTCGGTTGCTGTTGTAGGCAAACATCAAAAAATGACCTTTAGAAATGGAAATTTGTGTTAAAGAGCTACTTCATCCAAAAATGGCAATTCAAGAGTAATTTTCCCCTGTATTTGTATTCAAACCCATATGACCATATTTTACTGTATGTGGAACACGAAAAAATATTCTGAAAATGTCTTCCTTTTTTTCAGTCTGTTGTTTTGAGTCACTCATTTTTAATGTATGGACAAAAACATTCGGTTTTTTTGTGAGATTTCCTTGTGATTCTCTGATTGGTGGAGATGTTGTTTTTGCTAAATCATAGATAATGTTTTTCACCGCTGTTAAACGGGACTATTTAAAAACTAAGTCTAAATGATGCAGACTGAGGTCTTTAACAAACGCAAACGCCATTTGGTTAACAATCTCATAGCTCACAGTTGGTCTACTCTGTTTATAAGTTGTTAAAAATCAGTTCCTCTGTAGAGAACTCTAATGGGAGTTTTACTTCTATAAAACAATTTTTGATCTTTATATGGTGAATGGCAACAGTGCTAAGGTAGGATTGATTGGTCAAGAATGTTCTTAAGGTGGGTCTTTGGGTCAATTAGTGAGGCCAAGCTGTTAAAACACAACAGTGACCTCTCCACTCACCTAGTTCTAATCTCTGTTTACTGCTCCATAATATGTATGTTATGTAACCCAATCTCTAATATAAACATATTTTCCCTTTCAGATGTGTGTAGTAAATGTGGAGAGGCTCTGTCTAGATCTCAGCCAGCAGTAAGAGCGATGGATAAACTCTTCCACTCCCATTGTTTCTGCTGCGTGACCTGCCAGAACCCCCTACAGGGCATGCAGTTCTACGACCATGATGGAACGCCTCAGTGTGAGGACTGCTACATGGTGAGACATGTGAAATGACATATTTGCTTTTATGATTCCAAAAAATCCAAACCACAAAGTTATGCACTGTTATTCACATGATAATGTGGGAACTCGTTTTGTTTTCTGACATTGTTAACCCATTTTGTGCATTAAAGCGTAGCATTGTGTACTGTTTGTCTCCTGTGTGTTTCTAGAATTCTCTGTCTGTGTGTACCCGCTGTGGGGAGCGGATCACAGATCGTGTCCTGAAAGCGATGGGCCAGTGTTTCCATGCCCACTGTTTCCTCTGCACTACCTGCGACTGCACCCTGGAGGGCGCTCCATTCATCACAGATGACAATAACAACCCCTACTGTGTCAAAGATTACCATCGGTGAGCCCTCACCAAATCACAGACCATTCACAGCTCTCAATCATACACTAGAGCATTTGAACTAATTATCCCATTTAATCAGTCATCAAAGTTATGAACAAATCAGTGAGATTTTATATGGGTTGTTCTTCAACTATTGGGCCTATAAAATGAAACTTCCTTAAAACACAAGTTTCAAAGTTTCACAAGTTGCAATGTCCATGCCTTGGTTAGATTGTGATGTATTATAAATACACACAATTATATTGGTATTTTCAACTTTTCGTGTAATTGATTTACACTTTGATTAGAAGTGATGCACAAAATTGTTCAGTTCACAAGTTACAAATTTTTTCTTCACACAATCATGTCCCATTTATTAAATTTTTTCAGACATGCTTTGATAAAAGAATGTTACTGTTGAGGGCAATTTATTAGGGGCAAAGTTGTTTATTGTGATGATGGTTATTACATAGTATTTTATTTTCATTCTTTTTGTGTAATTGGATTGCAGCTCAGGTGGGAAATGATGCACAAAAATGTGTTTACAAGTGATGTATGAATTTTTTGTCTTCATGCATCACATCTCATATTTTATCTCTGACGAGCTTCCTATATAAACTAGTATATAATGTTTTGTTTATTTAGAATTTTTTATTTTATTTTATTGGAGCAAAGCTGTTTAGTGTGGTGAAAATGATGCAATTTGGCATTTTAGTAATTTGTATAAAAAGTTTAGAAATCTGTTTCATTTTCCCTTTATACCATGATGTTTTCTAATGTAATTTTTATGATGGATTATCATATTTTAAGACTGAAATTTTGACTAGGATAGGAGTCAAATTAAATCTATAAACTAAAGTAATTTTAAAATAGAAAATTAAATAATGTGACTTTCATAGAGTACAAAATTTAGAATAGGAAAAAATGAACACTTGGGTCATAAAAGGGCCCGAAGTTGAATAAACACCAATATGAAATGTTATATAATATTAAAAACAGTGTTTTATATATCTTAACTTCTCTCCCTCAGCCGTTTCTCTCCTCTTTGCGTAAGCTGCAATGAGCCGATCGTTCCCGATGCAGGAAGTGAAGAGACCGTCAGGGTTGTTGCCTTAGAGAAGAACTTTCACCTGAAGTGCTACCGCTGTGAGGTGCGAAAACCCTTCCGCTTGTTATCTTTACCTATTTGTTCCAGCCACAAATTAGATTAGATTAGAATCATGTTTAAAATTTCAAATAAAAAAAAAGTTGACTCCCTTTTGTTGCAGGATTGTGCTCGTCCCCTTTCCATAGAGGCAGATGCTGATGGCTGCTATCCATTGGATGGCAAAATTCTGTGCATGAAGTGCCATACCCAACGTGCCAAGCAGGCCAAACATTGATTGGTGCCACAAACCTAAACCAAATTTAAAACGCATAATTGGCTCAGCGTTGAGAATTTATTTGCTGTATGTGTTTGTTAGCGTTGTACTTCTCTCTTCTGTTTCACATTCTCATTTTACTCATATTTGCTCAATGACGGTTTCGTCTTTTCTCAACAAAGCTCTGCTGCTTTTTCTGAATGGCCTTATTCAGAGCTCGGTTAATAGCTTGCCCTCTTTGCCCTGTCTTTTTTCTGATAGGGCTTGATGTGTAAGAGCACAATGCTAGTGCCTCCATGTTGAATGCTACATGCGACACAGTTTTTTACCCCTAGATTGATATGAAAGTGTTAGAGAAGTGATTTTTAGGCTTGAATTTTTACTGTAGTGGCTGGCTCGGTGCAGATGTAATGTACTGCACTGCCATCTCAGTTCAGCGAGCTGTACGACTCCCAGCATGCCTTTAAAAAAACTCTGAACATCCATAAATTGTACCATAGCTTCTGAGGCGAGATGTAACATCTGTAAATCCACAGCCATCCATGCACTTTCAATAAGGCTTTCCGAAACATACCTTGTAGTTGTTGAGAAGGGCTCTGTGTGAAATGTAAAATAAGCAAAAACAAAGACAGGGAAAAGTGAAAGATCAATATGTATTTGTCATGCATGCTTCGTTTATAGTACCGTTTACTTGTAAATGAACAAATATTTTAAAAAGCACATTTGTTTTATCCTAAAATGTATCGAATGAAAGATGTGATGATACAGTAAAGTAAGTTTGCATTGATTATCATAGCCAGTATCAGTTCAGTTGGTTTTCATTCCACAAATTGCCAGAGGTATTTAACGATTGCACAATTGTAGGTCGATTTGACAATTAAATAGTATTTCCAAAGAAAAACACACCAGTCACTGAGCCTGTTATTATAGTTAATAAGTCTATGGCATTGTAGCTAAAGCTTTTTAAAAACATCTGGATTATAGATCGTATTATCTACACAAAAGCTTTTGGTTCTATATAGCAAAATTCATTCAACATCACAAAACTACAGTTTATTTTATCAGTAATGTTACTGTAGACAAACTTAACGTGTTTCTGAACAAATGTCATTTTTAACAGTCATCATTCCCTGTGATTACTGCGCAGAATTCCAGGTTGACAACATTTGGCATTTTAGTTCATTTGTTTTGTGTTTTTCATAGCAACTACTGTCTCACTAACACCACTTATTTTGGCTTTAAGGTGGCACTGATATTATTTTGAGAATTACATCTGTATGTACACACAATGTGTGTTTCCCTTCCTGGCATTGTCTTTTGACTAACCAAGAAATTCTCATATATTATGTAATCGAATAAAACGATAGCTGCCATCATAAAAACAAGTTACTTGACCAAATCCAACACATTATGCATGGTTTTTTATTATTGTTATTTCAGTGTTTTTATACATAATGTTGCATGGTTGCCTCATTTTCATGCTGGTATCACAATACTGCTGAATTTAGTAAGCCGTTATTGACCTTTTGAACACTTATGGTTTAGCCTCCATGTATTTTCCATTTATCAGTACTTTGTCTCATTTTTTGTAAACTGAACATCTAAATTCCTCTCTTAATATGTGAATGTGTGTATGTTTACGGTCGAATGTATGTCAACGTGTTTTTTTGCTATCATTGTTTTCCTTGCATATTTGTACTGTATTCTGAACTAATAAAAGTATCAAATTTACAAACTGAGCACTTTTTGATCTGTCAAGATGCATTTCGAATGGATTTTCCCATCTCAGTCAGTTTCATTTTCTTAAAGTAATGTGTATTTTTGAAGGGCTGCATATATTTACGTATTTGTCATGTGACCGCTTCCAAACATGTTCGTTCCCACGCAATGTGTGATGTGCTCTTTTGTGGTTTTGCTCCTCTCACACCCCCTCAGTTCTTATCAGCTCGCCCCAGCTTCACATACACCACTGATAGTCAGGAGTGCCGACGTCTGTGTATGTAAAAATGTCACATTGAAGGTGTATATAAATTAATGTTACCTATGACACTTCCTACACTGAGGATCTTAAAAATTTGACTTGCAGTTATTTTTCCCATTTAGTGTTGGTTTTTCCTCAAGTTTAACTTGGGTGACTTAATCCAGTTGCTGGATTTTAGAGCAAAATCATCTTCTGGCCCTCATCATTTTTAGAAATGGTGAGATTTGGGGAAATATTTATAGAAATGCCTCATTTGTGTATGTGTAAATGAGAGGGGTCTTGTGGGAAGCCAACTCATTACATGTTTATCAGTCAGTGAAAGAGTGAACAGAGAGTGTGATGAGGGAAGATAGTAGTTGGATGACTTGTGGTTGACGGAGGACAGATTGTAAGAGGAACAGTGTGACGAAATAGAAAGCTTCGCTGGAAGAACATTATGTAGGAAGAAACCTGACCAAACTGACAACAGAAGAAAGCAGCTGCACAGGATGGATGATAACCCAGCTGTTCATCAGGTGAGGCTTTTCAGATTTATCTACTTTTCATTTTTGGTCTTTTGCCAGTTTTAGTTATGGGACAGTGGTAGTCACAGGAAATGACAGAAGAAGGTGGGATGGGATCAGGAAATGCCACAAGCCAGATTCGAACTCGGGTTACCCATATGCACCACTAAGCACTTTAGTAGTGTGGTGTTGAGTTGTTGCCAAAATTTTAAAGTTCTGTTTCATGTCAAAGCTTTCTAGTATATAAAACATGGGCGGTGTGGTGTAGTCAAGTCTACTAGTTCAATGTCTTCTAGTCATTAACAATGTGCCCTTATGCAAGGAACTTAACCTGAGGTTACTGCAAAGGGAAGTTCATGATGCTGTTCAACTCTGGAATTCTTGACTCTGATTGGTCGTCCATGGCAAAACTGCTATATTATTTCATTTCCTCATCCAGGTAACTGAAATCGGCGCTACTTTCTGTTTATATATATATATATATAGGCTAGAAAAAAATTCTAAAAATATAGATTTCCAACATCTAATTGGTTTGAAAGTGACACTGTGCTTCATATATTTCCTCTATTGACAATGGACAAATTGACATTTTCTCCCAAAATATCACTTAGCTAACGTGAACCTCCCTTTTTTCATAAGAACCCATATGGCGCCATTTAGTGCCGTTATCGACTGTACTGAAAATGACCTGAGCTAACTTTTTATATCGTTAAATTGCTGTAATATTGTTATCGAGCTCATTTGTTGCTTGGCCTATTTTGTACATTGTAAATGAGTATTTGGTTTCTTCGTAAAGCTTTAAGATAAGAGCTGATTCCCTCGTGAACAGCCCTGTGCTTCAAATCTCGGCTTGTTGTGCTTTCGTTGAACTTCCTGACAGCTCTCCAACTATCGTGTAAGCGATAAAAGAAATAAACAAAGACAATATACAGAAAAGATTATATCTAATCAAAATGTAATGTTCCTGTGTTTAATTTGACGAGAAGCTGTATGTTAAGCAGGGAAAAACATCAAAGCAAATTTCACTACTTTAACTCTTTATGAAACAATTGTTTCCTCATTTTCCTTGTTCTTTGTTGAACATTCCAGGACTCGCTCTTATTGTTCTTGGATGTTTGACTGCCAGTGTAATTTCAATCCATTATAAAGTCTTTGAATTATGCATTCCTGCTTTCCCCAGTTGTGCTTTTAAATGGACATCTCAATAAAACATAAAGAGTGAGTCATTTGCTAACTTCATATCCCACAGGAAATGGTCATAACATCAGTGGAACAGTCTCAACCAAATCCAGTGGGCTGCAACAAGTACTGCAAGCTCCTATTGGTGGTCTTTTCCTTCTCGCTCTTTGCAGCTGCATTGGGTTTGGGGGTCTATTCTCACCTGCAAAAGACTGCAGACCCCTGGACATCACAATGGAAATCAGGTACAAACAACTAGGAAGTACAGTAGCACTTCTGGTATAGTTTTAATAATAGTGGTTGTAATTCCTCTCTCTTGTTCCAGCTGCTCCTCCTTGCCTTTCTCCTGCCTGTATAAGAGCATCAGAGCATTTTTCTGCTGCTATGGATCCCTTTTCTCACCCCTGTGACTACTTCCTGTTTGCATGTGGGACAGGTGGATCTACTACCAGTGATCAAAGACACAGAGACAAGAGGATCTCCAATGAAGACAATCGAGAACTGGACAAAAAGAGGAAAGCGAGGATGAGAAGAGAGACAGATGTTCAAGGAAACAGTGATGGATGGCTAGTCAAATTTCCAGACAGAAAGACTGCTTTACTGAAAACTATTAAGGACATATTAGGTTAGTGAAATCTCACCTTTTTTACACCTGAAATAGAACAAATGACACATTCATAGTGTCTTCAAGTTCCATATCTGCTTCTATCTGTCTGTCTTCCTGAGACTAAGCTGGTTTGCAGGTCTTCTAGACGGCCAGACTCGTCTGTTGGTTTTAAAGGCGTCAGGGGCACTTTTTTCCTGTCAGGCTGGGACAAAAAAAGTTGCATTGTAATGTCAATAGCAATACATCTTTTCTTCCACATTGTGACAAACATTTGAGCAAAATGGATTATCAGATTGGATGGAAGTCGATTGTAAGAAAGGGGCGGGGTTTAAGTTTACTAAATGATTGGAAAAATTCGGTATATGTCTGGAAGATTGAGTGATGGCATTTTGATTAGAAGTTACAATAATTACAAAAAAATCATAATAATAAATATAGCTGCAAGCAGTGATTACCTGGGTTCAAGCGGAAGGAAAAAGACATTTACCAAATAAATATGAAGTTTTTTTAACGTTTATGACTGTTATAGCACCAGCAGTGGTCCAATCCCCTTTAAACTTTGCATGCTTGTTTAGAATCGCCTGTTGCATGTGCTCAGCAGGTTTCAATAAGTTTTGAGTTTTCCTTTAGGCTTTATAGGATTTTGGGTAAATTTGGATTTTTAAACTTGAGTTATAGGATTCTGGGTACATTTTTACGCCAGATTGAGCGAAAAACCTAGGACTAGTTTGCAAAAGTAGGTTTTTTACATAATCTCAATCATTTAACAAACGATTTGATTGACAGCAGTGGTTCTATACAGTTGTCCAGAATGAGGAGTTCTAGATACGAATATCGTGCGTGTGTGCGATAAACCTTTGGCACCCTTGTAAAATGCGATATCACCCTCCCAGTGGACGATTTCTTTCAAATTTCTCTCCAACTTTTGGGACTGCGAGTCGAACAGGCCCACCGAGTTTCATTCAGGAGTTATAGGTTTTTTAGAAAAAGTAGCCCTGCCCCTTTCAAACGTTTTGGCACCCCTTTGCGATGGCGAGCCGAAAGTAAAATATTTTTAATAATTATTGATATTCATTCTCCTGAAAATCTTTCTGCACTGGTTTGGTTCCGATCGGGTGAAAAACCTAGGACTAGTTCCCAAAAGTATGTTTTTCAAAAAATGCGAAATATCCCCACATTTTGCACAATCGAGTCTGAGGCATGCATTTTATCCGGAGTGAGCCAAGGATTCCAATGACATAAGACACTTGTGCCTGAGCAAGTTATGAGTGATTTAATACTTTTGGTCGCTGTAGTGCCCCGTCAGGTCGATTGGGGCAAGCAGTTTGGTTTGGTCTGCAGTTTGGTAAGTTTTACGTGGAGATCGCTGATCCATGACCATTCTAACAATTACAATAGGATTTCAGCGCTACACGCTTGAACCAAGTGTGCCACTCAAGTCTTGACAAGTGAAGCCAGAACGTTTTGATCGCCCCTAGGTGACTGGATGCAATATAGGTCATAAACCCTGCCCTCTCCATGTAATCTTATGGGACGTGAGATAAACTAAACAATCAAATTACACTTCAAATAAATAAAAAAATCTAAGATTTTTTCTGTCATTTTAGGTAGTTCTTAGCATGCTGATGTATGTTCAAGTCTAAATTTTTCGAATAAGTTTGCTTTTATTAAGTTATTTGATGCTACAAGATTGGGTCTGCGGTAGTTTGGGTGGGACTAATTGTATAAAACAATCTTGAATCATCTTTGACATTCAATCTGTATGATCCCTGTGTGATCAGAGGCGGATGTTTCTATGAGTGCAGCAGAACGGAAAGCAAAGAAATATTTCAAGACCTGCATGGATGCAGAATCCCCAGAGAAAGTGGGTTCTAAACCCTTCCTCACACTAATCCAGCAGGTACACACACTTTTTAGGATAAAGGAAACTAAAAGCATCATGCATTTTGCTCCAGTGTTGTTTATATATATTTTTTTCTTCTCTCTCTCGCTCTCGCTCGCTCTCTCTCGCTCTCTCTCTCTCTCTCTCTCTCTCTCTCTCTCTCTCTCTCTCTCTCTCTCTGTGTGTGTGTGTGTGTGTGTGTGTGTGTGTGTGTGTGTGTGTGTAGTTAGGTGGCTGGGCAGTATCAAACAAATGGAATCAAACAGATTTTAACACCACCCTTGCCCTGCTGATGAGCCAGTACTCCACATTTCCTTTCTTCAGTGTGTATGTAGGGTCAGACCCTGGTGAACAGCAAACGGCTTCTGATCAACACTACATACAGGTGATTACTAATGAAGGTAGAATATAAGCAGTTGGTAGCATGATTTACAGTTTTCTCAATACTTAGGTGAACAGCAGTCTAAGTGGGCTAGACTGTGGATCATTTATCATTGCTTTGGCACAAATGCATTCAGTGACTACTTCTTTCAAACTACATGATTTATTTTCTCACTCAGACATAACCACTACCAAAATTCTGCGTACCTACAATTTGCATTTCTACATACATTTTTAAAACTGTTAAACTGAGAACTGTGGGAAGACTTGACCTAAGTATTGAGAAAATGGTGTCCTAGCAATTATATGCTGTGAAGACCCCATAAAATAGTTAATGGGCATAGTTATCTTTTCTTTTTTTGGAAGCGTTTCACAGTAGTTTACAGTGGGGGGAAAAAAATTTATCCCCGGCTGATTTTGTACGTTTGCCCACTGACAAAGAATTGATCAGTCTATAATTTTAATGAGGTTCATTTGAAATGTGAGGGACAAAATAACAAAAACAAAAATCCATAAAACACATTTAAGAAAAGGTATAAATTGATTTGCATTTTAATGAGTCAAATAAGTATTTGATTCCCTATCAATCAGCAAGATTTATGGCTTCCAGGTGTCTTTTATACAGGTAAGAAGCTGAGATTAGGAGTACTCTCTCAGTTTGTCACCTGTGTAAAAGATAACCTGTCCACAGAATCAATCAATCAATCAATCAGATTCCAAAATATCCACCATGGTCGAGACCAAAGAGCTGTCCAAGGATGTCAGGGACAAGATTGTAGACCTGCACAAGGCTGGAATGGGCTGCATGACCATCACCAAGCAGCTTGGTGAGAAGGTGACAACAATTGGTGTGATAATTCGCAAATGAAAGAAACACAAAATAACTATCAATCTCCCTCGGACTGGGGCTACATGCAAGATCTCACCTCATGGAGTTATAATGATCATGATAGCGGTGAGAAGTCAGCCTAGAACTACTCGGGAGGATCTTGTCAATGATCTCAAGGCAGCTGGGATCATAGTCACCAAGAAATCAATTGGGAACACACTACGCCGTGAAGGACTGAAATCCTGCAGCGCCCGCAAGGTCCCCTTGCTCAAGAAAGCACATGTATAGACCCGTCTGAAGTTTTCCAATGATTCAGAGGAGAACCTGGTCAAAGTGTTGTGGTCTGATGAGACAAAAATCCAGCTCAACTCAACTCACCGTGTTTGGAGAAGGAGAAATGCTGCCTATGACAACCTGCACCGCCAAACATGGAGGTGGAAACATTATGCCTTGGGGCTATTTTACTGCTAAGGGGACAGCTAAAATTACTGCTAAAATCTGTTGAGGGAGCTGAAGACTCAATTTGCCAAACGTCAGCCTCGAAACCTTAATGACTTGGAGAGGACCTGCAAAGAGGAGTGGGACAAAATCCCTCCTGTGATGTGTGCAAACCTGGTGGCCAACTACAAGAAACATCTGACCTCTGTGATTACCAACAAGGGTTTTGCCACCAAGTACTAAGTCATGTTTTGCGAAGGGGTCAAAAACTTATTTCACTCATTAAAATGCAAATAAATTTATAACTTTTCTGAAATGTTTTTTTCTGGATTTTGTTGTTGTTATTCTGTCTCTCACTGTTCAAATAAAACTACCATTAAAATTATAGACTGATAGTTTATTTGTCAGTGGGCAAACTTACAAAGTCAGCAGGGGGATCAAATATTTTTTTCCCCCACTGTATTAACTCAGAATGGCTAGATATAAACTTACATTTCTGAGACAAAAAGTCAGAATTGCAAGATAAAAAGACGCAATTACCTTTTTTATTTAAAGCTTAAAAGGCTTGTAGTATCTTTCTTTTTTTTGCAATTGCATGTTTAGATCTCTCAATTCTGAAGAGTCTGAACTGTTACATAAAAAGTGACAATTACTTTTCTATTTGTTTTCATCCTTGAGATTTTATTGAGCAGTGATTTGTATTATTCTCCTGTGTACATGAATCCTCAATATTTTGGTCCATTTTCATTGTTTTTGAAATTGTTCGACACTCTTTATGTTGGCTAAAAATGTCCATGTACATTTCCATAGATTGATGAGCCGCATTTTCAATTCCCTATTGACTGGAATAGCAAGACACAGAAATCCAAAGCAAGTACTCGGGTAGGTATTTTCTGTTCGACTCGGCACCACACGTGTTCATAATGGATTATTAATAATGGTTCTTTGATATTTTGAAACTTCTCTTTTGTTGTCTCTGTTCCTCTTTCTCAGTATTTGCGTCCATTCTACATGTCATGTGGTCAGTACTTGGATCTCTTGGGCGTTCCCTCCAGTGAAACAACTCAGCACTGCGGTCTTTATGTATCTCTATCCACAACTCTGGCTCTGGCCACGGCCCCTCTCCGCTACCGCCTCAGTCAGAAGTTACTCTACCACAGAATTACCATCCAAGAGCTACAGGTCTGTGTGTAAATCTGATTCCCTCTATGACATATGTTAATAGATAATTAAAAAATAAGATTGTCCACGATAAAGAAAAAAAATCTAAAACGTGCCACATTCTTAGAAATGTATATGGTTTTGGAAAAAAACTTTTATCCCTTTTTGAAGAAAACCTTCAGTTTAATTATGTAATGTGGTAACTATCAGGTAAAAGTATTTGCCTTATTTTTTATTTCCATATGTTTCAAAAATGTGTTTAAAATGTATTCGAAGTGAAAACAGTTTTTCTCCTATTTTTACTATCATAGATTTTTTGCTTAGAAATATATGAATGAATTATACAAATTTAAATTTCGCAGTAGCATCATATGATAGTGCAACCAACCTTGATTTGTAATAAAAATATTATATTAATATAATGTTATAGTCATATAATATTGACCTTCACACTCAGTCATGGGCAGTGGCGTGCACAGGCCTCCGGAGGGGCAGGGGCGAAATGGCGTTACGAGGGCACAATCGCGGACCGGGGGTGGGGTTGTTCCCCTTCGGCTAGGGGTATCAACAATGAACAATGTTGGTCAAGTGAATAAGATAGCTTATTTAAGCAGAAAGGACTCTGGCCTGTAAGGCAGGGACATCCAGGATGTAAAACCTTACAAATATGGTTGGCAAGGCCCAGCCGGCCGCCTCACAAATTTCCGAAATGAACACCCCGCTGGACCATGCCCAGGAAGAGATGATGCCTCTGGTGGAATGGGCTCTGACTCCTATGAGGCACTGCAACCCAAGGAGGAGTATGCTAGGGTAATAGCATCCACTAACAACCTAGAAATTCCTTGCTTTGTAACAGGGCCACCTTTGGCGTGGTTACCGAAGCCGACAAAAAGCTGTTCTGATTTCCTGTATGAGGCAGAACGCTCAATGTATACCCTCAATGCCCTGACGGGGCAGAGCAGGGACAGTTCCTGGCTACCCGTCGAGGGGGGAAACGCGAGTCAGGCTTCTACAGCCGCTACTTCCTTGTCCCCAAAAAAGATGGTGGCCTGCGACCTATTTTAGATCTCAGACTCCTGAATTACGCCCTGATGAAAAGGTCGTTCAGGATGATCACTTTGAAACAGATCCTCTCGCATATAGGCCCAGGGGACTGGTTCATGTCGTTGGATCTGAAAGACGTTGTCACATCCAGGTAGCCCCCCATCACAGACGATTCTTGAGATTTGCATTCGAAGGGGTGGAATATCAATCCAAGGTCCTCCTGCATACTCGACTACCTCGACGACTGGCTCATTCTGGCCCAGTCGCAGGTGGTTTTAACATCATAGAAGACATGTATTCAAGTTATTGTGTGAATGAATTGCATTTTTGATATATTTTTAAAACAGTAATAGATCTAGATCTTTAATAGATAATAAAAATATTATCATGTCATTAACCCAAATAATATAAAGTGCCTAAGATGTGTGATAATATCATTTTTGTCTGTCTCTCACAGACTCTGGCTCCAGTCATTGATTGGCTTGCATGCCTAAATGCCATATTTCAGCCTCTTCCTATCAGCCAATCAGATCTTGTTTTAGTCCACAATCTCCCGTATATCATCCACATGTCCCTGACAATCAGTAAATGGCAAGTCCAGCATGAGAAGATGTAAGTCACTATTATATAAATATACTTAATCATATTTTCTTAAGAAAATGTGATAGATCTTGACTATTAACACAGATGTTTGTGCTTATGTGTAAATATCCGCAGCGGTCCAGTTCATACATACATGATCTTTAGTCTTTTGCACACACTCATTCCTGCGCTGGACTCGAGGTTCTTCCAAACAATGAGAAACTTTTCCATTGCGACTGGAGACACAGAGGAGGTGGGTCTGCATTGAAGGAATTACCCACAATGCCAATGTGTGTGAAGTGAAGCAGTGCAGACTGCTTTATATTTTATATCACTTATATAGTCTTTTGATTTTTGAAGATGCCACACTGGTTGCGATGTGTTCAGCAGACGGAGCGAGGGTTTGACACTCTACTCAGTCATGCAGTTAGAGAAAGACATGCACAGGAAGAGGTACATTTTGGTTGGACCTCATGAAGAAATAAAAGATTGTGCATGAACATGAATTTAATTAAGCAATTACACATGACATTTGACAAGTGTTTTTCTCTCACTGCCAGGCTGAAGAGTTGATTCATGATGTTTATTCGTCCCTATTGACCGACAGATCATCAGCCTTTATTTTCAATAAGGTATGTTGTGAATTATATACAAACATATCCTACTGAAACTGTGCATGGGTCTTTGTTCAGATTATTTTGAATATTTTTCAGATAAAATCTCTTAATCCAAGACTCTCCACTAAAACAAAAAATCTCAGTCATGCAGAACTCAACCATCTCTATGCAGAGGTAAATGAATGAATTAACAGTCAGTGTAGTGAATGAAACATTTTCAGTCATGAATTTCCTCATTTATTGGCTGTGTTTGTCTGCCTCTCTGCACTAGGTGGTTTTGAGTGAGGAGGATTTTTTCTCCAACTACCTGCAGATGCTGGGGCTGGAGCAGAAGAGCAGGAGCAGACTGCTTTCACACGGTACACAGACTGATGGGTTAGTGCTCTCATATCAGTGTAAAATCTGAGAGGATCTTTAGGTTTTTATAATAGTTTAAGGTTTAGCAGGGTTCCTACGGGGTTTGGAAAAGTATGGAATTTTCCAGGTCTGGAAAAGTATGGAAAAAAGAAAGCAGAGTAAAAATTAGTGGTGGGCCGTTATCGGCGTTAACGTGCTGCGTTAACGCGAGACTCTTATCGGCGATAAAAAAAATATCGCCGTTAATCTATTCTCAAAGTTGGGTTGGGAGCTGGGTCTATACTACGCAAGCTATGATGACTTTCACCCTGATATTTTAGCGCGGATGTATACCTAGCCGAATTGCACTGTAGGGGGCGAGAACGAGTCTTCGAACTAGAGGCTCGCAGTCCGTGATGGACAGATTGTTAACGGCTGGTCTATGTGGTAATACAATCGGGCAGGACATCCAAACGCTCATCTATCATTCATCAACCTCAAATATGGCTTTTCATCTGAAAGATGTATGTAGTAGCAACTTTACATGGCCGCTCAATATGATGTTAACCTAGAGAAATGTGCGCTATTGAAGTGTTTGTGTGGAAGCGCGTTTGCTGCAGGACAGGCTCCGGTGCGATCACTTGCTCTTAAAATCTCCGTCATTCTTGGTCATACTGATAAAAGTAGCCTAATACATCTTTCGAATCTGTAAAGACTCTACGTTTATTTGTGTGCACTCAGAATAACAACGAAACGTTGCGCTTTTAAGCAAACAGGATGCGCTTTAGGTCTCATGTGAACTTGAGCTAGAAACTCCGTCTTTGAAAAATATATCTATAGAGAGTGAAATGTCTAAAAAATAAAAATAGAAGACGTGTGTGTTAGCATGGATGATTTACATGAAATTTAATCTGTGCAACACTGTGCATAAAATGGCTTTCAGTTCAATATAATAACAAAAAACGACATTTTGGGTTTTTATTCAACTAATAAGGTGGGCACGCTGTGATCTGTACTATATTTCTACTGTAATTGACAGTTATCGGCAAAAAACCAAAAAAAAACAACAACACGGGAGTGGGAGGGAATGGGAGTCATTCTTCCGGGAGTGGAACGGGATTTTCCTCCAGTTTTTTCGTGGGATTGGGACGGGAAGAGATTAAAGTTTGTGATTTTGGAAACAGGAGATGAGCCCCTGGTCTAATGCGCCACCTGGCTTGAGAAACCCGTTCTCAAAGACTTACTTTTAGTCATTATTTGGGTAGCACACATATTCTGAATGCCTTCGGCAGAATTCAAATGAGCCATTTTAATCTAGATTAATTCCAAAATTAATCTAGATTAATCTAGATTAAAAAAATTAATCTATGCCCACCTCTAGTAAAAATATTTGTGTTTGCAGACTTTTGCCTGTTTTTTTTTTTGTTTTTTTTGTAGAAAATTCAGAATTTAATGAAAATAAATTTATCTTACAAGAAGTGAGGTTTGATGGCAGGTGTTTAGTGATTCTTTAGTGATCGCCAAATATGACTGAATTCATTTAAGTTGCACTTTTTCATTATGCAAAATGCAGGTTAGAAGCATTTTGGGTTTCTTCACACTATATTCTTAGCACTGTATTATATAACTCACGGACCTTTGCAAAAAAGTAAAATATACAGACTTTTATGTGCGCACAAGAAACCATTAAATTGATCATATAGGACAGTGCACGCTGAACAACCTATTGTGCCATCAGCCCATTTAGCAGTGCCGCCACAGACTATGCACTAAAGAGACCTAAGGCCTTGAAATATGACACACTGCCCCAACGAAAGCCAAATCTTAAAACATTTTTTTACAGAACCAGTCTTTTTCATAGACCCTTGAACTTGGTAAATGTTATGCCATCACCCCATTTTGTGTCATAGTTTCTCCACCTCCCCAGAGGATGAGTTAAATTGAACATTAGGCCTTGATATTAGAGGTACTACCGTTAGAAAAGCTACATTTTCAGCAGTAGATCTCTGTTAATTCATGTGAATCCATGCTATCGTTTTATTCATAGTAAGATGGCAGTGATGGTTATTTAAAACTAGAATTGTAATGCGTAAACATGCATAACATTCCCATGCACATCTGTATTTTCTATTTATTTATTATTTTTTATATTAGGGACTCTCTATGTTGTCACTTCGAGAAAATCAATGAAAGAAAACCCTGATAAAATAAAAATATTTACAGATGACCGTACTATATACCAAATATAAAGCTGAAAATAATGCTCTTTGAACCATTTATGTTAAATATGGGAGGAGTTTGGAAATTTGAGTCTGGAAAAGTCTGGAATTTTGAAATGGAATATAATTCTGCTATTTAGAAAATGGTCACGACATTATTTCAAATATATACATAGTTTATTAATATAAATATATTATAATTATTTAATATTTATTGAATTGTTTACATAAAATATGTATTTATAAGATAGTAATTTTATATATTTATGTTATTTTTATTCTTAATTTATATATTATATTTATTTTTAATTACATTTTATTTTATAAATCATCAAATAACCTTAGATTATCATTTAATACCCTCAACCCCAAATAATAATAATAATAATATAACATTTGAAAAACATTATTAAGCAAAAGTTTTTTGCAGCACAAATAATTTTATATCCACATTGGATTATGGATTATGCATGCAAATCTTCAAACGTCTTAACTAATTTGCCAGCAAGTTACAAGATTGCCAGCAGCTATCACTCTGCAGCTCTCGCCTGGTTGCCCACTGAAGCTAAGCAGGGTTGAGCCTGGTCAGTAGCATGTCCTTCAGATGAGACAATAAACTCTCTGTGATCATTAATATCCCAGGATGTCCTTCGAAAAAGAGTAGAAGTGTGACCTCGGCATCCTGGACAAATTTGCCCATTGGCCTCTGACCATCATGGCCTCCTAACAATCCCCATATCTGCTGATTAGCCTCATCACTCTGTCTCCGCTCCACCAATGAGCTGGTGTGTGGTGGGCGTTCTGGTGCAATATGGCTGCCGTCATATCATCCAGGTGGATGCTGCACACTAGCGGTGAATGAGCAGATTCACAATGAAAAGAGCATTGAGTGCTTCGAAAAGCTTTATATAAATGTAAAATATAAGGTAATGTAATTTGAATAGTAATTTTTAGTTCGCATGAATAAAAAATGTGTTTGAATCACTAATTAACTGACATTGTTCATAATTAACTGTCATATTTAACTAATTCACATTTTAGGCTCATTTAATTTGTTTACATTTTTTTTGTAACTGGAGTAACGAAAGATATTTGCTTCCAAATTTCAGAGCGAAATGGATTATCGGGAATATTGGGATATAGTGGAAGATCTCAATGTGAGCTTGAGGTTGATCATTAAAAAAGTGGGGTTAAATGTTTGGAGAAGTCAATCTGGAAGATCGAGTTATTACATTTTGATAAAACATTCAATTAAATCAATAATAAAACACATTCATGGATGACTAATTCACAATAAGATCAATAACATACATTAAGTAAATAGAGTGAATTTACATTTGATGCCAACTTTAAGCCATCATCCATTTTAAATTTCTGTCTTCCCCTCACCTCTAGTTTGTCTATCACTCCATCCATCTCTGGAAATGACATCATCTTCCCTGTTGGAATGTTTGTGTCACCCTTCTTCCATTCCTCATATCCCAGGTATCAAGTCACCATACATTCATTCAGTGGAAATACTACTATATTCCCAGATATTTTGCACCACTTTTAGTAAAATTAGTTGTATTCTGTAACTTGAATGACAGTAAACGAAATCTGACCTTTTGACCATATTTAGGCATGTAAGATGCCTAAATATGCATGTATGAATGATGTTTATTTAGAATGTTTACATCAATATTCTGTAGGGCACTGAATTATGGCACACTGGGATCTCTGATGGCTAAAGATCTTCTTCACCTTCTGCTCCCTGATAGTAAGTCAGTATGAAGCTCAATCTGAATCTGCATGTTTGAGTGTTTGAGTCTTTTTAATCACCTTCTATGTTTTTCATCACTAGTCCACACAAAGGCCAATCCAGAGTCAGAGAGCATGTGCATATGGTCTCATTATCTGAGTGTGACCAAGGATCCAGAACGGGTCGGCAGATTCTCTCTTTCCCCCTCCGAACAGCAGGAGGTTTGGGTGCAGTACTCTGCTCTACAAGTGGCACTGGATGTAAGCTAATATACTCTTGTACAAAGGTTTTCAAGCTTTTATGCCATGGACCCCCAAATATGATTATCCTGTTGAAATGTACCCACCCTCAGGCCATCTAAGATGTTGATGAGTTAAAAAAATTTTTTTTTTTTTTTGGAACATATTCAAAGAATCTTTAGTATTAAATGATTGGCTCACCTCTGCAGAGAATGGGTGCCGTCAGAATGAGAGTTCAAACAGCAGATAAAAACATCACAATAATTCATAAGTAATCCACATGAGTCCAGTCCACCAATTAACACCTTTTTCACTTCAAACCGACTAAAATAATAAATAATAATGCTTCCTCCAATAAAAAAAGTTATTCTCTGAATAAGGAGGCAAATGTGCACAGATCAAGCACCATTTATAAGCGAAACCAGTCCAAACAAGTTCTAAACAAACATGTTGGTGGATTTGGATGTGAAAGGACAACAGGAGATGGACTTTTTCACTGGAAATAGCAATTATCAGCCGTTCGTTGAGCTGTTTTTATAATTTCTCTCATTCTGACGGCACCCATTCACTGCAGAGGATCAGTTGGTGAGAAAGTGATGTGCTGAATTTCTCAGGCACTACATCACAAACACATCTTGGATTGGCCTGAGAGTAAATTTGCAGCAAATCTTCATTTTTGGGTGAACTGTATTATGATTTTTTTTCTTCTCATTATAGTACCGTACAGTCAGATTTGGTTATGTGCTAATTTAGGTACAATTTATTTATTTATTAGATCACAATTTAATCTATTTTTTAATAAATTTAATATGATTTTTTTTTACTCTTTTTCCTTCTGAACTTAAAAAAAAAAAAAAACATTCCCTTGTGACCCCTTGGGGGTCCCTGGACCACAGTTTGAACCCCCTGCTCTAATGTACAACTATGCTCTTTTCATTGTTAGCGAAGAACCCAACATTTTTCTTTCTCAACATTATATGTTCGATATTTGTTTCTTTACAGGCTTATAAGATGAGTTTCACAAGGCATCCAGAAGACTCATCTCTATCAGGCCTCTCTTACATTCACCTGTTCCTCTCCTCCTTTACTAAGGTACAAGAGAACATGTCAATGAGAAATGCATTAGCACGCAAACACGTGTGATAATCAAAATGATCATATGTTACAGGTAACGTGTGACGCTGACTCCTACCATGAGTTCATGCCCTTCGAACCTTCCTTCCTGGTGACAGTCCTGTGTTCAAACTCACGCTTCTGCCCCAAACCACTGACCTGTGTGAATACATCTCAGAGTTATCCTCGTGAGATGTGTCAGAGTCGAACGCTGCACTGAATCTGAGAGGAACTCTTTTCTGCTGAGACCTGTTGGAGCTAGTTTGGGACTATTGAACCATTTGAGCTGCTCATTGTTTAGTAAAAAAAGGAGGTCATTCCAGAGATCATAAAACTTTTTATATTCACTTACCTTCATGTCATTTTTCAAAACTCTAGACAAAAAAACTCAAAACAGTCATTATTTGTAAAACAGGCTGTCCAATGTTCGCACATTGCGTTCATATATTTAAAGAAGTCTCGCATTTGCAGAAGCATTGGTTCAAAATACAAATGTATTATGATATATTATAGGGACATTACTTTAGATCACCTACACACAATATACCCATAGTTTAGTTGTTAGTACAATCATTAAATATAGTTGGTCAAAACATATGATGCAGCTTTCATTAGAGTTCTCCACATTCATACAATATTGTAATAGATTAGAGAGAAAAGTACAGACACTGGAATCATTAAACAAAATTTGAAAATCATTGATGAAATTAACTCATAACATGTAAAAAATAAAAACAACAACTTTAGATAAGAAAAAAAAAGACAAAACAACAGTAGGCCTACAGTAAAATGTCTACTAGAGTGTCCCTCACTGCAGTGTCCCTATGTTTTTGTCAACCCTGTCTTGTGGATTTGGCCACAGGTTCTCATCCACATCATAATAGATAATGGATTTAATTAGCTAAAGATCTTGGAAACATTCTTCTTGTCTGGCAAATCCAGGCCTGACATTGGACATTACAGGCATCATCTATGGCCTGGAGAAGAGGGACTTGTTTATGAGGAGTCTATTGAAAACCTTCCATCTCCATGTGGAGAAAAACTCTTCAGTCTGGATACAGTAAGGAAAGAGGGGTATGGGGGGTAAATACAAGGTGATAAACTGTGGATGGGCCTGAAACCGGGATTGCTCTCAGTGCTGTCGCTAGGAATTCTGGGCTCTTTGCGCTGATTTTGCTTTGGGGTCCCTCAAAATCACATTCAGTGAGGGGCCCCCCAGAGAACATCGTTCTGGGTCTCGGTACCGCTGTGCTCTCAAACTCTCCTCCATCTCTTGGCCTGCCTCATCCAAAAATATGAATGGTTTTCATCAGCGTCCAGCTCTATCACCCTCTAAAAGGATTTTTTTCTCTCCCAACAACAGGCATCTTGACACTGAACATACCTGAACATAGTCCTCAGTTGCTTCACTTTCGTAATGTTGTTCAAAATTTTTCATAAAACTATGCTTCAAGAGTAATGCAACCATTACATGGCATTTTGAGCAGTTGTATATCAATTGATAACTATCAATTGTATATCAAAATAACTATCAATTGATAGTTAGATTATTATAATGATATGAATAGACACTAAATTGAGAGAGAGAGAGAGAGAGAGAGAGAATGAGCTTTATTGGCCAGGTATGTTTACAATTTGTTATAGTGACAAGCTCCACAGTGCAACAGAATGACAGTGACAGGACACAGATAACCAAAAGAGCAATATACAAATGTACAAAATGGCAAAAACACAATACACAATACAGACAATTATGTGTGAGGTCTGACGTGCAAATTTGAAATGAAAATAAATAAGTGTGTGTGTGGTGATTGAATCACTCAATTCAGATGTAATGTGTGAGCTACATTTTGAAATAGTAATACTTTGATGTTAAGTTGTGTTATTTTGAACCAGTGATTTTAGTTCAATGAACAAAATATATTTGGCTCATGTGCATTGTCTCCAAGCATTTGAAAAAAGTGTGAATTTTGATCTTCAGTAGTGAATTATGTGTCTAGAGTTTTGAAAAATTACATGAAGGTTCTGTTATTAGTGCAAAGTAATGGGTTTAGAAATGACACGTATAGGCTTTAAGCAATATTATCACATTTTATAAATCATGTACAGTATGATGAACAGTTAAAACCTGCTTGGTGGATATGATCTCTCACAGCTCTTTGATAATGTACCATGTTTTTACTATAGTATTGAATTTCGGAGGAAAGTAGATTCATACAAAATATTTTTTTGGAAAAGAGGAGATCTCATGCACTCTATTTTATTTATTTATTTTACTACAACTAGCCTAGTTTGTTTACAAAGTTATGCTGGTTTACATGTGGTTATTATAAACACCACAGTTAAACTGGTTACTAAACTAGATTTATGGTAAATTTGACCAAAGAAGGAGAGCCTTTCACAGTAAAAGTGATTCCTGTTGTAATTCATTAATGATGGATAATTATGCTCTTATTCTCTCTATTTTAAAAACAGTTTGAGGTCTGAAGTCTGAATGTATCATAAATGTCACTCTTATAGTTGAAATGTATTATATTTCGATGAAACATAAAAAAGTATTATTTTTTTGCATGGGTGCTTTTTAGACTGTAGTCAAGGAATTTCATACATATACCATTTAATGTTTCAGTGCAAAACATAAATTAGTACAAAAATGTAATGATCATGCACATGAAATTTCAAGAATAATGCATATTAATCTCAAAGGCAAAAAAAGAGATTACATAAAAATGCAAAATACATAGATTTAGTAAATACATCTTTTGACTCCAAGGGATGTCCAAATAATTTAGAAATGTAGGCTATTTCTCATTATTTGATTATTTCAATTTCTAAGAGAAAATGGTAAAATCATTGGTATCAATCAGATATTGTTTTCATAATAACATTTGATGTATTTTGGAACTAAATTATACACCGTAAACAATAAAAACCATATACCGGGAATAAAGTATTTTAGAAAAGACCCTAGTGCCGTCATCAACAAGCGCAATTCTGAACAAACGAGTTGCTGTGACGCACATTTGATGCGTCGTAGTTCTGTGTCAACATGGCTGCACGCGCTGGAGACAAACGTGGTCTGGAGCATTTAGATAAATATGACCCAAAACCGGCGAAACAGCAAAAACGTTTGCACGAACAGATGACGGAAAAGCGGCTTGTTGTTGTTTTAGAAGGAGCGACGCTTGAAACCGTAAAGGTAAAAGACAACTAACGCTAAACTCTTTAAAGATTGAAACGGAATCATCTGTTATTCACTGGCTTGCAACTTACGTTACAGCAGTAGCTATATATTGATATTTATCACAACCGTATGCCTCAGAGTTTAAATGCAAACGTATCTCTGTGCAGGTTGGAAAGACATTTGAGTTGCTGAACTGTGATCAACATAAGAGTATGATCATAAAAAGTGGAAGAGACCCTGGGAAGATTCGGCCTGATATCACACATCAGGTAAAGCTCTTAAATCAGTCATCTGAGTTACATTTTAAAGGGCACATTTTTTTATAAAAGGGTGTAATACGATAAAAAGTTACATATTTTTGCACATTCACTTCTTAATGAGAAATTATTGATCAGGTGCACTATGGTTTTAGACAACTAAAACCATGTGATTTTAGTTTAATACAGAGCGATTTTTATTTATCTTATATCTGTCCTCTGAATGTCCTGTCTGCTGTCCCACAGAGCCTGTTGATGTTACTGGACAGTCCTTTGAACAGAGCTGGACTGCTTCAAGTGTACATTCACACAGAGAAGAATGCTTTGATCGAGATCAACCCACAGACTAGAATTCCTCGCACTTTTACACGCTTTTGTGGACTGATGGGTAAATTCACTCCATTTGTGCATTTACTGTAAGCAACAGTCAATTTTGACAGTTTTGTAATGCAAAACATTTGTACGTTTATCTTACACCTATAGTCCAGCTGCTGCACAAGCTGAGTGTGAGAGCAGCGGATGGTCCTCAGCGTTTGTTAAGGCTGATTAAAAATCCAGTGTCGGACCACCTGCCACCTGGATGCCCCCGATATTCGACATCGTTCAAAGCAGGAGACGCTGTTTGTCCCAGAACAGTTGTCCCTCAAGATGGACCTGCCGCTGTTATCATTGGAGCATTTGCTCATGGAGCAGTGAGTCTGTTTACACTTCTCCTCACTGCTAAATGAAGTATATTCTCCATGCATAGATGGTAATTTCATAAATGTGAATTGTCATTGCTTTTGAAGTAAATCACTGATCTGTTTCTCCATCCTCTTGTAGGTGAATGTCGACTACACGGAGAAGACGGTGTCCATCAGTAACTATCCTCTGTCAGCAGCTTTGACCTGTGCTAAGATGTGTTCAGCATTTGAGGAGGTTTGGGGAGTGTTATGACACAACCAAACTGTTATGAACTGTCAGGAACAGACATTTGGACTGTGCTGTGTGTATGTAAACAGTCCATTCCTTGGAGCAAAAATTGTTTTATATGACGGCACAACAGAGGAGAATGTTTCATGTATTATAATAAAATTTTATCTCACACTGACTCAAACAGTTATACCCTTTAAAGTGCTGGGTATTAAACTTCAGTTTCATTTTATATGTTTATACATGTAATAATAAACCCAGATTTGCATATGTGAAACAACAATTTGCCTTTTTTCTCCTTACAGTAAGCAAAAGCGGGCCACTTTTCAGCAGCCTTGGTTTCTGGAAGGTTTTTTTTATTCAAAATGTCCATGTTAAAGGAGTAGAAGCCATAAATAAAATAATCCGGCGATAAGGTGAATCAGAACATCACATTACTATTAGGCTAAATAAATTAAAATCTGACCAAGATAAAGGTACAGAACTGTACTTAATGGCTTTGAGGGGATAAAAAAAAACTACAATTTTATGAGGCATTCTGAATGACAATCCAAATAAAAATGGAGAAAATCAAATTTAAAGTTGTTGATATGAATAGCAACAATGTTTAGGATAGGAAGAAGTATTTTGAGTAGGGATGTAACGATTAACTGCGAGCCAGTTGAAAATCGATTCAAACGTGACGATTCAAATCTGTTGAGATGCTAAACGAATTGCGATTCAATTATGGGTAGGAGTTTATATGAATGCATGTCTGAGGGGAGCTTACTGTCATTAGAAAAGTTTAGATGGTATTTCTTTTCATATTAAAGTTCACAAGGGCAACGCTGCTTGTTTAGTGATGTCTGGTTAGCGAACGAATCGTTCGATTTAACTGGATCTTCTTAGTGAACCGGTCGAACTAGTTCATCAAATCGAACTGAATCATTTGAAACGGTTTGCGTGTCCAATACGCACTAATCCACAAATTACTCACGGGGGTCATATGATGCGATTTCAAGTTTTCCTTTCTCTTTAGACTGTCATCGCAAAGCCAAAGAGATATTCTTTATCAAAGTTAAGATTCTGCTACGTCCCCCTAAAGCGGCTCATTCAAACACGCCCCCACATGTCTACATCACGATGTGTAAATATTTGCATGAAGCGTCATTTCCGTAACCGCAGTAGTGTGGTAGCAGCCGTGTCAGGGAGAAGCTGTGAACTGCAACACATTAAATGGAAGTACACTATGTACAGTGTACAGCGCGTCAGAAATCTTCTTAATCGTGGCTTGTTTGCAAATACATAAGAGCATCATCACTGTGTCTGTCACGCGACTGTTCCCCTCTTGAACTGATGGTAATACTAAGGACATTATTAACTGTCTTTATATTAATTTTGAAAGCTGAAGCTTGCGATTATGGAAAGGGGTGTTACGCCCTAATCACACGGAGCGTCTACGTCAACGCTTGACGGAGGGCATCTCTGAAGCTTGGTGCTGACGTGATCGTCATACAACAGCCAATCACATTACATTTCTGATGTTGCATGAACGGGATGGGCTAGCGTCTGCACTAGGGTATTTGCATAAGGAGATCTGATTGGCTGATGCCTGCACTGGCGCTTGAAAAGTTGAAAGGTTTTCAACTTTTGCCAGTGAGCAACGCCAGTGAAGAGATGTTGATGTCACTCCATTCAAAGTAAACAAGAGGCGTTGACTCCGACGCCCCGTGTGAATGACACTGCACTGTGTCAGTTGGCCAATCAGAGCAGACTGCTTGTGGGAAGGAGGGACTTTGTAGAAAACTAAGCATTTGAGAGAGGCGGGGCATAGAGGACCTACAATAATGTACAGTATTTGAAAGATAATGTTTTTTGAAAATTAAACCATGACGACATATTCTGTTAAACAAATACACAAGATAATGATCTTTAAAAAAGCATCATATGACCCCTTTAAATTATTCAGTTTATAAACGTGCCTGACACTCCATCTGAGTCTAAATAAACCAATATCCCGAGTTATTCAGTTACTCCAACGGTACATTGACTGAACTGCTGTGAAAAGAGAACTGATGAGCACGAGCAGAGCAGCTGATAGACTGAGCATGTACAGGTACATCTCAAAAAATTTGAATATGGTGAAAAGGTTCTTTTTTATTTTCTTGTAACCTAGTTCAAAAAGTGAAACTCATATATTTTAGATTAATTATGTCAAGTAAAACAATTCACAGATGTTTTGTTTGTTTGTTTTAATTTTGATAATTAGAGCATACAGCTAATGAAAGTCAAAAATCAGTATCTCAAAATATTAGAATATTTACATTTGCGTTTCAATAAATGACCATCCATACACAATACATTCTGGGTATCTCTTGTTCTTTGAAAGCACAATAATGGGGAACAATGCTGACTTGGCAATGGTCCAGAAGACAATCATTGACACCCTCCACAAAGAGGGTAAGTCACAGAGGGTCATTATTGAAATGAATGGGCTGTTTAAGGAGTGCTGTATCAAAGCATATTAAATGCAAAGTTGACTGGAAGGAAGAAATTGGGTAGAAAAATGTGCACAAGCAACAGGGATGACCGCAAGCTTGAGAATACTGTCAAGCAAAGCCGATTCAAACACTTGGGAGAGCTTCACAAGGAGTGAACTGAAAATGGAGTCAGTGCATCAAGAGTCACTACGCTCAGACATCTTTATGAAAAGGGCTACCAAGCCACTTCTGAAACCGAAACATCGTCAGAAGCATCTTACCTGGGCTAAGTAGAAAAAGAACTGGACTGTTGCTCAGTGGTCCAAAGTAGAGCCCTGCATGGGACTGTTTTCTTAAAATGCTCCCACTTAATTTCTGACCAGGACCTCCCGCAACCTGCGGGTAAAACCGCCCGCTTCAGCGAGATTTGCGTTGGGTCCCGCGGGAGCCCAAACCCAATGCAGCCTTCTAGTCCAAAGTCCTCTTTTCAGATAAAAGTAAATTTTGCATTTCATTTGGAAATCAAGGTCCTAGAGTCTGGAGGAAGAGTGGAGAGGCACAAAATCCATGTTGCTTGAAGTCCAGTGTGAAGTTTCCACAGTCAGTGATGATTTGGGCTGCTATATCATCTGCTGGTGTTGGTTCACTGTTTTTTCTGAAGTCCACAGTCAACGCAGCCATCTACCAGGAACTTTTCGAGCACTTCATGCTTCCTTCTGTTGGTTCAAAAACTGGTTCAATGACCATGGTTACTGTGCTTGATTGGCCAGCAAACCCGCCTGACCTGAACCCCAGTATTGTCAAGAGGAAGATGAGAGAAACCAGACCCAACTATGCAGATGACCTGAAGGCCGCTATCAAAGCAAATTGGGCTTCCATTACACCGTAGAAGTGCCACAGGCTGATTGCCTCCATGACACGCCGCATTGATGCAGTAATTCATGCAAAAGGAGGCCCAACCAAGTATTGTGTGCATAGAATTGAACATACTTATCAGAAGCCTGACATTTATGTTTAAAATAAAAAAAAATTATTGATCGTATGTAATATTCAAATTTTGTGAGACACTGAATTTTGAGTTTTCATTATCTGTAAGCCATAATAAGGCTTGAAATATTTCACTCTGTGTAATGAATCTATGTATATTATATGGATTTCACTTTCTGAAATGAGTGACAAAAAAGCTCGACATTTTTCATGATATTCGATTTTCTTTAGATGTATGTTTACAGCGGAAACCAAGAAAAGGCTATAAGCGCCACCTGCTGGCAGAGAGTGTCTCATTCAGCTCGTTTGTTTCATGCAGATATTTTTTTAGTTTTACAAAACTGGAGTAAAACCATTCTGTTTTTGCTTCAAATTTCTAAATTTAGATTAAAAACCGCTCATGTTGCATGTATGCAGCATCTTTGTTTTTGATCATAATTAAAATGCAGTGGTTGCCTCTCATTTTAAATGGAAAGAGCACAGACAAAGCCTTATTTTCTGTATATGGAGAGATTTATTTGATTTGTGTTACTTGTTTATTTGATTTGGGGCTTGTTTAAAAACGTTTACTTAGTTTTATTTACATTTATATTAACATTATATTTAAATGTTGTTATTTAGCAGACACATTTATCCCAAGCGACTTACAAATGAGGACAATAGAAGCAATCAAAACCAACAAAAGAGCAATGATATGCAATTATTATAGTGTTATATTTCACAAAGAAACGTGCAGCATTTTGTCCAAGCAATAATAAAAGGACACATTTAATTTATAATTTGTCTTAAATTTCATTTTGTTCAAATAAAAGCGTGACTTTTGTGAATCGTTACATCCCTAATTTTGAGACAATAGCGAGACAATTATGTTATTCAATGTGCTTCGTAGGAGTGAAAAATTGTGGCTCTGATTGATTGCAATTTTTTTTGTGTATGTGTGTAATCTTGGGCAGTGTAATTGTTCAACAGGAATTCTGCTGTTAAACTCGTTTTTTTTAATTAAATTGAAATGATGTAAACTGATGGCTTCGGAAAAAGCATGTGCCACTGATTATCAACAAAAGTTCACATCAGGTCTGTCTTTGAAGATTGTAAGATGTCATTAAATATATATTCCCTTATAGAGAATATGAAATAATATTTTACTTCTGGACCGGGACCTGACTTTTGCACTGACCTGATTTTATTGAGCATTATTATGAAATGTTATTTTGAAGTTCTCTTTTAAATGTCTCTTCACTTTTTAAGTGCATGTCTTATGGTTGTACTGTAGCTTTAATATTGTATTCTCCATTCTCACTATACATTTAGACATCTTCAAAACAGTCTCTCCTTCTGTGTTTGGGCTCTGGACCCTTTAGCTTGCTTGACTATGAATGAATGCATGAATGATGCAATTATATAGCGCTTTATTGTGTATTGCTGTACACCCAAAGCGCTTTACAATCATGTTGGGTGTCTCTCCTCAACCACCACCAGTGTGCAGCATCAACTTGGATGACGTGACGGCTGCCCCAGTGCAACGGCGCCAGTGTGCTCACACACACCAGCTACAGGTGGAGAGGAGAGAGAGTCAATCAAGTGAATGGGGATTATTAGGAGGCCATGATTGACAAGGGTCAGTGGAGGGAATTTGGCCAGGACACCAGGGTTACACCCCTACTCTATCAAATGTGCTTTTAGATGTTTTTTTTCTGTCTAGGTTTGATGTTTCCCCCTGCTGGGTGTTTTTTTCCCTGTTTTTCACCACATCTGACACCTTTCCTAACAGTTCTCAGGCTCCATTGGTTTTCATTTAAACAATTGAGTTCCTGCTACAGGTTTTGGCAAGTTGTTTGGCATTTGTATTTATTTTTTTCAATTATTTGGGACATTTCCTGCCTAAAAAAAAATCTAAATACTCAACCAGTGTTAGTATATTCACACAGAAAAAATAAACTTTGCCATTTATACATTAACAGTGAACTGAAATCTAATATTATATAGTTATACAATTTTATATTCTAAAATATGTAATTGTCTAAATGGTGATTTAACCACTCAATTTGAATAACTTAATATAACTAGATGGATAGTTGTGCGTATCTTTAAAAAATATATATACACAAATGGGACAGACACATACTTGAACAACTTTTATGTAAACAAAATACAATACCACGTTTATTTACCAGAAAACGTATTTACATGATGTAGTATATCAAACAGGTTTAACAGTCATCGTCCTCGTGTATATTGGTCAGTTGAGAGCAGCTGCTGGCGTTCAGCTCCAAAGTCTGAGTCTCATCCATCTCATCCGCGGATTCGTCGCTCATTTCAGGATCCTCGCAATCTTTAGATTCGTCCAGCATAGACTTCTCTATGTCTATGGGCTCCAGGTAAGTTACAAATGACGCTCTTCCTGCCGAACGATTCTTCCTCGTTGAGAGCCAGCATTTCTATTCGGTTTGAGACGGGCTCGTCCTCCTTCCTCTCCGACAGGAACGTCCGCTGAAGCATTAGCTTCTTCATTGTGTGACATCTGTATTTAAGAGCTGAAGTAGAACCTGCGCCGTCCTCTTCAAAAATCACACAGGTTCCGATGGCATCCTCGTATTCCCCGGCGAACAGATAGCGACCCACCTGCATCATGGGCTGCTCGCTGTCTATGTCCACGATCTTACACGCGCCCTGCCGACTAGAGATTAAATCAGAGCTGATCATCCCAGACAGTTCCACCACAACCAGCTGCTCCTCTTCCTCCCATTCGTCCTCCATAGCTGTGGCTGATGAGGCAGTTGCACTCATTTAACGCTTTGAAATGTCATGCGCTGAAGCGCTCCGACGACAACTTCCAAGTAGCGAATTGCTTTCGTAAAATGTGCGCGACGGAAGCAGTTATCGGAGGTCCGATTCATTTATGAGAATCGGTTCTTTTGAACAGTTCAGTGTAAAGAACCTTTAAAACGCGATTCAGTAGAACTCTATCTATCTATCTATCTATCTATCTATCTATCTATCTATCTATCTATCTATCTATCTATCTATCTATCAGTCTTTTTTAAGTTTTATAAGAAGAAGAATTAAGAAGTACACAATAGATAAAGTATTATTGTAATTTTGCGTGTTTTGTGCGTTTTAACTCATAACTCATATTGGACATTAAAAACCTAAATATAATTAGTATTTACATCAGTTAGTACTTTAATTTGACATTAAATAAATAAATACCAAGAGGAATAGTATTTTTACATAATTAATTTACTTTAAATTTTGACCAAATTTCACATTCATAAGTGTACATTTACTAACAAGGAACCCAATGTTATGGTTTTGTTGACTGAAATATATATTGACAGTATCAGAGACGCCAAGAAAGCTGTGAGGCCTTTGAAAGCTTCACTATTCTCCATCATCCGTATTGCTGCTATGTTTATAGCTATGTTTACACCCTGTACAACATGTTTGCACATCCCTTCTTATATTATAATGTATTAAGTCTACAGTATACTGTCCAGCACATTTAATTTTCTTGCACATTTTATTCATCTTTCTTTTTTTTACCTGTATTAATGTATATTCTCTTGTGTTGTGTTACTATAATTGCACTGTCCATTGAGCGGACCTGACTTACATTTCACTGCTGATTATATTCTGTATAATTGTGTATGTGACGAATAAAACCTTGACTCTCTTGAAAAAGCTTGTCAGCTTTATAATATAAAGTTAGGCCTGTTTATCTGATTTTGTATGTATGTGTATATCCTGTGACTTTGTTTTGATATGTTATACTTTCCTCCTCGCAACTCCTATTTGTTGTAATTTATTATTCTATTATTTTCCTTTTTATTTTATTTTCTTCTTTTTGATGTTATTTCTTGATAAAACATTGTATATCATTGTACTTTAAAAATAATAAATCATTTTTCAAATAAATAAACAGCTTCCGTTTCGTACATGTGTGTTAGGCCTACTCGGTTTTTAAAGTAACTTTTAGCATATTCATTTAAACATCGGTTCACCTTAAAAATAAAATCAACGGATCAGGAAAAGATCCGACTCCAAAGAATGAATCGTTCATCAATCGGGCATCGCTCTAGCAACTTCCGGAAAACCAACGTGTTGAAGTCACATGTGCGCGAGTCCACCGCAGCACGAGAGACACATGTACTCAGGCAACTTTCGTAAATCAGAACTAACATTCTAGAGAAGATCGGAATAAGCGCAGGAGCGTGTTTTTGTTCAACAGTGAGTATCTGATGGGTTTATCTGCGGGGATATTTTGTGTCTTCATTGGTTCACTGTAAGCTAAGTTAATTTAGTCTCGTAACGTTAGTTAGCAGCGTGCTAGTTAGTACTGCGCAAAACACACTTGAATGTTTATTTTCTAAACATGGTATTGAGTTTACTGCAATAATATAAACTTAACGGGTTTGTATTTTAGTGGCCTTATGAATATATTAGTATTGCCTATGTAAAACAAGAAGCAGCTCCACGCTCCGATCTGACAATCTGCCAACTAACGTTATGCAAGTAAAAACTGTATTTGTCTCGAGTACAAGCTAGACATCTATTTTACTTCAAGGAACGCTTTTAATTGTATATATGAGTATGTTTACATAATGAGTGTAATCATTCAGTATGAAAGCCACATGGGACATGCCCTGGCAATCTACACACTGTCTAGGTGTCTGATCTTATAATTATGTTTTTATTCTGGTCAAATATCAACTCATTAATTGCTTACTTGTGTTGTTACCTTAGAGTAACTTTGTAGGTGTCAAGCATGGGCCGGAAGTTGGACCCCACCATCAAGGTGAAAAGAGGACCTGGACGTAAGTCCAGAAAACAGAAGGGAGCAGAAACTGAGCTGACCAAGTTTTTGGTTGAAGGTAAAGCACACATTCTCTGAAAGATTTGCTTATTGGGCTACATTTGCTTGTTTTATATATTTATTATTTATAGACCTATTTTGTTACATGATTGTAACAAACAATGTGTATTCTCTATTTGCAGAGGAAGGACCAAAAAAACTTTCAAGCAGAGCGAGAAAACGGCAAGTTTCTTTTAAATGACTTCATATGAATAACTACATGTTGTTAGTCACATGGTCATATTTTTAGTAATGCATATGGTCATATTTTTAGTTATTCATATGGTCATATTTTTGTATCTCTGTGGTAATTACTTGCAATTGTTTTCCCCCCCAAAATAAATTTCAACAGAGCTGTAAAAAGATCTCAAGTGACTAAAGAACCCAAACAAGAGGAAAAGCCTAAAAAGGGTATTTAAAAATAGTTATAATGGCATTACAATGTTTATGCACAGATTAATTTGTAAATCAATTATTTTCTGTTGCAGGATTCTCAGATGAGAATAGTAAATGGCTAACACCAGCACAGAAGAAGCAAAAGATTGAACAATCTGAAGAAGATGAGGACAGTGACAGCCAATGGGAGGAGGAAGACGATGACGAAGAAGAGGGCTTTGATAACAAGAAAATTAAGGAGGAGGATGACGATGAAGATATGGTTGATGACTATGGTGCTGATGAAGGGGATGATCAAGACAGTGATGGAGAAGAGGTATGATTTCAACCAATGAGAAACATTTGTATAGAAGAAATCGTGTCCTTTCTCAAATGTCAAAAATAATATACGTCGATGTATACTGATGTCGTACCACTTAAGCTTGGAGCACAAAATACAGTGTTTCACAATTCAGTGTGCTTGACTTTGCATTTACATGTGAGATGAACTGGAAATAATGTCAAAAACTACAATGTGTAATACATCTCGTCACTTCACAAAATAAATATGCAACAAAGTGAGGTTATGACAACATTGTAGCATACTACCATTTGAAATATGTTATTATATATTGCTATACACTAAAAACACTATTAAGAAACAATCAGCATTGTATTGGAAGCATTGCCCTTTCCTTATTGTAATCTTATCATTACTTGCCCTGTCAGCTTCTGCCAATTGAGAAAGCTGCAAGAAAACTGCAAAAACAAACAAGCATGAAACCAGAGAGTGATGACGATGAGGAGGAAGATGGTGATGAAGAGCAAAAGGAAGATGAGGATGAAGAGGATACTGTACAGGCAAATATTGATGAAAACGATAAATTCAAACTCCCAGGTGCTGGGAAGGAGGGTGAGTTCAACTTTTAGTACGTCAGCGAACTAGAGAAATTCACAGCCTCAAAATTGTATTGGATCTAGAAGTGTATTCTAACCCTCCATCTATATATGTAGGTCTTTTACAGATGGACCTACAGACCATCCATCAGAGGATCAAAGATAATGTGGATGTGCTGTCTCACTTCACTGAGAAGAGAGAAGAGGGCAAGGAGAGATCGGAGTATCTCTCTCTGCTGCGCTCTGACCTCTGCACCTACTACAGCTACAACGAGTTCCTCATCAGCAAACTCATGGACCTTTTCCCTCTCTCTGAGGTGTGTGTTTGGATCTGTTAACTTAGCATGACAGGTTTTGTGTAGATACTTCCTGTTTTAGTACCACCCATCTGCTTCCTCACAAGGTGTGTGGCTATGCTAACAGGATAGAGGAACTGTTTGTCAGGATCTGAAGGGGTGGATGGCCACACCTCCTCTACCTCTATATGAATTGGCAGTACATCAATATCAGAAAATAACTGTCTTTGTAAAACTTTGGTAGATGCTTTCTATGTTTTAATTGATGTACATATACAACGTTCAATTTCAGCTGATTGATTTTCTTGAGGCCAATGAAATTCAGAGGCCAGTCACCATCAGAACCAACACCCTAAAAACCAGGAGGAGAGACTTGGCTCAGGTCTGAGAAGATTTATTTTAAATTTTTACAAAAATGTTGTGATGTTTTGTATTGGAGTCCCATTTGCACCTGATTTGTGATTGGACGGTGCTAAATATTGGTTCCAAAACATGGTCCAATTACTCAAAGCTCATCAGAGCTAGTTAAAAATGTCACACTTTATATTAGGTGGCCTTAACTACTATGTACTTACATCAAAAATAAGTACAATGTACTTACTGTTCATACTGTATTATTATTACAAAACCATTTTGCTTCTATTGTGATGTGATACGGGTAAAGTTAGGGACAGGTTTGGTGGTATGGCTAGGTTTAAGGGTGGGTTAAGGTGTAAGGGATTGGTCAACAGTGTAATTATAAATGTAATTACAGAAATTAATTAGATGAAACTAGTGATCGACTGATTTAGATTTTTTATAACCGATACCGATTATTTGTACATTTATGTTCCCGAGAACCGATATTTATTTACTGTTATAAAGTAAATAAATAACAGAGTGAAGTAGGCTTGCCGTGATAGACGGAGATGACGTTATACCGGTGTTAAGCCGCAACACCGTTAAGTCACTTGCTCACTGTGGCACCGTCGTTTAGATTGTTTTTATAGTAATAAATTCGTTCAGTTAGAGGACACTACAATTAAAACTGAACGCGGCTGCTCAATGCAACGCACCGAACGAACTTTTTTTCTCTCTGTGACACTTTATTCCGTGTTGGCAGCAAAATGTTATTGACATTTATCAGTCAATACATTCAAGACTCTTGACAAGACGAATAAAATAAATACAATTTTGTGCAGACTAAACTTTTATTAGTTAGCCTATCTGTCTGTCTTTCATCAGAAATGTGAACAAACAGTGAATAAATCGCGGGAGCGGGTGTGTGCGGAATAAAACCTAAAAAAGTCCCGCGCAGACCTCTACATATCAGATCAGATTTTATTTATCACGTAAAGAGAGATGATTGACAAGAAGAGTGAGGTGACACAGACAAGACGATTGTGGGAGAGTTTCAAAACCAAATGTAAAAGCGCCCGTTTTAAACCTGTTGACTTCTGAGTCTGACATTAATCTTAGTCTGGGAGAAAACTCACCAAGATCTACCAAGTGAAAAGTAAATAAATGATAAAATACATATTAAATAAATAATTAAAAAGGCATGTTGTGATGTATCTTTATGTTGCATTAATTGAATAATAATACATAAAATAGTGTTTTATTATTATTCACGTCGCTGTATTCAACTATATACTGAGCTGTATTCAAGCAAAAATATGATGTTATAGAGATCGAGAGCGCACATACACGATTCGTTTGCGCATCATTTATAACGCGCGCCTAATGCACGATCATGTCACTGTAATCAGCTTTACCTTGATTACAAAACTTGCCCATCCAAACTTGTGTGTACTAGTGTGACACTGGCTTCTTTTATCCAGCTGAGAGCTGTAGTTTGTGTATCATGTTCTCATACAGCGGTTTTGAGCCGCCGTTCAGTCTGTATTCACACAGCGCCACGAGAACCGTATTTCTCCTAAACACAGAATACGTAGAGAGGTGGTACTGTTATTTATTTATAGGCTATATATTTGTTTTACATGACTTAACATGCGAGTCATAATATTAGTGAATGTATTATATTTGAGATTGATCTCTCGCCCCCCTGGTTGAGGAACACTGACCTAAAGCGCGAGCGATCTATTAACCCCGATCTAAGGGATAATGTTTAAAAAAAAAAAACTTTGTTTCTCATTTATTTGGTTCCACAGTATTTGCTGTTTTTAATTTTAAACACTGCTTGACGCCGAATTGCTGCTGATATTAAAGTCAAAGTAAAACGCGCACGGCGCTTACAGGCTATATTTAAAACCTATAAGGAATAGAGGGAAAACTCAAACAAAATATCTACTTCATTTTAAACTACAGTTTTAGGTTTATAAGCTGTTTAATAGGCTAAAGAGTGAATAATAATTCACTGGATAATGTTAATTCACTGAATAATATTCTCTGGAATATTGAAATAAGCTATAACGAACAAAACATCGTATTTTATTGCATTTCTCAACTGGCATGTTTTATCAGAATTATTAAAATGTTTTTGTCATTCTAAATTATGAAAACTGCTGACAGCGCGGTTTATCTATGCATTTACACAGAACTATACTCAAACTGCGATCGCTTGTGGAGAAAATAAATAATTCATTTCGATAGAGATGTATTTATTTAGATGTTTATTGGCGAAATAATGTTTCTATAGTAAATGTTAATATAATTTTGAGTGTTTCAAACAAGTGAATCTTGTTAAAAGTTACATGCGGTGGTCGTGCTGGAGCTTCTCCTGAGTGAACACTGCTCCAGGTGTGTGTGACTGTGCACTTGGATGGGTCAAATGCAGAGAACAAAATTTCACTGCTGGTTATACTCTGTATAATTATGTATGTGACTAAAAAAAATAAATAAATTCATAACCGATATTTTTTTACAAAACCGATAACCGATTATGGTAAAATGCTTAAATATCGGTAAACCGTTATATCGGTATATACTGTATATATAGATGAAACTACGTATAGGTATTTTTTTTTAATATAAGTACAATGTAAAAACATGTCTGTGCATAATACAGGTACATCTCCAAAAATTTGAATATGGTGAAAAAGTTTCTTGTAACTAATTTCAAAAAGTGAAACTTTCTTATATTTTAGATTCATTACATGTAAAGTAAAACATTTCAAAATGTTTTTAATTTTTTTATTTTGATGATTATAGCTTACAGCTAATGAAAGTCAAAAATCAGTATCTCAAAATATTAGAATATTTACATTTGAGTTTCAATAAATGACCAGTCCATATAGTATACATTCTGGGTATCTCTTGTTCTTTGAAAGCACAATAATGGGGAACACTGCTGACTTGGCAATGGTCCAGAAGACGATCATTGACACTCCACAAAGAGGGTAAGTCAAAGAGGGTCATTACTGAAAGGGGTGGCTGTTCAAGGAGTGCTGTATCAAAGCATATTAAATGCAAAGTTGACTGGAAGGAAGAAATTGGATAGGAAAAGGTGCACAAGCAACAGGGATGACCGCAAGCATGAGAATACTGTCAAGCAAAGCCGATTCAAACACTTGGGAGAGCTTCACAAGAAGTGAACTGAAGCTGGAGTCAGTGCATCAAGAGTCACCACGCTCAGACATCTTCAGGAAAAGCGCTACCAAGCCACTTCTGAAACAGAAACATCGTCAGAAGCATCTTACCTGGTCTGAGGAGAAAGAGAACTGGACTGTTGCTCAGTGGTCCAAAGTACTCTTTTCAGATGAAAGTACATTTTGCATTTAATTTGGAAATCAAGGTCCCAGAGTCTGGAAGAAGAGTGGAGAGGCACAGAATCCAAGTTGCTTGAAGTCGAGTGTGAAGTTTCCACAGTCAGTGAGGATTTGGGCTGCCATGTCATCTGCTGGTGTTGGTCCACTGTGTTTTCTGAAGTCCACAGTCAACGCAGCCATCTATCAGGAAATTTTAGAGCACTTCATGCTTCCTTCTGCTGACAAGCTTTTGAAAGATGCTGATTTAATTTTCCAGCAGGACTTGGCACCTGCACACACTGCCAAAAGTACCAAAAGCTGGTTCAATGACCATGGTGTTACTGTGCCTGATTGGCCAGCAAACTCACCTGACCTGAACCCCACATAGAGAATCTATGGGGTATTGTGAAGAGGAAGACGAGAGACACCAGACCCAACAATGCAGATGACCTGAAGGCCGCTATCAAAGCAAACTGGGCTTCCATTACCCCAGAGCAGTGCCACAAACTGATCACCTCCATGCCATGCCGCATTGACGCAGTAATTCATGCAAAAGGAGGCCCAACCAAGTATTGAGTGCATATAAATGAACATACTTTTCAGAAGCCTGATATTTCTGTTTAAATATCCTCTTTTTTTATTGATCTTATGTAATATTCTAATTTTCGGAGACACTGAATTTTGGGATTTCATTATCTGTAAGCCACGATCATCAAAATTTCAAGAAAAAAAGGCTTTTAATAAAAGATTTAACTCTGTGTAATTGATCTAAATAATATATGGGTTTCACTTTCTGAAATGAGTGACAAAAATTATTAACATTTTTCATGATATTCAAATTTTTTGAGATGTACCTGTATGGTGATCCATACTCGGAATTTGTGCTCTGCATACACTTTGTACCCAATTATTTATTTAAATGTGAGTACATAGTAGTTAAGGCCACCTAATATAAAGTGGGACCGTTATAAAAAAATGTATGTGACCACAGTGTATCTGTATAAATGCTGACATATCCTGATACATCCATTCATTGCGCCAAATATTGCTGGTGATATGTGACTTTATTAATATTCTACTAAAATAACAATGAACCTCTAATTTGAAATGTCACATTTGCTGTAAGAATGAATTTGGAATTAACTGTGGCTTATCAGATGTAAAAAAGGGACTTAAATCAGTGCAAAAAGTCATGAAGTGGTATTAATTGTTGCACAGACTTAATTAATATTTTATGTTTTTATCCTTCTCATTACAACACATCACAATACATTACTTTAAAATTAAAAGCCACATTGAATGGCATTAATACAGACGTCTCTCCGGTTCACAGGTGTGTTGTGTAATCTAATGGCATGTTCTTTAACGCAGGCTCTGATTAACCGAGGAGTGAACCTGGATCCATTGGGGAAATGGTCCAAAGTGGGGCTGGTTATCTATGACTCTTCTGTACCCATAGGTTAGTTCCAGCGTCATTTCAAACAACATTTTGTTTTTCATCCTTCATCTTTTGACGACTGACAAAATTAATGTTATTTGTTACTTTGCAACAGGAGCAACTCCTGAATATCTGTCAGGCCAGTACATGTTGCAAGGTGCATCATCGTTGCTGCCTGTAATGGCGCTTTCGCCCCAGGAGGGGGAGTCAGTGCTAGACATGAGTGCCGCTCCAGGAGGCAAGACCACATATATGGGTGAGCATATGCTTCTCTGTGACACTCACACCAACTGCTGTGTTATTGTACAGTGACCAGTCTCTGTTGAGCCTTTTTATTGTTTATTGGCACAGTCTACACCAAAGAATAAAGTCAGACATTTCAACAATTATATATTAAAGTTATGAAGCCAAAATGTGTAATTTGTGTGATGCAGCTCAGCTAATGAGGAACACAGGCATGATTGTGGCTAATGATGCAAATGCAAACAGACTGAAGAGCGTGGTGGGAAACATCCATCGTCTCGGTGTCACTAACGCTGTCATCTGCAACTATGACGGCCGACAGTTCCCCAAGGTCTGCACCATCCTTTTTCTGTTCCGTTCGGTCTTGCTTGTTTTGGCTTTCAGTTAAACATGTGTCAATAAATGTTATTGTTTTTGGAACATATCTAGTTTTGAATTTTTTACACATTTCTATACAATTATGTGCGTCTAATCGGATGTTTTATTTTGAATGGTAGGTGATGGGAGGTTTCGATAGAGTGCTTTTAGATGCTCCTTGCTCGGGTACTGGAGTTATCTCTAAAGATCCAGGAGTAAAAACCGGCAAGGTAAAATCATTTTCTCTGTGGCATTTGATACTGAAGCTTTTTAAAGGCCAGCCTTTATTCTGAAGACTTTTTGTTACTTTTATGTACATTCTCCATTCTTTCTAATCTTTCTCTCTATCTCTCAGGATGAGGCTGATATTCTTCGCTCGGCTCACCTGCAGAAAGAGCTCATCCTGTCTGCTATCGACTCCGTCAATGCTGATTCTCCAACTGGCGGATATCTTGTTTTCTGCACATGCTCTATAATGGTTAGTTGCACACACTAGATATGTTTCCATCTCCATGTTTGTATGCGCATTTTGAAGTATCACATCAGAAACAAGTGATTGCAATGCCAATTAAAAAATAAATCCCTTAATTCGCTTGAGGTTTTTTTTGAATTGTGCGAAAAAAGGGTTAATAATAAAAAGGGCGAATGAAGGGAGATGAAAATGCACTTTGCGAATAAATTCCCTCGTGTTCATCAAAAAAGTAATGTGACTTTGCACTATGGGACAACATAACGTGACTAACCAGCAGACTGATCTGAAATAATGTTATAGTCATTCTTAAATGCCAGAGCAAAGGCTGTACTGTCTTACACGACTGCGTTCCAAACAGCAGGCATCCACCCCTGAAAGCAATGACCGCGTATGTGACCCTGGACCACAAAACCAGTCATAAGGGTAAATTTTCTGAAGTTGAGATTTATACATCATCTGACAGTTAGATAAATAAGCTTTCCATTGATGTATGTTCTAATCCAAAATGAAGTTTTAATATATTTACGGTAGGAAATTTACTAAATATATTTATGGAACATAATCTTTGCTTAATATCCTAATAATTTTTGGTATTTAAAAAAAAGATGATTTTGACCCATACAGTGTATTTTTGGCTATTGCTGGTTTTGTGGTCCAAGGTCACATTGTGTTTCATCTGCTCGCTCTGAGGCACAAATAATTTATTATATATGAGAATCATTACACTCTGGCTTCTTATACTTTTCTTAGCGATATTTAGTGCCAGTTTTTTGACTCATTAGATGCAAACAGTGCTTATTCGCAAATGTTTGATATGATATTCCAAGTTCTGTATTTAGTCTGTATTTATTTATTTATTTAAAAATACAGTATTGTTGTAATATTGTGAAATTATTACAATTTTCAATTAATATCTTTTCAAACATATTCCTGCGATGGCAAACTTGAATTTTCAGCATCATTACTCCAGTCTTCAGTGTCACATGATCCTTCAGAAATCATTCTAACATGCTGATTTGCTGCTCAAGAAACATTTTAATATTATACATGTTGAAAACAGTGCTGCTTTTGTGGAAAATATTAGCTATTTGTTCAGGATTATTTGAAGATTATGAAGTTCAAAAGAACAGCATTTATTTGAAATGGAAATATTTTGGAACATTATAGATGTGTTGTAAAAGTTTCTTTCAAAGAAAAATCATACTGACTTCAAACATTTGAACAGTAGTGTATATCCATGTTACTTGTCAAGGTTCTCCAAAATTGGTAATATCTTGTATTTTATGAAAATATTAGTGTCTCAGAGGAGACTCTGAACCATTTAGGCTTGACTGGAACAAATGACCAATTCCTTAGAGGCCAGCGATCATAATACTTGAGATGAACACGGCTTCTCACATGAGAATTTTTGGCCTGGAAATAATGAATCCTTCAGGGGGCTGAAAGTGTTGGAAATGTTAAAAAAATAATATTTTACAGACCTTAAGTTTGGGTCACCAACAACATATTTGTGGTGTTCATCACAACCTGAGTGGGTGCAGCAAAAACCCTTTCTAATTCTGTCTGATTTGACGTGAAGTCGTGGACTGATCCAGATATTGCGTTTTAAACCAGTGCTGTAATGCAACATTGAGAGGAGAAGAGGAAGAGATGGATGAAGAATAATTGTCTGAATCGTTATCTGAAAACACTGAAATGTGTAATTACATCTGATATCTTCTAAAACATGCTCATTTTTCAAATGAATTTCTTATGAAGATTTGATTTGTCTTCTCCATAGGTAGAGGAGAATGAGTGGGTGGTGGACTACGCTTTGAAGAAGAGAAATGTAAAGCTGGTCCCCACAGGATTAGACTTTGGCAGCGAGGGATTCACCAGGTAATGAGGTTTTATTTGAGATCCATCTACAGTAATAAAGACTGTGCTCCTAGAAACTGAGTTCGTAATGTGAGTTTGCCAAAGAAAGTGTAAGAAATTATGAAGTGCACTAAGAAAATATAATCTCCTCTCCACAGATTCAAAGAAAGACGTTTCCATCCCTCTCTCAAACTCTCTCGCCGATTCTACCCTCACTCCCACAATATGGATGGATTTTTTGTGGCCAAACTAAAGAAGCTGTCTAACACCATCCTCACCGCCCCAAAAGAAACAGGTGTGTAATCATTTCCCATTTGTTTCCACTAGGGGTGTGTGATTATAAAAATAAATCTTAATAAAAATAACTGGAATTGAGAACTGCTGATTTACACACAGCGTGTCTTCTCCAGGTCGTGCTTACCAGGTTGTTCATAAAAAACAGATTTCGGCTTTTTAAGTAGTTGGAGCATTTTTTATTATACGGGCACTCGTGTCTCGCCTCCTTCCGCCACTGTATGCTCCCGCGACAAAGCATGTATGTGAAAAATAACGTCAGAAAAGCTTCAGTACATTATAATCGGTTATGGTCTATTACTGAACCGATACGGACTCGTCCTCGTCTGCATCGCAATGCACCGTAGAAACTATTAATTTCACCACCCATACTTTTGAGTCAAATTGTTACATTTAATCAGTCAATTAAGATAATACACATTTAGGCTGTTACCAAACAAATTAAACCAGTATCAACTAAATTACTATTTGCAGAAGTTGCATCTGAAGTGGCATTTAGATGCATTTACAAAATATTTAATGCAGCTCAGAGGGACGTGGAGTGCTTTAACTAGTTACAAATGCATCATTTGACATTTTAAACATAAAACATTGAATACTGATATTTAAAATTATTACAAAAATGAAAATAGACTTTAAATGTGAAATTAACTGCCAGTAGGTGGTAGTTAGTCTCACGTTGCTAGACCTTTAGACTGGCGGCTGAAGGTCTGGAATACATGGCTGCATTCATTGGCCAAGGCCCACCCATGAGGCCGTTTGACCGTATAAATGTAGCTACAATAACAAAACAAAACTGTGTTTTGTGTGAAACAACACAAGGGAGTGAGTGTGAAACTCTCGGATGTATTTTAAAGATTCTGTGCCGCAAATTTTAAATACTTCACATACTTTTGAAAATCCAGCGTTTAGTTGACTCCGATAAGCGTTCGCCATCACAGTTGTAAACACAACTGTGTTTACAACTGTTTGTTTCCAGGTGGAACGTTAAAGAACGCAAAACACACGTCTCCCAGAAATCCTGTATAATTCAACCAATCCGACGATGACTTCGACACTCCTGAAGTGTTTCCAGATAAGTATACCATATGCATCAGACGTTAGGCCAACGGTTCGTGGGCGTCGTGACGTCTGAGGCTGAGACTAGGTGGCAGTAAGTCACTATTAACAAGTGAGTCATTACGATTGAACCAAATCCTTTAACAGTTGATTCATTCAGGAACGAAACTCATGTTGCTCAGAGACGCAAAGCATTGCTGTAGCTGTTTGGAATTATTTTTTGTTGGCGAAATGGAACAAAAACAGGCTATAGAGTGTCTAAAATCTAAGTCTCTTAATATTAACTTATTGTTTAATCAATATAAAATCAATATCACATTTGTAATCGTGCTTATTTTAAAGAACAAACTGCACTCTTAGTGTGATTTTAACTAAATGAAACGTAAATATATACATGTTCTGCCTCCATATCTTTCATTTTTGTGATCATTCGTAATGCATTTTAATCGACTGAATCATGCAGTGAAAGAACACACTCTAAATGCGCACTTGGATTGTTTAACCTGCTTCATCACCACGTAGGCTAATGTATTCGTGCTCTCTGTAATGTAGGTTTTGTTGGGTTTTTGCAAAATACTCAATATTGTCGAATATTTATCGCACACCCCTAGTTTCCACATCTTGCTTATTTTCTGATCTGATATTAATTATATTTACTCATCTTAAGAAGAGGAAGTAGAATCTACAAAAACGGAGACCGCAGCCTCAACGAAGCAGATCCAGAAACCAGAATCTAAGCAACAGAAGCCCGCTTCAACTCCAAGGAAAAGCAACATCGGCAAGAAACAGAAATTAAAACAGACGAAATCTGAGCAGCCCATTATAACGAAGAAAGCTGGAGTGAAATCTGAGCGGCCCATTATAACGAAGAAAGCTGGAGTGAAATCTGAGACAAAAAAATCTGATGGTCCCAAAAAGGCCAAAATTGCTAAGTTAGATGGTGAGGCATCCAAAAAGAGTGAGAAACCTGACAAAAAACAGAAGGTAAAGGAGCTGAATGGAGATTCAATAAAAGAGGTAGGGAAGGAGAAGAAAGAGAAAAGCCAGTTGGACGAGAAGAAAAACAAAATGAAAAGGAAGAAACTGTTGAAGAATAATATAAACAGAATGGGGAAAAACAGGTTTAGGAAGTTAAAAAATGTGCTTGGACAACAAGAAAGTGGACCGTGAAAGTCTCTTGATGCAGTGAATTGACATGGACCTGTATGCTCAGGACTGGGATGTGTCATTGGCTTGACACGAGACAGGAAGTTGAACCAATCCCAACATGCTGTTAGGGACTCAAAGATTATCTTTTAGAAATGTACACAATGAGTTTGTGTATCTATCTAGCTTCCCAAGTCTTTTGTCCACCTTATTATTATCACTTTACTGTCAACCTAGTGGTATAATTCTTATAAATGTATATTTCATTGTCTGTTTTTATGGATTGTTTTGAAAAAGAAAAATTTAACAGAAATATCGCAAAGGAGTGAGTATGTGGTCTGTTTTTCTGTCTCCTATTAAAAAGAAAGTTTGAGAAAAGAGGTTTGGTGTCTGAGAAATTGATGTCTGGAGCCTTGAAACACTTTGGTTATAGACTTCCCTGGGAAGAGAGTGACTGAAATGATATTTCACGGCTTGTCTTAACCTGACCTTTCTGTTCAGCCTTTCAGGAAGTCACCTCAGAAAATCAGATCAAAACTATCGAGGTAGAAGTGAAATCTTCCTTTGAGCCTGAGGGCATCACGACTGCTATTCAGCAGAACATATTGACTTCACTTTTCACATCGCTTAACTCCCGCCACAGAACATTTATCAGTGCGCAAAAAGTTTTCTTTGGGTTCAAATGGCTAAAACGCTCAGCAGATGAACTTCAGCTGTGAGCGATCTTTCTTCCCACCCTTCTGGCCCGATGCCTGTGTAACCATGGTAATGTACTTATCGCATTGTACGTTGCGAAGCCCTGAGCAAGTACCCTCTGAACTGCGCCGCTTTCTCTGCTTGCATGAAATCCTTCTGTCTCCACAAAAGATGGCCCAAAATGCCATAATTATCGCTGCTTGTTCCTCCCAAAGCTGTTAATTCTGATGAAATGTAGCGCATGTGTAGGCAAAGCGTTTATTTTAATCACATTGCAGTGATTACATGCAAGGAGATAATTTAAGGTTGTGCCTGAAGGGTAAACGAAGCCATTCAGCAGGCCTGTGGGTAAAACCTTTTATAGTTTGACACCCCATTGATTAAGTGGTATTGTAGAAGGGTAATTATCATGATCACCTGCACATACTTATCAACTGCTTCCCTTGTTTTAGACTTAGTTCACACTGCAGGCTAAAGTGGTCCAAATCCGATTTTTTTTTGCCCAAATGTGATCCATATCTGATTTTCTAATGAGTCTAAACAGCACAAAATTATTATTATTTTCAAATCAGGTCCAGTCCACTTTTTCATATGTGGTCGTAAATCGGATACATATCCAATGTTTTGCAATGCGACTTCAGTCTTCAAATCTTTTCATCAAAAATTCCGATCTGAGCATTAAGACCTGCAGTGTGAACTAAGTCTTGTACGGTGTAGTTGAGTTTTCTCTTGTGTCACCAGTATATCCCACACTGTTGTAGTTAGGTTAATGGCACTCACTAAGACGAGAAACACTATTAGTACTGGTCATATGAACAAGTGCGCAATTGGTTACGTGAGTGAGATTTTGTATGGCTTTGAAAAACGTTTATACTATTTTCAAAGAACGTTTAGGTAAAAAATGTTGTGTAACCAGGTTAAAAGTGGTAAAAAAAAAATTATCATACCATCATAAATAAATCAAATAAGTAAATCTGTGAATTTTGTTCAGTTTATGTTTCAGTTGTTAAATCTTTTTGTTAATATATATATTTACAAATAATAAAAAATGCTGTTTAATAATTCGCAATGAAAACAAATATTTAAAAAAATATAAACGTGTATAATTCATAAAGTTTGTAAAAAATAAATAATAAAAATATAAAAAATTGTGTGCGCATATATATTTAAGTTGGGTGCTTTTAGGAATAACATTTTGGTGTGTTGCACATAACATTTTACAACTGTTTGTCTCATTTGTCAAATCTTTGCTTTATATAAATATTATAAGACAAAAATGCTATTTCATCATTCAGAAATGTTGTGAACAAAAAAGAATTATACAAATATAAATGAAAATTATATATATAATTAATAGATTTTGTAAAACAAAAGAATTAATAATTAAGTAATATGTTTTTTTTTTGTTTTTTTTTACATAACATTTTACAACATGAACTATCCTTGCCTTGTCATAAAAGGTAAAATTATAAAATAAAATTAAAAGACTTTGCACACACAGGCTGCATCTGAATATGCATACTTCCTTACTATAGAAAGTGAAAGCTGTGTGACACTGGTAGGTCATTGACATTTCGATAGTAGTATGTACAATATACGAAACTATGGTTGTGAAGTATGTACTTATTCAAAAGAAATACCTCTCAGGCTGCGTCCCAATTTGCCTACTTATACTACGCCTTTAAAGTATGTACTCTTGATGAAGAAAAAGTACACACTTTTGAGTGTGTAGAAGAGTAGGCAAGCTTTGGGACATACTTTCACGTCACACAACTGCGTCTTTAACAAAGGGCTTTGTCGCATCTGTTACATGCACCCTGTCACTGTAAACTGTTAACATCCTCCACATTTCATTTCATTTAACTTCCTACTGTATTAGAGAGAAAAGTGGCTCGTCGATCTGCCAGTCGCGGGTCTTTCATGCGGAGAACTGCTCATATTTTCTGCATAATGATGCATTTAAAAGTCAACGACCAAATGGATGTTTATAAAAGTTATCATTGCTGTTGCAGATTAAATATAACATGGATAACAATAAATTCATATTTTTTTTACCTGGATAAATGTTGATTATTAGTAATTCCAACCCCTTTTTGCAAACCTCTCTTCCTAACGATCGCACGCATCCACCACGTTAGTAGTCTTTGTAACACGTTTTATATGTGTTTAGTTCTGAACGGAATCCTTAGGGCAATTTTAGCCATTAGTGTGCACGGATCCACACTTCAAAAATCGACCTGAAAATAGTAGACCAGACTTTTGGCATACTCTTTTCAACATATATGCTTTGGGACACACTTATTGTAATATCACGTACTATTTAGTATGGATAGTATGAACATTGGGAAGCAGGGCGGGTGTGATTTCAGAAGCAGCAATATTCATGAGGGTCTGCAGGGGTCTTCTCTATGATATTTCCTGTTGTGTTTTTGAAAATAGGTTCCAAATCATAGAAATGTGGGGCTTTTTTATGACGTAAGTAATCACCAATCAACACTGTTGCATAACTACATGCTCACAACAACTCAAACCCCTTAAAATTGTGAATGTGGAAGTAAAAACAACAGCTGGAAAATAATTTAGCACATGAAATCTTTAAATAACAGCATTTATATTGTCCTGTGGTGTTTCCTGTATGTAAATGTGCCATCCCATCCACCCCTTTAATTTATGTTCCGCTACGTTTATGTTTTCATATCATTGCCTCAGTCTCTCTGTAGCGCATCTGAGCATGTTTGTGTCTTGTCGTGACTGCACAGTTTGACCGTATCCTCTCACAGCTGGGAAATGTGCCAGAGTCTTCATTATATCCTCCAGGTAACCTATATCAGGAATGACTGCAGAAACGTGTAGGCCTTCGCTGAAGTCTGTAGCTGGAGACACAGCTGTCAAACCCAACTAACCTAAATCTTACCACTCTGTTTCAGCCACAGAATAGTTAAACCAAAATTAAAATTCTGCCATTATTTGCTCACTATCTGTTAAAAGACTTATCCACTGGTTCTGTATGTAAACATGAAATACAAGATGGATTGTTAAAAAAAAAAGTAGGCTATCTAGATGTTTTTTTTCATTGCATTAGCCTGCGTCTATTAACTTTTTATAGATGGAAATCTTTTTAAAAAACAATAAATCTTTAGACCTGGCATTTTTCATTCCTCTACCCTGCATCTTGCATTTTTAAATGCAAAAACATGTTCTATGTGAATGGCCCTATAACACCGTTATTGACTATACAGGTGCATCTCAATAAATTAGAATGTCATGGAAAGGTTAATTTATTTCAGTAATTCAACTCAAATTGTGAAACTCGTGTATTAAATAAAGTAAACGCACACAGACTGAAGTAGTTTAAGTCTTTGGTTCTTTTAATTGTGATGATTTTGGCTCCCATTTAACAAAAACCCACCAATTCACATCTCAACAAATTAGAATACTTCATAAGACCAATAAAATAAAAAATTTCGTGAATTGTTGGCCTACTGGAAAGTATGTTCATTTACTGTACATGTACTCAATACTTGGTAGGGGCTCCTTTTGCTTTAATTACTGCCTCAATTCGGCGTGGCATAGAGATGATCAGTTTGTGGCACTGCTGAGGTGGTATGGAAGCTCAGGTTTCTTTGACAGTGGCCTTCAGCTCATCTGCTTTTTTGGTCTCTTGTTTCTCATTTTCCTCTTGACAATACCATAGATTCTCTATGGGGTTCAGGTCTGGTGAGTTTGCTGGCCAGTCAAGCACACCAACACCATGGTCATTTAACTAACTTTTGGTGCTTTTGGCAGTGAGGAAGGTGCCAAGTCCTGCTGGAAAATGAAATCAGCATCTTTAAAAAGCTGGTCAGCAGAAGAAAGCATGAAGTGCTCCAAAATTTCTTGGTAAATGTGTGCAGTGACGTTGGTTTTCAAAAAACACAATAGACCAACACCAGCAGATGTCATTGCACCCCAAATCATCACAGACTGTGGGAACTTAACACTGGACTTCAAGCAACTTGGGCTATGAGCTTCTCCACCCTTCCTCCAGACTCTAGGACCTTGGTTTCCAAATGAAATACAAAACTAGCTTTCATCTGAAAATAGGACTTTGGACCACTGGGCAAGAGTCCAGATCTTCTTCTCTTTAGCCCAGGTAAGACTCCTCTGACAACAACTGTAGCCAAATTCCTTGACACGTCTGTGTGTGGTGGCTCTTGATGCCTTGACACCACCCTCAGTCCATTCCGTGTGAAGTTCTCTCGGTTGGTTGTGCATCTTTTGCTTCCACACTTTTTCCTTCCACTCAACTTTCTGTTAACATGCTTGGATACAGCACTCTGTGAACAGCCAGCTTCTTTGGCAATGCAAGTTTGTGGCTTACCCTCCTTGTGAAGGGTGTCAATGATTGTCTTCTGGACAACTGTCAGATCAACAGTCTTCCCCATGATTGTGTAGCCTAGTGAACCAAACTGAGAGACCATTTTGAAGGCTCAGGAAACCTTTGCAGGTGTTTTGAGTTGATTAGCTGATTGGCATGTCACCATATTATAATTTGTTGAGATAGAGAATTGGTGGATTTTTGTTAAATGTGAGACAAATTCATAACAATTAAAAGAACCAAAGACTTAAACTACTTCAGTCTGTGTGCATTTAATTTATTAAATACACGAGTTTCACAATTTGAGTTGAATTTCTGAAATAAATGAACTTTACTACGACATTCTAATTTACTGAGATGCACCTGCATCTGTCAGCAGTTTAGTACAGAGCCCTGCACATTACATACAGGAAAACATTTTATTGTGTCAATAATTAGTTCCCTCATTTTACTAAATCGTGCGCATGACATTAAATCATGGCAAAGTTTTAGTTTAATCAAGCGAACGAATAAGGCCTATTATATTGTGTGCACAATTTACTTAAAACAAGGAAACAAGTTAGTAAGTTATGCGGATGTATTAGTACAACAAGGGAACAAATTATTATGTTGTGTGCCCAATTGGGGCTCCGTAGTTTAGAAACCCAACAAGTGATGTCAAGTGCAGGAATAAATTGCTCTTTTGAAAAAGTTATTTTCAATGAATCAATCCTAATTATCAAAGTCAAGTTGATGGCTCCAGCATAAATGACTCACTCACTCTGAATCTAAATTAGTTAAATTCACCAAATGGCACAGAGACAAACATATGGTCAGGTCAGATAGCAACTGGTTAACTGCTAATATTGAAAACACTCTTATTGTGATCATGTTTAGTTCTTTATTGGAGCTTGACAGTCCCTTTGCCGTTCACTTTTCATAGTATGAAGATGTCTGGCAAAACATCTCCTTTTGAGCTCTAAATGAATGAAGAGAACTGATAAATAAAAATAATTTAAATGAATTGATATTGAAAATTATGTTCCCATGAAATGTTTGTTTACTTTCCTTAAAACTTAAAATGTAGGCTTACAGCATATCTTGTTGATCTGTATTTGCTCAGTTTTATCCTGTGCACAGTGAAGGTCTTTCACAGCTGGGTCTGACAGAATCACTTCCCGTCTCAGGCCTTTACTTCCTCTTTTTGTCTCTCAGTCTCACTGCAAACTTTCTGAACTCTAAAACCTTTATTTTGAATTGTAGTGCTCTTCTCAGGGTCTGTGGTCCTCTCACCCACTCACACGCCTACACAGATGAATCTGCCCACTCTTATTTCACACCACACATGTGCTCGGACACACACACACGCACTCACTCACACACACACACACACACACACACACACACACACACACACACACACACACACACACGCGCTAGATTCCCTGCCTACAGAACTGCAGAAAACACACAAACACACTCACACATACCACCTTCGCCTCTTAGAAAACACACAAACACACTCACACATACCACCTTCGCCTCTTTCTCTCACTCAGAGGTGACACGCTGGTGGGCTCTAGCCGTATCCAACCATACCCTCTTTTTTCATCCTTGTCTCATCCCTCTCTTTTCGCCCACCCGTCCTCCCACACATCTCTCTCGTTCTAGCGTTCTCTCTCTCTGTCTCGCTTTGGCTCTTTCTCTGTGTCTCTTGAGTGACAGTCAGAGAGGTCTGTGGAGGCCAATTACTCTTCTGCTGTTTTGACGAGTGTGTTATATAAAATAAGAGCACCTTCTGCTGTCTGCGAGAGTAAGACATCTCTACTTCTGTGTGCGAGTCTGCAATCATGAACTGCTACTTGGATAAACTTTTTAGATCATTCTGGATATCTATTATATTTATGTGTATTACTTTAGAATTAAAATTGGTTATAACTGATGTTTTGGGATAAAATAATTCTAATTAACTAATCATGATAACTTTGATCATTTTCATAAAACTTTCATGGCCAGAATATTTAGTTTAAGCTTGCACAAAGCTTCCTCTGCCACTTCCTGGCTCGACGTTTGATTTGGTAACATCATGGCAGTTTTTATTCATATGCTGTTTAATGCTTGATGATGGCGTTATTTTACATATGCATGTGTTTACATATCCGATCAATTGTTTCTGCTTCTTCTTCTGTGTTTTGATCCAGGGATTCAATATTCTTTCAGAAGATGCATAATATCGCCTCCTACTGTATACCAGAGAAAACACAAACAGCCAGAAGAATTGTCAATGGTGGTGGAAGTTAATACAGGGGTTTTCAAAGAATAGCGTCGCTAGGTATCACAGAAAAATGTGTGCGAAAAAAATCATTTTCATTTTAGGACTGTCAAAGTTAGCATGCAATCAAAAAATATTTTTTTTACTAACAATAAATTAATACTAAATTTGCTACATACACGTATTATTATTTTGAGTGAAACACAACGTCAGTGGTATGAACATTTATTAAAAGGGAATCGTGCTCATGCAAACCTGCAGTAAAAAAGTTTTGGTATAGAAGTCCATAAGTCTGTTATAAACCATAAAGTCTGAGGTAAAAGCCTTGTATTATTTCATGACTGCACTGCAGTCTTGAATTTTCCAACTGTTTTGATGCGTTTTGAGATGATGGATTTACTTTGTAGTACTTTGGCTTTGAAAACAGCCTTCAGTAAAAGCAAACAACTCATATTTGATGTTCAGAAACTTTGGTCACTCAGTCAAGGTGAACTAAAAAGGAGGAAATAGGACAGATATTCTTATTCTTAAACACCAGAAGAATTAATAAGCACAATGTGCAAAGGTACACCAAAACCTGTTGTTTCTGGCTGTGTACCACCTGCGAACCTTTTGAAGGATCCCAATGTTAGAAACAAGCAAACTTTCACATTCTTGTTGAAACACTGCAGTGTGTGGGTTGTTTTTTAATCTGTCACAGTTTAAGACAGGTTTTGCAGAGGCTGTTACAAAAGTATGCGACAGCACAAATTATATCAAGCAGGAAATAAAACTTGTCGCAAGTGTTGCAAATCACTTCAACTCGATTTGCATTTAAATGTACAATGTGAAAGTAAAATAAAAAGGTTTAGTACACTTCTTGGCAACTCTCATATTAAATGAGGTAGCCTACATTTTAATTTGACTGATAACTGTAATTACAGTAAATAGGCTCTGTAATGTAAATACAGTAATTAGATATTGTAAATGGCTCTGTCGCTAGGTTTCTGCTAGATTGGTTGCTAGTGGCAGCAGCTGGTTGGATAAACCTGCGATCCTTCACTGTGTGAGAAACTTAGACAGGGTACACAACCGTAAAAACACTGGCTTCAACCTGATCAAACACAAGAGCCCCTCTCTGGACGCTGATGCTTTATGACGCCAGGGATACCTCAGGGCTGTTTGTGGATTTCTAGAAAAGTTCTTGTCAGGCTATTATTATGTTAGACTACTGTCTGTTTGTATGCTGTGAGTTAGATAATAAATTAATCATATATGGTGTTTGTGCTATGGTAAAGTGATTCTGTATCAACACATATTAGGTTGTCTTTGTGTATAAAGCCCTTTTGTTAATTAGTTTACTTTTTGTATTTTGCAATCTACAACGAAATACATTTTAAAAGTAACCTTCCTAACTTTGTGTATGTACATATATACAATAACTACTTGTAATTAGAGTTAGTTACATTTTAAAATACTCATAATCAGACTACAGTTACTTTTTTATGGATTACCTGATTGCATATTATTCACACAAAAGCAATAAATTATTCATAATTCATTGATTCTCCATAATTTCTCTTTTTCATTTCTAAAGTAGCCCACCGATTATATACATTCAGAAAGTCCAGTTTTGTGGACATTCACACAGTCAAGTGGCGATACAGCACTTGACTACTGGATTTACAAAAATCATTTCAGGTTTATGTCTTTGGAAGGCTTTTGTCTTTCAAATTCATTAATGCACAATATACAAATTATTTCTTATTTTACATGTAATGCATGCATTCCAAAACGTGTTGTCATCTAAACCTTATTCACCAAATATACTTTAAGTACCCCTGAGATTTTTTAAATAAGGATTTCAATAAATAAGTACACATTTGCTGGTTCACGGTTTCTGTGATTAGTGGTTACACGGCACTTTTTTTAGTAAGTGTTCTATTTTAATTGCTATTTTAAAACCGTGCATGTGTCCCAATGTGGATACTATCCATCCTAAATTCTATGTGATAGTAGTAATTTTCAATACTATTTAAGGCAGATAGGGTGGGTAGTATGCACATTGGGACGCAGGGAATGTCTGTAGAAATACAAAGACGGTTCACTCCTATAGAGAATGTGAAGGTGATATCACGCCGCGTAAAGTTCTGGGAAACTGCTTTATTTATCCACCATTTTGAGAGGATCGTGCTGCTGTTCCGCTATTGAGTTGAGGGTAGGGGTTGAACGACTGCTGATTTTTTAAAGTCGATTTTTATGTGATGAAAGTCAAGTCGAAGTCGACTAGTCGCTGATGACGTCATTAATGAACAAATAAGTCTGGAGCTGTGACAAACACCTTGCGCACAGCTATGAAATATGACACAGCGCTGCCCACACGACTATTGCAGCTATAACAGCTTATTTTTATCAGTTCTTTAGTCAGTCTTTGGGTCGTTATATTTCTCACAGATTCCTGCTTGTTCTAAATCAGATACAGATAAGTAGTACAGTAAAGATTACATTCATATGAATGAATGCATTAGTGAGAGCGGTTGTGTGTGTGAATTAATTCTACCTGGCAGCGTCTCTCTACTAGTAGTGAAGCTGTGGGATTTAGTTATTATATATATGCTTGAACTTTTTAGTTTCTAAGCTATTTTACCGAGAAATCACAGAACAGTGTTGACAATAAATTTTTGCGCTGAATGATACTGTGCACGCGCGATCAGTACGTGCTACTGTCTGTAGTGTATGTGTGTGCGTAACAGTGCAGCAGCGCATTAGATAAGAACGTGATTAACTTACCTGTACAATAAGCTGTTTAAAACCTGCATTCTGCCGTTCAATTTCAAGCATCCAGTAATATAATCATGCATGTCTTGTGGAGCGCATTCAGAGTATAAATCAGTTTGTAATTTTAACTGTTTGGAAACGGAGCGTAAATGTGGATTTATTATCCTATTGCGCCCTCTATAGGACCAGCGACTAGTCGACTTCAAGCTTAAAGCGTCATGGCAGAGCACTGAAGTCGGGTAGTCTGTGCAACCCCTAGTTGAGGGCAGTATTTAGATTTTCAACCGTAATTATGGAAAATGTCACCATTGTTTGTAATTCATGCTGCATTGAGAATTGCAAAAGTAACTCCGATCTTCGTTCTGATAGAAAACTGCACAACTGCGTTCAGAGATGGTATTCTGCATACCTTGATTGTAACGAGTGGTTATTTGAGTTACTGTTGCCTTTCTATAATCTCTAACCAGTCTGCCCATTCTCCTCTGACCTCTGGCATCAACAAGGCTTTTTCGTTCACACAACCGCCGCTCACGGGACACCGAGGACAAACGTATGTTTGATCTGCAGATTATCACATGAAATGAAACCAGGGGTGATTCTAGGATTTTCATTTTAGGGGGGCTCAGCCCCCAATGAGGGTATAATAATAAATAAATAAAAATATTTACAAATAACAATAACGTGATCGTTTTATAAAGTATGCGTTCATATGTGTTAAGGGCTTTCGCTGAAGGAAACAGCTGTGGTGTGATGAGTGGTGAATGCAGCGAAAACTTTACAGTAGATTGGAAACCGATTGCTCTCCCATGACTTTTTGTAAACAGTATTTATGACAAAGAACTGCATAGATGTAGATATTATAACAATCTATCGATAAACACACACCTTGTCCTTTCCTCTGCGTCACCGCAGTCTGTGGATTGAAGAACGCGCAGAAAGATGGGGAGGAGCCGAAGTCTGCTGCCGTTTTCATTTGAAATTTAAAGGGGAAGAATCACAAGATTTTTAGGGGGGCTGAGCAGAAATTTAGGGGTGCTATAGCCCCCCTAAAAATGGCCTAGCGACGCCCTTGAATGAAACCATATCCAAACAGAAAGCGAGCTGACAAGGACGGAAGCACAACAAACACATGGCATGGCGCAGCAAAATAATGATTTGGACACTATCATCGCGGGAGAGATTTTTTTTTCTTTTTCTTCTCAAAATTAATTTATTGTAATTTATATATTTCCCCTGGCTTAATGTTTAGATTTTTTTGGTTATGTTTCAATATCTTTGTATATTGTTTATATCAAAGCTGTAAAGCCTTAAAACTATTATTTGAATAATTTGTAATTATTTATACATGTTTAAAGAAATGTAATTTTCTTAATTCATAAAATTTATTTTATTTACTTGTTATTGTTTTTTGTTTATTATTGTATTTGATGTAATTGCCCTTGTATGTTCTTTGTTCTAAATTATGTCTGTCTGTCTGTCTGCCTAATCTAATCTAATTTACATTTAGTCATTCTGCGGACACTTTTATCCAAAGCGATTTACAATTGGGGAATACATAAATCGATTAATCTTGAAGAGGCAAACAGACAGAGGAAGTGCCCCTAACACCAAGTCTCAGGCATTGTTCAAATAAATACAAGCTAGCAAGGGAAGAAGAGAAAGATAAAGAGAAAGATGAAGATATAGAAAAAGGTAAAGTATTCTTTTTTCCCCTTTTTTTATGATGAAGTCAAGTAGCATCGAAAGAGATGAGTTTTCAGTTGCTGCTTGAAGACTGACAGAGATCCAGCATTCTGGATGGGGGTGGGAAGATCATTCCAGCAGCCAGGAACGGTGAACGAGAATGTTCTGGAGAGTGATGTTGAGCCTCTCTGTGATGGTACCACGAGGCGTCGCTTACTAGCAGATCTCAGACTTCTGAAGGGGATGTAGATTGTCATAAGGGAGTGGAGGTAGAAGGGTGCTGAGCCTGTGGTTGTTCTATATGCAAGCATCAGTGTCTTGAACTGGATGCGAGCTGCAACTGGTAGCCAGTGCAAGGAGATAAAGAGAGGTGTAACATGGGCTCTTTTGGGCTCGTTGAAAACCAGTCGTGCCGCTGCATTCTGAATCATTTGTAGAGGTTTGATTGTGTTTGATGGAAGTCCAGCTAGAAGAGAATTGCAGTAGTCCAGTCTAGAAATGACAAGGGCCTGGACAAGAAGTTGTGCAGCATGCTCTGTTAGAAAGGGCCTGATCTTTCTAATGTGTAATCTAATCGAGAGAGAGAGATGTATATTTATTGAATACACTATTTATTGATAGTTGTTGTTGGGTATGTTATGAGTAAATCACTGCTAAACTGTTTTTTAGTGATATTCTAGCATATTAACGTGTGTGTGTGTGTGTGTGTGTGTGTGTGTGTGTGTGTGTGTGTGTGTGTTGGCTCTTGTAGCGTGTTCTTGAGGCCAGGGGAGTAGTAAGCAGATGGCACTGGCAGTCTTTGATGGCACTCACAGAGAGAAAAATAAAAGACACAAATACATTTCTCACAGTGACCCACAGAAGCAGATTAAATGGGGAAAATTAAAGTTTTCATATTCAATAAGTTTTTTTATGTGCGAATGTACTTTAAAAATGAGCTTTATTCAGATGATGGATATTGACCGTGAGTTTAGGACTTTGCTTATGACACAGGAACTGATAGAAACGTCTTGTTCCTATTCAAACAGACACTGAAAGCTCTATATATCTCCTTGAGTTAAGTTTCCCAAAAAAAGTGTTGGCCTCTTCTCAACAGACACAGTACTCTGCCAGCCGCTCTTACTTTTGGCAGTCAGAGTTGCACCTTGCAAACAGAAGGATGTGAGGAGACAAGGGATGGATGGGTGAGGAATGAAAAAAGCAAGGGTGAGATCATTTAAAGTAGAGGGCGGAGGGAGACAACACCTGGTTGTGGTGCCCAGCGTTTGTGTCACGACTTTTTCTGCGGTGTGCGTACATATGATGTCATGTTCCAGGCAGAAGGTGGCATCCCCTTGACAACATCAAACACCCCCCCCCCCCATTCCATACCTCTGACATCATCTCGGAGCTGTCAAGACAATAAGGTGCATTAGCGTATATGTGCGTGTGTGAAGGAGAGAGAGAAAAGGGAGGGAAAAGAGGTGTGTGTTGTGGAAGGGGGGACGGGTAAAGCATATATAGACACCTCATCCTTACATATGAGATACTATTAACATACTCATCCAGCTCACGCAAACACACACTGAGATACAAAACAGTGCTTTAAATCACATTCCTGCATACAGAGGAAGGAAGAGAGCAGAGAGGGAAAGACAGGGATGCTCTTAGCAGGTGCCAAAAACTGAGTCCAGAGAGAAAGAGAGAGAGACAGAGGGATGGAGAACTAAAGCGTTCAGTCAGGTTTTAAAAGCTCTTCGAACTATTATTGGTGAGTAAAACTATTTTAAAGCTTTATCTGCTTATTTTCTGTGTCAAAATTGTGGAACCATGTTAATTAGTACAGATTTGTACTTTGAAAACTTAGTTGAACAACTATAATTGTTGAGATTTATATCAGTAAGACTGTATTACTTTATACATATTAAACACGTATGGCATTTTGCATGAATGCCATTCATTTTGAATGTTTTTCTGCACAGAATAAGGGTGCATTCCATGAAACCTGACATGAATATGTCTGAAATAACAAATAACATAAGAATAGTGATAGAAAATGAATTATATTTCTAACTCCCTCAAATTCTCATGAAAATGAAAAAATATATATATTATTGTTGTAATGTGCAAACAAGTATTGATATGTTTTAAATGTTGAGGTTTTTAGATGTCATATTAGTATTTTTTGTTCTGTCTTTATGCTCATTTAAATAGAAAGTCATTGTAATTTTTAGTGTAATGCAGTTAAAATAAAACCACATAAAACTAATATAATGATAACAATTTGTGTAATAGGAATTATAAAAAAAAAACCTAAGTAAAATGTCTGGACAGAATGTAAGGAGAAAATGTATTTACGTGAAAATAATTTCAAATTCCAAATAAATATAATGTTGTGCCGTGTCACATTTTATTTGATAGATTAGCCTATTTACTGTTTTACAGTTATAGCATAGTCCAAGATTCTTTTGTTTCTTTTCCAAGATGATTTTGTTCTAATCTTAAAGGTGTATATGTAGCTGAATTTATTCAAAATGCATAGCAAACTAAACTCTTTCTGTGTTTTATCTGTTTCTTTGTATGTTCTTGTGTATTGTTTTCAGCAGACTGTTGTTTTATTTCCATGCTTCTCTCTCCTTTATCTGTGTTTGAGTGTGTAAATCTAAATTTGTTCATCTAAATCTATCCATACCGACTCACATTAGCGGTGTATTTGGGGCCATTATCACTTGCACCATGCTGTGCTCCTCTGTATTTGTGGTGCTCCTTGTCCTTCTGGCCAATCCAATGCCGAGCCACACCCGAACCCTTCACACCCCTGACAAAGCCATGCAGGTGGGCTTCCTCACAGGACTAAACATATGTATTTTTAAACAGTAAATAGAAAGTAGCCTTAGTCATTGAAAAAGATGTCCTGTCTCTATGATGCAGGTAATCGAGCAGTTCCTTGAGCGCTACAATGACCTTTTGACCCTTGATGATCTTGAGAACTTCACGAGTGACCAGTCGGAAGAGCCCTTACAGACCTTCAGCTCTGGGCTAAAGGTGGCAGAATACCCCAAGTGGATAGACATACCTGTGCAGAGTGAGAATGCCTGGCTCCGCCTCTTGAAGGGGGCCTTGGCCAATCAGAAGCGAGCTCCACCGGACCGGTTGCGGAGGGGTTGGAACCGGGGTTGTTTTGGCCTGAAACTGGACCGGATCGGCTCTATGAGTGGCCTCGGCTGCTAATAATGAACTGAGAAGTGGCCCGAGATGATAAGATGACTGTTGTCCCACTTAGCTTTAGGTAGAGGTCTAATTTGGGACTCTGTGAAAACTAGGTGGACAAATTCATTATATTGTGTATTTCAATATACTTATTTTTACATGGGATTTGAAGTGACATATTGCTTAACTGTATTTGTATTTATTTTTTAATGAAGGTAGTAGTGTTTCCAGGTTCCTTGAGATGTAGATGAGATACAATCATTGTGATAATATGCTAGTAGTTTACTAGTAAGATCTAGTAAGATAAGATCTTAAAGTAATATCTGAAATAGTCTCAAAATGCATGATTTATAGAACATATACTGCTCACCTTCTGTAGTTTTTGCATGAATAAAATTTCTTCCACATCATGTTTTTTATTGCTTTCTGCATGTCTCTTAATTGCGACACCATCAAGTGTTTTATTATGCTTTTCTAAACCCAGATGTCTCAGGTGCTTTTCTAAATCTGCGTGTTCTCCCACACACTGCAAATCAAGGAGTCCTTGGGCTGCAAATGGTAGAATGTGACAGGATTTGCACAGTCTTAATCAGCTTCCATTGAACAAAAACACGCAGGCTGACACACATCCACATCTTTCCGTGATGAGAAGTGGGCAGTCTGGGGTTTAGTGGTGGATAAGCAAGGTGTACGTGTAGGATATTTAGTTTTTTAAAGAACTCAATAATTGCTCATATTGAACAATATATGATGAACAATTAACAATTATTTTAAGTGAATTTAAACAGCATGTCTCTGCATGAGTGTTTCCTCTTCTAAAGCAGAGATGCATCCACAACCCATCCAAAATCCCTTTATTTCTTACCACTCAATCAGCCTGTGAAATGTTTATGTAGGCGTCAGGATTATAGCTTGTATGAAAAAAATCCATACCATGTTAAGGCGCAAAATCTCAACTTGAACTACATTTTATAGAATAGATATTCTCTCTAAGAACTGATGAGTGTTTTATCTTAAAATAATTTGGTAAATTAGTCTGTTAGGATCTATGTCCTCTGTTCGGTCTTTTATTTTTACAGTATAATTTAATTTAAAACTTAATAAGATAATGTACTCTTAAATTGAAATTATAAATAAAAATGCCACACATTTATAATGAGTTTGTTAAGCTACCTCAAAGTGAGTATAAAGCAATGGTGTTATTAAACGTGTTATTTTTTTCATGATACTTAATAATCCCTTGATGCTTGTGCACATTTAGAAGACTATTGGGGTATATATGTGATTATTGTCAATTCATATTAATTTCTTTCTTCAATGGAACATAGAAGATTTGATGTAGAACATCTAAAATACTTTTTGCACTACAATGAAAGTGAATGGGCACCACAAGTAGGAATAAACCAGAGAGTGAGAAACAAACCCATAAAGTACCATAAAAGTAGTCCAAACAACTTATGTTTACATAATTAAGCCATGGTCACTACACTTTCACTGTAAAGAAAAAAGTAAACATAAATAATTTACAGTACATGATTGTGAGCAACTTATTTGTTTTTGAATTAGTTCATATCACTTTAAAGCAGTGGTTCTGAACCTTTTGACTTGAATGCCTTCCATTGCATAACTGCATAACTCATCAACATATATAACCACGATCAAACTTCAAATCTATCTTGGAGTCATCGACCAATTTTCCGCCACTGTTTCCTAGTATTCATCCATTTGCAGTAATAGATTTGTATACGCTGCAAACCTAAAATAATTAAAATCATAAAGATTTTCAATGAAAATGAAGCTCAGATGCATTATTTTACTTTGGCCACAAGATAGCACTATATCTTGAGACTCGAGACACTAGACTTCCCTCGGCAGACTGCACTTCAGACAACACAGGATTCTGGACTCTGAGCTCTACAGTTTATAGCTAGTAGTTAATATATAACATCCTCACATACCAGCTAACAGAGCGAGTTAAGAATGACCCACACGGGAGAACCCAGATTAAACAAACAACTACTGATCAGCAGAGTTCAACACATCAAAAACCTTCCAGCTGCAGTAAACTTGCACCGTGACGTGACAGACGTATTAGTGTCTGTCAGCGTTATGTTCAGAAGCCTGTCTGATTCTGTCGGAATCATGCGAGTCAGTTGTACTCATAACAGGGTGAAGTGGACTCTGCAGGTCACTCCACAGGAGCACAAGATAGCTGCAGTGGAAAGGGTGTGGGGTCAGCCTCCGAGTGTTTGAGTATTTTTAGCCTGACCCTGGCAACAGTCCAGCACATTCTCTCTGCTGGCTGGGGAGCAGACTTACAGTATTCTGAGGGGCTGTTACTGAGCGCTTTCAATCTGTTTTAATGAGAAGAATGATTTAGAAGTTAATATTACATGCACATAGATGTACCGTATATACATTACAGTCAGTGTTGGGGAGTAACTAGTTACATGTAACGGAATTACATAATTTAATTACAAAATAAAAGTAATTGTAATTAGTTACAGTTATTATGAAAATGTGTAATTAAATTAGTTACTAAAATGTTAAGGATTACAAAGGGGGTTACATCTGATTTTTCCACACACTCCTACAAACAGATTTGATTGATTTCTTTCATAAACTGCTCTAAAATATGAAACACCAATGTTTCAGAGGTTTATACCATGCTTATCCGATAACGCTTATATTTCCTATTTGGGTTTATGTATATGCTTTATTTTTTTAAGATTAACTGTTTTTTTTCTAAGGCATTGTTAGATTCCAGTGTTTCCTGTCATAGCTACACAAATATTTGATTAAAAAAACAGTATTATAGCTATTAAACAATTTCTTATGATTTTAAATCTGTATTTAACCTCAGAATGATCTTAAAGTAAGTCACTTTTTATGTAAAGTAATGCGTTACGTTACTTTTGTGTTACTTTTGCGTTACTTTTTAAATATGAGCAGGGCTTGATTGTTTGTTTTTAATACAATAAGTTCTATTTATAGAAAATATAAAAGCCTTTCACACCAAAAAGTGTAACGAATGAACCTCAGGCTGAAGGAAGAGTAAATCACGTCTGTACAGTACAACACAGGAGAAGATTCAACACTCTTCAGCAATAAAAAAAACAACGAAGCACAATTGTTAGTTTATTTAAAGTAATTTTTGCTTATTAGTATGGTTGAACTGGATCAAAGGTCAGCAGCAAACACATTGGTTGATAAAATGGGATTAGATATATTTGTGTTGTTTAACATATTTAATTATTGCAGGTTTGCGTCATATTCTGAGTTTGTATTTCACTGTTTTAATTATTTTTGATGAATACTGAATCAGTTTTTTTGCGAGTGGGATGAATTAATGCACATTCACATTTAGTCTAAAACTACAGTAAAACCATGTTCACACAGTGCACTGTCAGTCAATAAATGGGAAAACAAAGTAACTGGCGTTAATATTTTCCTGTAAATTAAAAAGTAATGCGTTACTTTACTAGTTACTTAAAAAAATTATATTATTACTAGGGGTGGGCATAGATTAATTTTTTTAATCTAGATTAATCTAGATTAATTTTGGAATTAATCTAGATTAAAATGGCTCATTTGAATTCTGCCTAAGGCATTCAGAATATGTGTGCTACCCAAATAATGACTAAAAGTAAGTCTTTGAGAACGGGTTTCTCAAGCCAGGTGGCGCATTAGACCAGGGGCTCATCTCCTGTTTCCAAAATGCATCACAAACTGCTTGAGAAAGCTGTTCTACTATGATAATTGGTGATGAAAATAAACTATGTTCAATAAGATGTACTTGTGTTTACTAACTGTTTATTCAGTTAAACATTAATTTTGAACTGTAGGCCTACATAAGAGGTCGTGATGAACTGTTTACAGTTTCCATTGGGAAGCTTCTTAAAAATAAATTTTCCCTGAAGCAAACCCGGCGGCTTCATAGCTGCATCCATGTTAGCACGTCACGTTTGATGTGGTAATTTCACAGTAACGTTAGGCATACACACAGGTTCGAAGCAGAGGGTGACACGGGAGTGAATTCTCAAGTTCACATGAGACCTAAAGCGCATCCTGTTTGCTTAAAAGCGCAACGTTTCGTTGTTATTCTGAGTGCACACAAATAAACGTAGTCTTTACAGATTCGAAAGATGTATTAGGCTACTTTTATCTGTATGACCAAGAATGACGGAGATTTTAAGAGCAAGTGGGCGCACCGGAGCCTGTCCTGCAGCAAACGTGCTTCCACAAAAACACTTCAATAGCGCACATTTTTCTAGGTTAACATCATATTGAGCGGCCATGTAAAGTTGCTACTACATACATCTTTCAGATGAAAAGCCATATTTGAGGTTGATGAATGATAGATGAGCGTTTGGATATCCTGCCCGATTGTATTACCACATAGACCAGCCGTTAACAATCTGTCCATCACGGACTGCGAGCCTCTAGTTCGAAGACTCGTTCTCGCCCCCTACAGTGCAATTCGGCTAGGTATACATCCGCGCTAAAATATCAGGGTGAAAGTCATCATAGTGCGTAGTATAGACCCAGCTCCCAACCCAACTTTGAGAATAGATTAACGGCGATATTTTTTTTATCGCCGATAAGAGTCTCGCGTTAACGCAGCGCGTTAACGCCGATAACGGCCCACCACTAATTATTACATAACTCGCATTACTTGTAATGCGTTACCCCCAACACTGTTCAAAGGGGATATCGGATGCCCATTTTCCACAGGTTGGTATGATTTAGGGTCTTCTTGAAATGGCCTCAGTGGTCGTGTAAAACAACACCTTTTCAAAAACAGCTCTGTTCACAGCGACTCGTTTGGGTGCATATATCTCTTTATATGATAATGAGCTCTACTCAGCCCGCCCCTTTCTTCTGTGGAAGAGCAAAGGCGATTCGCAAATAATCATTACAAATATAAAGTGTGAGACTTACTTCTTCTGGAGGTACAGCTGGATCATGAACAATGGGTACTGAGTTTTAACATTTTAACAAAACCTGCCTTGAATTGTCCCTCATTCAGAATGCAGTCTGGAGTAAAATTATTTGCGCAGCCAGACATAAATGGATTTAGTGAAAGTGAAGTGAAGTGTGGCCAAATATGGTGACCCATACTCGGAATTTGTGCTCTGCATTTAACCCATCCAAGTGCACACACACAGCAGTGAACACACACCCGAGCAGTGGGCAGCCAAAGCTGCGGCGCCCGGGGAGCAGTTGGGGCTTCGGTTCTTATTCGAGGGTCTCACCTCAGTCGTGGTATTGAAGGTGGAAGAGAGCGCTGATTATTCACTCCAAAATCAAATTGCTTGATAATCGAGACTTGTTTAGGTTTTCGGGTGGAAAAAAAAGGTGTGACGTTTTATCATTGTAGGGTGGTTGTGTTCTCATACTTCTAAGACACATTTATATGCAAATCAAGATATTTTGCATCCAATGTCTCCTTTAAAATTAAAATATTATAATCTTAATTCAAGTGACAAAGGATGTTGAAAGTCAGACAGTTATCAGTGTTGAGTACTACTGTAAGGTTAACCCTGCCTGGTTTACATGTTTAAAAAAAGTAATCAAAAAGTAATTAGATGTAATCAGTTACATTGCTTTAATAAATGAATTTAAATTGTTACACTTATTACACTTTATGTAGGGTAACTTGTAATCTGTAACCTATTACATTTCCAAAGTAACCTTCCCAACACTGATTACAGTTACCCCATTTCATAAGTATGTTATGATGAGTAAAGGGTGAGATGGGATTTTTAAAAGTGTTACGCCCCACTTCAATATCCAGTGTAAAACTCACTTTGGCCTTCTCTTCATCTCTGTGACCTCTGAACTATCAAAAGAAGCCAGGACGGCTGCAGTCACGACAGTCCAAAATTGTCTGCAGTGCAAGCTCAGATGATACTTAACACCATAGAAAGAACGAGACCAATTCAAAGTAACTAATGCAACAACTAAAAAACCCCCGACAAATACGTAGTTTTGCAAAGTTAAAAATCATACCTTGCAACAAAAGTGCAGATTTACCGTGGAACATCACAACATTGCATTTTGACAGCTAATTTCTGTAAAGCATGAATGTATTTTTTTGCAATGATGGAGCACCTAATCTCTTGGATCGTGTCAGTATTAATTAGGCCTACAGCCCTGTGATTAATTACAGACAAGAGACAAAGTGCCAGCTACATTTAAATAATTAACACCAACGCTAAATATGTTGGTTAACAGATTATAATGGGATTAATCAAATGTACTTTGTGATCAAATTAACTACGGTTATTTAGAAACAATTAATCTACCCTGTCACTCTCTGACTAATTGTGCTTGTTTCAATTTAAAGGGATAGTTCACCCAAAAGAGAGTTTTCTGTCATAATTTACTCACCCTCAGGTTGTTCCAAACCTGTATGAGTTTTTTTCCTTCATTTAAACATAAAAGATATTTAGAAGAATCCGGGTAAATGAACAATTGCTGGTTCCCTCTTCTATCGTATAGGGGGGGAATACCAGGGAAGTCAATGGGGACCGGAAAATGTTGGTTACCCACATTTTTCAAAATATCTTCTTTTGTGTTCAACAGAAGAAAGTCAGTCATAAAGGCTTGGAACAATTTAAAGGTGTCTAAATGATGACGTAATTTACATTTTTAGGTGAACTATACCTTAAAACAGGAAACCTGTGTAATATCTAACCAGTTTCTTCAACCATTTTTCTGCTTTTTCAATTGTTAATCATGCATTAATTTGCAAGCAGATGCATATGCGAATGCGCTGGTTAGAGATTTCCTACCGATGTGAGGGATTGTGGGATGCAGGAATGGCAGGGTGAAAGGGAAGGGTCATGGTCTTTCGGGTAAATGTCACACACTCACGACGAGGGCGATTTGATCCCCTGCTTCATCTCGCTCTCAGCCTGGGCCAGTTACTGTTTGAAGGTCAGAGTGGACAGACATGCTCAAATCAAATGTTCTTTTAAGATAATACCATTAGCAAGCACATTTTATCCGTAATGTGCAAAACTGTGGAGTAACTACACGGAGTTGTGAGCTCAGAAAGTCTGTAAATGTATGGTTTCCATGATTTAAGACTGAACCTGCAGCCACCAAGATTATTAACAACATATGTACAGGCTACAAACAAAACATTTCCTCCATGACAACAGTTGTATTTTAAAAGCCTTTTCAAATGCACTAATTATTATTAAGCACTTACAAAACAAAGGCCTGGCCCTTTAATAAAAACATGAAGCTTGATCCTTTTCATTACAGCTTTCCAAAAGTGACAATAGACAACATTATGTCAGTAGTTATGTAACATGTTTAATGTAACATGTTAAAAGCTTATTTTAGTTTGAATTTGTTTATTATTATTTAAGTGATGCAGTTGTTTCATCTAACTTTTCCCCAATACGACCTTGACATTATAAGGGGGCGTGGCAATTAGGGCCTAAAGTCCAAGGGGGCGTGGTCAACGCCGCCACAGCAGATATAAATGAACCTCATGCTTAGAATCAGTCCACTCACACCAAGTGTCACGACGGACAGAGGCTTCTCACAAACGGTAAATTGCTGTTCATACACGCTTATATCCTATAGGGAATTATTTTTAATTTATTGTGACAATACTGCGTGAAAGCCGTTAGTTCAGGTCAATATCACATCTTTACAAATGTTTAGGCCTATAAAAGGCAAATACTTAAACTTAATGGGCTGTAATACTATGAACTTCAGTTTAAAGAGACTTGGACTAAATGTATACTCCCCATCTCTAGATAACAGCTTTGCACGTTCACACTCACAACCTGTACTTTGTGCTTGATCCAAAAATGACTGACACAATGTAGTAAAATAATCTCATGTTTTCTTTTTCCCAGAGGACAAGAACAAATCAGGCATCATGGTTAAAGTTGGTATCAACGGGTAAGCACGCACAAATGCGACAACTATTTCTTATTTTAAAAAGTTTGTTTTAGAACGTTCATATTTTTCTCTTTTTAGTAATCTTATCAATAAAGAGTAGCCTGTCTAAAAATGCTAAATGAGAATGATGTAATTAATCAATCCGATTTGAATATCCTGGGCCTCATTGATTCTGATGAATGATTGATTAGAGGGGGCGGCAGCTGCGCGAGCCAGTGGCGTCGCTGTGTTGCGATTGTGTCATCTCGGTGTAGGAGTTTTGACGTCATCGTGCCGTTAAATAAGTGTTTTATCTGTGTACGTGGCCTTTTTGTCTTGCCTTTTACTCCAGGGTCAGAGTTTGCTTGTAGTCTAATTATCATAGCCGTTTCATACACTGACTGGGCGTTCTGTGCAATGGGAGACCCTCTGCACCTGTTGTGACCTTTCCAAGGCTTATAGAGTTATGCGACTGGAAATGTGATCTGTAAGCGACATGTACAGGGCACATGCATCGTTCATACACCCACACGTAGACCTGAATATTTCAGTAGCTTTAGTGCTTATCTAGGGCTTGCGCTACTATCCTGCAAAGTCTCTGTCCCGTTTACTGCAACCTTGCTTGGCCTAGCTGTGCAAGGTTTTTGGATTCATTAGATTATGGCTTTTTGTTTAATTAAAGCAAGTTAGTGGAAGAGAACTAGATTACATCCCCCAAATGATGTCAGTAAAAAAGTTTGACCGTTTTCCAAAAATGAATTGTTTCCTGTTAATGTATAATATGAGCCATTTGTAACTGCAGAACATCCACAGTGAATAGATCATGTCATGGCTGTGTAAGTGTTCCACAGCTACATGCTCCTTGTGGAAAAGCATCCTTGATTTGCCTGAATGTGTACTTCAAATCTTGAAAGTATTATAAATCAGTGCTCGCAGAAAATTATTATCCAGTTGATCATCGTTTGGGCTTTCAAGTACACTTGAGTAATATTAAAGCACATTCTAAAGTTTGATGTTTTGATATACTAAGTTGCAACTTCACTAATTCAACTATTTTAACTTGTATTGTTCAAATGACATTTTTACTTTAAGTATTTGTCAATTTCAACCAAACCATGTTGCGAACTTGGTAATTATGAAGTTTAAATGCATCAAATTGTCTAATGACTTCGCTTGTGTTCCACTTATTGTATTTAACAAAATTAAACTAATGCAGTAACTTAATTCTAATGTGGTTAAGAGTCCAAAAACATTCAGTTTACACGCATGTTCTTAAAGTACATTTCAGTAGTTCCAGATTTTTTTTTTTTAAAGATATGCCGAAATATTCTTTTGAAAGGGGGCTCTTCTGTGTCATTCCTCTTTATTTAAATGCTGCTTGAACTATTTTAATAATTTAAAAGGTAATGTTGGTCAAATAGTCTCCCCGTTTACTAAAATCATAATACCTTTGGACTGTTTCTCAATCTTAACTGACTTCATGCAAATATTTTGAAATTTTTGTTCCTTCACCATATCAGTATATCTTATCAGTGCAAAGCAGTATGTACGGTGTTCCTTTGGCCTGTCAATATAATCGGTTGCTGAAAGTGTTTCAATGGAAGAGGATTTCTTTCATGGAGTCAGTCCTGCCTCTTATCTGCCTTGTGAGCAACACTGGTGTTATAGGCACTGAAATAGCTCACAATGACAGCTGGAGGCCTACAGAAATTCTTTATCATAGTCTAAATGGCAAAGGGCAGGCCTAATGAAACTCTAGCAAACTGTCTCTAATGCGTTGGTAGTACAATCTAACTAAACCATTTTCCAGGGTTTTGCCTTATTACCTTTTAGCACATATAGAAAAGGTGAATTTGGTAAGATATAAAGCTATTTATTTGTAGGTCACAAGTGGGCCAAGTCACAGGGCTCATGAGGACAGGAAATGGTTTAGTACTTATTCAGAAATAGAACTTGTGTGCCATCTAGTGGATACGATCAGGAGCTTACTGTAGGTGTATTCGTTGTTCTCTTTTGTGCATCACTGGAGCTGTGTATGGTGTTTGTATTTATTATACATTTCAAATTAATCATAATTTCAAAAGTTAATATATTTGTAGATTTTAATGGACCACATGATAGAATATATATCATTCTAATCTCTCTCATGTGGTCCATTTAACAAATACATTAGCTTTTAAAATTTGGTGGGGGTTGTGCCAAACAGCTGCATTGAGTTTTAAAACCTTATCTATATAGTTGTTGTCTAACTTTTCTATTAATAGATATCAAAATGTAACTTTACTCCTGTTAAGCAACCACTAATCCAACCTTCAGTGTCACATGATCATTCAGAAATCTGCTGAACCATTATGCTGATTATTTGTTGAAACATGTTTATTTTTTTTTAAACCCAGATTTGGCCGCATTGGGCGTTTGGTGACCCGTGCTGCTTTCCAATCCAAGAAAGTAGAGATTGTGGCCATCAATGACCCATTCATTGACCTTGATTACATGGCAAGTTCCTAATTTTGGTTTCCTTCTGCGTGATGGTGGGCTAAACTTCCTGAAATTATGCAACTAACTTTAAAGTTTAGCTTTTATTTTCCTTAAATCTGATTTCCATTTCTCTTCACAGGTTTACATGTTCAAGTATGACTCCACCCATGGAAAGTACAAGGGTGAGGTTAAGGCTGAAGGCGGCAAGCTGGTCATTGACGGTCATGCTATTACCGTCTCCAGCGAGTGAGTGCTGTCCCTACAAACATTACATGTATTCAGTGAGATGTGCTCTGATCTCTACATCTGTATCACCACAGGAGGGATCCAGCCAACATTAAATGGGGTGATGCAGGTGCTACATATGTTGTGGAGTCTACTGGTGTTTTCACCACCATTGAGAAGGCTTCTGTATGTAGTCATTACATTAGTCATAAATTATATTGTACATTTCCTGTGTTTGAACCTTTGCTCTCTCCTGCTAGGCGCACCTTAAGGGTGGTGCCAAGAGAGTCATCATCTCTGCCCCCAGTGCAGATGCCCCTATGTTTGTCATGGGCGTCAACCATGAGAAATATGATAATTCCCTCAAAGTTGTCAGGTAAGGATATACATTTGTATAACACATTAAATTTACGACAGTTTTTTGTGTCACAAGAAGCAGCCTTTAGTAAATAAGTTTAGATTAATATAACATTTAATTAACCCAATTTAATCAACTGTTTTGGACAGTTTGTTTTTCATTTTTACTTTCTCAATATAATTCACTTGTATAACACAAACTATTTTCATTACGTAAACAAATACTTTACTGTAAATTCAATCAACTGTATGTGTAAAAAAAAAATTAAATGACTTGGGCATTTCTTTATTTTGCTTGTGTATTTATTGCTTTGGGCATTTGTATTAAATACTACTGGCTTTTTCTGTGTACGTTGCATAAATAGTTTGGTTAAAGTGTGATATAATAAAACATGCAATATTGGATAATATCCTGTAGGGTGTACTAAAGCAAACAGTTGAACTTGAAGCATGTTAAACCCAAACACCGGTCTCTTCCACCCTGCTTTTTGTTAAAAATGATTCAGTTTGACTAATTCCACCTTTTATCTGTTTACTAGCAATGCCTCCTGCACCACCAACTGCTTGGCTCCCTTGGCCAAGGTCATCAATGATAACTTTGTCATTGTTGAAGGTCTTATGGTAAGATTAAACTGCCTTTCCAATCTCGCCAAAAAGCCTTTTGAGCCAAGTGATTTAAACCTGACATGTCAATTTATTCTGTTCCACTTATCAAACCCTACACTTAATTCTTATTGCAATGCATCAGTTAATGCAAAAGCAAGCTGCACAGTTTTGGTTTTATAATCGTTCTCAGAACATTAACAGTCTCCCGACTCCCCTCTTTCAGAGCACTGTTCATGCCATCACAGCCACACAGAAGACCGTGGATGGGCCCTCAGGAAAACTGTGGAGGGATGGTCGCGGTGCTAGTCAGAACATTATCCCAGCCTCTACTGGGGCTGCAAAGGCTGTGGGCAAAGTCATTCCTGAGCTCAATGGGTCAGTAACTCATCTGTTGGCTTGTAGTTCCATTTGTTTTAACTTTCATGAAAGTGTTTGAGCTATTTTATATGTCCGAGTTGAAGTGTTATTTACGCAAAAGTAGAATGTTCTGCTTAGGGGAACTTGTTTTTGCTTCCACTTTCTGCTGTCCAAACATACTCTGATGCTTGTTACTCCTCATTTCAGCAAGATTACTGGTATGGCCTTCCGTGTCCCCACCCCCAACGTGTCTGTGGTGGATCTGACTGTTCGTCTTGAGAAACCTGTGAGTTTATTTCCAGACCTGCATAATAGCTTCAGTTGAATGAGCTCTTTGATTTACCTACAGTAGGATTGACTTATTCTGTGGGTGCAGTCTAGGTGATTTGACTGACCTGTTGGCTTTTTCATGTCTGGTTTGCTAACTGTAGGCAAAGTATGATGAGATCAAGAAGGTGGTCAAGGCTGCAGCTGATGGACCCATGAAAGGCATTCTGGGATACACCGAGCACCAGGTATGCACATCAGTTGTGTCAGTGTTGTGACCAGGGTTTCTCATCGTACTGTTTTATAACTTCCTTCTGTGTGCAGGTGGTGTCCTCTGACTTCAACGGGGATGTGCGTTCATCCATCTTTGATGCCGGTGCTGGCATTGCCCTTAATGATCACTTTGTCAAGCTGGTCACATGGTAAGACCCCCCCCCCCCCCCCAAAAAAAAGTGTTACAACTCCTGTATAGTCTAAAATTCAGAGTTTCCCCTTGTAAATACGGCTTCACTTGGTCATTCATTGGTTCAACTCAAACTACAATGTTTCCAACTCTACTTGAAAAATGAAGTTTTTGGAGACTCTTGCATTGTTGATTACTTGAAGGACAATAATTTGTTATCTTCTCCCATAGGTATGACAATGAGTTCGGTTATAGCAACCGTGTATGTGACCTGATGGCACACATGTCCACCAAGGAGTAATTGTGACACCCCCCCCCCCCCCCCCTTTTTGTCCACCGTTCTCATCTGGTTGGATGTTTGCACCACATGCCTGGAAGGAAATTACATGCTTGATCTGAAGACCAATGTTATTTTTATATGGAAATACTCTGTTCTGTTTTGTGAGGGATAAAATGGATGTTGCCTTAAAAGGGTTTTCTGTCTGCTAACAACTTGTGACAAAATAAAGTCCTCTTGTGAGAAATGGAAAGTGTTCTTTTCACTAGATCTAGTGACGTATTTGGGTCATAGCAGTCTTTCTAAACGTGGGTATGTTCTTTTAAAGCAAACTTAGTGGTTTAATTGGTTTCCTTTCCCATTTGTCAATCCACATTAATAGCTTGAAGTAGTTTGACGAAATATGAAACTTACACCCTAGACCAAGTCTTGCAAGTGCGTACTAGAGATCAGTGGCTTGCACTGAAAGTTACAAGTGCACTTCATGAAGTCATGTGGTTTTGGCGTAAGCTTGTGTAAATGTTTCTACAGTCACTGCGGTTCCAGTGTTTTAGGATAAAATAATTTGAGTATTATTCATGGGACATTCAAACAACATACCAATGCTTACACAACGGCTGTAATAACTACTCGGGAATAAATATAATTGCTTCCATGTCCCCCCCCCCCCTCCCTCTTTTTTTTAAATGTATTTTTTATTTTTTACCGTTGATGAATGATAAATGACCACCAGTCAAAATCCACTTGACTCAAAGAAATCATGTATGTGAAGTTGCAGTTTGCAGAAGTTATTCATTAGTGTTAACAGCTTTACACTAGTGATTGGAAAAGATTTGAGACTTAAGATTTTTGGTTTTCTTTCCAAGGATAATTTCCTCATGTCTTAAAGGACAAGGGGAACTGGGGATCATAGTCATTGTGGAAACTGGGTTGTTAACTGCTATTTTAATTGTGAAATGTTTGAATTAGTCATGAACATCACTGTTCATGAAAATGAGGCAATGGTTTAATTTGTTGACTTTAGACATTTTACCAACTAACTTTACAACTACAACTACCAGTCATTACAGTATTACCAGACTGTCTGCTTGATTTAACATTTTGATTTGATTCTCAAACCGACATTCTACGAAGTAACTTTGCAACTACATACCAACTTAACCACTTAACACATTTCACCTGTTTTTATACGAATATGGTCAATATTGTTTTTGCAAAACTACACACAAAAATACCCTTATTTTGCACAGATTTAATCATGTTCTCATTCAGAAAACATACACAATATACTTTCCTCAAGCTTCACAATATACTCAAATAGGACATTTTTTCCATGTGTAAACAATAATTATCAAAACTAATAACACAAGTCAGAATCTCTGGATAATATAAATATGAGTGCAGGTGATTATGTGCTTTGGAAAATGAATCCAGTGGTGGAAGACAAAGAGGAAGATGAAGATGAGAATGAAGAGGAATGGGAAAAGAAAAATGAAGGGATGGGGTCAAAGGACATTTGCTCCTGATGAAATACAAAGCACTGTAGCTATATACCGTGTTCTTGTTCATGGAATAATCATTAGTGAAGCTGACCTACGAGGCTTATCTACAGCATTTTTACACTTACAGTATAATTGCAGTACATACTTGTACTTCACAGATAATTTTTCCATATTTATGTTGTGAACTGTAATTATACACCGACTTGCAAAATGATTCCTGATTTCCAAAAGGAGGTTTCTGTAACAGTGTTTTGAATTGATCTTACTTGTGTTCATTAGGCAGGAAAGTAGTCTGTGTTTTTGTCAGGTTTGTGTGCCATCTGAGGCCAAAGTTTGATTCTGACAAGAGAATATGATTTTGACGAAAATATTTGATTTTGATCTGGAAGATTGAACAAGTTTGCAGTTGTGTATTGTTGTGAGAAAATGGAAAACTGTTTCATGAATTGTGCTAGCAATTGAGGAAAACAGTAACACTTCTACTACTCTGTAGTGAGAGTTAGTTGATATGCAGTTACAAAGTTAATCATATTGGTAGAATGTCTAAAGTGGCCTATCAAATATAAATTAGGTTACCAGGAAAGTTTCTGTTAGACCTAGTCTGCTGATAAAACATTATAACTTCTCATTGTTCTCCCTTTGAAACTACTCTCATGCACTCATCTAAGCACTCCAATGAATTCTCTTTTGCTCCCTGACACACTCTTTTAGTTCAATACTCAGTCCATTTGTGGACCGGGGGTAGTTTCCCATGAATAATGCACCCTGACATAGACATGCCATTATTTCACCTGATGGGCATTTATGAAATATGTCTATCAATGTTATTGATGTGCAAGTCAGAGGAGCAATGGACATATTTCAACATTAATGTACTGCATTAGCAAAGCACAGATTTAACAATGATGAGCACAGTGGGGGGGATGTGGAGCATATAGACTCCATCACTTTAAAGTACATAACATTATTAACCATGCATCATTCATATTAGATTTGACATTTTGCAATCTTACAATGCTGTTTACAATGTTAGGTTCCAAACTATCATCTTATAACAAAATCTGTGTTTACAAAGTAGTTGCATATTATAGTTGCAATGGTTTAGCCTTGAGGGATTGTGGGATTTATGGCACAGTTTGTCCTTGTGCGTTTACTGTATGTGTGTTTATGCATGGACTTTAAAGCTGTTCAATTCTGTTGATAAGAATGAGGACGGAGGATTAAGAGACTTTAGTTGTTTAGTTCAGATGGCTGTTATGTATGCACATTTACTCTTCTATATACAACACTGACCCCCACCCCTCTCTCTCTCTCTCTTACCCACATTCCCAGATTATGTCACTGTGCTTTATTAATCTTATAGCACCAACAAGTGCTGTGTATGCTTAACTATTTGTTCATCTCACTAAAACATCTTTTACGGCTCCCATTGTCTATAAAACTAACTTCTGACTGTCCTCTAATCACAGAGGTGAAGTGTTAGGAGTGCAAAAAGGGATGAGAGGAAGGTAGAGGTGTGCATAAAGAGGGAAGTGGGTGTTCAAAAGGATGGGAGGGTTCGTGTGCATGAATCCTGATGGTCCTCTGGCAGACTGACCAAAGCCAAATTGATTCGCTCCTCCCGTATAAACAGAGAGCAACAGGAACAAAAGAGTCTTAAGACTGCAAGCAAGCATTTCACTTTGTGGTAGACTGAAAAAGACGGAGAGATAAACACAGAAGAGGTGGACTGACAGAAGAAGGTGAGTAAAAAACTTTCACTTTGTTCTTTGCTCAGATGTGCCTTTGTTTGGGGTCAATATTTCATTTGACGCTCTCATTTAAAGCTGAATTGTGGCTCGCATAGCTTAAAGTGAAATAACTTGAACAAGTTTTTTATCATTGTTTATGAAACAATACTTCATACTTATGCAGCTGGAATTTTCCTATTGGGTTTTCTGGGTACAGCAACATCTATAGGTCTCAGTCTTTCTCTTTTCTATCTGTCTCTCTGTTAGTAGTTAATGTCTAAGAGAGTGAATGGCTCGTGGATGGGGTCTGACTCTGTCCCGTCCTCTGTCCCTCATGCCTTCCGCTCACAGCTCTCTTCGTCCGCTGACCTTACCATTGCCATCTTACTCATCATCACAGGTCAGTTATTAGTCTTTTACTCAATGATTATTGTTTAATATATAGTGGAGTTCAGTGGAGTCCAAAATTAGAAAAACCACTATTGAAAAAGCTTTTCACTAAGAGATGCATTAGTAAGTGGTAAAACGTGACATATATCATGCTGTAGAATCTACAGCTTTCCTGTAGCTCAACTGGTAGAGCATGGCGTTAGCAACGCCAAGATCATGGGTTCGATTCCCAGGGAAAGCAAGAGCTGATAAAATGTAGGAACTGTAACTTGAATGCAATGTAAGTCGCTTTGGATAAAAGCGTCTGCTAAATGCATAAATGTAAATGTAATCTAAAGACACTTGTCCTCTACAATCAATACACTTCTGTGCTGATTTGCACAATAAATACTATTGTCATTTAAAAACTGCAAGGCAGCAAGAGGTGCTCATATGCATTGTTGTGTTTGACCAAATCAATATTTTTAGCTGCTTGCAAAAAAGAAAAAAGACAAAAATAGAAAATGGATATAGATCATAAATTGCTCTAAAAACACTGGTTCATTGGTTGACTGTAAGTGGCCATGCTGTTAAATTACATGTAGCCCACTGTCATTTTTAATGGGGCAATACCTTTAATTTACAGTAATTGTTAATAAATATTAATACAGTATATAAATATGTGACCCTGGACCATAACCATAAAACCGGTCATAAGTCGCACGAGTAGGATTTGTACTAATAGCCAAAAATACATTTTATGTGTCAAATTTATTTTATTTTATGCCACAAATCATTAGGAAATTAAGTAAAGATCATGTTCCATGAATAAATGTAGTAAATGATCAAACTTAATTTTTGATTAGTAATATGCATTGCCAAGGACTTCATTTGGACAACTTTAAAGGTAATTATCTCAACATTTCGATTTTTTTGCACCCTCAGATTCCAGATTTTCAAATAGTTGTATCTCAGCCAAACATAGTCCTATCATAACAAAACAGCTTACAGATGATGAATAAATCTCAATTGCGAAAAATGTACCCCTATGACTGGTTTTGTGGTCTAGGGTCACATATATTAAAATTCTTACTGTAAAAAAGTACACGCAATGTCCCATTAATAATTACAACCCATGTAATTTGCAGTAAAGTTAAAAAGAATTGTGTTTAAAAAAATAGAACTATAAACTCAATACTCAAAAGTCAATACTTTTAGCTCACTTGCAATATGTTTAAGCTTACTGCAAAGAACGCTTTAAAAAAACTGTTATTTGATTGACAAGTTATCTTACTGTTTAAAATACATACGCATTTTACTTTTAAAAGCAATACTGCAAAATGCACTGTGCTATATTTTTAATATTAAACTTTTACATTTTATATATATATATATATATATATATATATACATATTTTTTTTTGCTCTTTAAGTAAATGCAAAAGTGAGTAACACTGTCTATGAATTTTTTTTTTTTACCATCAATTTAATAGAATGTTTGGTTGTGTTAGATGACGCCTGGCACAATGATCTATATTTCTCTCTGTCTGTCCCAGGTGTGGTGACGGTGATTGGGAATGGGCTAGTATTGTTGGTTTATGGACAGAGGAGAAAGAAGCTCAGAGTTCACGAGCTGATGACCATCAATCTGGCTGTTTGTGATTTTGGCTACAGCCTGCTGGGTGCGCCTTGCCTCATCATCTCAAGGTACCACCACTGCACTGACTGCAACTGCTTTAGATAGCACATTTACATGGCGTAATTCTTACTTTTTGAAGGGTTATAGCCCACTAAGTTTGCTTGGCATGCCAGTGTACATTACAAGTTAAAAAAGCTCTCTTGTAGCCTATTAGTCTATGACATCGCATGCATCAGTCGCTCTTATGATTATCCCTCCATATCTTCTGGAATTTGTTAGTGTTTGTCAAGACCAGAGAGTTGTGTTAGTCAAGAAAGAAGATTGGCAGTCCGAGTATAAGCCATTGATAATATTACATAATGTAGAACATAAACTCAGGGTATATTATAAATAGTGGTGGGCATAGATTAATTTTTTTAATCTAGATTAATCTAGATAAATTTTGCAATTAATCTAGATTATAATGGCTCATTTGAATTCTGCCGAAGGCATTCAGAATATGTGTGCTACCCAAATAATGACTAAAAGTAAGTCTTTGAGAACGGGTTTCTCAAGCCAGGTGGCGCATTAGACCAGGGGCTCATCTCCTGTTTCCAAAATGCATCACAAACTTTAATCTCTTCCCGTCCCAATCCCACGAAAAAACTGGGGGAAAATCCCGTTCCACTCCCGGAAGAATGACTCCCATTCCCTCCCACTCCCGTGTTGTTTTTTTGTTTTTTGTTTTTTTCGATAACTGTCAATTACAGTAGAAATATAGTACAGATCACAGCGTGCCCACCTTATTAGTTGAATAAAAACCCAAAATGTCGTTTTTTGTTATTATATTGAACTGAAAGCCATCTTATGCACAGTGTTGCACAGATTAAATTTCATGTAAATCATCCATGCTAACACACACGTCTTCTATTTTTATTTTTTAGACATTTCACTCTCTATAGATATATTTTTCAAAGACGGAGTTTCGAAGTTTCTCGCTCAAGTTCACGAGACCTAAAGCGCATCCTGTTTGCTTAAAAGCGCAACGTTTCGTTGTTATTCTGAGTGCACACAAATAAACGTAGAGTCTTTACAGATTCGAAAGATGTATTAGGCTACTTTTATCTGTATGACCAAGAATGACGGAGATTTTAAGAGCAAGTGAGCGCACCGGAGCCTGTCCTGCAGCAAACGTGCTTCCACAAAAACACTTCAATAGCGCACGTTTCTCTAGGTTAACATCATATTGAGCGGCCATGTAAAGTTGCTACTACATACATCTTTCAGATGAAAAGCCATATTTGAGGTTGATGAATGATAGGTGAGCGTTTGGATGTCCTGCCCGATTGTATTACCACATAGACCAGCCGTTAACAATCTGTCCATCACGGACTGCGAGCCTCTAGTTCGAAGACTCGTTCTCGCCCCCTACAGTGCAATTCGGCTAGGTATACATCCGCGCTAAAATATCAGGGTGAAAGTCATCATAGCTTGCGTAGTATAGACCCAGCTCCCAACCCAACTTTGAGAATAGATTAACGGCGATATTTTTTTTATCGCCCGATAAGAGTCTCACGTTAACGCAGCACGTTAACGCCGATAACGGCCCACCACTAATTATAAATCTTGTTTGACTTTAGAGATGATTTCAAATTTAACAGGCATTTGGTCAAAATACTTTAGATGTCCTCTTGAATCAAGTTTGTTTTATTTTTTTATACTACTTTATACTTATACTACTCTGAATGACAGAAATAGATTTTTGTGGAAAAAAAAGAAAACAAAAATCCTTTGAAATCTCAAGCCACTAGAGGTTTCATGGTATTTAGAGTGCATTCTCAGGGGGCCAAAAGGGTTTCACTTTTATGTAGCTGAAAGTATTATTTTTTACCCACAAACCACCAAAACATGCCCTCAGGGGCAGGATGATTTGTGAAGAAAAATAACACACAAATCATGGGCTTCTAACATCTTGGGTTAGAAGGATAAAGCTTTATAAAAATTATCACACTGCTTTTTGGTTTCTGAACTTGAATATATACCAGAAGAAATGAGTAAGGTTCGGTCTTAAAGAAAATAAAAATAGAAAAACCTTAGATCTGCAGAATTGGAGCATATTAAATATGTAGTTATTTGCTGTGCTCAGTATTTTGCTTCTGCTCTGACCTGTTTTCTCTCTCTCTCTATTTCTCTCTCGTAGTCTGTCGCATGCATGGATTTTTGGGGAAACAGGATGTATGTGGTACGGGTTTCAGGGCTTTGTTTTTGGCATTGGGTCTCTCATCACGACCTGCCTTATCTCCCTCGACCGCTGCTTCAAGATCTGTAGCTTTCGATATGGTAATTCTCAATTTTTATCCACTGAATGTTTGTTGTTTTATTTTATTATGTTATATGCTAATGAGACTTGTTAGTTAATATATAGGCCTACCTAATCATTAATTTCCACATCTGGCATTACAGATGAAAGTACAGAATTTGTTTTTTCTTGTTGGACAAATAATTAGCAATAATCACTGAGGAAAATCACTTTCCCCATAATCTGATGGCCCTTTTCCTGAAGTATTTTACCGTTTAACCCCTGTATCTCAAATAAGAGCACATATCAAATAAATAATATCATTGCCTTAGTACAAAGTATTAATATTCCTGAATAACTTGTATGATAAGTGGAATCTACATTGTAATGATATTAAATTAACTAAATATTTTTTACTAAACTATCATGATCAGCTTAGTCCAGAACGATTTCCGAGAACTTTAATGAAATTAAATGAATTAAATGAGCCCAGGCTCCAGGATCAATCTCTGAATAAAATAAAATAAAATAAAATAAAATAAAATAAAATAAAATAAAATAAAATAAAATAAAATTACAAAAACCTGCCTGCTTTAAAGAATCAGACATCAGACAAACTTTTTCAATCTCAAAATATTTTTGTGTTTGAAATTTCTCACAAAATCATTCAATATCTTATTTAACTTATTTTTCCCCAGGCAGAGAGAAAACAAAGCATGTGCTGAGAAAATGAGGTCACTCAAGCTGGTTTGTGATTGAAGAAATTTGTTGCATTATTTCTTCTTTCTCTCAGCTAACCGAATCCGGCTGTGACAATTGATATAATAAGTCCTATCCAGCAACTAGGATCCATCAAGTAATCTTTTAGATGCTTACTAATGTACTTGTTCCTTTGTCTCAGGTCTGTGGATTGAGAGAAAACATGCCTCTCTGTCTGTGGCTTTGGTGTGGATCTATACGATGTTCTGGGCCTCACTACCTGTGTTTGGCTTTGGTAGTTACGGCCCGGAACCCTTTGGAACCAGCTGCACCATAAACTGGTAATGAACCATAACCATAAGTAACACTTGTAAATGAGTCGCTAACCTATTCCCCAAAGATTAGTTGGTGTTTCAGAGAGCGTTCTCAAGGGACAAATATAGCGTTTACTTTCAAGCAGCTGAATTTTATTTTACCCACAAACCACTGGAACATTCACACATCACAGAAAATATGCGTCGATGTGTTCATGTTTCCTGTGGCCTCAGGTGGAGAATGAAGTCTTCACTCAATGACAGAGTCTATATTTACCTGATTCTATCACTCTGCTTTGGAGTTCCCACCTTCACTATCATCATTTCATACCTCGCTATCTTCATCAAGGTGAGATAAACAGAGGGACTATCAGTATTAATGTTGACTGAATTAAAGTGTTGCTACAGTGAGGTGTGATTTCAGGTGTATCGGTCTGGTCGCATATTGGCTTCAATCCCTTCATCCAGTGTCACTCACAACAGCAAAGATCTCCGGCTGACAAAGGTACCAGCTCCAATTGAGCACCCATCATACCTTTGGAAAGGACCCACTTCTCAGACACAATGACAGTTAACACAGGATATCTTAGGTTGTTTTCACACTTGGTCCTTACTTGTGAATCAATGAACATTTAAGTAAAAATAGACAAAAACCAGACTAAATTGAAAATAAACATTAAAAATGAATAAAATAATAAAAATAAGACAATGGTTGCCTTGCTGTTACCTGCACACTACTGTTCAATTTATTACTTTTCATGATTCACAAACAATTTCTTATTTCCTTCTTGTATCACACAGTTCCTGAAATGTTTCGTTGCAGATAGCAGCAGTGGTGTGTTCCTCGTTTCTGATTGCCTGGACTCCCTATGCGATGGTTTCTCTCTACTCCGCTTTGACTGCCAGAGAGGAGCACACTGGAGAAGATGGAGGAACCGCTCTCACGGGTGGAATGTCAGCAGCAGGGGTCGGCCATGGCGGAGGGTTGCCTGACGTCTTTGGTTTTCCCTTCCTCATTAACTGGACCTCTTTACAACACTTTGGGGATGCTTTTGGCTCCTGGAGGAATATGACTTCTGATCATTCCCATCATTCAGTAGGGCATCATGGATCAAGTTCAACTGTGGGCTCTGCACATGGAGGTTCTGTACATCCTGCACATCTTGTGTCTATCCTGAAGCCAGAAGTCTCACTCATTCCGGCTATTTTTGCCAAGTCACACAGTATGATAAACCCCTTCATCTACCAGATCATGAACCGTGACTTCAGGGAGGACGTCTATGATCTCCTGTGTCTGAGAGGAAAAGATGGAGAGAGGAGGAGAACAAGGAGCACAGATGGCAGTGATTCTGATGGTCAGGATCTATCTATTATCTGTCTGTCTGTCTGTCTGTCTACCTATCTATCTATCTATCTATCTATCTATCTATCTATCTATCTATCTATCTATCTATCTATCTATCTATCTATCTATCTATCTATCTATCTATCTATCTATCTATCTATCTAAATTTCTTCACATTTCTGTTTCTGTCTCTGTATTTTCCACGGATGCAGGGCATCGTGGAAGCGTCACACTCTCTTATATTCACAGCTGGAGGAGAAGAAGCACAGCTACCAGTCAGTCGTCTGTGGAGCGTGTGAAGAAAGATTCCTCACGGAAGAGCAGAGGTAGTAGAGGTCAGAGAGGGTCCTGTCAGGACAGTACAGCAGTTGGGTGGGCAACCTTGGATACTACAAACTTAGATACGCAGGCCAACTTAGAAAGAGAGAGAGGGAATGAGGTGGAAAGAGAGACGAAAAAAGAATTTAGAGAACCCACCTCTAACAGTTTGTTGACAGGTGAGGAGTGATGCTTGCTGTCTAAATAAAAATAAACAACATAGTTCATAATTCAGTTTGTTAGCTCAAAATATCTGTTGTTTTATCCATTAGTGTCATCCAGTGTGTGATTTTGCACACTATATTGCACCTATCGAGTCTCACACTGGTGCGACACATGAGGCTCTAATTAGGATTTTCATATTGATTTTGTCCTTTGTATGTTTATAACTGGATCCTGTTTATTTTTTATTTTATTTTAATATATATATATATATATATATATATTGTGTATCTAAATATTTAATGGATTTACTTATTGTATTTATGTTTTACATATTTAGAGAGCAATCCAGTCCAAAGTATTTCAAACAACTATTTCTGAATAAATGTGCAATGAAAATAAAGTTTACAACAATGAAACTACGTTGATGTTTACTTTGCAGTTTCCAAATAGATTAAAAAAAACAAAAAAGCAAACAAATCAGAAGCCCTGTTGGTCCCAATAAAGTACAAGGGCTATTTGTTGCAGATCTGTGACGTCAGCGTTGCTTTGTAATCATGAGGCATGAGGTAATGTTTTTTTACCGTAAGTACCATTCTTGGACAAACACACAAGGGGGAAAGCACGCGGATAGCTGTTATTTGCCTTCGAACGGTGATAGTTTATATATAAATATAATTTTGCGCAAATTCATCTACGAAATATTCATTTTTGCTTCTGGAATATTCAAGTAAACAGACACCAGCTGAGCGCTACTGCAGATATCACGGTAGTATCCGCACTGAAGCGCTGCAGAAAGACTTCAGAGCGCAAGTGTATTCAGGTTTGCATCCAAGGAAGCCACAAGACATTCGTTTGGACCTATTTTAAATGTATTTCACTGACGTTTGTTGCTTTAATATTCCTTGCTTGTTTGAATAACGGTTTTGCATGCTTTTATAATTGTGCGCGTCTGTCGGTTGCTGCAGTCTCCATCAGCGTCTTACTCCGCATTCACACGGAAGCTGCAATACTCTTAACTCGTTACATAAGGCTTTAACGAGTTAAATGTGAACATCGCCGTGTCTTTGGGTCGCCAAACACCACTGAGCTTTAAAATCAAACCGTTAATTATTTTGAAAGTAAGACAAAGCTGGTGTTCATGCCCGATCTGCAGCGCTTCAGTTTCCCGCACCGTAGCATGAATTATCCTCTCCATCAGCATCAGCAGCAGCAGCACCAACATTATCAGAATCCAGAAGGATCCGGTCATCCCGACTCTCCCTCCGGTTTACTCCCCGAGGCTGCTGTCCTCGGAGCTCCTGACCCATCCTCTTTTTTCCTCGGAGAACAACCCGGCCCACAAATCGCACTTGACCTTCCGGCATCCTCTTATCTGCACTTCAGTCCATCTCTCCACTGGTCCCAACCTCCTCCACCCACAGCCATGGCATTGAGAAACGACCTTGGATCCAATATAAGCGTCCTGAAGACCCTCAATCTGCGGTTCCGATGCTTTCTGGCTAAAGTGCATGAACTGGAGAGACGCAATAAGATATTGGAGTTACAGCTTCAGCAGGCTTTAGATAGCAATAACACAGGGGGATGCGTGAAGAACGGAAACACCAAAGAAATTGGTGTGCAGACTGGGTTTATTGGGCCTATTGCTGTCCGGCCTGGGTCTTTGTCCTTTCAAAACACCAATAACTCTGCGAAACGACCCACTACGTTGTTTATGCCTTCTCTTACGACTGTCCTCAAGCTTGAGCCCAATAAAGCTGACGATGACAGCACAACTGACCCAAACACTAACAGGAACCCAACCATCACGGTTAGTCTCTCAACACCCACCACCGAACCGGCCTCGGCCAACACCAACAACTCCAATAATGCTCTGCATGTGAGCAGCGTTGGCACCGGGACGTCTCCCAACCCTCCTCCTCGCTTCCTGCCGGGCACTATCTGGTCCTACAGTCACATCCGTAAACTGGGAAGCGGGTCAGAGACTCGGGTCACCAGTCCTGGAGTGTCTTGGGTCCACCCGGATGGCGTGGGTGTCCAGATAGACACCATCACCCCAGAGATCAGAGCACTTTACAACGTCCTGGCCAAAATCAAAAGGGAGCGGGATGAGTACAAGCGAAGGTGAATATGGAGAATATTGATGCTCTTTATGGCTAAATGTTTGTTAATGAGAGGGAGGTTTCTGTTTCGGGCCCTTATGACATGCAAAGCATCCTGCTTTTCAGGAGTGTTTAGAATCATGATGGATTTGAGACATGATTGCTACCAGTTTGAATGAACTTCTGAGATCTAAAAACTGTTTTGTGTGTTTCTTGTTAATATATAATTAGGGATGTTCATTTGGTATACATAGGCAAATAAAATAAAACACTAAAAACTAAAATATTGTTTAATGCTATAAGTGAATTTAGGCATCACAACATTATCATGTACAATATGAAAAAAAATTGATAATCATTTTCAGATTTGCTAAAGATACTTCTTTTACTGTACTTGGTGAGCATAAGAGACTTCTTTCAAAAACAATACAAATATTTATTATTCTATACTAATTATTCCTTTTGAACAGCACTGTTGCAAAAATAAAGGGGTTAATGGGTGAACAGCTAAACATTGAAAATATCAATTCAAACCTGAAAATGAAAGTAATGTTTTAGAACTGTGGGGAAAAATAATACTGTGAATTAACACAAATGATATTTAATAATAATTATACATCAATAATATTTGTGTTTAGGTTTCTAATAAGCGCATTTGTCACAATAATCACGAGAGCTCTTAAAAAAACAAAAAAACAACATAAAATATCTGATGTTATTGCTTCCGTTGAAACAGAAGCTGCTCTTTGAATCATCTTCAAATCTTGCTGGAAAAAAACACAAACATGTGGAGCTCATTCAGCTTGAGTGCTGCTGTCATTAAACACCAGATACTCCTTTTTATTAAAAATCACGGAATTAGGAAATTGTCTTTGCTTGATCATCTAATTTGTAATGAAAATATGTATTAAATGAGAAACATTCAAAGCATTTTCACTATAGAGGATTTTTGAGAGACTTTAACCCCATTATATATTCAAATCTCAATGCCAAAGCCTTATTCCTGATCTCAGGAGTTTAAGACTTTAAGACACCTGCACACTGGGTTATTTCAGTATGTCTGCCCTTCTGCTGCTGAGGGTGCCTGACTCGCTCTGCCCTCTGATAACCTGTGCATCAGTCACGAACATCCCTGCTTTAATGCAGAGCAGACTGCAGTCACTGCTTCACATGAAGTGGTGATGCTGCTGGTGTTCCAGACAACAACAAAGTGGTCATGAGAGTGGAATCTGTTAAAGCAGCATTTATGGGATAAAATAGAGCATAAATCATTTCCTCATCTGCTGTTAGTCATGTGTATGGCCTATATATTTAATTCCTTATTTCTAACAGCTGCTTTAGTTATTTGAGTCAAATTGAGGTTATTGAATGAGTATTGCTAAATCTATAAGATAAAGATGCTCTTAGTAAAAATATGAAGGTAATATGAGGAGGTTTTTAGGAAGGGTGGACTCATACAGTAATATATATCGAAGTCTTTTATTAGTATCACCAAGCTAGAGTTGAACACGAGAAACAAAAGCAAGGAAGATCATATGTGCAGTATGTAGAAGATAAGAATCAGCTGGAGTGGAAATAATGGCTGTGTTTCTCATAAATGGGGCTATTCAGTCATACTCAGAGCTCTTTATGTCCAGACCTGCAGCAGCCGGAGCGCCTGCACATTCCACCTGCTGTCAGTCACGTATGGCAGCTTTATTTAGGGCTGAGCGGACCGTCAGTTCATAAACTCATTACTGTATGTTGACTCATCAGGACAGGTAAAAAACACTGTTGAAAAGCAGAAAAGTCATCTGGGTTCTCTGTCTTAAACCCTTCTGCTTCATAACAGATGTTATCGTGCATCTCTCCGTCTGTTTTCTTCACCATTTGCTCTGGTTTCAGCTCTTCTCAGACTTATTTTCTGTTTTGGCTTTCTAATTTAGTAAGCGCTCTTTCGCTGTCTCATCCTCGAAAGGGGTTTTCTTTCTATCTATGATATAGCTTAAAAATTATATCACATTTTTAGCTTTTCTAAGAAACCATCATTTCAACCAAGCAGATAATTTTTTTTTTTTTAAATAATCAAGGCATGCTTTTCACTAAATGAACACAATATGTATTTATTGATTTTTTTCAATGTTTTTAAAATACGTCTTTTAAGATCACCAAGGATGCATTTTATGATTAGAAATACAGTAAATGTTTTTTTTATTGTAATACTGTGGAACAGTATTATAATTTAATATCACTGTTGTCTATTTTAATATATTTTAAATGTAATTTATTTATGTGATGGCAAAGCTGAATTACATAAACCTTTAGTGTTCCTTCAAAAATCAATCCACTGTAATATGATTTGTAGCTTAAGAAACATTTCTTCTTATTATTAGTATATTTTTTGTGATACATTTTTTTCAGAATTCTATAAGTATAAAGTACAATAGAAAAATAAAAACATCCTTTATTTCAAATAGAAATCCTATGTGACTTCATAAATGTCTTTACTGTGTCCTTTGATCAATTGTTTTGATCAGTTTTACAGAATAAAAGTAAAGTAAACTTTTGAACACCACGAGGTCAATGTTATGTAGACACTCCTTTCTAAAACGGAATGCTTCATTGAAATTCAGCTTTGTTGCAACGGTTTTGTAAAGGTCTTTTCTGTTCCAAAACAACAGAAAGAAAGTCTATTGTGACTTTCAATTAGTATCCTAATTGAAAATCTTTGGGATGAATTGGAACTGCAAATCAGGTCCCTTCACTCAACATCAGTGCCTGACCTCCCTGATCCCTCCCTCCGCTCTTTTGTCTTCTTACACATTTAATTTGAAAAGTGTGGCAAAAGCATTAATGCTGCTAGAACAGCTTCCTCTCTTCAGAGACGGATTTACTCTAGATGTTGAAACAGGGATGCAGGGATTTGGAGAGCATCAGATGCCAGGCAGTGATGTTGAGCATGTGCTCTGAATCATCTGAAATCAATTCATATAACAAAACATAGTCATAAACAGATAAATGTACCAATCTATGTGATTTAATGAAAATAGTTTAATATGAAAAATGTTGCAGATAATTTTCAGACTATTTTTTGAGTGATGCAAACGAATTATTAAATTACGAATCATTCACATGATCCGAAAATGTATCGATTTTTTGAATCAGAGAAAAAGTATTTTATATTGTACAATTTTTTACAATGTTATTGTTTTACTGTATTTTTGATCAAATAAATGCAGCCCCGAAATGCTTAAGAGGCTTCTTTCAAAAACATTAAAAAAAAAAAAAAAAAAAAAATAAAAAAATTAATCATACTGACCTTAAACATTTGAATGATAGTGATCACCTAAATGTATGTGCTATTTCAGAAACTTAATGATCAAATGAAAACGCATTTGTATCATTTAGGCTGCTCCATTACAGCCACGGTATCCTGCAGCAGTGATCTATGTTATATCTGCATTGCAGTACATACACAAGGACTCGGAGGAGCTGCAGAGAAGCAACCTCTCTCTCTCTCTCTCTCTCTCTCTCTCTCTCTCTCTCTCTCTCTCCTCTCTCTCTCTCTCTCTCTCTATCTCTCTCTCTCTATATTGTTTCTCTTCATCTCTTTCTCTCTCTCTCTATCGCTCTCTCTAGCTCTCTCTCTCTCTCTCTCTCTCTTCTCTCTCTCCTCGCTCTTGTTATCTGTCACTCCTCTTTGTAATTGTATGTTTGCACCTTGAATTGGCAGTAATACACGGCCTCAAACTAACCTTGCAGTCCAGTGAGGATGTTTGATAAATACAGAGGCTGCTGCAATGCTCTGAATGTTAAATAGCTTTACATAAGAACAGGGCTTGTTTGATTACACCTCATTGCACTATACTACTTGCACTGGACAATATTACTGTTGAACAGTCACACAGTAAATTACTGTAGGGCTGACTGGGCTGATGGATCAGTTAAAGGGACCGAATGGAAGCAGTCATTGCACTTAAGTTGAGCTATAGCATACTCAGAGAAATAAAAACACTTACACATAAAGATCACTGTTTTCTTCTGTAATAGGACAATATGTGTTTTCAGTTGCTTCTTCCTGCTTCACAAGATTTCCAAACAACATTAAATTGTATTTCATTGAGATTGACTTTATAGCCTTAAAATATGAGGGTATTTTGCAAAAGAAGAAAAAGGAATTGCCATAATTTACTCATTTTCTTACTTCCAAGTCTGGTTAAGTTACAGTTTGTGGGAGAAACATACTGACTCATTTTTTATCTAAAAGAGCCATATTTTAGATTAATTGAACCAATTGAATTAATTAAGGGAACCAGACCAGCATTCACTGATAGATTTGAATATAATTATTTTGAATGCACCAACATCATTTTCAGTAAATAATGACTTTAAATTGTAGTTGATTTCTCAAGCAAACTTAACCTCTGGTAAGGCTTTTAATATGTATTGCGCAAGTCTTATTTACCACTTTTAAGCAAGTTGTTAGCTAGTTACATAAATTACATTTTAAAGTTCTTGTTGTTGGGACAAACCATGCTGTTGGTTCTAATGTTCTGGTTTTCTGCTCTCAGATGGGAAGAGGAATACACCATGAGAATGGACATGGAACAGAGAATGAATGATCTTCAGGAGGTGAGGAACACTTTTAACAAGTGCTGTCCACAACAATGGACTTAAGTTCATTTCTGTTTTAATGTTGTAGAATAATGTTAAAGACAGTCTTCAAATATAAGCATGTTGTCCTTTTGAAAGAAGTCTCTTATGCTCACCAAGACTGCATATATTTGATCAAAATACATTAAAACAGTAATATTCAAGTGTCACATAATCCTTCAGAAATTCTCATAACATGCTGATTTGGTGAGAGAAATCTTTCATACATTTTACTTTCACTTATGATTGATTTAATTGCTGAATTTCTTGCAGAATAAAAGTATAAATGTATTTAATAAAATCTTACCGACCCCTAATTTTTTATCAGTAGTGTACGTCACTGAGCCTGTGTAAACAAATCAAAGAAATGAGTTTGGATCTTGTGGTTGAAGCTTTAGTTTATATAAAGAAACTCTCTGAAACTGTTCGGCCCTCGAGTGATTCATTTTAGCTGGAGACTTTTGGAATGTTTTACCTTTGGCATCAAATGTCACTGTACTTTATATAAGTAACAATTCAATCATTCTGTCCAAGAAATTGTCCATGTGTTTGTTTAGAAATATAATTGTTTATTAATAATAAATATGGCTATGTATTTGTGTAGGACTTACAGGAGAGTGAGGTGTGTCAGGATGAGCTGGCCCTCAAGGTGCAACAGCTGAAAGCTGAACTTGTGCTCTTTAAAGGACTCATGAGTAATGTGAGTATGAGAAGCAAAACACACTCCCAGTACACTCAAACACAGCCTGGACTACAGCATACAGGACAGGAAATGATCATCCAAAATTACAATTACATCAGTTACTCAGCCTCATATCATCCTGAACTTCATGTCATGCTCCCTTGTAAAAAAGAAGTGTCTTTAATTGTACAGAATGTGCACTTGTAGTGTACTTCAGATCTTAAAAGTATATTTATCTAATATAAATAATCAATATAACAGATAATATAATATTAATGAAATAAAAAGCTTTCATGTCTTTTTTTCAATTACGTCAAATTAAAAGATTTCTTTAAAGTACATTTTAAAATGTTTATGTTTTAATAATATTTTGTCATGCTATAAAGAATTACAAGAAAAAATAAAAGAGGATATCTTAAAAATGTTGACGTATCATTGACTTCCGTAGTGTTTTTTTCTATAATATGGAAGACTATGGAACATCATTTTTGGGTGAACTATCCCTAAAATATATTTTAAATGTACTACTTTTCAACTTCCTCATCACTATTGTGTAATTGCAAATATATTAAAAGTAAACACAAGTATTTATATAAATATATTTAAACCCAAGTTTATTTTTATTTTTTAATAAAATGTAAATACATGTTCCAGTCATTTTATTGGTTAAATAAACATTACTTACACTGTCAGAAAAAGTTAAAAATAAAAATGATGTTTTATATTTTTACACTAACAATGTAATCAATATTCTATTTATTAAAGCCAAGTATGAATCTCGTCACGTTAGTGTTTTTAAGCATTTTACATTTACAATATTTGCAGTAACAATATTTAAACAATATATTATCCTTGTGAAGTTATGTTCAGCTATTCTTTTTTTCAATAGTTAACTTTGAACTAATTTTGAATCATTCTGTCATCAAAGATTGGTAAATATTGGTCACAGACGCTGAGATTTACTACCAAACTGACTACTCACTAAAAACTCCCACAGATTATGTTTTCAAGCCATTTCAAGTCTTATTTTGACATAACAAAGTGGTTATTATCTAAGTGTATGACTTATTTACTCTTACACAAGAGGCGGGATTTGTCGCATGAAATTATCCCAGCCAAACATAACCAGTCATATCCAATCATATCGTGAGGCATTGCCTCCTCACGTGTGATTTTCCCCCATTCATTCTCAAATACCCTTAGCAAACCCCTTCCCCTGATTGTTGGTCTGTTAAAACTCAATGACTAGTAGTAGTACTCATTAACTAAGTTTTAAAGGCAATATAAATAATTATGAAATGACATACAAAGATGTACTTAAGTCCTACCTAAGTGGGTAAAAAAGTATTTAAAAATCTAATTGCATTTAATATAAATGTAATCTATAATACATTTTCATGTTTTCTGAAACATTAAATTCAGTTCATACTTAAGAAGCATTTGTTTAAAGTACATTATTTCTGTAATAAGCACTCTTTTTAAATGTATGCTAAATTGCACACAAGTACTGTTTGTGCTTTTCCATGCAATGGATGTCACATTGGTTGACTAGAAATAAAAGCAGCACAATCCAGCATGAAGGAATTGATAATGGTCTAAATAGTTTTTCATGGCAGCCAGTTGATTGCATTGCATATGTAGACTTTAAATCAACAAATCACACACAGACTCAGGGGTTTGTTTTTCGACAAGCTCATGAACAATATGTGCTTTCATAGCAGCTACACTCATAGCACTCACATTTTTCGAGAGCAGACACAGTCATCACATTTTCTGGAGAAATGAATGTGCTTTGTGCCTTTGTTCACATAAATGCTTACATACAATCACATGTGCCAAGTACATCTAGAATTCCCCCCTCTACACTTTCCGCAATTAGCCCTTTATTTAAATCTTTGAATGTGTTTCATGGAATTTATTATCTGAAAATGAGACATTACCCTCCTTTGTATCAAATACTTTTCCCAGAAATGATTTATCACAGAGTTCAAAGAGTTAAAAATAGCTTGTTTTGTGAATGAGTTTAATACACAAATGCCGTTTGCTGCAAATCCAAGGAACAATACAGACATCACAGTTTGCCTTGTGTGCCACAACAGACGTGCCACTGCGGTTTCAGTTTCATATCGTCTGAATCTCCAGTGCCTTGAATGCTAAACAGAATACTCAGAAATTAGTTATTAGTTATCTAATTACTCTTGCTTCAAATGACACACATAAACCCACACAAATCTTCTCACGCACAGAACCTGTCGGAGCTGGACAGTAAGATCCATGAGAAGGCCATGAAAGTGGACATGGACATCTGCAGACGCATTGACATCACAGCTCGCCTGTGTGATGTCGCCCAACAAAGAAACTGTGAAGATCCAATCACGATCTTTAAGGTATTCAGAAACTCACACTTCTGCACCTCCTCTTTTTTCTATGTTTTTCGATTGCTATTGTCATACTTCATGTTTAATCTCTATCGCCGATCTGTGTCTGAACACTGACTCTTTTGGTGTTTTCTAATAAAAAAATAATAATTTAAATCCTTACAAGAAGATTAAATTACTTAAGGAAAATGTCATTATATATCAAATTTACAAAATTACTATTAAATTCGGAAACCACTGCTAATTATACAACATTACAAAATCCCCATCTTTTTGTAAATGGTCTCTTCTTTTCTGATTAACATTTTAATAACAATTTAATAAGAAACACCTTTAATGTTGGTTCCAATCCTCGATGTAAGGAGGTTTATGCTTAATACAACAGCAATTTAATGCCTGATGCTTCTCAAGTAAATGTATAGTTTTCAGTTTCAATCTTATTACTGGAAAACAAACTAAATTGATCTTCTGCAGTGAATGTCATCTATGGTGTAATCTTGCACCCTTGTATTTCATACGACACCCCAGCCCCCCTCTCTATGTCACTGACTCAGCTGCTGTGAGTTTCTGCTGACGCCTGCTATAATGTCTGAGGCACAGAGAACTGATGTCTACTGCATTATGGGTAGAAGAGGGGAGCGGCCCAACCTATATATCATTTTGCATGTTTGTTTCAGTACAACGCTGGGTCAAAAATGTTAAGGCTATGAAATGGCCTAACCCTCTTTCTGTTTCTTGCCATCTCAGGTCCCCAGCCCTCAGAACGCCATCACCTCTCGTGCCCGAAAACAAGCCTCACAACCTGCCAATGGCAGCGAGACAGATGAGCCAGTCAGCACGTCTGAGAGTGATGGAGGTGGTGCTCGAAACGATGAAGTGCGCACCCCTTCAACCTTCCAGATCAATGAAGAGATGCAGAGAATGTTGACCCAACTGTGAGCCATTGAAAATGCCTTGCAATGTTTGCTCAGAGCTGTGGTTCCTAACTGTTCTTTTTACAGTCTGTTTAGAACTAATGTAATGATTTAACCGTGTCTTTGCCAGGCGGGAATGTGAGTTTGAGGATGACTGTGACTCTCTGGCTTGGGAAGAGACCGAGGAAACGCTCCTTCTGTGGGAGGATTTCCCAGGATGCACTGTAACAGCAGACACCAGTCAGGGGGAGGTTAGTGCACTGCATTCTGAGTTCATTCTGGTTTATATGTGGTTGATATTTGTGGTTGAAATACTGTTCTTGTTTTATTACTACTTCTTTATTTAGTAAATTAGTATGTATGTACACATGAAAATTTCCCCATGATTTAAAGCCCTTTTAGAATTCAAGTGTCCATATCATGTCATTTATGTTTCAAACTTTTTGCCCAACTTAAAATGTTAGGGACTAAAATGTGACTTTTTTTAAAATAACATTTTCCAGTGATAAAATTAAACAGATGTTGTTTCTACAGTAACTTTAATACATTTATGCAAATTACCTCTGTTATGATTGGACGTTTTCAAAAACAGCCTTCTGTACAAAGACTTCATGACAACAAAAATCGATTGTATTGAATTCTTGTATTTTTTTTTTTTTATTAAAGTTGATTTTACCTCCACAATAAAAATTAAACAAAACTGTTATAAATGTACAATGAAATTAAAGAAGGTACAATAAAATAAACAATATTTAATGTTTAAAAAAATGTGCTGTCAAAATCATGGAAGAGGCATAATTTACCCAAATTATCTTCAAGACGTTTGATTATATTCCAAGAATCTTATTGGTTCACCTATTAAATATTCTTGAATTTTGTTGGTTTACTTTTTACTATTCATCTAATTCATCTAAATGTATTCATTCATATATTTTTCAGGAGGATTGGAACATTAAATGTGTTTCTTATGAAATTGATGTTAAAATGTTTATCAGAATAGAAGAGACCATTTACAAAAAGTTATGGATTTTGTAATGTTGTATAATTTGCAGTAGTTTCCGAATTTTGCATTCTCAAAGCCTCGCAACTTTCGTGAAAGGTTGCTCCTTAAGTAATTTTATCTTGCAAGAATTTTTGTCAATACGAGTAACATATCTTTATAGCAAGATAAAATGAGATGCAAAATTAAATAAGGCTTTTGACATAAATCCAACCCAATTGAAAAAAACAAACATTTTTTCAACTTTTTCATAAAGTTGTTGATGTTTGTGGTGAACTGCTGAGCATTGCTTCATCTCTCAGCGTTGGCAGCTCTGACAGAAGCCAGGCAGTGGCAGAAACTCTACATGCTCGCTCAGAGTGTCCAAAGGAGATAGGATTCTGGTCATCCAGTCATGGGGTTCACTTATAGGAAACACGCAAACACACACACACACACACACACTCATAGGACACACGCAAACACGCGCACACATGCACACACACGCACGCACACACACACACACACACACACACACACACACACACACACACACACACACACTCATAGGACACATGCAAACACACACTCATAGGACACACGCAAACACACACACACACACACACACACACACACACACACACACACACACACACTCATAGGACACATGCAAACACACACACGCACACACACACACATACACATTTAGGTCATTGTACTGAGTCCAGTTTGCTGGAGGGGCAGTTCGATACTAAACATTACTGACATTAGTTAATGCGATGTTGGCTGGAAGTGTGTTGCGTTTCAAGGAAAGCACAAAGGATTCAAAGTGTTTAGAATTTTCCATCAGCAGGGTCATTAATCTAGTATTTTATTTTCCCTTTGGTAAAATCTGATCTGCTGGTGAGTGCTTATGCTTCAGCATGAGATAATGTGTCTGTGGGCTTTGTCTCTCTCTCTCTCTCTCTCTATCTATCTGTCTGAGCAGGACGAGTGCTTGGAAAAGGTGATTAAGGACACTGAATGTCTTTTTAACTCCAGGGAGAAGGAATATCAGGAGACTATAGACCAGATAGAGGTAAGAAGTTTACATTAACCAGCATTTTACATTACATTCATGCTTTATTTGTTCTGTTTATTCTGATTGATTGATTGAAATATTAGATTAAGCAAGATAATGTACAGTCAGCTGATCATTATCACAAAATAAACCCTTCGGTTTTTGAAAAATATCCTGTCAGGGATGTAGCATAGTACTTTTTCCTCCTTCACACAGTCATAAATCATATATTTTATATGTACATGTTATTGTATTACTCTTTTCTTGTAATTTATACTGGATGCTAAATGCATAGTGAACGTAAGTGAATACATGTGCATAGAAATATATGTATAGCAGCCCATCAGTCCAGTTTTTATGCTGTATGTTTCTCTGTAGTTGGAATTGGCCACAGCAAAGTCGGACATGAATCGTCATCTTCACGAATACATGGAGATGTGCAGTATGAAGAGAGGGCTGGATGTGCAGATGGAAACCTGCAGGAGACTCATCACTCACAGTGGAAACAAGTATGCAAGCATCCACAAACATAAAGCATATTGGCTTTTGACACTTAACCCTGGGTTATCTTGGTCATACCGTATCCTGGTTTTGAGATTTCACACTGTACCTTTGTAAACCATGGATTTACATTTTTATTTGCATATTTATGAAGTCAGCAACATTGATTGGACAAATAGAACACACAAGGAGCATCCAGCCTGTTTTACCCACTGCTGTTCCATCTGTGTAGATGTTGCCACGCTGATCCATTTCTGTCTTAAAGGGGTAGTTCACCTAGAAATTCAAATTCTGTCATTATTTACTTGCCCTGATGTTGTTCCCAACCCATATGATTTTATTTTTAAAACTTAAAAGAATATATTTTGAGAAATTTCTCTGTGGTTTTTATCCATACAATGGAAGTCAATGGTCACAAAAAGTGTTTGCTTGACTTACCAACATTCTTCAAAATATCTTGTTCCAGGGAAGAAATAATTAAATGGAGGATATTTTGGAATGAACTATCCCTTTAAGTATTGCGACATATACAGCAAAAATCACTCCAGTTAAAACATTTTTAATTACTATTCATCTACTATTTCATCATATTCATCACAACTATAACAATAATGCTACCGAGGAGTGATATCATTGGAATCCCTTTAAAGAACGAAAAAAGAAAAGAAAGTGAAGTGACGTAACATGTGGCCAAGTATGGTGATCCATACTCGGAATTTGTGCTTTGCATTTAACCCATCCAAGTGTGCACACACACAGTAGTGAACACACACACACACAAACCGTGAACACACACCCGGAGCAGTGGGCAGCCAATGCTGCGGGTCCGTGGAGCGGTTGGGGGTTCAGTGCCTTGCTCAAGGGCACCTCAGTCGTGGTATTGAGGGCAGAGAAGGTGCTGGTTATTCACTCCCCCCACCGACAATTCCTGCCGTACCTGAGACTCGAACCTGTGACCTTTGGGTTACAAGTCCGACTCTCTCCGTCACTAGGAATTCTGGGCCTTGTGCACTGAATTTGCTATGGGACCCCTCAAAATCATGTTCACCAAATCGAGCCCATCCGGCCCACAAATTCCCCCTTGAATGTTTTGATGGGTCATAGGGCCTTCAGTTGGAGTAAATAAATCAATAAATAAAATAGGACAGAAACGAATACTGATAGATATTACTGAATTCACGACAAATACAACAAACTTAATAATAAATTTTTGTCACATAGAAAAGCACTTGACAGTAAAGCATTGCTTTGGAGCTAGACTGCTGGAAAGTGCTAATAAATTCTGTCATCATTTCCTCACTCTCATGTCGTTCCAAACGACTTTCTTCTGTTGAACACAAAAAATATTTTGTATAATGTTACCAAATCATTTTGGTCACTCTTGATTTCGATATGGACAAGCATTTCTTGAATTTCTCAAATTATGTTCCACAGAAGAAATAAATTAATACAGGTTTGGAATGACATAATGTTGAGAAAATGATGACAATTTACATTTTTGGGTCAATCTCCCATTAAGAACTTTATTATTTGTAAAAACCCCTAATTTATATAAGACACTGATATGTATCTTTAACCAGGGCCTTACCGAATTAGCATTTTTGCTTAAATTAAAATTCATTAGAACTAAATATCTAAAAAGAAAGAAGTATCCAGAGTTTAGCTGACAAGTATTAGTAGGATGGTGGTCACAAGAAGTAAAACCATGGTCCTTATTACCATGGTTATATGGTTTTTTAAATAAATAATACATCAAAATAAACTAAAATTTGTAGGTAAAAACAACTAAAAATGAAAAAACTACAAAACACCTTCTATAAAATAAAAATATTGCCCAATATGTAATAACACTAACATTTTTATTAAATACAATTCTGCCAACACATAGGCAATTTACACAGTGTTAATAACTTCAAGTCAAATTACTATGGTGCTGAATGGACAAGCCTATTGGTGTTTTCCAATATACCTCATCGTTGTGGCCGTTTTCAGCCAGCATCACTACAGAACCTTTAATGTTCTCATATCACACGACTGCATAACAATTCTGTGTCACATCTGAATTGATCAAGCGACTTGCGCTGTTTATCTCTTATGAATCATGGCAGAAGCGCGGCGCACGTTCTTCAGCGTTGTGCGGGTGACTGATCCCGCTCTGCTTTGACGTGCGGCTAGCGGATGCATCGCGGAGCGCTGATTCGCGCTTTTGGAGTATTTTATTTATTCGATTTTGCGTGTGCTGTAATTATAACAGCGCCAAATATCAGGAAGGTCTCTCTCATTTTGGCGATCGGCCCATTACTCGAACGGAATGTCCCGATGTTCCCGATGGCCAGTATGTGATCGGGGGCCCGCCAGACCTCTGGGCCCTATGCACTCTGTCACCCCATGACGGTACATAAACATGACGGTTTGCAGCAGGGGGAAAAAGCTACATATAAATTGCTTTTTTTTTCATTAAACAGTGGTTCACTGAAGAAATTGTTCTTTCTTTAAATACATTTTCACGAGCAAGAAACACACCACAACCAAATATGTAATTGAGAAGTTTATTGTTCAGAATGTTAGGGGTGAGTTGGAAGAGGATGAAAAGGTAAAGGGGATGATGGTCAGGTTGATCTGGGCGTCTGGAATTGATGGCCTGGAGAGACTCAGGATGGGGTATCAACTCGTTTGTATATTTAGGCAGTATTAGGATGTTTACTTTGAAAATGTAATTCTGTATCAAGCCAATATGATGTAATATTGCTCAGGCCAATCCCACGACCACTGATGTACTGTCCTGTGCTAGTATATTTCCTCTCTCAGCCAGTTGTACGAAGTCCGTAATTTTCTCCGTGCTTGAGCATCTGTAGCGTCAACAATGTCTTGTAAGCAATGCAGGTGTTTTGTTGTTTGATGTAGGAGAATATACGAGTCCTAATTTTCCCCATACATCAGAGCCACTGAGAACGCAGTGAATTAGCCTTTGATTTTAATCGTAATGCGCCAATGAATACACCTAAATTCCTTTATGTCTGTGCAAATCATTTTACTTATTTGCATTCTGAATGAGGGACAATTCAAGGCAGGTTTTGTTAAAGTGTTAAAACTCAAGGATGGTTCAGTACCCATAGTTCACGATCCAGATGCACTTCCAGAAGTAGTAAGTCCCACACTTTATATATATGTTTTTAATGATTATTTGCTAATCACCTATGCTCTTCCATGGAAGAAAGGGACTGGCTGAGCAGAGCTCATTATCATGTAAAGAGATATGCACCGAAACGAGTCGCTGTGAGCAGAGCTGTTTTTGACAAGGTAAAAAGGGTGTTGTTTTACACGACCACTGAGGCCATTTCAAGAAGACCCTAAATCACACCAACCTGTGGAAAATGAGCATACGATATCCCCTTTGAAGCACAGCCACCACAGAATCAGACTTACTTTGAGATCATTCTGACTCAGAATTTATATTCAGAATACATATTTAACATAACAAGAAATAGTTTAATAGTTATGATATTGTTTTTGCTATGACAGGAAACACTGGAATCTAAAAGTGCCTTGGAAAAAAACAGTTAACCTTAAAAAAATAAAGCATTTACATAAACCCATATAGGAAATAAAAAGTTATCAAATAAGCATGTTATAAACTCTTGAAACATTGGTGTTTCATATTTTAGAGCACTCATAAAACAGCAATTTATTAAATAAATCTATTAAATCTGTATGTGGGAATGTGTGTGGAATTTGTTTATATAATCAGATGTAACCCCCTTAGTAATCCTTGACATTTTCATAAGTAAATGTAATTGAATTATAAATTTTTTCTCAGTAACTGTAACTGATTACAGTTACTTTTATTTTGTAATTAAATTGCGTAATTCCATTACATGTAACTACTTACTCCCCAACACTGACGATTAGAACCCCCCGGTGCAACCTGAAAAGAATAAGGATAGCTGATTTGATTAAAGGGGAGGGAAGGGTGGGTTCGAGAGAAAGAGACAAACAACGCGGTATGAGGCGGCCCGATATATGAAGGATTCGGAAAGTGAGGTGATTGGTAGAGGCATGGCCTCGCTCCAGAACCTCAGTTAACTAGTTAACTCACTCAGTTATAATAAAATGTGTCTTTGTGATAAGAACACACCTCAGCTTTCGCTCTACTAGAGAGCCCTTTTGCATTTCTACAAGTACATCAAAAAAATGTGAATATCATGAAAAATGTCAATATTTTTTGTCGCTCATTTCAGAAAGTAAAACCCATATATTATATAGATTCATTACACAGAGTGAAATATTTCAAGCCTTTGTTTCTTGAAATTTTGATGATTATGGCTTACAGATAATGAAAACCCAAAATTCAGTGTCTCAGAGAATTACAATATTACATAAGGTTAATAAAAAAAGGATATTTGAAACAGAAATATCAGGCTTCTGAAAAGTATGTTCATTTCTTTGCACTCAATACTTGGTTGGGCCTCCTTTTGCATGAATTACTGCATCAATGCGGCGTGGCATGGAGGCAATCAGCTTGTGGCACTGCTCAGGTGTTATGAGAGCCCAGGTTGCTTTGAAAGCAGCCTTCAGGTCATCTGCATTGTTGGGTCTGGTGTCTCTCATCTTCCTCTTGACAATATCCCATAGATTCTCTGTGCCAATCAAGCACAGTAACACCATGGTCATTGAACCAGCTTTTGGTACCTTTGGCAGTGTGTGCAGGTGCCAAGTCCTGCTGGAAAATGAAATCAGCATCTTCATAAAGCTTGTCAGCTGAAGGAAGCATGAAGTGCTCTAAAATTTCTTAGTAGATGGCTGCGTTAACTGTGGACTTCAGAAAACACAGTGAACCAACACCAGCAGATGACATGGCAGCCCAAATAATCACAGACTGCAAACTTCACACTGGACTTGAAGCAACATGGATTATGTGCCTCTCCACTCTTCCTACAGACTCTGGAACTTTGATTTCCAAATTTACTTTCATCTGAAAAGAGTACTTTGGACCACTGAGCAACAGTCCAGTTCTCTTTCTCCTCAGCCCAGGTAAGATGCTTCTGACGATGTTTCTGTTTCAGAAGTGGCTTGGTAGCGCTTTTCCTGAAGATGTCTGAGCGTGGTGACTCTTGATGCACTGACTCCAGCTTCAGTTCACTCCTTGTGAAGCTCTCCCAAGTGTTTGAATCGGCTTTGCTTGACAGTATTCTCAAGCTTGTGGCCATCCCTATTGCTTGTGCACCTTTTCCTATCCAATTTCTTCCTTCCAGTCAACTTTGCATTTGATATGCTTTGATACAGCACTCCTTGAACAGCCGCCCCTTTCAGTAATGACCCTCTTTGAGGAGGGTGTCAATGATCGTCTTCTGGACCATTGCCAAGTCAACAGTGTTCCCCATTATTGTGCTTTCAAAGAACAAGAGATACCCAGAATGTATTGTGTATGGTCATTTATTAAAACTCAAATGAAAATTTTCTTATATTTTGAGATACTGATTTCTGAATTTCATTAGCTGTAAGCTTTAATCAAAAAAAAAAAAAAAAAAACCTTTTAAGTGTAATGAATCTAAAATATATGAAAGTTGAAATATATGAAAAATATATTTTTCACCATAGGCTATTTTTTTTAGATGTACCTGTATAAGTTTACAATTAACAACAGATGCCAAACTTAAATTCAATTAATATTAATTATAAATATAATAATCAACACTCAACTTTAAAAAAATTATGCAAACATGGCATATATATTATATTGCATATAAGACAGTTTTTAAATCAACTTCTAAATTATAACGTTTCTGTTTGTTGTTGAAATATATTAATTTACACAGTGGCTGTCGTAACTTGTTTTATAACAGATTTATGAAAATATACATTCATTATAAGACATCACTAAAAGGAAAAGGAAAATAATGAGTATACAGTCTAATATTTGTGAAATGCTCTTCACTAGACTTCATTTCCCTAAGCTGTAGACACTGACGACTTGCCTGAGGTAAATGAAACCATTACACGCATAATGCTAATATTATCGTTATAGTTTTGTTTTGCAAATGTTCTTTGTGTGAACAGGCCTTAAGGCAGTTAATGATTGATTTTCTGTTGCTAAATAACTCTAATTGTTTGATTCCAGCACTGTATTTTTTTTACACTTCATACCTCTAGCACCCTATTGGGTATCAGCACCACAGAAACTGAGCAGAGTTTCATAACCCAGGGTTTTTATTTTTGAAAAGTGTGAAATGTTGCTTTATCCACGGTTAAAAGTGGCCTAACATTTAAAAAGACAACTGTACTATTTCCCACAGTATAGGAAAAGTATATTTTGTTGATTTTTCTCTTTGACTCTTTTCCCACCATACAGTCAATCCACTTCTTCTATACCTGGAGGTGGTACAGATGCAAACGGAGAAACAGAGAGGGATAAAACCGAGGAAGGAGGAAGATAATGATGCCATCAGATCTGAAGAAGGTCATCAGCCCTTCTCATGTTTTCGCAGTCTAGCCAGTCAATATAAATGGAATTACATTGTGTGTGCTAAGTGCCCAAAAGTGAACATGTACTGTGACATTTTTCCCCTGTGGTTGTGCAGAGCAGCTTTACTGTTTTCAGTAAAAGATGAGAGTCCTGACAACATTGGATGCTTTTATCTGCTTTCATTGAACCCATCCACCGGCGGGTGTCAAACATGTTTTCCGATCCGATGCCAAAATGTCCAAGTCATCATATTTTCAGCACTGAATACTATCACTTTTGTTTTCGTATGTCTGACAGAGAATCACTGACAGTGTTTTCGCAAAGTTTCCATTTCCTAGAGACTCCGAGGGGACATTTGCTCTCTTATTGTTGCCGCATGTACCGTTACGTGCCGCTGTAAGCTCTGGGTCAGTAGGTGTGTTGTGCTTCCTGTCTGGGCTGTTGTAAATACTGGGCTGTTTATGCTAATGAAGGGTGGAGGAAACTGTAGCCTGCACGTCCCCCATCTTTGTGCTCAAATTCACATGAAATATATGACATTTCTTGCAAGCGGTATTGTGCTGATGCCAGGCTGCTTCGGAGTCTTGGTTGTATGTGCTCTTAGAATAATGAACACTTTGACTTCCTCTCTTGCGGGTGGAAAACATGAGTGATGGGTGAGGTCAGATGAGTGAGATTTGAGGATGTTATGGCTCAGAGTAATGTCAGAGCATTACGCATGTCAACTTTTGTTATTTCCTTTTTACTTTCCCCCTCATTTTTCGTCTTTGAGATCAGCGAGTTTGAGTCTTTTTCTCATTTCAAAGCTGAATTTCATGAAAATGCTGTATATGTAACGCTGCTGTAGATGTGAGACCTGCTTCAGTCCATATAATATCTAGGATTCCAATGGTCTTTCTATTTTGGATGGTTAAATCCTTCCAGTGCGGTTCACCTTTGGCATTTTTCTGTTTCGTAGACCTTGCTGGTGCCTCTGATGGCTGAGATTGATGCAACTATTTGTTTGTCTGACCAGTTGTTTTCATTGGGATCAGTCTTGTAGTCCAGTCCTTTAGAGCAAATCATTTTCATGATAGTGGTCTCCTTGATCCTTGGGAGTTTTTAAGCATATCCTATCTTGTTACAATAGATAGGTCTACCAGTGGACCTTTAGAACGTGAGATCCTGATTGGCTAAACTCGCCAATGAATGATCGTACTGAAGACTCTATGAAATGTTTGACAAACTTTGGAATTTACAAACAGCTGGATCTTATGGAAATCCTTTTCTGCCTCAGAGTTTAAAAAAGATAACCGTGACTTCGTTTCTTGTAAGCGCAAGTTAATATCTCGAAGTTACGACTTTATATACCATAATTGCAAGGTTATATCTTTCAATTGTGAGTTTGTTTCTTGCAATTACAACTTGATGCCTTGCAGTTGTGACTTTGTTTCACATAACTGCAACCCTATATCTTACATTTGCAGCTTTATGTCTCACAATTGCAAATGTCTTTCTTTCATAATTGTGTTTTTATCTCAGCTGTGATTCGTATCTCATTACGACATATTTCTTTCATATTTCACAGTGACTTTGTTTCTTGTAATTGTTTCTGTCTCACAATTACAACTCCATTTCTAATAATTTTCTAGTGACTTTATATCTTATCATTTGAGATTGTTTCATATGATTTTAACTCGATATTTCAAAATTGTGGCTTTGTTTTTCATAATTGCGATTTCATGTTTTATAATTGCAACTTTGTTTATCGTTATCGTGACTGTATATTGAACATTTTTTCTTGTCGTTTTGATTGTATATCTCACAGTTGCGACTATTTAAAGTAATTGCGACTTAATGTTTAATGACATCGTTTCTCGTAATTGTGACTTGAAATTATTTCTTTTTTTTCTCTGAGGTGGAAAGGGGGAATATTTGGAGACTGACTTTTGTATGCATCCTGCAAAATAAGATTTGTTGAACTATTTAGTGTGAGATCTTGATGGGTTTGATCTATTAGATTAGACCCGCTAGAGATCTAAAAATCTCTTGAAATAGTTGGATGAACAAATTTTATTTTGTACCCACCTTAAAGAGTGAGATCCTAATGGGTTAGATTCACATGAGAATGATCTTTCAGTCATTTTCTTGAGTAATATATCATGCAAATTAATGTAATCTGATTCTAGTCTAAAATGATCAAGAACCTCACATGATTTGTAATAATCAGCTCTTTTTTTTGGTAGAGCACCCTCTAATTCTAATCAAACGCCCACAGGGACTAATACAGTAGAAGAAACTGACAAACTGACTTCTGGTTGGCTTTGTTGGTCATTCATATCTGTAGTCAATATAGGTAGTCTGTGTGTAAACCACAGCTTGAATTCAAGAATAGAGACTAAAACTCTTTGAAAGAGACATTTCGAGTGCCAAATGTGCAATAAAACAGTCAAGAAAGATACTTCACACAGTGAAAATGAAAACCTCATTCTGTTGAAAACAAGGTGCTTTTTCACCCAGCATGTGCATTTCCACTGTAAAAAAAACAAAGAGTGAAAGCTTTAATAAACGTATTACAGTACATATCACTTTCTATGATGAGCCAGAACAGAATTTAATCTGTTAAACAGTATGTTATGTACCATCCTCAGGTTGTTTTAGTTTTTGCATACTGACTGATGAACGACGCTGTGTGTCTGCCTTAGGTTTTTCCCTCTGACCGCTGTGAAGTTCTGAAGGGGTTTTGCAGATTTGCTGTAATTTTATTCCTATCAACAAGTCGATTATTTCATTTAAAAACAATGTTCTATGGGTACCAATTAAACGGTGTAAAAAATCTGAGTTTGATTGAAAAAAAAACAGAAAAATTAAACGATGAGCTTGATGATTAATCAAAATGTTACAATTTGATTTTGAGGAAAAGGCTTCGTTTATCTGTGAACTAAATATTGCATTTCTGCTGCCAGTAAGATGCACTGTAAATGGCTGAGCCATTGTACCTTCACAGATATTTTTTGGTATTATTATTATTTTAATTTAGGTGATTGTTTATGTTGTTTCGCAGCACTGAGCTAAACTATGTGTGTAAGATATGTATGCATGTGCACTCCAGGTTTCTACAATGAGTAACTGGTTACTGTCTACAGCAATTTACTTGTTGTTTGTTGCTCTATGACCTTAAAACAAAAGTCTTTTACAAGAATTTTGTTAACAATTCAAACACCACAAATCTGGTCTTGTATGAAATACGGAAAACGACTCATTGGAACTGACTGAATTTTTCTTAAAGGGCTTTTGGATATTTCAAATTGGCAGTGCTACAAACAATGAGTAAATTCCACACAATATCTTCACCAATATAACAGAATTTGAAAAAAAGACAAAGTGCTTAGAAAGAATGCTTATCGGCAATACATGTATGAACGCAATTATGCTGTAACCTAGAAGAGACAAAGGAAGAGTTGTTTCCGCTCAAGCGCTGGCTATGCAAGCAAGTCCTGAACCTTAACAAGAGAATTATAACATTTGAAATGATCACTTGGGACATCATTCCTAGCTTCTCCGTGTCATATAACATCTCACAGGAATGATTCTTGTTCCTACCGTGGAATCGTATGGATGTTTCTATATTTAGGGATCTCCATGGGTTCTCTTTATATTTGCACATGTGCCACTGTGGTTGTGGGTATCAGATGACCAGGACCCACCTGAGCATCCAAGGGGAGGAAAAGATCCCCGACTGCAGCAATGGCGCATGTGCATTATGATTTAAAGAGGAACAGGACTATATGTATAAATAAATATGTATGTATGTAACCCAAAGCAGAACACGAACTGCTCGCTTCACTGCAAGTGTACAGAAAGACTGGAGCTTTAACAAGATTTCAGAATAAAGGTTACTGCTGAACACACACTGCGGTGAGTGGAGTATTTGTGTCATAGCGTGTGTTTTTTTCTTTTTCATTCTGTAGGTCATTTTTTCCTCTATGTATCTGTTTTTCTGTCAGACTGTTACGCACTTAGTTGATTAAAAAGGTAGTACTGGAAAAAAAATGCCAAAAAAGGGTGTAAATTGACAAGACATTTAAGATCATAGCCGCAGACATTTATGTGAGTTGACCTTTTGTCTTTATCTGCTTCGTGACGACGATTTTAGGTCTTGGAATGTAACACTTAAAATGAGTTTGCTGGACATAAAACTGAACAAACTTGTAAGTTTTATGTCCAACAAACTCCTTTTTAGTGTATACATGTTTGCACAGAGCTGCACACAAAAAGAAAATAACTCATTCAAGTGCAAACATGTCTGAAAGCATATTGATGTGTTCATATGTGTATATTTTTATGAGGCATTCCAAAACTACTCCAATTATAAATACACTCACATTCTGAATGTGTCTTATAGCTTTAATCAAACCAGTAATAATGAAACATCAATGGAACCGTGACATCCGCACAGTGAAGCTATTGCTTCTCTCTCTCTTTTCACAACAGTAAGCAGGTGAAGGGCAGTGTGAGAAAGAGAGGGAGGGGAATGACAGGAAGACACAGCAGGTGAGGAAACGATGAGATGATCTGATCAGAACAGAGCACAGACTGGCAGAAGACACAGAAATAGAGACTGAAAGCATTTAGTGACATTTTGGATTCGACTAATTGTGAGGTACCGACTATTTTCACTTATATCGCAGCTATTGTTATGCTATTGTTTCACCTGCTTGTTTTTTTTTTTAAATGTTGACTACAATTTAAAATGACTTCAACTTAAAACAGGAGCCAGTCATATGCTTATTTGCTATTTTTATCAGATCCACAAATCTAATTCCCCCTTTTTTTGACAAACTCAGCAGTTGCATAATGCAATATATTATTTTCTTAGTCATGAACACGATGTGAACATTGAAGTGAAACTTTAATCGCACTCCTAAATCGCACTTTTTTTATTCAAAAGTTGAATTGTGTTTGTTCATATGGTCTCCAGTGAGTGATGGACGGTGTGTGCTATATTGTCTGTGTGGATCACTGATATAGTTGTATCGTTTACAGATGCTTGTGACAGTGTTATCAGTAGCCATGGTGATGTTGACAGGTCACCTGATGTATGGGCTGCCTATGGTAAATTATGTTATAATATGCACTATTTATATTGTTGCTAAAACACTTTATTGTAAAGACTTGAAGTATGCTGCATTCTCTATGTTCACATTAATCAAATAATCTAAACTAGTGCAGAGCCGTAATTCGGTGTGCATTTTAAAAACATGGTGTCACTCTATTGGACGCGTCCATTACACATTTTCTTGTTTTGAGCAGGATGGAAAAATGAGAAATCCGAGGGCCCTTTCAGAAGAGCTGTGTGATCCAGGTGAGAAAGCATTTTGGGCCGATATTTCTCTCAATCTCTTGTATCCGGCATACCTTTCTATCACAACACTAGTATTGCATATGTGGTCTGACCAAGAAATCAGGACATCATTTACATTTACATTTAGTCATTTTGCAGACGCTTTTTCCAAAGCGACTTACAATTGGGGAATACATAAAGTGATTAATCTTGAAGAGGCAAACAGACAGAAGAAGTGCCCATAACAGGCATTGTTCAAATCAATGTTTATTTATACATTTTTTCATCACCGTTCTTTCTTCTTTCTTTCCCTCTCTTTCTTTCTCTCTCATGATGGGAAATGGTATGTTCTGACACAGAAGCGTAAACCACTTCCTTCATTAGAATGCCACTGCCTGTTTGAGCTACTTTGAAACGTCCTGTTTTTGATGCTATTTCTCATCTCTCCCCTTAAGAGACCTCAGTCAGCAAGTCTGATTCTGTGCAAAAAAAGTGTGTGTGCATATACGTGAGTGTGTCTGTGCGCGAGTACCCACATCCGCCTTCAAAAATTCAACATGTGCCCTTTGAGCTGAATGTCTGTGCACAGTCAAATACAAATTCAGTTATTACACTTTTAAATGTGCTACGATTTCTATGCAGTGAATTAAGTTAAAAACTAATGATGGGAGACATTTCAGTGTTTTTGCATTCGCTCACAAAACTTTTGCACTTCTTTGATAAACGTTTGCATTCACTTGCAAAACTTTTGTTATTGAAATTATTTGAGGTGGGAGGGAAAGCTATTTCAGTGCTTTTGCGAACGAAAGAACGCAAAGAAGCTCATAGGAACGTAATAGTTTTGCTAGAGAATGCACCGTTGATTCAATATGTTCAGTAACAGTTAGTGCAATAAATTGTTTTGATTAAAAAAATCATTAAAACAAATTACAGTAGCAAGAAAAACACTCCCCATCACCTATCCATCTTATTTTCCAACAAAGTAGTAAGCTAGGCCTATTTCCTGTCAATGCACAAGAATGATTCATTAGCCACAATAGGTAAATAACTAATAATGAAATGCAGTAAACTGTAAAACTATTTATGACCCTGGAGCATAAAACCAGTCTTAAGTCGCTGGAGTATATTTGTAGCAATAGCCAAAAATACACTGCATGGGTCAAAATGATTGATTTTTCTTTTATGGCAAAACTCATTAGGACATTAAGTAAATATCATGTTATGCTTATGACTGGATTTGTGGTCCATGGTCATATTTGCGCTATAAGTTTGTGTGCTTGTGATTATGATAATGAAATATAACCGCAAGTAGCAATTAAGGGTCCAAGCACAACAGAGGTAGAATGAGGGGCAACATTTAAAATGAGCAAGCATCAGACCAAATAAAAAAATGAGTAAATAAATTAATTTGGAGATAATTTTAAGCAAAATATTTTAAAACTCATTAATATAATAACTTGTAATGTGGCACAATGGCTTATTACTTTTGACCAATAAGTGGTGTTGACACCAAATTGATGTGGTGTAGTTAGTGTGTTCTGAAAATGACACAAAATGTGGTGTCAATATGTCAAAGCTGAACACATGCAGCTTCAGATGCATGCCGTTTAATGAATTGATGCAGTATATGAAAATAGTTATATCGAAACAAAATCTATAACTTTTTGCCAGCATAGATGAACGGTCTAGGAAAAGTTTAAAAAAAGTAGCTGACAGAAAAATGGTGGACAGAAAGTTACAACTGGTATCAATGTTCTCGGCGTGGTCCAAGGAATCCATTGAAGACCAGTGTCATGACAATAGGCAAAAAATAATTAAAAGCTATTAGCATTTTTTTTTTATTATTATTTGTGACCACCGCTTCCCAGAAACGTTTTGAGTGGCTTCAAGGCATATAGGTATTTTGCCTTTGCCAAGTTTGTAACGATGCGCCAATGCGTTGTAAATGTCAAATGTAGCATTTTCGTCAAATTTATTTGCTCATTATTTGAAAATGGTTTGTCCAATTAACTTTGCATAATTTTGTTGCATGGTCTGAAAGTGATTTAGCTTTCATGAAAATGGGTGTAACGTTCTAGGAAGAATATTTTTTTGCAAATTCTAAATGGTAGAAAATTGTTAACGATGGAAAAACGTGTGCAAGTTTGGACAGTTGGTGGCGCTAGACGGACCGAGTTTAAGACTCCAAATTCGCTATGATTAATGTTCATACACTTTTCTATCAATGTGCCAGATTTCATAACTTTTCTGTAAATGGTTCTATGGGCTGCCAAAGACTCAAGAGCAGAAATACCAGTTCACAGTACAGCGACTTCATGATACCCAAAACAATCATGTGGTATGAAACAAACAGCGATCCGATGAATTGAACCTTCTCACACGGCATTATAAATTTGCACTCACACAAGTGAGAGATGTAATGCCTAAAGACATCCATCTGACGCCTGCATACCTACATTAGACCAACAAATGAATGGCCTCTGTCTATCTTAGACAGACTGACAAACTCAACTGACTCTAAAATGTGGTGGTGTGGTGGTTTAAGCCAATAATAGGCTTAAAGCCACTAACATCTTTAGTTTGAATTCATTTGAACTTAATTTCCTTCTGTCTTTTTTTGTCCTCTGCATTTCCACTTCCTCTTTTTCCACTCCATCTTCCTTACTGTTCATCATCTCTTAGGATATTTCAAGTCAGGCGAAAAGTGTGATCAATGCCAGTCCGGTTTCTACACCAGTGAGAAAAACAGAGAGCAAAGTTGCCACCGCTGCTTCCAGAACTGCATTCCTGGTATGAAGCTCGTTACACCTAATTAATCCATGATAGTATAATAAACAAGATGAAGTGAGAATAGAAACAGGAAGTATGGCAAAGCATGCTTCATTTTGAAAACAAATGTGTGTGTGTGTGTGTGCACTAGAATTCAACATGGAGGTGGAGAAGAATTGCACAAGCACATCAGATGTGGAGTGTCGCTGTCGAGAGGGTTACGTTTGTTCCAATCCACACACACATTTATGTGACAGCTGCATTCCTGTCTCCACCACAATCCCGTCCTCCACCTCTGCTGATGTCCCAACGTCCACTACATCCACCGCTACATCGACAGAGATAGTGAAGATTAAACTGGGTAAGCACTGTTGCTTTCTTCTGCATCATGTGTGCACACTTGCATTATACGGTTAGTGTGCTTGAAGCAAGGTTGGATTATGGACTGGGCCAATGTTTTGACACGGGCTTCCAAAGCATGGCCAGGGCCGGATTTATGCATAGGCATTCTAGGCATGTGCCTATGCTCACACATCCAAGAGGGCCCAATTACAATAAGGAGAAATATCTACTACGCTATTTATTCTACGGGGTACCTACAACAGCAAAAGAACCAAAATCCTAAAATAAATGTACCAACCAAATAAATATAACACACAATAGGATAAAAACTACAACTATTTCTGTTTCCTGATGATACGTCCACGAAACAAATTTTTCTCCCGCTATTTTGCATACTAAGAGACACTTTTCAATAAAGTAGTTTTGCAACTGTCAAGCATACCATTTCTCAGCATTGAGGTGGTATCGTCACTGTTTTTTATAACATTAAACTTGCATAGTCTATACGCTATTCTTCTGCCAAACACTGTTGAGTTGATCAGTTGGACACTGCTGTAATGTTTCATGTGAAGATATGAAAAGTTACAAAGCTCAGTCAACTCCAAAGGGAGTTATTCTATTTAACAGAAAACACTTTTCACGAACGTGGTTTTGCATCCTCGAATTCTGACTTTTTTCAACTTGGAACCCAATAGGATTTCCTTTTGGCTTTTTGTAGAAAATTATCTCTGTGACAAAGCAAAGTAAAATAATGACACACACACACACACACACACACACACACACACACACATTCTTTAAAATGGTCTCGCATTACTAATATATCTAACATGCCAAGAGTATTTTGAGCTTGTGCTAACCACAAACATTATTTCAGGAATCAACAACACATTAAAATTATTTCCGGTTTCAGTGGTCTTTTGTACAGCACTATAGAAAGCCAAAACAAGTCACTTCATTCTTGATATTCATTAGATATTTAATTGCAGGCATTCACTTTTGCCTGTTTTAGTTCTTAGATTACTTTTATCTGATATAACCTTTTTAGAGATGTATTTCTTGAAGAGATCTTTTCCATTTAACCTGTTCAACTATTCATCTCAACATAAATGATAACTTACATCCTTGTATTTATTTTACAGGTGAAGGTGGCATTGTGGTGTGGATTCTATGTGGATTAAGTTCTGTATTGTTATCCATGATCATCCTTATGTTGTTCCTTCGGTTCTGCAGGAAGAAAGAGAAGGAATGTTTTAAACATTGTGAGTAACACACAAGTGAACACAAACACGTTTTTTTTTCTCAGATGTTTTGTGAGCTAATCACTATCTTACCTCTCACTGTCTCTTTTCTTCATTAGTTGTCAGGCAGTGCTCATTGGGTAATATAGAGGTAAGTAATGAGCCACTGCACATTTTGGTAGTATGTGAACATGTCATGAATTATCTTACTCACAGTCCTTCGATTTCTTCAGGTGGACAGTGAGACTACACCTCCCATTAGTATTCAGCCCCATGCCCAGGAGATGCTGTCACATGGCAGTACACCCACCAATCACAAAACAGACTGCTCGTTTCATCAGCCAATCAGTTCAGAGCAGGCTGTTCCTCCAGCTGGCAATTTAGGTACTATAAAGAGTTGCTTTTTGTAATTTTCTTTTTTTATTAAAATGATTGGGAAATATTTGATTTGACTGTGAAATCATGTCAAGTGTCCAAACCAATATACATAAACATGCCGTAAAAAAACAAACAGAAAATGATATAATAAAAAGGACCACTGCAGACCCTCATGACTGTGTGACGCGTTCAATAAGCTGCTTAAAATATCACATAAATTGATTGTATGTATATTCATGCAGGCTATGTATAAAATTAAATGTATAACAGACTTTGCACTCGAAAGTTATGCAGTTACACCACCTAACCTTTGTATGAATTATTCACGATATAATAATAAATTAAATAGTATATAAGATTTAAATAACCAGACATAAGACAAAAGAAATACAAATTTTTAAAAATATTATAATGCTTGTGTGTGTGTGTTTTACCCCCATGCAAGCCTGTTCCCACAACTGAATAAAAAATAAAACAAAGTAATTGCGACTTTTTATCTCAAAACTCTGACTTTTTTTTCTCAATTGTGAGTTTACATCTCATCACTTTTTTCTCAGAATTAATTACAAGATTTAAACTGATAAAAATGTCAAACGTACAATTATGAGGAAAGGGTGTGAATTGCGAAATATAAACTCGCAATTGCAAGAAGAAAAGTCTGAATTGCGAGTTTATGTCACACAATGTTGACTTTATAACTTGCACGCAATTGTGAGCATTTTTTTGAGAAATGCAAGTTGTGAACACGCAAATGCGATAAAAAAAGTCTGAATTGCGAGTTTATGTCTCACAATTCTGACATCTTGAAATTGCTATGAAAAATATCAGAATTATAAGATAAAAAGTCACATTTACCTTGTTTTACTTTTTATTCAGTGGCAGACAAAAAGGCTTCAATACGTACCCCATAAAAAAGCAATGGGAAAAAAACTAATGTGCAAATAGTATGAAAATTCAACATTCTCTCTTTATTGTAGGCCCTCTTCACATCTACGGCCCCCAGACAGTTTTTGTTAGTTTGCTCAATCAGTTTGGATGGGATGGCGGCGAGAAAAAAGCACACAAACTTCAAGAAGAATCGGTAAACAACATCAACGTGCCCGACCCTCAGTCTCCCCCCGTCCATCTGTCTGAGGAGGAAAGATGCAGAGAGAACGATTTCATCTTCTTCCCATCTCAGGAGCAAGGGAAAGAGTGCCACATATCTAAAGAAGAGGTGCTGTGAGGGATAGCAGAACATTTGTGTCCGTCTTCTTCCGTACTGTTCGACTGCTGTGTGGTTTGTTTTAACTGATGCTTCGTGAGTACCCAGTATTAAAACTCTAACCCTGGCAGGGGATTTCATCTAGAGAGCAACAGGCTGCGTTAGGGGAAGGCCTGGGTGTGTGACTAACAGTATGGACGACATAATTATTGCGTATGAGCTTGGCGGTTCATGCCAGCTTTGCAATATCACCCATAAAGTACGTTTATGCGTAACCACTGATTCTAAGCCATCAGAACGGCAGTGGGATACTGATGTTGACTGTAGGAAGAGTCGATGCCAAAGACTTTCACGTCTTACGGTGGCTGAATGACTCTCAGGAAGTGTTTGAAAGCAAAGAGCAGCTCTAAAACACTCAGAAGACCAAAGAGTCACATATGTTGCGTTATTTATTTTATGTAAATAGTCATTGTAACTGCAATGTGTCCCCAAAAATATATCTATCCATCTTTCTATCTATCTATCCGTCTGTCTATCGACTTTTGGGGCATTTTGAGTCTTGACATTATTGAATAAAAAACATTTATATGTACTGTAAGTTATACTTATATTAATTCTATTACAAATGTTGAAAGCAGAAAAACAATGTTTTTTGTTCTCATGCAGTTTATCAGTGTTCAGTCATGTTAAGGTCCCTGGTTAATGTTGTCAGTGTTCTTCCTCTTTTCTTTGGTTTTTATGCGACAGACATGATGGATTGTGCCATCCAAAAAGCCCTGACATTTTGATGGTGGTCTGGAAATGTCAACATAGAAGTCAATAAGCACAGCACAGGAACACACAGTATAGCTGTTGTATCATCATGTATTATGTTTTATATTCGCTGCAATGCACATTTCTAAACTTGATATTAACCGTGAAGTGCAATAAAATCAATAAATGTTAATTTTGTTGGTATGTTTCTCAGAATACTTCATAAATTTCACTGTAAGATAGCAAATACAAATACAATTGTGTTTTCTGTTTTACACAACTGGGTAGCTGACATAAAATACTTGAAATGACATGACATATTCCATCAAAAACTTATTTTTTATAACTTCATATTATTTTGAGATATTAAAATAAATGAAAAACTTAATAAAAAATGACTTCATAACTTGCACTTTACCTTATACATTTATATACACTTAAAAAAGTCCATTAGCATGTTGTGCAAAAACTACCCAGTTATAAATACAAACAAGCATGCAGAGAATAAAAACTTCATTTGTTGAAAAAGATTAGCTCTATGTTGTATGTTGAGTGTGTCCTTATGTGCAGTAGCAACACAAATCTCTCTCATTTCTCAGGAAGGACAGTCATTCTCACAGAACCTTCAGATGGGCCACCTGAGTGCAGATTTTCTCTTGCGTAAACGGCAGCAGCAGGTTTGTATCAGAGTAAATACTCGATCCATAGACGCATCAGTGGTCTTCTTCCTGCTCTTTTATCAGACATCCTCCAGTTTTTCAGTCTTTCCACACATCTCCTGCACTGGCATTGGTACCTCCTCTTCCTCTGTGCACTGACTGGATCCAGAGTTGCTCTTGTCGGAGCGGCAGAGACCTGACAACCCAGTACAAAACACATCCTTAAAGCTTTTTCCTCTTATGCCAATTTCCTATTGTAGATAAGTAAACTCACAACTTAAAAATATGGAAATCACACAAATTAGTTTTCTTCTAAATATTATATTATTAGATATACAAGCTGAGAAACACTCAGAACAGATGGTCAGCTGATCATAAATATATTATATTATTAATGCAATGGAGTGACAGTATGTTAAGCACTCATGCAAGTGAATAAAGAGCAGGTTTTCTTAGTGAATTAAAGCACTGGTGTGTTGTTTATAGTAGCACTGACCAAATGCTGATGGCAAGATCCATCCATATTGTCGTGTTTGTCTGCTGATGAGAAGGAGACAGGTGAGCAGAACGCACAGACACACACACGCACAACACAGACTCACCGAGATCCATATTATATCTGGAATAGGGGGATAGAAAGGGAGCAAATGGATGGAGAAAAGGAGAGAGAAAGAGTAAACAGGTCAATAGAGAATACACCTGAGACACTCTGTGTGTGATAGTCTGTTTGCCTTCAACAGAAACTAATTTAACAGATTGACAACAGCGGGTCAGGACACTCACCATGGGTGGGCGGTATAGTGTTAGTAGAAGCAGGAGGAGAAACAGTAGCTGTCTGAATTTTCTCACACACATCGCATTTACTGTCTTTGCATCTGTAGCCCTCAACACATGTACACACTGCATCACTTGTCGCCGTACAGATCTTCTCATACTTCATATCTGCAACATTAAAAGAGTGAAAGGGCTTATGTAGAACTGTAAGTGTATATCAGTTTCTTCATCTTTGAGAACTCACACTTTCTTCATCTGTGAGAACTCAAACAATAGTTCATTTTTTTTTATTGTTCCCCCAGAACTTTCATTAAAACATATAATTTCTACCATTATTACCACAATAAAATGAATGCTGATTTGTGATGATTGATCGATTGATTGATTAAATTGAATAAAATGAATACAATTTCACATGAAAAATTGTCAAAAAATGTTTTGATTGTAAATGACCCACAATAGAAAAATATGTATTATTAAAATTTACTTTGACTTTTCTTTGTTTTCATCACATTTCATCTCGAGATGCTTTGTTCAACCATTTGGGGTCAGTAATGAATACTGTTATTCAGCAAGGTCACATTACCGTATATTGATTAAAAGAGACCGCCAAGGTATTTATAGTGTTACAGACTTTGATTTTAGATATTGCTGTTCCTTCGAATTTTGTATTCAACAAAGTATCCTGAAAAATAGCAGCTTCCACAAAAATAGCAGCACAGCCGTTTTTCAACACTGACTTTCACATGCACCAAAGGCTATTTTTGAGCACCAAAACAGAATATTAGAATGATTTCTGAAGGATCCAGTGACACTGAAGAGTTCAAATTGGACCATCTTACAACAAAAAGAACGAAACCCTCTAGGACATAAAAGTGCCTGCATTCATATGTGAGCACAGTCATTTCAACAAGACACATGTGTCAAAATAAAACATCAAGCTCAAAAACAGGTTTTTTTCTGCTGACTCACATATAAACTCTCACACCACCTCAGGATATTCACTTTTCATTTCTGCTCATCTCTTTTTATCACGAGACTCCTTAGTCTGGTCATTTGACCATAGGCATCTACAATCTGAACTACAAGTTTCACAGAACATGTTTGACAATCTGCAAAAATTATGTAACAATATTGTTTGTTCAGTTACTTCAAACATTAGTTTCTCTCGTATTGCTTGCTATATCACCTTTTCTTCCCAAATGACAATTTGTCAAGTATTTTGTTTGTTTAATCGTCAAATTCAATCTTTGGCAGGATACAGTATCTGCATATCAAAACATCTCAGTAGGCAGTTATTTCCATTACCACTAAGGTGCACTTGTTTTTTTTTCCAGTGCTACACATGTATTTTCAAGGTTTGCTGTCCTATATCATGTTTGCTACCAGACGGGTTCCAGACCCCCACCTACATACTAAAAACCCACCAAGATCTGCTGAAGGGAAAGCCCCTGCTTTGTTTTACTGTCATGTATGGTATTTCTAGTTTATGACTTTTCATACTGATTCATCTGAAGATTCAGAACACAATTCTAAGAACACCTGTTTTGTGATCAGAAAGAAATCGAGTGGACATACGGTCTTTGGTGCACATCTTGCAATGATCGCACCAGTTGTAGTTATTGTTATAGTCGTCCGCGAAGAAGCCATTTGTGCATGGGGCACACACAGTTTTCTGACTTCCTTGGCAGTCATCTGACATATACTCTCCTGTATGAACATACACAAAGGCAGGGATACATGCATGCAATTAGATGATCTGAGACATCAGTGTGGCAGAATCATGCTTAATCTACTGCTGTACAGACAAAATGATGACATTCATGAACACAGATTGCAATGCTGACTGGTTTGAGAGTGTACCAGGGTGAGTTCAGAGAACAAGTCATCCTCATACGAGAAACTTGATGTGTCATTCTAAGACCTTAGGTAAATGTCATTAAACCAGACTATAGCTGAACCCTGAAATATTATTACATAATGTAACCGTAACATCCTGACATTTTCAATAGAAATATGCCTCAAAAAGCCGAACATCATGTAAATTGTCTTGATTCGGTCTGCATAAACAGTCTACAATCAATTCTATAATATAAGGTTGCCTCAACCTAATGCCTAATCTAAACTCAACTTATTTTGCTTCAGTTCACGTTACGTTAATTATCTAATCTTAACTGAAAAACAGCTTAGTTCTTTCTCATCTTAAGTTCAACTCTGACTCAACTGAAGCTGATTTCATTTACCTGGTTTACATTTTTCGCAGCATGTATTTTCATTTAAGTACTGTGTTTTGTCATCGCACGTCATTGATTGGACGAGAGGAAGGCCATGTGATGAAAGCAGGAGGACACTGAGCAGGGCCAACATCTTACTGGAAGAAAAAAAAAATAAGCGTGTGAAGGTTCAGAATGACACATGACACCTGGAATGACTTTAAATGTGTTCGCAGAGAATGTAAAGAGTCATACAAAGCATGAATTTATTACTTGGCTGTAACTGGCCTTACTGTTAAATGCTTAATGTGATAATTATTGCTAAATAACTTTTTGGTTATATTAGGGTCCCTTCCTTTACACACACACACGCACACACACACACACACACACACACACACACACACACACACACACACACACACACACACACACACACAGTATTTAGCAGACATGTTATCCTTTTATCTTGACATATATATTTTTTCACTTTTGATAAGATATATATTTAAAATCACTTACTTTTATTCAAAAACAAACACAATTTTGTTGAAACAACAATTAATTCAATTTGCCATTATGATAAATTATGAGTTCTGTATTTAACATTAATTGTATTCCAAAACAAATACAATTTTGTTGAAACAAACAATGAGTATTATTCAATAATGTTATTTTGCCATTGCTCATCTCTATACTCTAGAGGTGTCAATGATTATACAATTAACTTTTGAGCATAGTTATAAAAAACAACCGACAGATCTGGCCCCTCGTTTACTAAATTCAGCTTGACCTAGTTATGCTTTTGTAGTTTACATTCATTTTAACTTTTAATTAACAATGATAAAAGCGTTTGCATTCTTACAACAAGAGCACTATATATTTGCAGCAACATCACATGGTACATCTCAAAAAGTTTGCCATTTTTTACCATCCCAGTTAAATCACACATTCTTTAAATACCCTCTAAAACAGAGAAGTCTTCAGAAGATAGGGACTGAAGTCTTACCTTGAAAGTGTCTATCAGACAAGAGACAGTGAGAAAAAGACGAGAGCTGTGAGTTAGTCGAGCCCCTCTGAAACTTTGAAGATGAGGGGACAACTCTTCAGCATTAAATCTTTATCAGAAATGTCAAATGAGTCATATTTAAACTATGATCAACCAACGGTTATGAATGACTCTACCTTAGGACCCCCGATAGCAGCAAGCTTTCTGTTGATATTTCTCCTGCGCCTCTTTTTCCTCTACCCCAAACGTTCCACTAAAGGTCTCTGTCTTGTTTTAACTTTTAACTAGTTCCAAAACAAACTCTCTCTTTCTCTCCATCTCTCTTTGAAACGAATACATGCGCACACATAGACTCTAGATGAAAGGGGTCTTGTGTCTCATTCTGAGTAAAAGCATGAGTAAAAAAGACAAGCTGTTTAACAGCCACTCATTCTAAGATATGAGATTAGTAGTGAGGCCAGTGGTTGAATAACGTTCAATCACACCGAATCCATGAAGCTCATCATTTTATCCTTAGTTTAGATTAAAGCATCTGCTTAGATTAAAGCACATTGTGTCTGAGAGCTCCCATAACGGTTTCTATTTTGGGTTTATTTTCCAAAACATGAATTCACTTAATCTAATCTTAATCTGCTAACTCCTTCCCCCTAACCGTTACTCACACTTATGAGCTGTCAACTCATTATTTTATTCAGTGGAACTGATACCACTATAAGAGAAGAGTCATGTCCTTCTTGTAATTTGTAGATCAGACATGCCACCGCAGTACACGTGCACACACACCCAAGCGCAATAGTGTTTACAGTAAAAGGAAGGCTCACCACATGGCTACAACTGCGAAGATATAAGAAATGTTACATCAGCACCTGCAGATAACATCGCCTGCTGACAGGCAGGTAGCTTTACTGAAATCTAGGCTTCAAGTAAAACAGTGTTTCCTTTATGAGTGAGACCCCTCCTCTAAGCAGTCACAACCTCACAATTAGACCAACCTGAATTTCTATTCCGTCACATAACTGTCACTGGTGTGTTTTTTGCATTGAAGCATGTTTCCCCTTTTTTTTAACACTTTCGTTTATAGGCGACTGAAATTATGAACTAATGATGTTCTTTTGAAGGTTGCAGATGAAAATCATGACTGATAATGAAATTATTTCTTTTAACATTTATACTTGTATTTTTGTCAATTTTAGTAATCTCTTGCAGAGAAACGGTGAGACGGTGAGATCTGAGATATGTTTAGTATCCAGATTCATAAGACAGGAGTCCTACAATTTCTTAAGATAAATTCGATAGAAGAGCCATTCTTGAAATTTTTCTCAAATATTGAAGTATTTTCAAAGGCTTGAAAATGACAAGGCTGAGTGGTATTTTGTAATGTGCTGTGTGTTTGAAATAGTTATTTTTTAAAGAGTCTGTCTAAAGTTATATATTTAAAATAGGCCAACATTTATTCCATACTAAGTATAGTTCAAATCTATTAACATATTTACTGACATATGGCTTGAAATGTACTGATATAGTTAAACTTTAGTATGATTAAACTTTATTTGGTGTTCTACTTGTGCACAATGCACATTTCTTAATATTAAGCCTAAAATATTTTTTAATATCACTATTGATGAGGATTGTATGATCTTTGAACAATATCAGGCTTAAATTCAAGATATTTAAAGTGTACCTGAAGTAGTTCCACTTCAGCAGTTAGACTTCAGCACTACTTTTGCACAATTAAAGTGCATTAAGTACAAAATAATTAGTTGTTCCAGTTTAGCAGACTTTAAGTATACCAGTTGAAAGTACAGTATGCAGTTTCAGTATGCTGAAAGTACAATTGCAGTGTATTTTTATTAAGCGCATAAATATGAAAATGTATTTGTGGTATACGAAATAAATGTATTTAAAATACAAATTCGAAAAATACACTTGTATTTTAAATGTATTTAAAATATAAATTTATTTTTCGAATTTCGAATTCAGCTAAAAAAGTCACACATAACCATGACTTATCATTGTTTACGATCTTGATCATTCATGTCACTTTGGAGTTTCATGCACAACTCTTGTTATCATCATTGCAATATTTAATGACAACAATTTTTCTGAAACTAGTCAATTCGTTTAAAATCCTGATGTCAAGGTTCATGGTTCCGTGTGCTCATACCTGTGTGTGTTAGGTGTTTTGCCTGGTTCTTCTGGTTCTGGCAACCCTGCTTCCCAATGAGGGGTTTCACCTGCACCCTATTTCGCTGCCTATATCTGATTTAACCTCCCAGTTTCAACGTTTTAAGGTGGAGGCCACACAACAGCCCATTCCGCACAATCCACCTGCTCTTCCAGATGCATCTCGCACCATCCATTCAACCGAACCTCGGTTGCCGCCTGCCACTGTCTACTCCAGTGAGCCTCACTTGTGCCGTCCTTTTTTGACTAAATGCTCCTTACACTTTTCTCTTTAGCCCTCATCATTTCCCACAGAGGAATCTAAAATAGCGTTCACTATCACATTGCTTTCTGGACGGGCTGCTCTCTGGGGCACTCGGTCTGGGACAATAAGCACCAGTGTGTTTCCTCATTTCAGGCTTTCTCGAGTTACGCCAGACTCACCGAACAGTTACTGATTACTTGATTGAGTTTCATACCTTGGCAACATACTGCTGGATACCGCCGAGGCTCAGTGGGATATGTTTTGCACAGACTGGCCCCACATATCCAAGACGAAATCTATGCCCTGGATTTACCCACCTCTTTGGATGGGCTTATTGACTTGGCTATCCGGGTGGACACCAGGTTATGGCGGCGAAGTCAGCACAGACCTCTTCTCTCAACTACTGATCGTCTGGACCGGTCTACATACAACCCACATGAGGCGCTTGACGAAGTCTCGGATTCCGAGCCCATGCAAGTGGGATGATCCCGTCTCTCTCCGGATGAGAGGAAGAGACGCTGTAACCACGGATTATGTTTATCCTGCGGGGAGGCGGGCCATAGGGTGGTACAGTGTCCAGTAAAAGCCGGAGCCCGCCGGTAAACAGGAGGTTACTGGCGGGCGGGTTCGCTATAGAAAAGACCTCCCACACTGTCACCCATCTCCCGATCAAGATGCAGTGGGACTCGGACAATTACACCTGTCAGGCTCTCATTGACTTGAGGGCCGAAGGTAATTTTTTGGATTTCACTCTGGCCCGTAAACTTAAGATTCCTGTATTTGTCCTTAAGAATCCCATTTCTGTCATTTCCCTCAGCGGTCAATCATTGTCTCCTGTTACTCATACCACAGGCTCGATACGACTGGTCACCTTAGGCAATTCTCCTTCAGTCGCTGTAGTTCTCGGTCATCCCTGGTTGACTTTACACAAACCTCACATTTATGTGAGGTCTCAATTATGTCCTGTCTTGGAGTGATAAGTGTCACGCTTCTTGTCTGTTGTCTGCCTGTACTTCTGTCTCTTATTCTGTTTTTCAGGGTGAGCAGGGGGATCTGTCAAACGTTCCCAGTGAGTACCTCAACCTGAAGGGAGTGTTTAGTAAGTCTCGAGCTGCTTCTCTTCCTCCGCATTGTCCCTATGACTGTGCTATAGACTTATTGCCAGGTACGTCTCCGACTAAGGGCAGACTATATTCTCTTTCCGCTCTGAAAAGGAAGGCCATGGAGAAATATATTTCTGATTCTCTAGCCGCCAAGATCATCCGCCTCTCTTCGTCACCGGCGGGGGCGGGGTTCATTTTCGTGGAGAAGAAAGATGGTTCCTTGCATCCTTAAATCGACTATCGGGGGCTGAACAGCATCACGGTGAAGAATACTTATCCTTTACCATTGATGTCTTCTGCCTTCGAGCGTCTGCACGGTGCGTTGTTCTTCACGAAATCGGATCTCCGTAACGCTTACCATTTGGTTCGAATGAGAGGGGGATGAATGGAAGTCCGCTTTTAATAGCCCCAGGGGGCACTTTTAATATCTTGTTCTTCCGTTCGGTCTTTGAAACGCTCCCGCTGTCTTTCAGGCACTCGTCAATGACGTGTTGAGAGATATGCTCGATCGGTTCATTTATGTCTACCTGGATGGATGACATATAGATTTTTTCTCATTCTCTCCAGGAACATGTTCAGCACATCAGGCAAGTACTTCAGAGGCTGTTAGAGAATGGCCTTTTATGTCAAGGCAGAGAAATGCGTTTTCCATGCACAGTCAGTTCCCTTTTTAGGGTACATCGTGTCGGCCGAGGGAGTGTGCATGGACCCAGACAAAGTTAAGGCTGTGGTGGATTGGCCAATCCCAGATTCTCGTAAGGCCCTGCAGAGGTTTCTGGGCTTTGCCAATTTTTACTGATTGTTCCCTCCTCGGCTGGACTTCTGTTCTCACGGGCCATTGCTCTATGAGCTAGGACATCTCTGGGATTATTTGACACTGCTGTGGCCTTTTCCTTATGTGAAGCCAATAATGTATTTCTTCACTCGCAATTGGATCCGAGTCTTTGATCTCGTGACACCTGACTTTTAGAATTTAGGAGAAGAACTGGACAATTAGAGTAACGATGATGGAAGGAACCTGAGGCTGCAGAATAAGCAATGAGTTATAGGGAAGTTACAAAAATAATGATGAGGAGGAGAGAAGGTGGGGCCATGGAGGGAGGTACTTGGATGGAGTGAGGAGTAGAAAACCACAGTGGAGCAGGAGGGTCACAAAATATTGGATAAGGAGATGAAACAGAGGATCATGGTGGATTTGTCAGAACAGTGAATTGTGGTGAAGCCGGTGACGCCAAATGTCCTTGGGAGAACAAATTGAGTAGAAGGATGAGGAAGACATGATGAGCTTAAAGTCTAGATCGGTGGTTCTCAATTCTAGTCCTCGAGTGCCACCGCACTGCACATTTTGTATGTAACTCTTATCACTTCAGACGTTTGCTCGACTTGACCTGCAAAGTGGACATCACAGGATATTCCACCATGGTTCCAGTTCGAAAGGAGCATATAGAGCTCCTGCAGTCACATGACCCATTCTGTTTACACCACCATGCTGGCAGGCAAGAACAGCCAAGAGTGAATATGAAATGAATGGCACCAGCATAAGTTTCAAGGCAACAGAGTTCACTGCACACTTTAATTCAAAAGACATAGACCTGTACATAGCAAAACTTAATAGATTAAACATAACAGATCCATATAATGCCCTCGGGGTGCTTTTAATGTGTATTAATATATGAACGAATACATTACCTGAACTACCTCATCAACTTTCCCTCCTAACGTTACTCCGGAGTTTTAAAGCCTGAAGGGTACAAATGGACGTAATCTAATTTTTTGATGAATATTCAGGAGTCTGCTTAAACCAGACTGTAAAATATCGTCACTGTAAGGTTAAGTCAACTGTGTTGTTAGCTAAAGTAATCAACCCTAAGTTAGCTAGATTGCATGTTTTCTTGCGCGGCTGGATGATGGACTCATGAAAAATAATCACGTTGTTTGTATTTGGCAAAATATAAATTTACTGTAGTCAAAACACGGACTGAATTGGTATTATTAGCGCGAGCGCTGCTTATTGTGAAGCAAGAGCGACCAGCCGGCAGATGAGCCTTCCTTGAACAGTTATGTTCAGGACTTTCTGATTTACTTCACGAATACTGCATGAGGGGGCGAGAAACTGGCCAAGGGAGATCACGTCCCGGCTAATACGGCTTTCCCCTGTATGTTCTGGTATCCTGGCGCACAGCCGCTGTCCACCATGTTAAAATTGTGTAAGTTTTATAAGGTCTAAATAGTCTGGTTTTAAATTATTGTTCCACAACTGTCAATACCAATGCTATGGCCGCTCTAGCGCTCTCCTTGTTGCCTGCCAAAATGTCGGAGTGTAGATTGCGTGACGTCAGCTGCAGGAGCTCCATAGCTATGTTCCATTCAAAGTGTGCGAGACGTCAATTTAAAGGGGGTCATATGATGCTTTTTAAAATCTCATTATTTTGTGTATTTGGTGTAACAGAATATGTTGGCATGCTTTAATGTTCAAAAAACACATTATTTTTCAAATACTGTACATTATTGTAGGACCTGTATGCCCTGCTTCTCTCAAACCTACAAAGTCCCTCCTTCCGATAGGAACAGTCTGCTCTGATTGGCCAACTGACCCAGTGCATTGTGATTGGCCAAACACCACAAGCCACGTTGGAAATGCAACTCCCCAGGGGCGGCGCTAGGGGTGGGCTAAGGGGGCTGAAGCCCCGAATGTTTTCAGAAAAGCCCCGAATGTTTTTATTACCATGCCCTGTACGCATCATCATCACTGAGTTTTCATGTGCATTAAAATCATGAACCGCAGTTTACTCCCATCAGGAACCGCCCACAGAAGCTCGTACTTCTGACTGGCATGTAAACTGGCCAACCATCAATAAGAAGTTATAGCAGATCTTGCCATCTGTCAAATTAGGTTGTTGGTTACTGAGCCCTGTCACTTTGAAGCAACACATAGCATATATATAGGCTATTTAATTATAGTATTATATTATATATACACGGTCATTCTAGGAGACACACGCATTAAGAGGGATTATATGTTTTATTAGCATGGTCTGTGGCAGGCTTTTCTTCATGTCAAGGCAACAATTCAAAAAAAAAACAAAAAAAAAACATATATATATATATATATATAATTTATATTTTACTGTACATTTTAATTATATGGCTTTAAAAAAATAAAGGCACTTAGCTTTAGTATAATTTAAACATATATAGCCTGTATTTTTAAGTGTATCCCATGTATTCTGAGTCTGACACATATTTGAATGTCTTTGGGCTTAGCCCCTGATATCCACTCACCCTAGAATCGCCCCTGTAACTCCCCTTTCCATAATCGCAAGCTTCAGCTTTCAAAACTAAAGTAAAGACAGTTAATAATGTCCTTAGTTTTACCATCAGTCCAAGCAGAAAGGGGAACAGAGTCGTGTGACAGACACAGTAATGAAGCTCGTATGTGTTTGCACACAAGCCGTGTTTGTGTGACCTTGTCTCCCTCTCTCACACACGAGAGCACACACTCATGTTGGTTTTTATGGTTTACGGGGACTCTCCATAGGCATAATGGTTTTTATACTGTACAAACTGTATGTGCTATTGCCCTACACCTAAACCTAGCCCTAACAGGAGACTGTGCATTTCTACTTTCTCCCAAAAAACTCCCTCTGTATGATTTATAAGTGTTTTGAATTATGGGGACACTGAAAATGTCCTCATAAATCACCTTATCCTTGTAAAACCTATGTCATACCCATGTCATTATACAAATTTGTGTCCTCATAAACCAACACACACTCACACACACACACACACACACACACACATACACTAACACACACAACATGCACAACTCTGCATTTGAACAGTAAATAGCAAATACTTAAACTAATAACAAAACATACAATAGCTAATTCAGAAGCGGCAGATTGTCACAGCAAAGTCAGAATTACCTCCTCTCCTAGGTTCACGAAACTGTTGTCCATAAAATGCTGTTGCTGTTCTGTTGTAAGTAATCTTAATGATTCCTAAACGCATCTACTTCCGGAAGGCCAAATTAAGTGCTTTTGCTTTCGCCTAGAAACACACAGCTTCTCCCTGTCATGGCTGCTTCAACACTACTGTGGTTACTGAAACCACAACTTCTTTCTTTGCGTCAACATTTGGGCAGCATTATGCAAATATTTCCACGTCGTGACGTAGACATGTGGGGGTGTGTTTGAATGAGCCATTTTAGGGGGGCGTGGCAGAATCTTAACATTGATAAAAAATATCTCTTTGGTTTTGAGACTTTAGTCTTTGCAACTTCAGGGATCTTATCCATGCATGAACAGCTTGTTACACTCCAAAGAGAAAGGACAACTTGAAATCGCATCATATGACCCCTTTAAATTGTATTTATTTACAGAGGTATATTATGTCACAATTCACGTTTCTCTAGTAAGCTTCGCAAATCTGTGAATGAATGTTGCAAAGTAAAGTAAACTTCAACGGATTTTCCTTGCTCAGGGAGTATAGGGAACAAAGAACACTGTGTAGGGATCATGTCAATCGGAACACAGTTCGTGCATGGACCACTCTTCTAATGAGCTGGTTATCTGGATCAGGTGTGTTAAATAGCAAAACATGCTATTTTTGCTATTTGATAATAATAATAATAATAATGAGCGGTGGTGTATGGAACCAGAGAATGAACAATGGCCCAGCGGTAGGTAGTCCGATGCGTAGCCGGGAAGTCCCTAATGCTGGGTGGGACCAGCGGAGGATGAACAATAGTGCTGCAGCACCCCCTGGCGTGTAGCCCGCTAAAAATGGGGGGGCTGGGGGTGCAGTGTTAAAAAATAAATAAATGAACATTTTGTAAGAGAAAATAAATAAAACTAACTATATTAATTTGTATATTCATTAAAATTAATAGAAAAAAGAAGCCTAAGCCTACAATTACAATAAGCAACAGTAGAACATGAATTAAGTTGAATTAAATTGATTGTGAAAGACGTTTCAACTTAAACTGACTTAGGAAGTCGTTTGTTGCGATGATTTTTTGATCACATTAACAACCATTTCTTCAGCCATTGCAAAAATACAGCAGAGAAAGATCGAGAGCATCTATTTACCTCAGCAGCAACCATTCTCGCATCTGCAGCGCTTATTTTGATCTTTAACGTGAGATCTTTTCTATTCTTGGAACAAAATTCATGCTTAAGGTTGATTCAGTATTACATTTACATTTACATTTAGTCATTTAGCAGACGCTTTTATCCAAAGCGACTTACAATTGGGGAGTACATAAAGCGATTAATCTTGAAGAGGCAAGCATACAGATGAAGTTCCAATAACACTAAGTCACAGGCATTGTTCAAATAAGTACAAGCTAGCAAGGGAAGGAGAGAAAGATAAAGAGAAAGATGAAGATTTAGAAAAAGTGAAATCATTGTTTTTTTTTTTGTTGGTTTTTTTTTATGTAATCAAGTAGAGTTGAAAGAGATGAGTTTTCAATTGTTGCTTGAAAATTGACAGGGATCCAGCATTCCGGATGGGGATGGGAAGATCATTCCACCGGCCAGGAACGGTGAAAGAGAATGTTCTGGAGAGTGATTTTGAGCCTCTCTGTGATGGTACCACGAGGCGTCGCTTACTAGCAGATCTCAGACTTCTGGAGGGGATGTAAATTCGTAATAGTGAGTGGAAGTAGGTGGGTGCTGAGCCTGTGGTTGTTCTATATGCAAGCATCAGTGTCTTGAACTGGATGCGAGCTGCAACTGGTAGCCAGTGCAAGGAGACAAAGAGAGGAGTAACATGGGCTCTTTTGGGCTCGTTGAAGACCAGTCGTGCCGCTGCATTCTGAATCATTTGTAGAGGTTTTATTGTGTTTGATGGAAGTCCAGCTAGAAGAGCATTGCAGTAGTCCAGTCTAGAAATGACAAGGGCCTGGACAAGAAGTTGTGCAGCATGCTCTGTCAGAAAGGGCCTGATCTTTCTGATGTTGTGTAGTGCAAACCTGCAAGATCGAGCAGTCTTTGCAATGTGCTCTTTGAAGGTCAGCTGGTCATCGAAAATTACACCAAGATTTCTGACCGAAGCTGATGGGGTAATTGTTGATGAACCTAACTGAATCGTGAAATCATGCTGTAGAGTTGGAGTTGCAGGGAAGACAAGAAGCTCAGTCTTTGCCAGGTTGAGCTGTAGATGGTTTTCTTTCATCCAAGCCGAGATGTCCGCCAGGCAGCCTGAGATCCGTGCAGCTACCGTTGGATCATCTGGTCGAAATGAGAGATAGAGCTGTGTGTCATCAGCATAGAAATGGTAGGAGAAGCCATGTGCCTGTATGATGGGAGCCAGTGATGTAGTGTATGTGGAGAAGAGGAGGGGTCCAAGAACCGATCCCTGGGGAACCCCAGTGACCAATGTATGTGCTTTGGATACCTCCCCTCCCCAGGCCACCCTGAAAGACCGACCAGTGAGATAGGATTCAAACCAGCGAAGTGGAATCCCAGTGATATCCAGTGATGAGAGGGTGGACAGGAGGATCTGGTGATTGACAGTGTCAAAAGCGGCAGACAGATCCAGCAGAATGAGAACTGATGATTTGGAATCTGCTTTTGCAATTCGCAGGTCTTCAGTGACTGAGAGTAGCGCAGTCTCAGTTGAATGGCCACTCCTGAAACCTGACTGTTTATTGTCCAGTTTGTTGTTCTGTGAAAGAAACAATGAGACCTGGTTAAAGACAACTCGTTCGAGTGTTTTGGCAATGAATGGAAGGAGAGAGACAGGTCTGTAGTTTTCTAAAAGAGAAGTGTTTAATGTAGGTTTTTTGAGCAGTGGGGTTACCCGAGCCTGCTTGAATGCAGTGGGGAAGATGCCTGTGAGGAGAGATGTGTTGATAATGTGTGTGAGTGCTGGTAGGAGTGTATTAAGCTACTCTTAATGAAAAAAAATCCCACACACATCAGCAATACAATGACAAAGTAGCTTATATTAAACATAACATTTTTATTAACTGAAATTTAATAAATAAGACATACCCTGTGTTGTAACAAATAAATAAAAGGTTTTTGGATTTTCCCCTTACTTCAAACGAATGCTTAGCTTGGCTCATTTTTGTTTTTATTATTATTAATAATAATAATAATAAAAATGGCTATAGCAAATTCCCTCAGGCCTGTATTAAACTTTGAACGTTTATTAACAATATGAACAGAGGTGGAAAGTAACGAATTACATTTACTCGCGTTACTGTAATTGAGTAGCTTTTTTGTGTACTTGTACTTTTTTAAGTAATTTATTTTATCTGTAATTTTACTTTTACTTAAGTAAATTTTGTGTGAAGTATTGTACTTCGCTACATTTTAAAACACATTAATTACTGAGTAAAAAAAAAATCGCTCTGTGGAAACAACTGCAGTAAATAATGGGCAGAAGAAGAAACTGGCGCTAAAATCACAAGAGAGATGCAGACGGACAAGACAGGCGTTAATAGTGCAGACCCAACTGAAAACCAAACCCCGTCATACTCTGCTGAAGTTGAACTCAAAGGAATGAAGTAAACCCCTGGCCATATATTCATGCTCTATTAGGGGCCGCTCACATATCGCGTCTTTTGCGCGCTCAAGTTCGTTATTTCAAATGTAGACGCGCGGTATGCGCGCTCATAATGGAAGCGACGCGCTTGTTTTTTCCAGGCGCGTCCGTGCCGCATCGAGATAAAAACATCTCAACTTTTCAGAATGCCGCAAGCGCACCGCAGGTCATGTGACGAAATTTCCTTCTTGTAACGGAGAGCGCAGCTGATGGTTGCTTAGCAACGACAAACGCCTCCGGAGCGCAACCGCCCGAGCGCTTTGGAAAAAAAGGAGAAAGCAGCGCGCCTAGAGTTCTCTTTCATAGGTAACTTAACACTGCGTAGCTTTAGCACGCTTTGGGAACGCCTCCGCGTGACCGAGTCTTGAACCCATATGGAATCACGCCAATTCATTGGCTGATGGCGCGACGCCGTCTCTGACGCAATGACGTCGTCCATCCACTCCTCAGATTTCTCTGCCTTCACGAATCCTCCAAATTTTCCCGGCGCGCATCGAGCACCTCCGCGCCTCCTCGTGAGATCGCGGCCTCTCGTGAGGCCGCGGCCTCTCGTAGAGCCGCGAGCTGGGGTTCGGATGTCGAGCTCGAGGAGATGGAGAGTGAGCAGACAGGCCTCGCCTTTTCTCTCCCTCCCTCTCCCGAGCGCGCACGTGCGAATTCGCCGGTCAAATTTTTGCCTGATTTTCAGTTTCCTAGCCCGAAAGCACGTGATTTCGTTTCTTTCGGGCTAGATGATATTCTGCACACGGCAGCCTCCGACTTCCGGCCTTCAGCGGTTTACTCTGAGCTCGTGGACGTGCTTTCGCGCGCCACCGAAAAGCTTGCGCTGGATTGGCCCGATGAGCCCCGCGAGTCTCGAGCTTCGAAACTCGACGATCGCTTCCTCATCGGCGCGCACTCCAAGCTTGAAAGGAGGAAGCTGCCATTTTTCAGTGATCTGCATCGTGAGATCTCCAGTTCCTGGAAGCAGCCATTTTCCTCTCGCCTTACTAACGCGGCAGCCGCTGACTTCACCAACCTTGTGGGTTCTGTGGAGCAGGGTTACACCGCCATGCCGGTGATTGAGGATACTTTGGCCTCACATCCACCTTCTTTGGCTCCTTCTTGGAAGTCCCGGCCCCTCCTTCCTTCCAAGCTGTGTAGGACCACTTCCGCCCTTATCGGGAAGTCCTACATCGCGGCCGGTCAGGCAGGTATGGCCCTTCACACAATGGCCATCCTTCAGGCCTACCAGGCGGACGTCCTGAAGGAAATGGACGAAGGGACCGGCTTGACTCCTGAAGCCGTGAAGGAGCTACGAAGAGCCACTGACTTGGCTCTGAGAGCCACCAAGCACACCGCACGTGCCGTGGGGCGCTCTATGGCGGCTTCGGTGGCCGCAGAACGCCATCTGTGGCTCAACCTGACCGAGATTCGGGAGAAGGAAAAGACGTTTTTAATGGACGCACACATCTCTCAATCTGGGTTGTTCGGGGAGGCTGTTAGCGCTGTAGTGGACAAGTTCCGCTCAGCCAAAACTCAGTCGGCTGCTCTCAATCAGTTCATGCCGAGGAGAGCAAGGGATTTTTCAACTCCCTCCTCCTCTGTGTCTAGGGAGCAGCCGCCCCCCAGGAGGGAGCCCCCTAGCGGCGGAGCCCAGGCCACGCGCCTTCCCCCCACTACGGTTTGGGGAGCCCGCGGCCGGTCTTCTTCCCGCCAACAACCACGCAAGCGGGTTAACATGAAGCGGCCCAACAAGCCTGCGCTTCGGCTAACCCGGGTCGTTCCTGACCTCCGGGTCGGAATGAGGAGAGTCGTTTCACTGTTACGGGGCGAGGCCAGACCGCGAAAGCATTTCTGCCCGCCCCGAACGCGCTCTCTTCACTTAAATCTGCCACAACCACCCTTCGAGGCTTGGTGTGCAGATCCAAAGAAACAGATTAATCAAGGCTCTGCCATTTCACAAACATTTGCCAGTTATGAAAGTTTGTGAACATCAGGTGCAGCGGTCGCATACATTCTGCCGAGTTTATGAATTTATAGACAAGAAGATAATTCTTCCACCGTGCAAATTATGGTCATTTTTTGTCAGTTAAGGCTCGTTAGCATTCTGTCTACTTTAAATCAGACATAAGATCTTAAATAAGATTGTATTTATTTGAATGCATTAATCATTTATTTGAATTAGCGAGAGAGAGAGAGAGAGAGAGAGAGAGAGAGAGAGAGAGAGAGAGAGAGAGAGAGAGAGAGAGAGAAGGGGGTATGAATGTTGCGCGTGCATGTGAACCTGCTTCTGCGCGTCTCTCTCTACAAGCAATGAGGCTTAGTTACTTTAAAAATAGCGATTTTGCCGCCTCATTGCAGATAAATATAATGTTGTGACTTGCGAGTCAGTAGCCTGTCGAAGCTATTTTACTAATAAAAGTTTCCGTGCTGTTTGTGCTCTGCGCGATCTCTGATATCTGTGTGCAATGTGTGTGCGTGCGTCTATGAAAGCAGCGAAGCCTCTGCATATAGTTTTGGTTTAGCTACAAACCCGAACCCGACCCGAGCCCGAAGCTATCCATTAAACATTAACCCGAAACCCGACCCGAAACCCGAAAGTATATCGGGACCCACGGGTTCGGGTCGGGTAGCAGACCTCTAATGGTGTCTCTATTTTCACATTCCGTACAATAGAATCGCCAATAACTAGAGCACTTTCATCAGGTTTCTCAGTGGGTGCGTCACTGAGTGGGGAGAACATGTTTGATGTTTTGATCAGAACAGAAGAGCGGTGTTTTGACCCGCGACTAGGCCACCGCACAGTCACCCAGTTGCCCTGCTGCATGGGCTCTAATGTCTAACCGAACAATGTACAGGACTCCATGAGCTAGTCGCATCCAAAGCCGTATCTATAGCCCTCTCATTCTTACTATCCTCAGCTTAAGTTTGGATGCATGTATCTAGTTCTAAAATCTCTGTCAGCCTAATTATTTCCCTGCATTTATCACATGTGAATCCCTCATCGCCGACAAAGAGATATAAACTGTACATGTGGCAAACAGTGCCAACTAAAATAGCAGGAGAAGAAGCCATTACTCACCGTGATTGATGAATGATACCGACTTAACTTACCACTTACCACTGTTGTTTGATGAACTCACGAAAAACGGAGAGAGAAATTAAATGGACGAGAGAAAAAATAAAACAGTAATAGACGCAAATAGAAACACGAATGGCAAGCTAACCGGCTAATGCGCTGCACTTGCAGTTTTAGATTAAAAGCGAATGATTAAATTAGTCAGATTAGTTTGATAGATAATATCAGAAATATGGTGGGAATTAAGTTATATTTTCCCACTTAAACAACAGAGAGTGAAAGTAAGATAGAGATTCAACAGAGAAAGTTGAAGATCAGCCATATTGATTGCCTTCAGCGTTCTGCCCAGCTGAGATTTGAAACAAATATCATGCTTTTGCATTTAATTTAGACTGGTTGTGTAATCTGGTGTGGTGACAAACCATGTTGGTGAAATATTGGCCCTGTTGGTCAAGCTAATGAAACAGTAGTATCTTGCTGGCTGAGCAGGCAAAATGTATGTGGTTTATCACCTTGTAAGGCCTGGAATCAGTTATGCTATTTATGCGGTCATGTGCAGAGGCGAAAACTAGCCTTTCACAGCCACGCTATTCACCAGACCTTTAGTATAGCCAATTAAATATATTTTCATTCAGTATAGGCTATAGGTAGAAGGCAAAGAACTTAAATTTGTGCCCAATACCAACTAAACTGTCCAAGAAAAAACATTGAAACCTATTTTTAAGGCTCTTATGGACTGGCTTAATTCAAGATAAATAAATTGTTAGTCATCTGAACAATTGACCCTTCGCTAAGCCACGCCTGAAAATCACCACAGACCAATCGTAGCTTAGCAACCGTAACTAGGCGTGGCAGGTCTGTCAAGCTTTCGAGTGAGGGAAACATGCTGAAGCGTTGTGCGTATGGATTGTGCTAATCTGATACCCGGTATCCTAAAAGTTTGGATGGGGTGGTGGAATTTTTTTCCTTCCCGAAACCTAAGACCCAAGGGGAGAAATTTGAACTATTCTATTGTATGTCACTTTGGACAAAAGTATCTGCCAAATCCCATAACAATTAACCATAAGCATAATTTTCAACTTGCCTGCTTTCTGCATACCGGCAGTCGATTGGTCGCCGCATACGGTTTTCATTGGCTTTAGCGACAACTACCGATATATTGGCACTGCCCTTATTGTGTTACCCCTTGGCTTGTGCCACTGCTGTGGCAGACTCGTGCAGGAGGACTTTGTTTGTGTTGTTGATGATGTATGGCTCAGCTCAGCATCTCCAAGGCGTAGATTAGACCCACGACGTGTGAGCAGTAAGTTAACGTTAGCCTGGCGCGCTAAAAATATGAGCGGGAGAATGTTATCATTGCAAAGTGGTCAGGCTAATGTCTTGTGTTTATTCCACAAGATTTATGGATAAGCTGTTTGATTTATAATTATTAGATTATTTTCAAATTTCACTTACCCTGCTTTGCATGAACATAGCTGTTCCTCAATTTGTGTGTTTCCCATTTGAATGGTCAGCGTGTGAGGTGGCTGCTGCTTGCACTGGGACCTATAGGCTTTAGCTTCAATTTTGATGAAATTATTCTCTAATCGGTTGCATATTATGTCGTGGATATATCCATCGAATGCATACTGCAGTCCCTTTTGTCTTGCTCTCTCAGATATTTCACGTTTGCCAAAAAATACTAATTATTTCCTTAGGAATGTCTGACACCGGTAGAGGTCTGCACGGGCTCAAAACTGAAGCCCGAACCCGGCCCGTACCCGAGATCGTCTGACCCAACCCGACCCGAGCGGCACAGTTAAATTTAGAGCCCGAACCCGACCCGAAATCACCCCCCCCCCCCCCCCCCGCCCCACAACGAATAGCCAACAAAAAAAAGGAAAAAGGTTGCATTTCACGATTGCATGCAAAGAAACGGATTAATCAAGGCTCTGCCATTTCACAAACATTTACCAGTTATGAAAGTTTGTGAACATCAGGTGCAGCGGTCGCATACATTCTGCCGAGTTTATGAATTTTGTATGGACAAGATGATGACCGTGCAAATTATGGTCATTTTTTGTCAGTTAAGGCTCGTTAGCATTCTGTCTACTTTAAATCAGACATAAGATCTTAAATAAGATTGTATTTATTTGAATGAATTAATCATTTATTTGAGAGAGAGAGAGAGAGAGAGAGAGAGAGAGAGAGAGAGAGAGAGAGAGACCGAGGAAAGTTGCGCGTGTGCATGTGAACCTGCTTCTGCGCATGTCTCTACAAGCAATGAGGCTTAGTTACTTCAAAAACAGCGATTTTGCCGCCTCATTGCAGATAAATATAATGCTATGACT